>HG992197.1:3394068-4609571 GCA_905220545.2 Melitaea athalia | reverse complement strand
ACATGTTTTATGCGGGTATATTCTTTTTTTTTCTATAATAATTCTATAAGAATATTAATTTTACCTACTTGTTCTTCTTCTTCTGGTTAATAGCTTTCAATAGTGCCAATTGAGCACAGATGAATTTGCCAATGTCACGTAGAATACAGTAACCTATTTTCAGTTTAAACTGGGTAAACATTAAGGCAGGTGTGAACCTTCAACTCTTGGTGATATGTAACCAATACAGCATCTGGCGGACAGAAATTATCATAACAACCATAAAATACAAACAAATGCGAATACAAATTTGCATATCACCTCATAAAAATAGTTAATTCGCTATATCTATGCGAATCTTAATAAAGATACATTAAAGATTGAAATTTACAGCTTTATTTGAATTTAAATGACTGTCTCAGGTTTCAAATGTTAAACAAATTGACACGATTAAAATGAATTATTTACTTTTAAAATTAGATATTTTTGTTTGTTTTCTTTTTAGGGTTCCGTACCCAAAGGGTAAAAACGGGACCCTATTACTAAGACTTCGCTGTCCGTCCGTCCGTCCGTCCGTCCGTCCGTCCGTCCGTCCGTCCGTCCGTCCGTCCGTCCGTGTGTCTGTCACCAGGCTGTATCTCAAGAACGGCTATAGCTAGAGAGTTGAAATTTTCACAAATTATGTATTTCTGTTGCCGCTATAACAACAAATACTAAAAACAAAATAAAATAAATATTTAAGGGGGGCTCCCATACAACAAACGCGATTTTCTTGCCTTTTTTTGCTCGATATCAATAATGGCAACAGGTAGGCACTTGAAATATTCACAAAATACTCAGTTCTATTTTTACTTTAATAATAAATAATAAAATTAAAATAAAATTAATATTTAAGGGGGGCTCCCATACAAAAAAACGTCATTTTTGCCTATTTTTGCTCTCATACAACAAAAGTGATTTTTTAGCCGCTTTTTGCCCGATATTAAAATCAATGTACCTAGTCAATGGTACGGAACCCTTCGTGCGCGAGTCCGACTCGCACTTGCCCGATTTTTTTCTTTTCTTTTTGGGGTACCGTATCTGAAATAATTGTATAAATAAAATCCTTGTCTGTCTGTCCGTCTATCTAACTATCCTTCGCATCCGTCTTTAGACTATATTTATTATATACATGCAATAAATATTTTAATAGAGTAATATGAATTAATGTAGTCTCTATATAAATCTCTACAAATCTTAGTAAAAAAAAATTAAACATATTTTAAAATTTTAAAAATAAAAGTTAAAACTTTAAAGATAACAACTATTCGGATGTTAATACAACTGTATTATTTTGCATAGAACAGAATGCGTCGTACCCACTCTTGGTCATTTTTTCAACAGATTTCTTTTTACAGTCATAAGCAGTAACAAATAGCTCATCCAATGATGGATTAATTAATTATGGATAGATGTATTGCTGTGTTTGCTGTGTGGCTACGGCATAGATTAGCCTCCCCCTCTCTTCCCGTGGGTGTCGTAAGAGGCGACTAAGGGATAACATAGTTTCACTACCACCTTGGAACTTAAAAAGCCGACCGATGGCGGGATAACCATCCAACTGCTGGCTTTGAAGTAGACAGGCCGAAGACGGGCAGCAGCGTCTTCGGTGCGACAAAGCCAGCCCTGCGGTCACCAACCCGCCTGCCCAGCGTGGTGACTATATATGGGTAAAACACATGAGTTCACGCCATTATTTGCGCGAGCTTGTGGAGGCCTATGTCCAGCAGTGGACTGCGATAGGCTGAAATGATGATGATGATGATGATGATGATGATGTATTGCTGGCTTAAAGCTAATTTAAACTTAAAGTCGAGCTCGGTCTTACAACAATAACAAATAACTACAATTGGTATACGGAAGGCAAGAGATCGCGTGGTCGTTCACCGACGAGATGGGCAGACCAGATCAAGAACTCATCTGCCACTAAGTTTTACACGGTCGTAAGAGACGCCATGGACAGAGACCGGTGGAGGCAGATCATCCGCTCCAGATGCAACCCTAATGCTGACCACGATCCTCAGACATGAGGGACCGACAAGAGAGAGACAATTGGTATACCGTATACGTGATTATATTTATTCGTGTATATTTATTTAAAAACCCGACTACAAATGAATTTTAAGATTATTTCTCAGACGCAATAAGTGCATTGTAGCTAAAATTTTAACTAATGAGAAGGTGAACGAGTTCATTCTTCATACAAGTACAAGTGTACAAAAAGCACATAATTATATAGGACATGTACTTCACCGTCAACTACTACGAGAGCTTTTCTTGAGCGGTCAAGCTAATCAAAAATGTTCTGTATTAGCTATAGCGATGCTTCGAAATAAAATTAAAGTAATAAAATAAAAACGGGACCTTTAGATCCGATAACAAAATCCGATACAATAAATGATAGCGTCATATTTCGAATAAAAAATAAACAAACAAGACCTTTAACATCTCAACAAATCACAATCCAACAATACGTCAGCGATATCGTACGATAAAAATGCCCCTGACAAGGTGCCCTTGAACCGAGTATAAAATACGAAACGACCTCATCATTTCAAAATCGGTTTCACGCCAAACGACGACGGTAAACGATAAATAAGGCTCTTATTACGTATTGAAATGTTAAATTTTGACAGTATTCGATAGCATAAGCCTTACGTCAAAAAGTTATGACATAACAAATTTTAATATCGATTTTGAGTGTTGATTTTAGTCTTAATGATCAATGTTTGATTGTAAATACTTTTACATAAATTTTTAGGGCTCATATATTTTTTCTCGGCTTAGCATTATATAAAATAGATGACTTATTAATTATGCATTTTTGTCATTTTCTTAACACTCGAATAATCATCTTGTTTTATATTGGAATTCAAAATGAAATAAACAATTATTTAGATTCATTTATATTAATTAACTAGCTTGTGCGCGCGACTTCGTCCCCGTGGAATAGGGCCACCCGATTTTGAAACATTCTTCATTAGTGCTACGCTCCTATTGGTCTTAGCGTGATGATATATAGCCTATAGCCTTCCTCGATAAATGGGCTATCTAACACTGAAAGAATTTTTCAAATCGGTCCAGTAGATCCTGAGATTAGCGCGTTCAAACAAACAAACAAACAAACAAACAAACAAACAAACAAACTCTTCAGCTTTATTATATTAGTATAGATTTCTTTTTTGGTAAACCTGTGAGACTTAAAAGAAAGCGGAGCCATTTTTCCTTGTAACTCATCTTTTTTAATAAAGTGATTTATTACAGAGGCACCTTCGCCCGTGTGCAACCGGTAATAAATAATACAACCCGTGTATTTAAAAAAAGAAAAACATTTTCACGTTTAACTGAGGTAGGGCACAGCAGGAAATATCCTGCACAAAATCTGGAACCCACTGGGGAAGTATTTTGACCTTACGGAAGATCACAGCTAAATAATATACAAGCAGTGTTGTATTCATGTGGTGAGTTAGGTGACCAGAGCTCTTTGGGAGGATTGAGGGGTAAGGTCGGCAACGTGCTTGCGATACTTTTGGTGTTGTAAGCGTCTACAGGCTACGGTAATCGCTTACCATCAGGTGAGCCGTACGCTTGTTTTATCGACATCTTTTGTATTATCGATAAACGCTCTAACATTATTTTTTTTAGACTATCACATATAGTTTTATAGTAATTGCAAACGTAACTTTGACATTAATGATTCTTTTAGAACAATACATTTGTTCATAAAATGTCAGTTTTATTTCATTTCTTTGCATTGTCACGAAACTGTGCTTTAATCTCAACCTTTCTTAAACAATTGCCTTACAAACAATATCAAATTATATTGGCGTGAAAAAGTCTTCAACATTACTAAAAACCGGTATTCCTTACATATATATCTGCACATCACGATCGCAATCGACAATCTTTAACGACATTTTAATACATATTATCAACAATACAAACAGATAACACAGAATACAATACAGCTAACATCGTGCACCGGATTCATAATTCACGCTCACAAATTCCAATGCTATCCACCATCAATAAGTAATAGGACCGAAATTGAATGTGTAGTACTATTGTATTTACTCTACGCTATCTCTAATCTTTTAATATTTTTCATAACAGATAAACTCGACGAGATTTATGACATTGCATAACGTAAATCGGTTACAATCATACAATAAAGCGAGTTATGACTTTGAAAAATATATCGAATTATAAAATAGATAGAGTTTCTATTGTGAATATCGCCATTGTGAAGTCAAACGCATAAATAAGACAGTTGCGATAGAAGTCGTAAATACAGAGCTTTAACGTTGAGAGACTGACAAATAGATTTCTTGTGTCCCTTGAAAAACGAAAGATTTGATAAATATAAACTTGTTTTAGTGGTATTGTTTTAGATACGATATAAACTTTGAGAATAAATTTGGTCCAACCTTTGAGACCTTCTAGATTACAACTTTTAAATTATTTATTGTTTTACTGTCACGTTATAACTTTCAAAAAGGCTTCAAGCATTTTTTAAATACCATAATATTAAACTTATATTTCTTATACATTACTTATTTTTCATCAAATCTTTTAAAATTATATGTAAGATCATGTGATAGTATTTTTAATAATCACCGTATTCATCACGTGAACAGTAAAATCGTAAAATAATTATCTTACAACATAACTGGTATTTATAACAATTTCATATTGACACAAACCAACTTCATTGTATATGTACCTATAATAAAGTTATATTTTGATCAATATCTATACATACATTTTATATTTTACATGAAATCATTGATTAATCTAGAATTTAATGTAATAACCGTTTAATCAAACGCTCTACATTTCGAACGTTAGCATTTATAGCGATTGTTTGACATCTAATACATATACAAAAATAAATAAAATTAAACTAAATGGTAGTTAAAAGAAACCTTAAGTAGGTTTATTAGTTTAGCTTAAGTTATGGAAGGAAACTTATAAAATAAGTTAAACTATCATAGTTAAAATATAAGTTAGTTAAGACAAACTGAAGGAAATAAACTTACGAAATAATTATCATCATATCAGTTCATAGCTTGCGCCAAGCGAGTGACTCACGGGTATCGGTGTCCCTGCTAGTGTTACCGTCATCTCTTCCTATTTCACAACCTACCAACCAAACTATCTGAGAAATGTATCCACGGCTTCCGTGCGACGCCTTATCTCGTATATACTTTATGGCGTTTCGATAATCTTTTGTCTCACTCCTAGTTCATTTTCATTTAAGTCGGCTTTATTCTTTATTGAATCTGTTTTTAAATCGAGAACGACATTAGAATCGAATCGCATAAATCAGAGTTCTCTGGATTTAATAACGTTATTGTTCCTTATCATAGTTCTTTTGTAATGGATTCATGTTAATGTTCGCTTATCAAAATGTAAAATGTGTATCTTTTGATAAAGTTTAAACATTAAAATCTTAAAAATTTCGTAACCAATTCGCTATTAAACTTTAAAGACACCTCTATGAACGTTTAAAATGCGTGTAAATTATTTGTAAATTCAAACTGAATGACTTAACTACTTTTGCATTTTATGTGCCTTAACGTAATTTACATATAGAAAGATTAGAAAGGTGTTGTTCAAACAAGTAAAAATCACGCCGGCGGTAATTTATTTACTAATAACACAATGTTTATGGGCAAGTTGATTTCTAGCTAAATTGTGGAAAGTTCGTTCTTATGATTCACAATGGGAACTAAAAAGCGGACGTGTGCTAGTGACACGCGTTCAGATTTCATTTCTACATCTCGGTTTTATAAAGGCTGTAATAAATCTAGTTGGGAAAATTCTAGACTATGAGAACTGAAATACTAAGCAGTTAAATATTTTAAGAGAGAATTTCAGTAGACCGATAATGATCACAGAAGAATTTTTTGTCCTGTTAACTGATCGTGCAAACTTTGTTGATTATGATTTTTGATTGCTTACAACGTTATTTAATAGAAATAATTATTGATAGGTATTGAAATAATGTAATATATAGTTATATAGTTTTATTATAACCGAAATAGTATTTTTGAAAATTTATTTTCATAATGTATATTAAATAGTAATATTTTTTCAACATTCTTAACAATATTTAGTAATAAAATTTAATTATTTCACTTTATTCCATTTCAGTGATTTAGTTCATTATGTTCAAAAAATTCTCACGCGTGGAAAGAATAATTTTAATTGAATATCATAATATCCATCCAAAATGCTTAAATTAATCTCAATATTTTTAAATATAAAAGTAGTATATTTACCGTACCTAAATAACTGAAAGGAAAAATGCGGAAACACGCCATATGATTCATTTTTGATGAAAGCGAAACCAGTATTAATTTGCTTGTCCCATAAAACGCAAGAATTTTATACGACCTTCCGTATCAGATCGACATTGAAAACAAGTCGAATAAAAAGACGACAGTAAATTTACAAGATTATGATTTTGTAACGTAATCCTTAACAGTTTTATTTTAACATTATAACATAATAAAATTATACACTAGAAACATTACTAATGTAGTTTTACATAGCTTTAGAATACCGGCCCTAAAATCGAATATTAAATACAGATATTAAATTGTTCATTTATTTGTTAAGTTTATTTAAACAGTCGCGTAAGTATCATTACTTTTACAAATATGCTAGTCAGTCAGTCAGTTCAGCCTGATGCAGTCCACTGCTGGACTGCTGGACATAGGCCTCCCAAAGTTCGCGCCAGACATCCCGGTTTTCCGCAATCCTCATCCAGCCTACAACGGCAATCTTACGTAGATCGTCGGTCACTGCGTTTGCCAAGACGCGTTCTTCACTCCAGGACACGTCTGCTCTAACGGCCATTGGTCCTGCGACACAGATGACCAGCCCACTGCCACATCAACTAATTCTGAAAAAAAAAATTGTAGTATTATTTAAATTTTAAGTAAAATTTTATCATCAAATAATTTGCCACTTATTAATATAACGTAACGTTTTAATATAACGATTTATTTTCATAGCAACGACTATGAGAACTTTATCAGTGTTTGTACGAAAAATGATCCTCCAACATACCTAATAACCAATTTGTATATCACCTGCCAAAACGAATTCATCTCTTAGATAATATTGATGAACCATAAAAAATGTAGCAATAAATTTTAATTGAAGGCATTCAGAAGTTATTTTTGTTTTGTCCGCATATTTTTAATTTAACAAAACAACTGTGAAATGGATCCTTTCATAAAAGTTCATTAGCATGTCTTTAAAATTAATGGCATGCATATGTGGTATCAGATTTAATCGCCTCTTATTTGTTGGATACATATTTTGTATGTTTCTTTTTTTAATGAAATCGGATGCTATAACTCTTAAAATATCACTTTTAATTAACGTTCCTTGGACACTTATGATGGATCTAGGTGTTATTAAAAGGATATCGATACATTTGCTTCGTAACTTTTCATCTTATGGTTTTCTTTTTGTTTATATTATAAACGATTCAAATCAATCTTCATTACAATTCAGTTTCTCAACAAAACTTCTTTATAAATAACAGATGTTGTGTATATATTATTATGTATTTTATTATTTTCTTCACACGGCACTTCAAATGTCTTTAAGAAATATTCTTTACTTTGTCTAAACACGATTTTTCAACTATAGCATGTAAAATGGTCCATTCATTTAATAAATTACGTTATGTTTAAATTTTGAGCATGACACAGTTTCATCAGCAGTAAGATGACTCATTTGTAAAAGCTAGACTACGTTATTTATTTAAGTAAAAAAAATGTTTATTTTGATAAATGATGTGATTGGAAAATATATATTTCAAGATAATCAATTTTATATAAAAAATGTATCTTGAAAACAGATGAAGTAATACCCATATAACATAATAGCACTTGATGCTTCCAGCTCTTAAAAATATCTTCTCTCTAAAAATTACACAGAATACATTTCTATTCGTTTTCTTTATATTAATGAATGTTGACTTTGATTACGAACGTATTTGTATAGCAATCAAAGACACGCGCTCTTATTTCAGAATCGACTTTTGAAAACCATCGAAATGATAAGATACTTGACAAAACCTTATTTGCCTTAACCTTATTGTTTAAAAATGTGAGTTTGATAAATAATTAAATTGAGAAACTAATTTATCTATTGAATGTTTAAAAAAATATAAGTAATAATTAAAAATAAAATTATTTGTTTATTCATCACTCAAGCGTCTAGCCCCATCGTCCTCTTAATCGCCAAGTATTAGACCTTTATTACTTATTGATCTGTGTCAATAAACCAGACCTCATCCCCGTTTATTGGGAACCAATCGTTTACAACATTCTATTTGTCTGTCAATCAATCACTAACAAAGAGTGTCGTATATTCGCGCGACGTGTGTGGGCCGAGCATTTGTGAAGCAATAAATAATGTAAGGAGGCTGGTAAAACGATGTGCTTATTGTTTTTTTCAAGTTCACTGTATGCTCATAAATATCCTCAGTATCTGTCTCGTGTTAGGATGAAAATATTTTGTACACCATTGTACGATTTTTAATTAACAAGACACAGTATGAAATAGCTTGCCTCTAATAATACCTAACGAATAAATAATATTACTCTCAAATAGTATTGTATATCTGTGGTGCATAAGGTAGACGAAACTCCTGAGGAGGATCAGTGGTAGGATTAGCAAAATGGTTGTGATGCACCTTATAGTGCTGTAGGCGTTTATAACTGGTAACCGAATACTTTGAATCAGGTAGGTAAATATGTATTATGCTCGTTTGTAATTTTAGTGGTGTAACTAAGTCAATCCTCTAGTTAGTGGGCTCGATTTTTCGAATTTAGACCCAATATTGGTCCATTATGCGTGAAAAAGTCAATCCTCTAAATATATAATACTGTTACAGATCAATTTTTTTTTGGAGATTTCAATCCTCAAAACCACAAAATTAGTTCGTAAAATGCTAATGAAATTGTTAGTATGAGAAGATATGTTTCTATAGGATAACCAGTCAACCGTACGTTTATCACATTTCGTCAAATGACCGTTATACATTACCATAATCCGAAGATTACTCCACAAATCCAATAGTCAAAATTCATTAGTTGGTTAATAGTAAAACACTTCATATCATTAAGACAGATTCAAACTGTCACTAAAATATTAACGAATTCATTTCGTAAGCAGGCGACGCGTGTAATGATCACTTAGAAACTGCGAGATGAAAACGTTTCGGTGAATTATTTAAATTACGTTTACCATCTTAAAACTACATTTAAACGAATGCCAATACCATTAAGATGTTTATCAAATTTGTTTTATATTAATAATGAAATAAGCAGTAATACGCAGTTTATTTAAATGTCTAATTGAGTGGAATACGTATAGTAAGAAAAATACGTCTATTGAACTAAAATTTTTAGAGAATAGGAATTAAAATAGCAGAATGCCAAAACTGTCAGTTTATCTTTGTATGTAAAATGAAATAGAAGTAAAGAATTTGACAGTAGTACCTATTGACTCCCAAGCTATTTAGCATTATTACCTTTACTTTATTTTATTTATTTACACTTTTTTGCACACCAACACAGTAAGTAACAAAAATTTAATAAAGTAAACAAAATAATAAAGTTGCATTAGTTGCAACAGGTGGCCTTATCGCTAAAGCAGCGATTTCTTCCAGGCAACCTTTGGGCAGAGGACAAGAATTGTTAGTGGGGGAAAGGGCGCAAAATATGTACTATCAGAGATAAACATAAATACACATTACATATATTCACCTATATTATACATATATATTATACACATAAGTACATACAAATACACCTATATAAATACATACATATACGTGTACACAAATACCTACAGAAACAAATAATAATTTAAGACCCAGTATAAAATTAATTTGAGGATTACGTATTTTCTTTTTTCTTGAAAAGGATTTGAATTTACTTGGAACCTGCGTACTTCTTGTGTCGATTTACGCGTTCTACATACAGGGTTTCATATGTCCAAACCAATAAAAAAATCCATATTTGTTATTTATAGTCGGACTTTTAATTCGATTCCAGATTTGACATTAGCTACTGTCATTTTGTAAAATAATGATACCAGATTTAATAGTGTAGTGATGAACACAAAAATCGATAAACAATCGCGATTTATGTTTATGTAATCATAATATTGGTGTGTCAATTAAATACTAAATTATTGATTTTTATTTAAATAAATACATAATTATTCATAATAATTATTTATTAATTAGTATTAGCTTTATTTTATAAAAAGTTAATATTTTTGTTTTTTATATTAAAAAACAAAACTTATAATAAAAGAGCCTAGATAGTTTTCTCTTTTCTCTTAGTATTCTATCGCCATTTTGTTAACCGACTTCCAAAAAAGGAGGAGGTTCTCAATTCGACAGGTATGTTTTTTTTATGTATGTTAGCTCAGAACTTTTGACTGGGTGGACCAATTTCGATCAATTTTGTTTTAATTGAAAGGTGTTGCGTGTCATCATGTCATGTGGTCCCATTTTAATTTAATTGAGATTCGACAAGTACTTTTAGAGTTATATCTAATAATGCGTATTTACGTGACTACTTTTTCGTCAACCTACGTTATATTATACCGCATAACTTTTTACTCGGTGTACCGATTTCGATGATTCTTCCTTTAATCGAAAGCTAATACTTGTCTTGTAGTCTTGTTTAAATTAGATCGAAAACTGATTACAAGTTTTTGAGTAATCTTTAATAGCGCGTATTTACTTGACTATTTTTTCGTCTTATTACGTTGTATTACTTGTCGATGTAATTATAGTCGGTTTTTTTTCGTTTGCGAGCAAACACAATTATGTATCTTGTCATTCGGCTTCATTCTCCCAGTCTGACTGTACGAATATCTTGTTTCATTGGGAATCGATATTTTGTTATTTTGTTGGGTTTTGTTAAAGTTTTGATACGTTGTGTTTGTTGTTACGTTTATAGTTTTTTTGTGAACTTTGGGTGAATCTATTTGTTTTGGTTTTCCATCAAAATGGATCCTCAGCCAAGTACATCACAAAAAGACGTGGATATTTTCTTGTCCCCAAGAAAAAAGCGTCCACGAAAAGCTTTCACTGTTACTGGAAAAGTAATGATCCGCAACGCCTACAAGTACGTGAAAAATGAAACTTCTGCGCAATTGGAGGCCTTTGAAGTTGTGGATGAAAATGAATGTATGAACAAAGAGGCGGGTGGCCGAGCGGAGGCAGTTCAGTTTGAGTGATCGACGAAGCGACTTCGAAGTGAAAACTAGTGATCAAGAGTGATACCAGCGGAAACCTACGACATTGGCTACGACCTCGGACATCGTTAGTGCTTAGTGAGTGTACCTAGTGCTTAGTGTTTGTACCTTGTACCTACTTAGTGTTTGTACCCAGTGTTTGTACCTAGTGCTTTGTGCCGGATCTAGTGCTAGTGAATAAAGTCTCTAAAAGAGTCAGCAGGTGTTTCTCTCCAAATCGTTCGAACCCTAACACGTAACAATATATTCATTTATAGTTTGAAGTGATTGACTATTCACACTCATTGCTCATTCATCTGATTGAACGAGAACTGAACGCATCACTATTACTTTAAATATGGTATCCTTATTTTACAAAGTGACATTAGCTACTGTCATATTTTGGCTTCGTCTAATTAAAAATACGACTATATTTGTTTTATTTCTCATGTTCCTTCACGATCACATTTATTTATTTATTTATTTCACACACAATTATTAAAGAAAACTCTCAGATCCTTCATAAAATTAATCGTCATAAATAAATTATCCGTTTAGAAATATTTAATTTCCTGATATACTTAATTTAGTAGAGTAAAATTATAAACGAGAAGAATCGATCCGGAAATAATCGATTTCCGTATCGAATAATTTCGCAACGTCACTATTTATTACTTGTCATAACGCTGCAACACTGAAATTGTCAAATCTGGAATCGAATTAAAAGTCCGACATGTATTTATATTTTGTCAAAGGTTGACAAGGTTATGTGTCAATGTTGCAAACTTTCAAAGTGACATTAATCTTTGGAGACATATTTACTTTTTAATATCGTTTATATTTTTGTTTCTGTTTTCAAACCAGTATTTGTTTGATCAATTAAAAACAATTTTTTATACCTATATTGCTTTCCCATTCACGGTGATTAAACCCACAATGACTGCGTTTATATACACAACCTTTTATGAACATTTTTTTATAAAAATTAAAAATAATAATATTTAAAAATGGAATAGAATGGACATACTGTTAAATAATTCCAGGCATCAGCCTCAGTATAATATCCTACTGGAAGCGTATGGTTTAAGGCTTTTGTTTATTTATCGCAATTTTATTATCCATACGCGTCCAACCGCACCATCTGTTACGAAACAAAAAACAATCAAACAATAGCTGACTATGACAGGAAAATTGTCTAAATATAATTCGCGACCTTTTAAACAAGCTGCTATTGCAAAGATGTTATCTATGTCTACCATTTGTTCTAGAAGTTTCCTAGAACTCTCTAGGTGATAAACATGTGAGTTAAAGGTGAGTTTATAATTGTATGCTGAATGAGCAATAATGTAATATTATTGCGAAATGATACACACAGAAAATGCAACAAGGATATAAAAAACAAGATTTAATTTCATAAAATAAAATGCATGATTTTATCTTTACTTTTCTTTCATTTCTTATCTTAATTACAGTCAAGAAGTTAAAGAGTTACAAACTCGCAATTTACTCCCTATTGTTACTACAAAGTAACTTGAAACATAAAAAATTAGCAGTTCGGTTTTAACTGTATCAAACCGGTTCTCTTGGTCATATTTTAACTACCTTCGAGTTTTGTGTGAGTAGCTCGTAAGCGCAGTTTGTAGTGATATATGTTTATTTATACATATATGTATGTTTATCAAAAAAAAATATCTATATCAATCGGGTGATACCTATACACAAGTATGAAGTTGCGTACTTTTGGAACGGACGAGCATATGTGTATGTTAAAAATATTTATTATTTATTTTATTTATTTATATCGTTAACAATAGTAGCGTAGATCCTTGGTAAGGGTAATTAGTACAATGCTTCTCTCCATCTAGATTAATGATTAAGATTAGATAATTGCAATTGGGCTACACAATGCCGTATCGAAAGTGAAAGCTGAACTTAGAGACAATATCTTACGTTCATGTGTCGACGCCAAACTTTTATCATCAAGTGTAAACCCGGAGGTAGATTTGTGATCGAGTTTAATCTTAGATGGTATAGATTATTCCTTGTAATGATAAAAGTGAAATTAGCGATTATTTATCTACTACACTGATATATTATATATGTATATATAAATATATATTATGTATCATTAGTACGACGCAAATTCATAATGAGGAATTTCATTTCAAATATTTTTTAGACTCTGATGGAGTAAAAAAAAATTCATATGAATTACATCGATTGTGATGCTCTTAGTAAAATTATTTACACGATAAATTTGAGCAAATAGTCCTCGATTTTTTTTTTGTTGTAAATACTTCAATAACAATACCTTACATATTTTTACAACTCCATTTCACTGGTTGTGGATAAGTTTATCCCGCACATAAGTCACGAATAGACTTTAAAACCAGGAGGTAGAATGACATAGGAACCAGTTTCCTGCAGAGAACTAAACTGTTAGAAAACATAAATATCGTTGAATTCGATAATAGAAAAGAATAATATTCTACTAACTCGCCTAGCCCGGGCGACCACCCCGTTGGCGCAGTTTGTAGCGACCCTGCTTTTTATTCCGGGGGTTGTGGGTTCGATTACCGCTTCGAGTCTGGTTTTTTATATATGTATAACTTAGTCAGCAAACAAACGTACGGCTCACCTGATGGTAAGCGGTAACCGTAGCTTATAGACGCCTGCAACACCAGAAGCATCGCAAGTGGGTTGCCGACCCTATCCCCAGTTCCCCCCCAGAAGCTCTGGTCACCTTACTCACCAGCAGGAACACAATACTGCTTGATAACAGTATTATTTAGCTGTGGTCTTCTGTAAGGTCGAGGTACTACCCCAGTCGGGCTGCTAAATATTTTGAGCAGGAAATTTCCTGCTGTGACTTACCTCAGTTAATGTTGTATACAGTCATCTGTCAGATAGCGGTAATAACAACCGATGAAAACGACCCCTAAGAGGAAAGGATACCGGCTCTTTCTCCATTGATAGTCCATACAAACGTATTCGACTGTTTTCTCCCTGGATAATGACACTAGATCAAATATTTTTGTAAAATAAAACTTTTACCTGCTGTAATGTTTTACGTAACATTTAAATTAGTTCAATGATATTAAAATGCAAAAAGACAAGTTATTATAAAATGTGATAAATTTAGCAATATTTGGCACAATTTACTTTTATCTTCAAAACACATTAGCACAAGACCTTGTAAAAGCAATAAACAAAGTTAACTTCATATATTTTCACTTAGCATTAATTTCGTCATAATTTTTATCAATATATTTTTTTTTAATTATGATTTCATAATCCGTAATTTTAGCTCAATTCGGCCGTATATATATATATATATATATATATATATATATTTTATGTGTGTTTTGTGGTGATAGTACATAATGTGGAATATAATTTCTGCTACGCAAAACGTAGACGCCAGATTAGTAAGAAGACTCTGCTAAAAAAAACCTGTAACAGAATTTCCTGGTAATATCCGGTAACTCTTTAAGTATATACTAATTATCCTGTTTATTAGTAAAATGCGCTAGCTATATGTGACAGGAAATGGACAGGAAATTCGGTACTGTGAGTAATTAATCCCGCTGCGTAAGCGTTGATAGCCTGCTATTAGGTATGTGATGTAATTGTAACCACTCACATCCATTACATAAAAGCCTAAAGTACACTTTGTTTACAATGTAAGAATCCAATAAATAAAATTATTATCGTCATTACTTCCAGTTTTCTATTTTTCAGGCTACTTTTACTTCCTTTTTATCTTTTTAACTTTTTTCAACAAATCAAATATCAAAATGTAATTTTAATTTTAACAAGTATTAACAGAAGGTACCTTTGAATTGTCATTATACTATTATAATGTATTTTAACTAAAATATTAAATTATTGTAGTGAATAAGAAGCCTCAGTATGAATTTTTACAAAAAGAATTGGAAACAAACTCAAAATTGCTCTTATAAGAGTTTGCCAATACATCAGTTAATAGAATATAATCAGTGAATTAGAAATATCTTTCCTAAAAGACAGAATTAGTAAAATAATACATCTTTGTCATTTGTTTAATATTGTACTGAATTATTAATATTCTCTTTAACTAGTAAAGACTTATTAATATGAACTATACAGCTATTAATAAATAATTTTCATACAACCTTCTCTCAACAAGAAGAAGTCGTTACTTTGTGGGGTCATGAGAGCGTAAGTTTTAGACATAATCTAGAAATTTAGTAATAAAAGTTTCTCGAGATACACGTTTATTTATTCGTTAACTTTTGCTTTGACGTAAACTTATTCTGCCTCAATGCGGCACGAGGCGCCGGGGGGCGCTTAAAAATAATTACCAACGTCACGATGCCCCAGTCGCCCCGTACCTGTGATTGTTACTATTTATGCGAAACGATAATATCGTAGTGTCTCGCTATAAAACAATTTATGATTGCTGTACGCGCGATTCGATTGTAAATGATTTCAAACGAGGAACTAATGAACGGAATGTCAATAAACATACGATACATTGTCGGTCTTTGATTGTATCTGGAATCTATACCGTTATTGTTCCTAGTTTGAATTCTAATTTCAAATCTTATTTCTTGCAATTTTCTTAAAAGAGGATAAACTTCAAAACGTTTCTGTGGAATCTAAAGTCAAACTTATTACTTTTTAAATTTAATTCTTTTTTCAACACATTTATCTTCTTGCACAAACTCATTAAAGTTTTACCTTTATTGAAAAATTTTCTGTACAAAGTTTAAAAGTAAAATTAACAACTTTTCTGCCCTCTTTTTGTTTGTAATGACTGGCGATATCTTCCTCTGGTGTAGGGGAGACCAGGGATGGACGTAACAATTTTCGGTTATTTCGTTATATCTCACACAACTTTTAGAATATCACGATTTAAACCAATACAAATGAAAGATTAGTGTTTCAGCTATCTTTAACCATCGCCTTAAATGCAAATTATATAGGCATTTATGAGAAAATTGAGCAAAAAAATATCTGGAATCTGTTACAACCATCCCTAGGGGTAGGGTTGGTTGTAACAGCATCAGGGGATGGTTGTAACAATCCAAATAAAAGAACTAGTAAAAGTAACTTTCATAGTCAACATTATTATTTATCACAACACAACATTATTATTCTTATTTAGATATTAATCAGGATTTTAATTAGGACTCACAATTATGTCACAATAATCAAAACTAATTACAAAAAAAAAAAAACTTCGAAAGTAGTTAACAATCTCAGTTAGACAAATTAATAGTTATGACATATATAACTTCTTTCGTTATTAATGCACGCTTCATAAGCCCATTGGTGACACTCGAGGCATTGTACCCATTTTTAATTTGACCTGTTGTTTGCAAAAAATTCAAAACAAACTAGACAAAAACAATCCTCGCCATCTGAATTATTATCAGTATCTTTTGTTATTATTGTATCTTTTTTCGTCTTTTGTGCTATATTTCCTTTTCTTCCTTTTCTTACCTTTTGCATTATTCTTCCTAGATCCTGCCTTTGGTAGGGGCTTAAGTTCATAGGGACTAAACGATATCATTGTAACTTCCTGGAAAGCAGCTGAAGAAGTAGATAGGATTTGTAAATTATGACATGATGTTAATGCCGATGTCAATATTAACACATCTACTTCCGAAACATGTAGTTGTTGGTGGAAAAGTTAATTCAGGAGGGGTCTTGGCAATAATGGTGAAGCTGGCAAAGACGGTGAAGCTGACAAAGACAGTGAACCTACCAATGGTGGTGTTACTAATGGCAACCAACAATGGTGGTGTTACTTATGGCAATGGTGAGCGTAACTCGCCCTGTACGGACTACGGTCAGTATATTATCAGTCGAATTTGCTTGATCTCGTGATGGCGGTGAACAGGACATTGCGCCAATCTGACGAAATGTTGAAGGAATAGGGTTCAGGTAAAGGAGCTAAAACATCTTCTAACGGTCAAGAAGTCCACGTCTGTGAATATTTGCGGGTTGACGGGCCAAAATCCTGTGCAAGTAAAGCCTGTCTGTATTTTTCGGGATGAAAGTAACAAGTTGTTACTTTCATCCCGATCTATAAATTTTCCCGATTATGACAAACACGTGCTTATAGCCTACAAAAACTGTTATAAAAGTGCCATTCCGGATGCCAAAACATAAAGACGAATAGTTGTGCTATCTTACTCACAAATAACACACAAGCTAAAACATTACATAATTTAAAACAATCACAGTTGAAAAAAACAGTCAAAACTTACTTTATGCCTAATTTTTCGGCACCGACTCATTACGTCTACAACTTGACGGCACAGCGCCGTAAGCGCAACTGAGGGAAGGGGGAATTCAAAATGTCGCATATTGGTAAAGCAGCCGTATTTGTAACCAAGATAATTCGTTCAAAAACTCATTTGTTACGTTCATCCCGTGTTACTTTCATACCTGGTCTCCCCTACTACTAGAATTATAAAATGCGTATAAATCGCTGTTGCGTATATATTTTATTTTAGGATTCCACGTTTCCAAATCGGTTTTTTTTTAATGTGTATTCTTGGTACTTTGTAGTAATTGAATATACGATATGTTCTCATTGCCCTTCGCTCTGATTGAATCCGTTATAGTTGATCTATAATAAAATCAAGTAAAACTTGTACAGCAAAAAATATCTATAAAATATTAGTATAAACAAGAATCCATTATACAATACTATGTATAACATGCAATGAATGATTTTAATTGAATCATATTGGAAACCTTTCACTTCTGGACAAAGCATCCTCTCCATGGTACTCATCCCATATAGTGTACTGGAAATGGGCATTGGTTATAATCAATATAATTTATAGGTACTTATTTTTGTCACTGTTAGATTTAATAGTAAAAAAAAAAAACAAATATTGGTAACCAATTAAGCACTTCTTGACAAATTATGTCATTATTAATTTTAAACACAATAAGTATATAAACTCGCTCTAATTATCGTATTAACAACATTAATAACAAGGCAGCTGATAACAGACCAGTTTTGATAATTCGTAACAAACGATAATTTTAATTTATATTTAGAAATAATGAGCAGTTTACGTGGTAAGATAATAATTTTAGTAATACACAAATAAGTTTATTTTTTATGTTTAAAGAAAATGACGTTAGCAATATTATAGCTACTAACTGCGCCTAGTGGTTTTACCCGTGTAATTAACGATCCCATGGGGATGGTGGGATAAAAAGTAGTAGTTATTCTAGATTCCTAGTTATCTACCTAAGTAGAGTCACTCACGAGTTTCATTATTATCACTTCAGTAGTTTTTGCGTTAGAGAGTAACAAATATGCATTAACTATTTTTAATACTTACTTAAACGTAATACTTTCCAAGTTTCTTATAAATCCGTCTGATTTCCAGATATAACTAGAAGCTAACTCTGTGTATACGTAACCATTATACTTGTAATGTTTTTTAAAACGTTTTATTGATAACTTTTTAGTGATCAAACGGACAATTGTTTTGACTTATTTGTACATAATAAGACAATAATATATATATTTATTATTTATTAAACTTTATTACACAACACAGAACAAAAAATAAAAAAAAAACAACATAACAACACTTCGAGATAACAGCGTTTTGCGTTGCGCAAAAGGCGGACTTAAGGCCGTACAGCCTTATCTACCAGTCTTTATTGTGCCTGAGTCTAATCTATTTACATATAATAAAATGATAGGAAAGTCAATATATGTCCGGGATAAACTCAAAAAGTACTGCATGGATTTACTTCAAATTTGGCACGAATATTATTAAGAAGTCGGGTCAGAACATAGGCTACATAATTATTATCACGCTCTCACCTACGGGGAACGAGCAGTGAACGCACGCAGACAACGTCGCGGGCAGCAGCTAGTCTAGAACAAATATATACAATTATACTTACATAATACAATGAGAAGTTTAATTTTTTTAATGTATAAAACTTAACATATCTTTCTGTTTCAGGTAATACATTCAAGGCAATTAGCGACGGCAAACCTCTACAACTGGTAGGACAAATAAGTGAATCCCTAATGCTCGCTGTGTTTATAGACACTGCCTAAGCAATACCAGCAATGTTTGGTTAGCTCTCATCTCTACCGTAAGACTTGTGTCTCATATATCTGTTATTTTAATAGCAAACTAAGACATATAATATACCAGTCTACTGAAGAACCTTAAAAATATGATCTTACGTAGAAAATAATATTCCATATTATCCTTTTATAATCTAACTAGCGACCCGCCCCGGCTTCGCACGGTTGCAATGCTGAAACTAAATACTATCTACAATAAAATATACGTTAGAAACCTCTAAAATTACCAGTGTTCCTCTACTATAATATGTATGTATTGTACATAAAAACCTTTCTCTTGAATCACTCTATCTACTAAAGAAAACCGCATCAAAATTAGTGTCCGACCGAAGTTTCGGTTTCGGTTTCGGTTTCGGCCGAGTTTCGGCCAAAAATCAAGTTTCGGCGGCAGTTTCGGTTTCGGCCAAAATTGGCCGAAACTTTTGCCGAAACCGAAACTGATTTCGGAAGTTGTCGTGCATGCTCGCCTAACTGTTTTCAATTCAAATGTTTTCTGTAGCTTAGTATTGGGTTACTTAATTCTAAATGTAAGTATGACTGTCCTTCTAATTGTGATCTAGGTACCTATCTTTGTTAATTCTAAATGTGTGATTTGATTATCTTTGTCGAGACTGGAACTAAGAGTGTAATAGTAATTTTAGTAATTACTAGCTTCTGCGCGCGACTTCGTCGGCGTGGACTCCGCTCCTATTGGTCTTAGCGTGATGATACATAGCCTATAGCCTTCCTCGATAAATGGGCTATCTAACACTGAAATAATTTTTCAAATCGGCCCAGTAGTTCCAGAGATTACCGCGTTCAAACAAACAAACAAATAAACAACCAAACAAACAAACTCTTCAGCTTTATATATTAGTATAGATGATTTTCTTTGTCGAGACTGGAACTAAGAGTGTAATAGTAATTTTAGTAATTATTATTTTCATATAAGAGGTACCTAAAAGAGATTGATGATTCTTCTAAGTACAAATACAAACCAAAGTATTAATTAATAAGATTTCAATATCCAATACTTAGTATTTAATGAAACAGTAACAATTAGTGATTTGATTATTTATTGATAACTGATAAGCATTTTGCTATGAGGACTTAATTTGAAAAAATAATAAAATATTATTAATATTTTTGAAGTGAAACTTCTTTAGGCGCATGAGGCGTAAAATTTGAGTGACCGGTAACGCGGCAGCGTTATGACGAAACGTTGTCTTTTTTTCAACTAGTTTTTTTTTATTTTAATTCGTTTTTTAGGGTTCCGTACCCAAAGGGTAAAAACGGGACCCTATTACTAAGACTTCGCTGTCCGTCCGTCCGTCCGTGTGTCTGTCACCAGGCTGTATCTCAAGAACGGCTATAGCTAGAGAGTTGAAATTTTCACAAATTATGTATTTCTGTTGCCGCTATAACAACAAATACTAAAAACAAAATAAAATAAATATTTAAGGGGGGCTCCCATACAGCAAACGCGATTTTCTTGCCCTTTTTTGCTCGATATCAATAATGGCAAGAGGTAGGCACTTGAAATATTCACAAAATACTCAGTTGTATTTTTACTTTAATAATAAATAATAAAATTAAAATAAAATTAATATTTAAGGGGGGCTCCCATACAAAAAACGTCATTTTTGCCTATTTTTGCTCTCATACAATAAAAGTGATTTTTAGCCGCTTTTTGCCCGTTATTACAATCAATTTACCTAGTCAATGGTACGGAACCCTTCGTGCGCGAGTCCGACTCGCACTTGGACGATTTATTTTAAATTAGTGTTAATTCCCAAAACCTTGTCCAACACAACCAGGAGCACAAATAAAACCAGTACTAGAGATGCTTCAACCTTAAATATTGGATCGTTCAATAATTACACAAACTAGCTTCAGCGCGCGACTTCGTCGGCGTGAACTCCGCTCCTATTGGTCTTAGCGTGATGATATATAGCCTATAGCCTTCCTCGATAAATGGGCTATCTAACACTGAAAGAATTTTTCAAATCGGACCAGTAGATCCTGAGATTAGCGCGTTCAAACAAACAAACAAACAAACAATCAAACAAACAAACAATCAAACAAACAAACTCTTCAGCTTTATTATATTAGTATAGATGTATGGTGGCCTTATACTAACAAGAAATAATTTTGCCAGCGTGATTTAATCTACTACTAGCACCATCTAATCGTAGACGTATTAAACTTCGAACAAAAAATAAACAAAAAAAACTTAAATAATTGTAAGTTGCAGCGTTAACGATTAGTTTTTTTTAGTTTGCCAAAGAAGTTTCACTTCTGACGTGTACTTTGTATGCACGCAATTTTTTTTCTTATATTATCTATACTAATATTATAAAGCTGAAGAGTTTGTTTGTTTGTTTGTTTGAACGCGCTAATCTCAGAAAGTACTGGTCCGATTTGAAAAATTCTTTCAGCGTTGGATAGCCCATTTATCGAGGAAGGCTGTAGGCTATACATCGTAAGGTTAAGACCAATAGCAGCGGCGCACCAATGAAAAATATTTCAAAATCGGGAGGTTTTTTTTTTCATTTTGAGAGCTTCCGCTGCGAGCACTGCGTAAACAGTTAAAGTTTCGCAAAAATCATGTATGAGTGACAGAATTGTTTCACTTTAAAAGTTCTAAAAAAAAGTCCGCGACGGCATATGTCTATCTTTTAAGGTTGGCTCACTGTAACCTTTTTTATGCTAAACAAATTTGTTCTAAAATAGTGCAATATTTGCGAAGGTGTTTTTATAAACATGACATAAATCCTTATGCAAATAAATACCTTTTTCATCACAAGTATTTAATTTAAAACAAAATTGCTCTTAATACCATTCGAACATCGCAGCAAAAATATTATAGCTGAAAAGTTTGTTTATTAAACACGCTAATTTCAGAAACTACTGGTTGGAATTAAAAAAAATCTTTTTGTTTTGGATAGCCAATTTGACGAGGAAGGCTATTTTTTCCTTCAATTAACGCGTATGAAACTGCGGGGCACAGCTAGTATTAAATAAATGACTACAACAAAATTAATAATATACTGTGTTTTCATTTCATGTCAATAAAAAAATGTGTGTAAATGGGGAACATGCACCAAATTTCAGTATTTTAAGGAATTTTATACTTGACCACGTGAGTTTCGGTTTCGGTTTCGGTTTCGGCCGAAACTGTAGCCACGGCCGAATATTCGGTTTCGGTTTCGGTTTCGGCCGGAAACCGACTTTCGGTCGGACACTAATCAAAATCTGTTGTGTAGTTTTAAAAATTGAAGCATACATACAGACAGACAGACAGACAGACAACGGGAAGCGACTTTGTTTTATAATATGTAGTGATATGATAAAAAGAAATGGTGGTTTAGTCCAAATCTTACACAAGTTTAGAACAGTTTAGTAAATCGTTGAATAGCGTTATAAAAGTTATTTGATCGTTTAGGTTCCCTCGCCATTTACCCGTGTTGAGTTTTACGGCTACAATTTTATTTTTATTTTTTTTTTATTTTATTTTAATAATGCGCCAACAAGGTACACACCAACAAATTCACAATGATCAACAGCACAGGTTACAAACAATTAAGTGTTACCTCAATTATAGGCACATACAGCATTACAAAAACACGTAAAATTGATGTATTTAGAATTAAATCAATGAACATTAAATAATTACAATAAATTTAAGAATGAAATAAACAAATTTAAATTAAATAACAAAATTAAAAATGAAACGATAAAATTAAAATTGACATTACAAAATTAAAATTAAAATTAATATGAAAAATTAATAATAAAACAATCAATTATAAATTATGAACAAAATTAACGAAATTAAAATCAATGGCCATAAAAATTTAAATTGTACTTCCTCTCTCAAATCTTACGATCTATTAAAATGATACCAAGTTAAGTACCAACTTATACATAGGTTTTTACATTTTATCATGCTGCTAAGCTAACTAACAAAGATCTCTTAAATAAAGGAAAAGAAACAACATTCATAAAAAAACAGCAAAACTGCACTTAAACAAGTCTTAATTAGACGCTTATTAACACATTGGATATAAATTCAATAAAATTTGCTAAAAAACTTTGTTTTGTAACATGTTTTGTTGTATAATCTGGACTTACTTTTATACCAAACGACATCATATTATGACTCACAAGATTTGAGTACTAATCGTAAACGTGGGTGCTATCGCGCGGGTCATCTAGTATCATAACAATTTATAATGAAACTGGTAAAGGAATACTGCCTACAAAATGATTGCATTAGATACAAAATCTAATTACGAAAAGTTGTGTTGGTAATATTAAAACAATTTCAGAAATTGTATTTGTTCTAAACAAAAAAAAAAATCGAATTGACATCGACAAATAAAAAAGAATAATATCATCAACATTCAACATAGTCAAAATAAATTAAAAAGCATTAGAAATAACTTAAAACCTACTACGTCACAATTTTTAAATTTAAAATTTAAATTAATCTATTTTATTTTTAAAATTTTTAAATACCACTTATGGCATGATAAAACACGACGAAAGCCAGCCCTCTAATATAAGAAGAACCATTAAAATCGGTATTACACTCACTAATAATTTATCAAGTAACATACATAAAAACACACAGTCGAATTGAGAACCTACTCCATTTTTTAAGTCAGTTAAAAACAGTGTTTTTAAAGTTGACTCATGAAATAAAATATCAATAACAAGTCATCTATTTAATATCTAATTAGAAATAGTTTTGAAAGAGGGTTTAGGGAGCAATTACTTTTGGGTGAAACGCAAATTGGGTTTAGAAAACGTTAATAATTTGTATCGTGTGTTTTGAGTTTATCGTAGTTTAGAATTACGCAATTTATTTGATTCTATTCAGAGATTTGAAGGCTCGATTGAGATATTCAAGTTTGTATACAATAGTCTTGTAAAACCGATGTTTATTTGTTTAGACAAACTAAAACTTACTTCAAGTATGTAGTTATATAAATATTAGAGCTAATAAATAAATAAAAATATTACAAAATATCTGACTCTATCGATGGCAGTTCTTATTTACACAAACACACAATCATTATAAGCGGCTTTTTTCATTAAATGCCTAAACAAAATAACGCCTATTTGAACGTAAGAGCAAAAAAAGTCACTTCCAACATACAATACCTAAGCAAAATCACCGAGATCTCCATCGCAATGTGACGATAACTTAAAACGTCTAATGTTTTTATTTATCAAACAACATTCCATTGAAAGCCGTGACATGTTAACTTAAACATGTCGATACAAACCAAGCCTTTTTATTCAAAAAGGCGAAACACTCAATTTTAATCTTTATTCCTCTAACATAAGGTCAACAAGATTATTTTCCGCAAACAAGTAAAGCTGTCTCCGCTTTAAGAGACAAACATATTGATCACGTAGATTGATATTTAAATGAAAGGATTAAGGTTTGAAATTGTATAGTTTAAATGCAAATGGTTCTGTAAATTTTTTAATTGTTTCGCAACCAACCGACCTCTAGACTGCATGACGCGTAGATCTTGTGGTTTTTGCAACTGTACGATTACGAATGATTTTAGTAACGTTACACTTTCATATCGATAATCATTAAAATGAACAATATTAACGGTAAATTATTATATTATGTGTAACTGTCTAACAAAGCTAACACATACACTATTTTTTTAAATAATTTAATAAAAAAAAATATAAATAATTATAATAACTAATTGTAGGGTTGTAAATGACAAATTTCATTAGAAACCTCCATCACTTAACCTTTTAAAAATCCCCGGGTTATGAAAACTACATTAAAATCCAGTAATTGCTTTTCGAGAAGAGCTTTCCCTCAATCTTATGATTTAATCTCCGCCTATTCTTTAAACCAGGCAATTAATTTTATCGAGATTTCTAAGGATGAAAAACATTGAAGGCTTTATGTCATCAATATTAAAAACCAATATCGCTTACGATGCTCTACATAGCGTATCATTTGATATTCGCAAGATGAAATAATAAATAAAAGTTATGAAGGCTGTAGGTATTCACACATAAAATGTATAAATAACGCCTGCTCCATTTACTTTCCAATAATCAATGATCATTACGTAGGCTTTTTTTCGTTTAAACACTCTCTGACAGACGAGGTCATGTCAAGAATTTCTGTCCAATCGACGAAAATACTTTTACTTCTGTAGAAATCAATGTTCAACATATGTTGATTTATGTGACTATTTTGTCATTGTCAATGTTTAAACAATAACTAACACATCGACTCTTATGATAAAAACCTTTTTTTTAAAGTTTTTTTTTAAATTAATATTCGTCATAAGTATGGTAGCGTACCCGTTCCGTTGCATCGTGATATTGATGGCGAAACTTTGTATTGCGAAGTCATTGAGTTTTAATCATTCTTAAAACATTAATTAATATACAGAAGCTTTCTAACGGTTCGTTTGGTTACAATGAAACAATACACCTTCTGATCAAAGCTTTTATATCTCTAGAGATAAGGACTACAGTTCAAATGTTGCTTCCAGTGTTTAATCCCACGTGAACATGCTTTCAATTCATGGCGAATTGTTTATTAATGTAATTAACAATCCATTTATTCGTACACGTTGCTGCTTTGATTAATTTGTACAAATAAAAACAATTAAGAGGTAGCGTGGAGAACCCAATACTTGAAGCAAATAGCGTTCGCAGTACAATCAATTTCAATTAAACAAATTTAATTATGTATTCATAGTAATTAAATGCGTATAAAAATAAAACTCTATTCCTAAATTAACTGAAGTGATAAACATACAAAATACTTCTGTCTGACTAATTTTTAATGCATTAAAAGTAGAAAACATACTTAATTATTAAACGATTCGGTAGCCTCGATCTTTCGTATATAAAAACACAGCAAGAATTTTTTTAAACTCAGGGGATCTAATTAAGTAGTGTAGCGTAATTTGTGTGCTAAGTCATTTATTAGGCTTGAATTTTTTAAATAAGACAAAATGAAAAAAAAAGTATTCCCTTATATCTACACCTTTCATGCGTTACACGTTTCACATACACATCACACACACACACACACACACGCGCGCGCTTGCTTTTTTATTGTTTGACACATCTTAATAGCGACATTTTTAATTTTGTTGTCATATTCATAATACGAGTATTAACTACAAGGACTTCGCTTATACGAATAAAACATTTGTTTTCTTCTTGGAACAAAAACAAAAATTAAAATATCTATACTTATATTTTAAAGTTTTTATACGATTTAGTAAAATTCATATTATACGTGCTTAATTTTACCATAAATTATATTTTCCTCCATCTAAATATATTACTAATATACTCAAAGATAAATCATATCGCAATATCCTTAAATCATATGATAATGTCGATAAATCGATTGACAACACTATGTCAAAGAAATGTCAATGTTCAGAGACCACCGGTTGCTTAGACCAAATAGAACGGTACAAGATTCGCCTCACAGTTTTTCAATGTACGTTAAGATCTTGTCTGTTTGTGCGCCTAAGCTTAGTGGATGGCTTTTAAGGCACGTAGGCATTGATGAAGTATTTACACAAATTGCAATAGCTTAGGAGTTAGTTAATAATATCTTAGGTCTAATGTTTATGTCAGATTTATTTAAACGGCTAATAATACTTCCAAATAAATGTGTACTAAATTAACAATAATTATATTATAAAGTAAATAACTTGTACACTAAGGGCGCCTTCAAATTAGCCCTTTTGTAAAGCCCGCCCGTGTGTTGTTGTGTTGTTGTGTGCGTGTTGTTTGCGCGACTTTGTAAATCTATGTAAATAGCAACGCGCGGTTGCAGCGCGACAGCAGCGCGGCGGCAGCGCGACAACCGCGTGTTGTTATTTACATAGATTAACAAAGTCGCGCGGCAGCAGCGCTGCAGCCGCGCTGCCGCCGCGCGGTTAATTTGAAGGCGCCCTAAAGTAATGAACTTTTTTTGATTACCTTAAAGAATATCAAACTGGTAAATAAAAAGAATATCAAACTGGTAAATAATAGCTAATAAAACTTTAGTGTGAGAAACATAGAGAAATAATAAATAATGATACACATGTAAACAAACTAAGTGTGACATTAAATGCGGATGAAACCACGTGGATTAACTAGTTAATAATACAGTTTCATTGCGATTATTGAATACGGTCTTAGTTATCATTATTAAAAGCTATTTTCATTTGTTAGTAACTTAATTTATGATTATAACAAAGCATTAAAGTTTGAACCTCTACCAACAAAATACTTACAGTTTACGATTCAATAGAGTTATCCATTTGTATATTTTAAATCAGTTGCTATCTTAACACGATAGAAATATACTTGATCGTCCGTAAATATTAAAATCAGATTTACTTAATTTATTCGTCGTCAATGTCCTAAAATAGCCTACCATTGTGATCGTTCGCTTAGTAAGGGAACTAATGAACCTTTGGTAAATTAATTACCCTGCAAAAGGCTATATATGTAAAGGCTAATAAGTCAGCCTGCCTCTGTTGCCATCTTTCATCTTATTCTTGGGACTCGGACACACTTACCGCGTAAATTACTTTAAGTTAAGTTCATAAATATACTTACTATCCAATATTCATATAATTCAGGTTTACAGAATTAAAAGAAACATGTATAATTTATATTTGTATAATTTATTAACTTTGGTTAAATATAAGATTGCCACAGTCGTTATACACTTACTTTATTTACACAAATAACGGCAACCTATTTACAACTCTTGCAAATATTTACATCAAAACCGCAAGAAAACCAGTCTCTATCGATATAATTTCGACCTCTCACATCAAGTCACATCACTTAAACGTTTCTCGACCACAATTTCGCGCGTCGATGTGCACTGAACTTTATTTACCGATACTATCTGCGCGGAAGTTAGCGGGCAATTAGGTGCTTGTTTATTACAGCTCAGAGCGGTTAATGCTACGTGTTCATGTGAATGAGCCTTCGGGCTCTTATACTGAGATTTTTATGTGAATATTTGTAAAAAATTCGTGAAATATCTGTATAATTCTTATTATTGCGTATGCTAATATTTGTTAAAGATAAATGTATAAATATATACTTACCGTTGATTGATTGATTATTTCAGTCTGTAAAATCCTACTGCTGGGTATTGGTCACATTTTCCATGTAGGAGAAAGGCCGAAGTGTGGTTGATTATGTGTCTTTATTGGTCCACGTTTCATGGTGGAATAATTATTGGAAATATCAGTATTGAAGAATTTTTCAGAAGTAATAAACTCTATCGTCCATGTATAGGCTATATAACATGCTATCTGAAAGCTACGAAGATATCATAAACGTAAGTCAATGTGACAAGTACGCATATTAAATGGAGGTAAATTTTCGTGAGTTTGAATTCTGAGGTTCGTATCTCCCTTTGAATCAGCATGTCTCAAAGGACATGTTATAAGTATGTAGTGTGTATGCCTCGTATTCGGTCGCCTTTGTAAGTTAATCACTGGATTCCAGTCCTTGACAGGTGACGAGCCTTACTCTCGTTGTTTGCATTGATTACTTTTGCTACACTCTACTTCACATTCAATTATTGAAAATAAGCATTAGCTGGAAATAAAAAGTAATAAAGCATATAAGCGAATTGAATCATACTTAAGGGACAGCAAAATAAGATACAATTTTGTGAAACCACGATATTACAATATATACAAATAGATTTACAAAAAAAATTGTATAGGTAGTATTTACCGTAGTTCTTTGATGGTCATTTGAAAATTATTGCTTTTAAACTGGTGCCTAAACAAATAAATAACGATGAAATTATTGTACTACTGTTTTAACTCACTAGACAACACTCACGAATCGTCACAGCAACAGTCGCGCAATTCTTGCTATCGCTAAGCTAATTACGCAATAGCTCAGCAACAATCAGCAGATCAGAAACATCGTCGTTATTGTGGATCGACATTACAGGACAAAATTTTCCACATACTCATAAAAATATTTAAGCTCACAAAACAGCTGACATAACGAACGAAACTCCAACGCCGAAAAAAGCGAGAGAAAAGTCATTAGAACTTTGAAGAAGTTCAACTCGCCCGTAATAAGATACGTGATTTTTACCTCGTAAATTAAAAAACTTTTTCATGTGTTCATACAATATAGCTGTTTTACTTCTTATTATTTTTAGTAGATAATTTTATTTCTTTTGTTTGTAAAGTATGAATCTGATTTTTTGTCTTTGTTTAATAATCATCAAGTCATTTTAATTTATCATGACGAATTGGAATTTGAATTTGAATTGTGTTAATAATGTTTTTACTGGTTTTACTTTTTAAGATTTTGTAATTTGTTATCTTTATGAATACAGTGTTGTTTGTAAATAGAGCAGCAATTACTCATGAACCAAATGTATTTATATTATTGGATATTTTTATTGAATGCTCTTTTAACAACCTTTATTAAATAAAGGAATGAATAAATTTCATGCAGTTTAGTGAAAAGTTGGTGAACAAATATACTTTTTATAATTGTTACCCTACTATGAATCAAAACATGAGGTTTGATAATCTTGGTACTTATATGTAATATGAGTTTCTAATGGTAAATGTATTAATTATTATAATTGATTCAAAAATTTCAGTGTTAAACTATGATAATACCATGAAACAGTTTTCAATATCCAAATATCAAGTTTCATAATCCAAATAAAATATATAACTATTTATGATCTTAGGATAAATTAAAATTATGATTTTCCTAAATTTGGTTTTTTTTTCAAACTTAATTCTTAATAATTAAACTAAATAATAAAACTAATAATTAATTTCAAGTCAAATTTTCAAGTCAAATCAAAAGCTAATGCTACCGTTTTAAAGATAATAATTGTGTTTGCTCGCAAACGAAAAAAACCGACTTCAATTACATCGACAAGTAATACAACGTAATAAGACGAAAAAATAGTCAAGTAAATACGCGCTATTAAAGATAACTCAAAAAGTTGTAATCAGTTTTCGATCTAATTTAAACAAGACTACAAGACAAGTACGAAATCGGTACACCGAGTAAAAAGTTATGCGGTATAATGTAACGTAGGTCGACGAAAAAGTAGTCACGTAAATACGCATTATTAGATAAAACTCTAAAAGTACTTGTCAGATCTCAATTAAATTAAAATGGGACCACATGACACGCAATACCTTTCAATTAAAACAAAATTGATCGAAATCGGTTCACCCAGTCAAAAGTTCTGAGCTAACATACATAAAAAAAAAAAAAAAAAATAAAAAAAAAAAACGTACGTGTCGAATTGAGAACCTCCTCCTTTTTTGGAAGTCGGTTAAAAACATAAAATATTCTTGTGTTGGATAGCCCAATTAATCAATGGAAGCTATGGGCTCTTTTTTCCTCAAATTAACACACAATATGTGAAATCACGGGTCACAGCTAGTCTAGAATAAAGTTCTTATCTCAATAGAATATCTATCTTCATAAGATTTAAAACATAAAGTTGGAAAATTTTAATTAAAAATGACATAACCGTTTGAACAGAGGAATATCCGCTTACGGAGGAGAGTAAACCTTTTTAAGTAAATAAAATGATATTAAAATAGTCCGTTTGTTAGTAATTGATATTATTTTAGAGTTTTAATTAAAGTTTTGCAATGAATACGTTATTATATTCACTTACGTGTTTTTTTATGACGTAATGTACATAGTTATACAATGTTAATTAACCCAAATTGCGTTGTTTTTTCTTGTGAGCGCATGAAGTTAAAATGATTGTTATATTTTAGAAACTGAAAATATTTAGGCGCCATAAAAAAAATTACTTTTACTAAGAACGAAAGAACGATTCGCAATTATTAATAAACGATTCGATCAACCAATCAGAATCAATTAAGAAATAGTTATTAAACGTACAATTACCAAAAAAAAGAAGAAATCAAGAGTCATGGTACAACGTCTTATATGGGATGGTACCACGCTGTCTGCGGTTATCGAAAGTTGTCGGGCGGTAAAGACATTTCGTTTTATTGTTGCGAAAGATCACAATCACTAGTTAATGCTTTAAAAGTCGTCTTACTACTATTAACCTTTTTCAAGGACTTTTATGAAATTATACATGAAAATTTGTTGTTTGTATGTGCGTGTGCGTCTACGTGCGTGTGTGTGCGCGCGCGCGCGCGCCTGTGTGTGTGTGTATGTATGTTTTTGTTCTTGATGCGTGATCTTAAGCTAATTTTTATGGGATTAAAAATATTATGTGATGAACTTAAACACGTCTTGCGTACAGTGCAATGTTGTGTTTATGTGGTGAGTATGATAGCCATAGCATTGGAGAATTCATGAATATTGTTAAAAATATATTGTTTTTCGTTATGTACGCATTTGATTAAATTTACATGATGTGAAATTTATTTGAAAATAAACCTAACGACAAATCGTGCGTGAGCAATACAAGTGTTATTGAAGGAACGTATAAAAGAGGCTATTTTTAAAGTGCAATAACAATAACACGTTTTCTGACGTCATAATCGCTGGTCAAATTTACAATTATTATCAAATGCGTATCTAATCTACTCATTTGTCACATCTTTCAATAAGCATCCCAAGCTTTGAGTAGAGAGTAGAACTCAAAGATATATGAAACGAAGAATTTGAAAAGATCCTATATCGCTCATAATACTGACAAGCTGTCAACAGTTCGTAAATTTTATAATCCTAGAAAAAGGCCTTTATTCCTACTAAAGAGAAAGAAATGAAGCCTATCCTACTACGCCGTCCTACAATAATGGCTCTTGCTGTTAAAAGTCTCAGATATTTTTTTTTACAATATGATTGCTCAAGATGTTTCCATCATTGTCTAATATTGGACAAATTTTAAAGCAAATACCTAAAAATAACGGCATCAGTCCAAATTTGTACCCGAGGCTTATTATAAAACTAAAAAGATATTACAAATAACATATCCGATAAACACACAGTTGTTAAACTCGTATTTTTTACACTCCAAACACTAAAAATAATTTAACACTGCAACGTAGGCTTACTGACAACGTATAATTTTTTTTTTGTCCTAAATCGTTACAAAAAAGAAAATATTTTTATTGATAAAACTTATACGTTCCAATTTCCAATAAATCTCATCTCAATTCTTACCCTATGATATTTTACCGGATCCGCAAACAAAGCATCCGCATTGCACCTCAACACGACACTAGTGCTGTGACAGAAAATGTCGATAAACCGAGATGGCTTATCGACTGTTGAGATTGAGCTTAAATGCGGAACTGCGGTTGGTTTATTGTTAAGGCATTTATAGAAAGAGGCTTTTATCTTATATCGCTAAATCTTTAATCTAACGGTGTCACGCTTAGCCATGAATTTAATTAGATAAAGTAAATATTAAGTCAACTGTCGATAAATTGTATATAACATTGTACTTGCAACAAAGTAAGAGAACGACACGTTTGTTTATTATTGTCTAAATACCGGTTCGGATTCGGTTTGTTCAAGTTTTTATATATAGGGACCTTGCCTAATTAGCATATTGCCATAACAAATAATTATAATTTTATTAGTGCGTGTATGTACCTAAGCTCATTTTTATTGGAACATAATTATATGCGTGAACGGAACTCATTGTGCCTATAAAGTGTCTCTAAGGAAACTATTGCTGGACAAAGGCTGTATCGGAAAAAAGTTGGAGCTTAATCCACCATTTTTATGATATTATGAAGTACAAGTGGTCGAATTATCGTCGGCGGGTGCCATCCCACCTGATTCCCCTCACTCTAACCCAAAGATGAGGTTAATTCACCACACTAGATCAATATCAACTAGTGCACAATTAAGTTTTTAATCTTTCACGGATTCCTCTACATCTAAAAATGTAAAGATACATTTGAATGAAATGTACCTACATATTATATTATATAAAAACATAACTTGAACTTTATTCAAATAATAAGTTATACCACATCATTACGAAGAACTAAACAACGTATGAAAGCAATAATTTTAATGAATACGGGAATATATCGTCAAAGTTTTGTTAATTAAAACTTTAGTTCGTTAATTCTACAGTTAATGAATGTAGACCCGTTTATATAAGCTAAAGCGGAAAGTGTAACGAGGTTGTCGCTTCGTAGCGATGTGCATTATGCAGGCCCAAATATTGGACTAGTGATGAGATTGTTGGTCGATATCGATGTTTGAAAATTATAAAGTTTTTATTCAATTCATTTTGTGGAATTAAATATAATTTTAAATGAAAAATTAATTGAATGTAAAAGTTGAAGCTTAAAAAGATAAATAAGATTTGATACGACTGCAAATTGTATCTTAAATTAATAAAAATACTCTATTTTAACGCACTCCTATTATCTTTCGTATATTCTAAGATATTTATATAGTAGTAGAACATTAGTTCTTATAAGCTTAAAACGGCTTGGCTCAACGATATCAACAACTTACAGTTAGCTAGATAACGGTCATGGATTCGATCCCTTTTCATAAAACAATTTTTATATAAGGATTTCATTATATTACTTGAGGCGTTGAGTATAAGACTCTTAATTTTAAAAAATATCGCAAAATTGCAAAAAAAATGATCGTTTAGTTATAACTTTATAAAATTAATATTTTTTAATATTCTAATATAACAGTATTCAGTCTCGAATTTGAAACTAGGATATTTTTGTTAAAGCACAGGCAAATTGACACAAAAACATTCTAATAGAAAACTCGTTGCGGTCTAGCAAACAAAAAAAAAAGCTAACAATAAAAGCATTAATATTATTTACAAGGCAAAAAACCACGCCCTTACACGATAACTTTCATATGTTGCCGGTCGACGCTATCAACATATCTTATCTCTAAACGTACGAACAACTTTGATTGTAATCTCATCTTAGTGTCTTGACTTTCAAATTAACACTCTATATGTTATATTTGTGTCTCAGTTTTTAATATCAATTAAATTATGAGCGTATATAGTTTTATTATAATTATTTTTTGTATGTTCTATAGATAGTTAATTTTTTTATGGTAAAAAGTTTTAAAATTTCAAGATTATGTTATTATTACCCATCTCAATTAAATTAAATACCATAATTAAAAAAAGAATAAAATGAGTAACTACTCGTAAATTCTTTCAAATATTATTTATTTATTTATTTATTTATTTATTTATTTATTTATTTATACTTTATTGTACATCACAACTACAAATATCATTTACAGACTGTGAAGTACAATGGGCGGACTTATGGCTATTTAGCCATTTCTTCCAGACAACCCAAATATATATTTCCTACTATGAGTAACGATCGCTATCAGGTGTACATAATAACAACCGGGACCGACGGCTTAACGTGCTCTCCGAGGCACGGTGGGGAGACCCACAAGGACTGCACTAACACCCAGACCACGGCAAACATCTGTATGGCCAATACAAATGTTGTCGTGTGCGGGGATCGAACCCGCAACCGCTCGCGCAACAGCCAATTGCAATCCATTGCTGTGACCGTCATGCCAACGCATTATGTTAGTTCTGGATGAACTAAATTATCATTTTTCACAATAAAGTTTATTTACTGTTGGTCTAAACAGTAAATTCATTGATATTGTTATGAATCATGATTTGTAGTGATACATTTTTGCAAAGTAACCTTCAATACAAATAACTGAATTGACTGTATAACGTTAAAATATTTTAGGAAATTTCAAATTAAATCCATTAAACCATTTCTTCTGAAGTGTGAGTTACAAACGAATTCTTCGGCTTACAGAACGTCTTTTAAGCTTATGAAAGTGAAATGATGTCGCTTGTGGTAAAGACGACTTAATTTTTTTACTCCATTTGATCTGTGATGTCTATCTTCACTTTAACGCTTCTTTAACTTTCCACTGCAGGGAAAGGAATCTTGCATAAATAAAAAAAGTTTGGAACATAATCTGACAAAAACAATTTTTTTGTTAGCTAAAGAACATTTTTATAATCATACTAGCTGACCCGGCGAACTTCGTACCGCCTAACAGTCGATTGGTATTAAAGTTCAAATTGACTTTTAATACGAATATACTTTATTAATTAATATATTTTTAACCGACTTCCAAAAAAGGAGGAGGTTCTCAATTCGACACGTATGTTTTTTTTTTTTGTGTATGTTAGCTCAGAACTTTTGACTGGGTGGACCGATTTCGATCAATTTTGTTTTAATTGAAAGGTGTTGCATGTCATGTGGTCCCATTTTAATTTAATTGAGATCTGACAAGTACTTTTAGAGGTATATCTAATAATGCGTATTTACGTGACTACTTTTTCGTCGACCTACGTTATATTATACCGCATAACTTTTTACTCGGTATACCGATTTCGATGATTCTTACTTTAATCGAAAGCTAATACTTGTCTTGTAGTCTTGTTTAAATTGGATCGAAAACTGATTACAACTTTTTGAGTAATCTTTAATAGCGCGTATTTACTTGACTATTTTTTCGTCTTATTACGTTGTATTACTTGTCGATGTAATTTTATTAAAGTCGGTTTTTTTTCGTTTGCGAGCAAACACAATTATATTACGAATCTTTTGTATGGGAATATAGAAAAGTGTTGTTTTTAGAATTTCAATTTTTAAAGGCAATTTTTTAAATTTTTCTTTCCGTAAGAACCATTCTCGTACTTTAAGGAATATTATAAAAAAAAATTAGCAAAATCGGTTCAGCCACTCTCGACATTTACGCTTAGCAACACATTCAGCGATTCATTTTTATATATATAGAGATTACTATTATAGTACGTTTTGTGTTGTTTAATAATACTAATGATATTAACATAGTAATGTGCGCTTTTGTGTATGTATGAACTACTCTCTAGATTGCATAATTATATTTATCACTTACAGAATTTATTACCAGATAAACTTTCTATTCGACAATTGATCATTATCAACCATATTCCAATGGTATTAGAGTTGGTAATAAAACATCATTTAGTGACTTTTTTTGTCTTAATCTAACACTTAATATGTCACGATAAAATCTTCGGACGGGTGGTATTAGTGAGGCCGCACACCGCCGCCACACGCTACACTCAACATACATTTACGGCGCCACAATTACTGCGATACAATTTAAGCGGCCACAAATGTGTCGTGTATGCGCACATTGGAAGCACAATTGTAGCGTAGCACTAACAACAGAAGTCTGAATGTCGACATCATCGTCTGACGATGACGATTTTTTGATGAGGCGATTAATGAGAAAAAAAAAGACGTTATTGGGTTCACCCGTTTAATCAAAATTGTACAGTTTACGGAAATTTCAAAATTGCGCAAGAATTACGATCCGGCGAAGAAAAGTTCCGTTTATATTATAGAATGTCTGAAAACGCATATCAATTTTATTATTAAATTTAGTTCAATCAAATCAAATTGTTCAATAAATTATAAATTTTTCAATTAATCAGTTCTATAAATTTATTCAAACAGGATTTTTTTCAATCTCTGCAATAAATTAAACATAAAATTCAACATTCTTTCATTTTCGCGCGTTTTTATTCTATGTTCGCGCCACATAAAACGAACGTGTTCGATCTTGAATTCGTGTGGCGTGGCAGCCATCTTGCCACAAACCGCACCTACTACAAATGTGTCCTTGATGTGCGGGCTTACATACAAATATAGGGGGTCGATAAATGTATCGCGTTTCAAATATGGCGCTACAATTATCGTAATACAAATGTAGCTGTGGTGTGCGGCCTCACTTAGTGGTAATATGTACTAATATAGGTTTGTTTGTTTGAAAGTTCTAATCTTAGAAACTGTAGATTAGATTGACGCTGTAATACATTAATATATTATTGATATAAAAATTCCTAAGACTATAACTAAATCAATTTCTACGTAATATTTGCAAAAAAGTAGTTGCACTTTTAGTACCACTGAAAGCTATTTAACTCAGTGGATTAGATAGATTGATTCAGCATGTGACATCCCACGGCTGGCTAAAAGGCAAAAGCCTCCATATTGGAGATGGCATGGAGCTTAATCGACGACGCTACTCTATTGTTAATTTTCGAATTATTTCCCTACTATGTGTACCGATTGACATCAGTTATCCATAAACAAAACCCTTATAATTTTATTTATATTTTTATAAATCCCTACCACTTGATGATATGAATTTAATGAATGTTGACTTATTCTGCAAATGAATGAATAAATGAAGTGAATTGAATAAAATCACAAGCACGATATCCAACACAGCTAAAATTGCGAGATACATCTAGTAGCGAAATCTCTAGATAAAATCAGCTTCCGAACTATCAGTATCTCGGTCATCGAATGTGTCGATAATATTTGTTCGATTACCTTTTGTGATGTGAAACTATTTTGTTATCTCTGAATCTATATTATCTGCTATTAATTAATCTATAGGATAGGGTTTCACTGTGCAAGCTGTGCTTAAACTATATTTTCTAATAATATGTAATATTATGTGTACTATATCTTACACAAGATTAAAGTCAAATACCGCTATTTAATTGTGTTGTGTTTCTGTGGTTGAGTGAGGTAGCAAGAACTAACGACTATAAGAACTCCTGAGGAGGGTTGAGTCGATAAAACACTTGTAATGTTTCTGGTGTTGCAAGCGTCCATGGGCTACGCTAACCGCCTACCATCAGGTGGTAACTATAAAAATAGCAAACCTGTGAAAGTGTGTCATAATTGTTACTATTTTCTAAATATTTTTCGGAATGTAAAATGTATGTAGGTTTTACTTTTTAGTCTTAATTATCATTTTATGCAATTTACGTTTATGTAATGAACACTTATTCTTATTCGGAATTACATGTATGAAATTTTTGCGAAACTTCTAATTATATTATTTAAATATGTACTATAATAATTATAATTTTTTTGTGTGCTAATGTTAAATTGCTGGTTACGAAATACATTCAAATAGAGGTAATTATATTACGTGCTTGTTTTAATGTTATAAAACAGTTAGTTTTTTCACTTGCCTACTTTTTTTAAAGAGGAAGTTCTCAACCGATTTAGATAAGTATTCATATCCGTTTTAATTTCGGCTATAAAAAGATACGCTAGTTTATCTTCTCCAGTCGACACTCGCCCTAAATATCGACAAATTTAAACAGGGTGAAAGTCAGAATGATTTTAAGTATGAACATTGCTCACCATTTTGTTTGCGTGCATTTCGTTTATGAACATATATTTGATTACAATATACAGTTCTTAATATATTTAATGAAAAAAAAGTCTATACACGCATAAGTACTATTACGGGTAAAATAAGCGTATTTATTTAACCTTGCGTACAAGCTACCTACAAAATTCCACTCTTAGCTTCTAATGTTAGTTTCATTTTTTTGTTCACAACTCTTATTTTATTTTCATATTGTAAAGTTTTTGCATTTTAAGCAAAATTGACAAAGAAAACTCGTAACATGTAAGTAGACTACAAGAAATTTAAAAAACTATAAATTTCACATGACGTAGATAAGTTTCGGCGAGTTTCAGTCTATTTATTTTTATTTAATTTTTTAACTGCTTATTATTAATGTTCGGGTTGTAAAATGTAATTAGGTACAAAAAGAAGTAGAATATTATAATATGTCAACTAATATACATTCCTAATAATTAATTAATAATTATAAAAAATAAAGCTTAACCCTAGATAACTAAACATATTTCGTTGTTACTTTGTAACTAAACATTCGACTGACAGACTAACAAATAAAACTACAAATATTTGTTTTATTTATTATATTTCTAAAAAAAAATCAATATGGCACGGATGAGTTATTATTATATATTAAGTTTTAACAAATAAACATGTCTTTTAACTATTCCTTACAGTCATTACAAGTCGGAACCATGTGCTGCCCGCAAATGGCTTTCTTCCACATGTAGCAGGAGTATTTGGTCATTCTGCGTTTTTTATATGGGCAAAATCCTCAAATTTATCGCTTGTTTATCTGTTTTTGAGTTGAACTAGATGCAACTTCATCAATTTTCAAAATATATTTCATGGTTGCTTTAATATCCCTTCTTAAAGTTAATGTACCGTAGCGTTCGTGCAGCAAGGTTCAGTAAGGCCATCAGCTAGATTTTTTGATGAGAGCTCCACGCTTCAAGGGCTTTTGACCTAGCTTAACCGTATTAGGCACACAAATGACATATACGTTGACCATGATCATATTTAAAATGTTATAAAATACTGCTTGAGGCCACCTGTTAGTCTTACTATTAGCACTCATACCCGAACATATTTAATTGATGATATCGACGGCACCTTTGGTACTGTTATAGAAATGAATTATTTCTGGTTTACTTGTCACGCCATTAATATTAAGTTGATCGTGAGCAGTGCACAGAAAATGTACCATCTTGTTAGACTTAGGTTTGAATGATACTAGAGTTTTTTCAGCACTAAAAACAAAACTTAAAAGTGCCAGCATGCCTATCTTTTAAGTTTTTCATTTCTAATGGAATCTTCTACTTATTATTGCGAACAGTACCAACAATAATCAATTTATTGGGATCACGCAGCAGTTCCGAAGCTAGAGGAACAGAAGTAAACCAATTATCCATAGTAATGTTTATATTACTTCCATATAAAGGTTCACACAAATGCTTCACAAAGTACGTTCCAAGAGGCAAAATTATTATTATTATACAAACAACAAACAATATTGTATAACGTTTGATCTTTAAAAGCATTACAAAACAATAAAAATAATTTCTTTTTAAATAAATCGTGGATTTTTTTTCACACGGTGTTACTAAACATTCGTCTGTGGGTCGAATAATTCGCAATATCTCAGGAACTGTTATGGGTGCAACCACGTCGCTTCCGCATGCGACACTAATTAACTAATCAGGAAGGTACTCAGGCAGGCAACGTAGTGACGCGTCGGGAACATACCTGAACACCGAATGCGGAGGGGGTCTGTCGACTGTGAGACGAATGATTAGTTATCTAGGGTTAAAACTCTGACAAATAAAAAGTAATTTAAAATTGATTTTCTTACCATTTGTAAAATTACTAAAATATAATTAACTTATGTGGGTACCTATTATAAAATTAAATTCTTCGAATTTGTGCTTCAAACTGGTACAAATCAAATACGAAGTAGGTATCATTTATCCGATTATTTTGAAATGTAGCCAAATTCATTTTATTATTTCATAGATACCAATTTTTTATCATAATTATACACAAATAGCGACATTCCAAAACATCGTAGTTCGTAATCACGATTCAGCCTGTAATGTCCCACAGATGGGCATAGGCCGCTCTCTCCATGTAGGAGACTGCAATTAATTAGTAAAAAAATGTTTAAATATCTAGACAGTCTTACGTAATATTATTATCTCAGAATCTCACACAGTCACGCCGCAATAAAAATGTGATTAGCAAAATATTTTGAACGAAAGTGAACAGCACAATGATACATTATATTTGTTATGTTACAGAGAACACAACTTACAGATACATGGCTATTATTTATGAATATCATTAAAAATTTGCGACGCGTTGGCGCGGGCGCTACGGTCACAGCACTGGTTTTTGGTTGTTGCTCTGGCGGTTGCGGGTTCGATCCCCGCAAATGACAAACATTTGTATTGGCCATACAGATGTTTGCCGTGGTCTAGGTGTTTGTGCAGTCCTTGTTGGTCTCCCCACCGTGCCTCGGAGAGCACGTTAAGCCGTCGGTGCCGGTTGTTATAATGTACACCTGATAGCGATCGCTACTCATAGTGGGGAATATATCCACCAACTCGCATTAGAGCAGCATGTTGGATTAAGCTCTGATCCTTCTCCTACATGGGTAAAGAGGCCTATATCAGTAGGATATTACAGACTGAAGCGATTAAAAATTTGTGTTTAGTAATATCTTTATCTAATCGTAAAACACTTTAAAGCCTTGTTTTCAAAAAAGAAATAGAATAATACGTAAGAAGAGCGAGTAGTGTTTTTGAATGAGGTTACGTTGGTTATGAGGTTTAAGAAATTGTTTTAATTGTAAATATGTTTGTGCTAAAGAGAAAGCATGGGAAAATGCTAACTGCAATTTACAATCTGAGATATATCTGGAGATCAAGATAGTGTAAAACTTAGCATCAAATAACTGAGTAGACTGTGGTGATATGAAGATAGACGCCCACAGTTGTGTATGTGTTGTTGCATTCTTAACAGAAAATCAATGTGAATCAGCTACTAAGACTACGTTTTTACAGCGAGTGAGAATAACACAAATTATTCCGCTTCTCTGTCATTCGATCTCCTTGATTTAATTTCTCTTTCTCTATCGAGCTCTCTTTTTTTAGTTAGCGAGACAATATGACTTATCTAGTCGTGGCATAATAAGGCTTGCATGTTCGTAATTTAATATTTAGGACTTTAAATATGTCAACAAAAGTTGTTTATCTTTTATATCCTCCCCTTAACTTTAAAAAGAATGTACTTTGCTTTAAATAATTGCAAAAGTATTTATTAATTACATTAAAACGTTTCTGGTAAATACATTACTCTGCGTACAAAAACAAGGTAGAAATTTACTTGTCATCGAAGACTAAACGATAGGAATCATAGACATCGAGACGCCTATCGTAATCAGAATCAATCAATCGCGCGTGCATATCGACTCGAATTAGTGACGCGAACACCTCTTATCGATAAACAACGGTAGCGGACAGTGACGAATTGATTGCGTATTGATAACGCTATTCGATTTTCACTCTCTATCGAATGTGTAATCGATTGTTACTATCGTTTAATATAATAAATTAAATATATCATACGCTTTCACAAGTTCACAAAATATTGCAACATCAATAATAGAATTATATAAAAATGACCTTGTGACTTCACTCTCGTAACTTTGCTGTCGAAGAAAGTTTGAAGATAAATATGTTCTTGAAAATTTGAATTTTAAATCCTATATTTTGAAATAACTAATAAAAATCCTTAGTTCTAGAACTTTATTCATAAGTACACAGATACATACCAAATCTGTTTCCAAAAACTTTTTTAGTATTACTTTTATGATAATAATAATTAAAGTAAAGTAAGAAGTAAGAAACCAGCTCAGAAATCATAAAATAAAATTATCGATCGACAAAAATCCCAAAAACCACTCAAACAGATACACAAACGTAAGAAACTTTCAGGTCATTAAAACAACTTACCAGGGAACTGTAAACTATTCGAAACGCGACACGACCTTAAAACATCACTCAAAAGGACTCTACCTCGTTGTCTCGCCTTCCATTCTCGGTAAAATGTAAATTCGCTCCTGATTGGATCGACGAATACAATTGACAGTAGTTGACAGACATAAAACTGATTTCACACGGACGATTGTGGGAATGTTACATCTTCCGCAATGGGATTAAGTGCGTTAGAACACGAAATGGAGAAATCTTGAGTAGATTTTATAGCTAATAATTGAAATGGCTCAAGATTATTTTCACATTATGGTTTTATTATTGCTGTGTGCTATTTAGCTTGCCGGCTTTATTTGAGATGAAAGTTTAGAACTGTTGTGAAACACAAGCCATTAAAAGACAATATATTATTGAATTTTGTAGTAATTGTAACTCATGTTTCTGCTATCCTTGAGTTATGTCCTATCTATATAATAGTGTCTAGTTATCCTTTAGTTGTCTTCTTAATGTTTTCTTACATACCTGCTACTTCTGTTCCGAGCTTTAAAAACCATCTATCAGAGTCTAAAGAATTTTCAGTGGTAAGTTAATACCTCTTCTCTACTTTTTCTCAGTTATTGGAAAAAATGAGCTTAATCCACCACAAACTGTCCCAATCTGCTGCGAACTGGCAGATATATAATACACATCGCGTTTGGACACAAATCCTTTGTAGATTTCATAACAATATATCCTTTAACTAGTAAAAACTTAGCCATCCCAGTTTTGAACCGATACCTTTACTAGCTATGGTACAAATATAAAAATTTTGAAAATCCAGTATAATCTATACTAATATATAAAGCTGAAGAGTTTGTTTGTTTGTTTGTTTGTTTGTTTGTTTGTTTGTTTGTTTGTTTGAACGCGGTAATCTCTGGTTCTACTGGGCCGATTTGAAAAATTCTTTCAGTGTTAGATAGCCCATTTATCGAGGAAGGCTATAGGCTATGTATCATCACGTTAAGACAAATAGGAGCGGAGTCCACGCCGACGAAGTCGCGCGCAGAAGCTAGTGTAATATATATTAAAACATCGTACAAAAACCAACGATTTATTAACATGTATAAATGTATTAAAATTTTATTATATTACTGTAATAAATTATGCTTTTATTATATTTACAAGATTAATTTGAATATAAATTTTTTGTCAACAAAAAAGTAACACGAAATTAATTCTAAAAAAATGTTATTATAACCGTACATTAAGATTAATGACTGTTCGTGACAGATTCTTGAATACCTACTTGAATAGTAGTTGTATGTTTATTGAAAACGCCACAATTCTGTAATCGAAGTTACTCGATTTGTATGTAAACAAGTTGACAGATTTGTTTATCGATATATGTTAGCAGTTGACATCTCTATCGCGCTATAATTTGAATGTGTTTTGATATTAATTTTACAATGAATGAGTAGGACTGCGTATTCAGATGTTGCAATGCCAAACTCAGTTGAACGGTTGATCAATTATATTTTAATGATGTTCTATATAAAGATTGATTTTTATTGCTTTTAACAATTCGTAATTTAAATTTCTAAGTCTCTTTATTAAGCAATCCATCTCATTTTTTTGGGGTGACTTTGGAATGTAATTTATCATATATATTTTTAAATATAATATAAATAGAAACTTCAATGTAGAAATCTTAGTGTAACAAAAATTATTTTGGTCCTTTTAGAGAACAAGTTGTTTTTTTATTAACTTTTAAACAAGCTTATAGCTACCGAAGTATTTTGATATCATAATTCTTAATATTTTATCGTGAAATATGTATATACATTTACATATTTACTTGCATGTAAGTCGCCGCGTTGGCGCAGCGGTCACAGCACTGTATTGCGATTGGCTGTTGCGAGTTCGATTCCCGCATTTGTATTGGACATACAGATGTTTGCCGTGGTCTGGGTGTTTGTGCTGTCCTTGTGGGTCTTCCCACCGTGCCTCGGAGAGCACGTTAAGCCGTTGGTCCCGGTTGTTATCATGTACACCTGATAGCGATCGTTACTCATAGTAGGGAATATATCCGCCAACCCGCATTGGAGCAGCGTGGTGGATTAAGCTCCGATCCTTCTCCTACACGGGGAAGAGGCCTATGCCCAACAGTGGGATATTACAGGCTGAATCGTATCGTGTTGCATGTAAGAAAACATCTTAAATATGTTGTATATTCAAAAATACTCAATAGGTTACTCTTAGGTACTTGAAATTTAGAGATAATAATAAATACATAAATTAAATTTGCACACGCGTTCGGTTGGTCTTATGCTTGTTGTAAATAATACAAATATAACAAGAATTGAACTACAACCCTACGCCAACGGGCTAGTCATAACTAAACACACACACTAAAATAGGTATAAACACTAGTATCAATTACTAAAACCTAGTTTCATAATGATCCATAAAGCTGAAAGCGAAATTTATAAGCCCCATAAAAACACAATTGACTCTCTACAATTAAAACACAAGTTCAGTGAACTTGCACACGCACACAATTTTACTATCAATTTTAATAAAGGAAATACTTATTAGGTAGCTATTTTTATGTCAGTTATTACGGAGCTTATTTAGCTTAATTGATGTTCATTATTTTGTGCGATTCTATGTAATTGTTTTGTAGCAGAATCTCTTGGTAATTAAAAACACATTAGCGCAGAAAGATAAGAAAAAGTATCTTTTATGCCCGTATTTTTCATTAAAATATACCAGATGGACATATGTACATTTATTTATTTATTGTATCATATGTTCAATAACTATGAAATAAATGACAAATGTTTAACTATAGAGAGATATTATTTTATATGACTGTAATACAATTCCTAACACATACATATATCAATAGTCAATAAATATTGTACACACATACAAATCAAAGTACTAAAAATTTCGTATATTGCAATATATTTAATTATAAAACTACAGTGTCTGCTCTACTTTTTTTAGGTACTTTGTAAATATATGTTCCAAACCTTTTATATTTCTCTCAGTTTCGAGATCGTTCAAAAACTTGTAAAATAATAAAATATCGTACCGCTGTGTTTTATTCATGTCACGTTGTTTTTTTTTTTGTATTAAGTACACGAAGAATAAATAAATATCATTTACATTAAAATGTCTGTCTTATTGATATTTAAAAAGAATTATTATTTTTTTTTCTTTTAAACTCTCTTTTATTTGCTTTTAGCATTACAAAAATTCAGGTAAATAAAACTTTTGTGCAACGTGAAGAGAGAAAAATGTTTTTATGTATAGCTTAAAAACAGCACAAAAAAATTGTAACACATAAATGTTAGTCATACTAAAAATATTATTAAATAGGTTTTTTTCTTATTTAGCTTTATAACAAAATTAATTTTGTTAATAATAATATATACTTATATACCTTTTCTACGTCAAAATAACTTCAATATATATAAATAATATTTCATTTTGCAGTTGCCACAGACCAAGCTAGAAACAATATTTTAATAAAACATGACAAAGATTCAAGAAAATTGACAAAGAAAGTACAAGTCTTGAAGCACAATGGCCGCGTTACAACAACGGGTGAAACACTGTAATTTTACAACAAAGGGGCTCATTTCATTTGTAATGTGCTGCCGCGGTTCATAGATAAAAATAGATGATATCAGAACTTATGCGATGCCCGCATGCGCGGCTAGTGATGGGGCAGATCGAGCTTTCGATAACGATAATTGTATTAGACTAATAAATTAGAGGGTTACTTTAAAATGTGAAACAATTCCAATTGCTGAGTTGACATCCCATGCTGTTCTACTTATTATGACGTTTGTGTTGATCTATGCTTCTGTGAGTGGTGGGACGATGATTAGCCTTTTAGTAAATACCTTAAGAAATAGTTTAACACAAAAATATATAAAATCAGAAAACTAAGTTCAGAGTTATGTGCCCAAACAATTTACTACTTTGTTTTTTGATGTAAGCACTGATGTTGAAGCAGAACTAGTTACTGGATATGGTTATATCATGCAAATAATATTTTAATGTAACGTTATTTGTTTACACTTACCTTGATTCTATACAGTTCATTTTAAAATATAGTCATGACAGGACTTACTTCTTATTGTACAAAATATATCCTTGTTTAAATTCATAATTATGTACATTACAAAATAACGGATCAGACAAGCTGTCCTAATCTATTTAGCAACTTAATCTATCTAATTATTGCAATATTACTAGTAGCTGTTAAATTTTACATATAACTAAATAAAATATGATTTATGTCATTTCATCTTAAAAAATAGCTAAAACATCAATTAAAATTATCGATAGCCAAATCTATGACATATAAGCACATCACTATGCGTATCCCTCGGAGCACAGTGTGCATTTCTACTGCACTATAAATAAAGTAATCGAGCGGAGATAAAATTGTGAAATAATTATTGCAGGGAACCTCAATCTGTAGTCACGAAACTCATATTAAGTGTCATTCATCTTGATGTTATATTAACTACTGTAACTTTATGTAACCAAAATATATTGGTAAGTAAAGTGAGAGTTTACCTGTTTGTTTTACCACCGTCTTTAATCCAGGGCTTGTGGAAAAATTACATTTTTATTTACATTAGCTTATTTATTAAGAATGGTTATCTTTAAAAATAGAAAACTATTTATTCTTAATTTTTCATTTAGTATTTTTAAAATGCGTCTACTATTTTAAAAATGTTTTTTATTTGTATAAATTGAGTGATATAGACTATTTTTTAAACGGGAAGAAACCTTAATAGTCAAAACCACGTAAACAACGTGGGCGAAGCCGCGGCGGAAAACTAGTAGTGTAAATGGATCAAGACTCTCGCAAAAAATAGACAAATGCACCTGTGTCCTGTGCCCTGTAAGGTGATTGAGATAGCCGGTAGCTTCTCCACCTTTTTTATTCCTAATTTCCTAATTTACTCTTCTTCATCTCTTTGAGCAGGAACAAAATATAATTGTTTTATTGTTCTGCAAAATATCAACATTACTATGATTACTTAAAATAAAGTCCTTTGATCAAGTCAATCTGTTTGTTTTTATTTGTCATTTCCGTTAAGAAAAAACCTCTGTGTGGTTTTATGAAACCACGGTAAAAGTGAAAATTTTTAAATATTCTTTTCACGCCCTCTATGTTTTAATAGGTAACTTACATCAGCTGTATGTTGTCATTAGTGTCTTAGTTCTAGGAAATGATAAGAGATGGCGGACCATCACGCGACATGCAACACGCACACGACAAAGTTTGAGACGATGTCATAAAAGTTTCACTTTAAAAAATTCAGCGTATTATACGAGGGTTACATATAACTTATTCAGATATAAGTGCATTTATTCATAATGCGAGTTTAACGTATACGACGACAGAGGCATACGGTAGTCTACCAACATATACCTATTATATAGTGCATAGGTTATTTCTAAATATTCACCATATGCAATAGTAATGCAATAAAAGCAAAAACGTATTAATCAAATGAACCGGTCGCATAACTCCGTACGTCGAGAGCGAATTACCGATTACTAATAACAAAATTTACGACCTCTCCAAACTAATCGAGTATGTATAGCTGAATTGAATGCGGCTCCTTTGCTATATAAAAGTAAAAGTGGTTTGAAATCTTTACGATTTATACGCTTTTTGTATGGGATGGTGTCGGACTGTACATTAAGCTATGATATTTTTATTGCTACAATATAACACAATGGTAATTTTAAAATATTACACTTTGCAACAAAAATTCTAATTGTAATACTAATAATAAAGATACACGTCCTTCGTTGCACATTACTACCTAATTTCAAAATTTTAAAATTTATAGCAGAGCAGAGCAGCAGTGAGCGTAGGACCGGGATAACGTACCACACAATTTGTAGACCACAATCGAGAGTTTTCGTAGAGGAAATTTTTGTTCGTCTCATCAAACCGCTGGCGCAGTTAGACTAGCCCGTTGGCGCCGTGGGTAGTGACACTGCTTTCTGCTCCGGGGGTTGTGGGTTCGATTCCCACCCCGTGTCTGGGTGTAATATATATTTATTTATATATGTAGTATTTATATGTATGTTTATCAAAAAAAAATATTTAACTATACCAGTCGGCTGTTACCTATAACACAAGCATTAAGTTGCTTACTTTAGGAACAGACGACCGTGTGTGTGTGTTGTATATATTTAAAAAAAAAAAAATTAAGCTACTCCCAAAAAATTAGCTTGATAGTTATCAAGTAAAAAAATGTACTAGGGATCCCGGCCTATGACGATAATTAATGAAACATTTGCATTTGTATTTCTACACAATATTATCAAAATTAACTTTAGTCTGGCAGAACCACAAAATCACAAAAAAGTTAAATTGGTATATGCAATTATGCACCTTAAAAACATCATCATCGTTCATATTGCATAATTATACAATATACATATACAAATTATCACAAAGTATGTTATAGCTTAAGAAATTATATCGCTAGCTGTAGCCACTAAGCCTTAAACTGCAGCCCGCATCAATGTTTTCTTTTTCATTAATCGATCGCCGAAGCTTTGTTCGACGCGGCTGATTTAAAATACCCACGTCGTCTCAGCTACTTTTTATTTCCAATTACTGGAACAACAGATGCGTTTGTTTTAAATTTGCGACGTAAAAAAATTCTCTGTAACCTCTAAATGTGGATCCATGGTCTCTAAACTGTTTTGGTGTTTTTATTTGACAGTCAATGAGTAAAGATTGTTTGACGTAAGTATTGTATTATTATGAGAGATTAATAATATGATTGCTAAATTAATTCTTCGGATCTTTCAGTCTCTAAAAACTCATTAATGTTTTTATGTTTTTTACTGGTTGATTATATCATTTTTTAGTTACCTAATGGTTGCACAAATTACATATACAACATTATACCTACAAATACAAGTTATCAATTAAATATTTTTTTCTTAAAATTCTTAATTTTTTTTCCCTCATATATTTTTTTAAACTTTTGGTTTCTTTACTCACTATTTTGTTACTAATTACGTAAACAGATAATATGCAAATTTTCTAATAAATTTAAAATAAAATCATCACCACTAACTACAATAGTTTAATACAAAGTTTATATTCATCCTAAGTAACAAACGAAAGAATAATAAAATAAAAAAGTTACTTGTATCAATAAAACTTGTTATTGATTTCATAGAAAATATTAATCTCCTATAATCTGCTTTGATAACGAAATTGTTCGAATCACCAGCGCTTGTTCACTTCTCTCAAACAAGTTTATTACGGAGAAATGTAAACATTTACTTTCAATTTAAGTCCGTCTGAAATAATATTTGTCTTAACTCTATTATTCTACATTGTCACAATAAACGCTTTACTTCACTTGAACGAATGAATGAGAACTTATTTAGCTAAAGCACAATAGTGGTAAGCTAAAATTTTATATGTAGATTGCTTAATCGATTGCCAAAGCCAGCAAGATTTTGCCTAAAAGAGTGCAAAAGGTACTTGATGAATAGCAAAAATCTATATTTAAAATTATGCGTTATAGAAATTATATTTTCGTAATTTTCTTCATTTGCTAATTAGACAACAGCTTACAACATGCATCTAATAATGTTTTCTACCTCGATATAGACGTAACAAAAATAAAGCCTTATTCATATATAGGTACGCTAATTGCAAGAATAACCACGTGAAAAAATATTTTTTTACATTGTGTAAGTCCATTTATGGAGGAAAACAGGCTATATTTATGACACAGCTACAAAGCGTTGCGCCCTACTTTAAATCTGAAATTGAAATCCAAAAAGTTTAAATTACATTTTGAATATAAATATATATACGCATACTCCATTTACCCGCATTCTTTCGTATTCGAATAAAGCTTATACCTTCAAGGTTGAAGTAATGTAATTTCTTTCAATCAATAATTCCCCCTTTTTCCTATTTGCTTTTATTCAATTTACTCTCATTGAAAGGAAGCTAGGCATTTTCCATTTAATCTTTCTTTTGTTCTTCGTATGTAATTAAATGACAAACAACGATATAAGTTTACTCGACGTTTTCGGAAATCGGAAATTGTTTTTCTCATTTATTGGATTTTTTATGTTTCCGGTGCTTTTGGATATTTCTATTATAGACTAGCTGACCCGGCGAACTTCGTACCGCCTAACAGTCGATTCCTTAATTTTTAATTTTTTTTAATACTTGCCGTAACCCCTCCACTAATACTTAAACTTTATGGTATGGTATTAAAGTTCAAATTGACTTTTAAGTAGTATTACGAATCTTTTGTATGGGAGTATAGAAAATTGTTGTTTTTAGACTTTTTCAGATGGTTTTTTTTTAATTTTTCTCTCCGTAACAACCATCCTCGTACTTCAAGAAATATTCTAAAAAAAGGATTAGCGAAATCGGTTCAGCCGCTCTCGAGATTTGCGCTTAGCAACACATTCAGCGATTCATTTTTATATAAGTATATATAGAGATATAGATTCTACTAATAAAATAAAGCTGAAGAGTTTCTTTGTTTGATTGTTTGTTTGTTTGAACGCGCTAATCTCACGATCTACTGGTCCGATTTGAAAAATTCTTGCAGTGTTAGATAGCCACTATAGGTGTTTATCGAGGAAGGCTATAGGCTATATATCATCACGCTAAGACCAAAAGGAGCGAAGTACCAATGAATAATGTTTCAAAATCGGGTTTTTTTTCCTTTTGGGAGCTTCCGCTGCGTAAACGGTTAAAGTTTCGCACAAATTATGTAAGTATGACAGAATTGGTCCTATTCCACGCGGATGAAGTCGCGCGCAGAAGCTAGTTATTTATAACATTTACCACCCTATGATGTATGTAATTTAAAACAGTACCATATGTGTTTGTGGTCGCATTACACCGAAACAGTTTAACCAATCGTCATGTAATTTTGTATATATTTTGTAAATAAAACATAAAGGAATATAGGTTAATCACCTTTCAAAAGTTTTACCTTATTAGAGAACTCGAATAAATAAAGGAAAAGCAATTCACGTCAAACGATTCCTCGACTGCAGTGCGCTCGCTATCATATGATCGACAACAGGCTAATAAAATTTCAATTAGCCTTTCTTACGAAGAACCAGTGTCTATAAAAAGACCTATCGAACACATTCTGAATATCGATTAGAGGACACAGCTGTTTGTACTTTATATAGAATAATAAATACCACGTACACTGACGATAATGATCATTAGTTAGCACTAAATGTTATTCTTCGTACACAGCGAAGTGTAAAACTTGATGAAGTTGACATAAAGAATATAAATATAGTAATGAAAAATTCAACTATTCATTGTAGTATCTTTGAATTTTAAATATTCATTGAAAGATAAAATAATCAAATGCTCATTCATTTTTTATACTTCTCCCATAATAACTGCTATTCACAAGCAATATTTTATTTTCTTATTTTATTTCTTATTTCAGTATCAAAAATAAAATCAACACATTCGTTTTAGTTTAAAAATCTTCGATATCTCCACCGACTTTTAAAAATAATAAAATCAAACGCCACGTATACGTAGCAAAATACACAATCGAATGAATACAATATAAAATATAAATTAAAAAGAAGACATTTAAAATTCTTGACATCTATCAAAGAATATTTTTATAAAAAATACGAAAACATAAAATGAGGTTTGATTATTATTCTGATATAAAAAGTTTTTATATGTGTGGATACCACACAAAAGTAAGGTTACAAGCACATAAATGTTTTAAAATTCAGACATGTTAGTACATGAAGCTACTACTTTTATTCTATACTTAACTTGTAACACGTTACAGTAATTAGTAATTAAAATAATAATTGAATCCTATTTGTAATTTCGAATAATAAAACACGTAGATTGAAAGCGATGTTTTGTGGCTTAAATTAGGATGTTAAGTACTTATTTAATTATGCTGTAAGAACCTATTGCCTTCTATTTTTAGATGATTAATCAATTGTATGAGATGCAATTAATATTTAATTATTTATATATATTTTTAACATATATATAATTATATAATACTTTCATATTGGTATAGAAATACATAGTTCAATTTTCATTCCAGAACTCACAGTCTAAAATTTTATTTATTTTATGGTCAGATATACAAACAAACAATCTTTATTATGCAATAATTCATATACATTATTTGATACATTTTTGTCCCTTAATAGGTGACTTGATGTATAATTTTTTTTTTGTATGATTGGTGGGAAAAGTTTGTTTGTTTGTTTGTTTTTGTTTAAGCGTGCTGATCTTAAGAACGACTGGTTCAAATTGAAAATTGTTTTTGTGTTGGATAGCCCATTAACCAAGGAAGGCTATAGGCTATTTTTTCCTCAAATTTATGCACGTGGAACCGCATGGCACAGCTAGTTGATAATATATTATTCTAATATATTATTCTAAAGATAAAAGAATTATTAGAAAAAGTTCAGAGTTTATCATGTCTAACGATGTTGAACAAACAAACATTTCTTATTTATAAAATTTAATAAATTAAAAAAAAATAAAAACGATGGTAAAATATTTTATGATAGACAAAAAATACGCCATAGAAATGTATGATTTGATGAATGACACGCCGTTTATAGTTAAGGCAAACGTTTTTTAAATCCGCTTTATTAAAGAAGAACGAAATGGTCCGTGATGTCAGGTTAATCAATAGCCGTCACACTTTCAAAATTATTTAAATACTCTTTTGATTAATTTATCACAAAGTTTTATAGATGACTAGCCCGTTGGCGCAGTTTGTAGTGACCCTGCTTTCTGCTCCGGGGGTTGTGGGTTCGATTCCCATCCCGAGTCTGGTTGTAATACATACACATATTTATTTATATATTTATATATGTATTACTAGCTGTGCCCCGCGGTTTCACCTGCATTGATTTAAGGGAAAAAATGCTTTCCTTTTTTTAATAGTATAAATTTAATTAGCTTGATATATTTTCCTTAGTTTATACTAAATACATTTCTGAACGCACGCATAAATATTTGACCAAAGAGTATATAACCACTACGTTTTATATTTGACAACCAATATATATGATGTCAATCCGTTTTCATCACTGACATTATTATACATTTTTAAAATGTAAAATACGCCACTATCCGTATATTGTGGATATATGTTGTCGATTCGAAACCTTTATTTAAATACGTTCTTTAATTTTATCGGAGAGTTTCCCATATCGACGAGATGAACATTAAATGTTTGACAGTTACGAAACACGAACATAGTTCCATACAAATTTTCATTCCCACCTTTCAACCCCTTACACCCTTTTATTCGCATTAAAAAGTAGCCTATGTCCTTTCTCAGACTCTAGACTATATTTATACCAAATTTTATTTAAATCTGTTCAGTAGCTAAATAAATAAATAAAATAAATATATACAACATACACACACGGCCGTCTGTTCCTAAAGTAAGCAACTTAATGCTTGTGTTATAGGTAACAGCCGACTGGTATAGTTACATTATTTTTTTTTTTCGATAAACATACATATAAATACTAAATATAGAAATAAATACATATTACACCCAGACTCGGGGTGGGAATCGAACCCACAACCCTCGGAACAGAAAGCAGGGTCACTACAAACTGCGCCAACGGGCTAGTCAGTAGCTTTGGCGTGATTGCGCGACAGACAGACAGACAGACAGAGATACTTTCGCATTTATAATATATGTATGGATTTATAAGTATGTTTATCGAAAACAAAATATATGTAGCTAGACCAGTCGGTTGTTACCTATAACACAAGCATTAAGTTGCTTACTTTAGGAACAGACGACCGTGTGTGTAATGTGTAGATATTTATTTATTTATAGATGTGTTATGTAATTTACTATGCTGTGTCTACTTTTTTATTTACTGTATCCGCAATTTATTATCCGCGATTAGACATTTTGGCTCTCATCCTCTCTCTCAAGGGTACTGATTTGAATTTCGGAATAGATAGTATCCAGTGAACTTGTAGTATGGACTTAAGCCAAGCCAAGTTTCATTTAAAGCCATCCAGTGATTTAAGTGTGACGTGTGCGGTTAATACGCTAGATATACCTACTTAAAGAAACACAGACAAACACGCAATCAGACAGAAAGACAGTTGGACAAATATGACAAAATTGCGTTTTTCTTAAGTATAAACTATACAGAGTTCTAGGAAAAGTTTGTAGGTATGCGATTGTTACGATAACTTTTCGGAGTTTTATTTCATATAGTCTCGGGCCTTGAACTTCTTAATTGTAAATATAAAAAATAATGTTGAACTGAAGTAAAAAGTAGCTGCTTAGCTTTCTATAAAAACTAAACGTAAGGGATGTTTCCCTCGATTTTATCATTGCAAGTTCATTGCTCTTACTTTGAGCCTGTCCGAAAAATGGTATGGTAAAGGTACCTATCCATAAATAAATTGATATATATGTATATACAGTTAAAGCAATCTCTAACTTTTTAATACCCATCATCAATCATGGGCCTTGTTACTTTTTAGGTATACAAGTAACTAGCTTACTCCGCAAATGTTGTTTTGGCATATATGTTATTAACCCCCTTAATCCCCCCTCCCTTATAACTAAGGGGTATGAAAAATAGATGTTGGCCGATTCTCAGACACAAAATTTCATAAAAATCGGTCCAGGCGTTTCGGAGGAGTATTGTTACTAACATTGTGACACGAGAATTTTTTATCTAAGATTACTTGTTTAACGAATATAAACAATTTCTAGATTATTACTTACATTAAAAATAGGAAAATGTTCTCAAGTTGTCGCCTTTTTATTACAGTCAATGCTTTTAAATGTTTTTACGCTGGCTATAAACGGATTTTTGTTCTCTTAATTGTGAGAGAATGATCCCGTATTGATGCAATAAACGTTTGATTAAATGGACCGACCTTGAAAATGATCCACGGAATTCCTTTGTAACATTACTTTTAGAATTTACTCATTAAATTTAAATCCAAAATAACCTACATGTTTTATGTAAGTAGAGTACTAATAAATAACTTATTAATAGCTTTTTTTTTTATTGATTTGCTGCTGATAAGTAAAGGTATAAAATTATATATTATGTTATAGGATCTCTGTATGTTGACTATCTTGAAAAACAAATGAATAGTTAATACGAATATTTTTCGTATTTGTAATAACTTGTCAAAAGAAAAGCAAACTAAGAACAATATATTTCAAAGTATTCGTTAAACAAAATAACAAAGGTTTGTTTAATTTAAAATAAAAAACTATATTAAATAAAACCTACACATATACATTACATATTTGTATAAGAATAACTTAATTAGCATAACGTGAGAGCCAGAATTGAATGATTAGTTTCGTGAAAAGAAACGACATGATACATTCAAGTTCGAATGTATTTTGCTCATCATAGTAATTGATCTTCCCATAACATCGATATGAATTATGAATCAATCAAAATATCATTATGCGCGTGGTATAAGTAACAAGCTTAAGCGGGTGTATTATTATTATATACACGGTGCTTACTGAAAATCAGTGTTGGGGAAACGATATCTAAACGATATTCGTCCGATTGGTGACATCACAAGATCATTTTTTATGGCTTTGAAAGTTAATATTAAGATCAAATACTGTTGTTTTTTATTCCATGTAAGCAGTGTTTATTGTTTGTTACCCATAAAATTTATTTTATTTTACTTATTTTTTTAAGCGGATGTAATTAACTTTAGCTTTTATGATGAAACTATGAAAAATTATACTGTGCAGGGAGTCGTGATTATGTTACAAGCATAATTAAATAATTGAATGCCCGACATTTTCTAAACAATTGTTTCTTTTGCTAAAATTTAGCTTTGCTAATGGGAGCGCCTATTTTAAATATAAAATTTAATAAAAAAATTACGGTATGTTTCCTAGACTTGCATGTAAAAAAATACTTATATTATTGACTACACTACTAGTACATCATATATTAGAATTAATATTAATCTTCATGTACATTTTATGTAGTAACAAAAGAAGTAAAACCTTGTCAGTGTTATGCTCTCTACTATTGTTAGAATAAAAAATATACTTTAAAAAGAATAAATTAATTAAAATTTAAATAGCACATATTTGCACCACAGCCCAACACTATCTATTTGCATAGTCTGTGCGTGTACAATGGATCGCATCCTGTACAACACAGCTGCGGTATTACTTAGCCATGGATTATGGACAATCGTCTTTCTTAATAGATTTTTTATCCAGCGGAATATGGCTTGTGAGTTCTGTCAGCTGTTTGTTTTTCTAATCAAGTTCACGACTGGTGAAGTTTCACCCGCATTTAGATTACTTCCCCTATAAATAAATAAAGTAAAAGATAACGCACTATTTTTAATTTTAGAACTTTAAACAATAAAAAGGTCTCCAATGCATTATAACTTTTGAAATAGGACCGTTTATTTTGACATTATCACACACCAAAATCAAAATCAGGTTTATAATTATAATGAAACTTTTTCGGATTTTATCGTGGTTTATTAAGTTTCTTAGATGCCCGACGTTTCGGATACACGGCAACCTTTTTCACGGGAAGACTGATGGGTGTCAGATGTCCTAACGTTACAAAGTTATCCGAAACGAAAAATTTGTTTCATTATAATGAGTGAAATTTATGTAAAAATTAGAAAAAAGAAGATATTATAATTTAGATAAATAAAACGAGGAAAAATAATTATTTGAATTTATTTTTCAACACCTAATTGTACTTCTTTAGTCTTTACAGATAAACGAACTAAAAATAACTTATAAAATGTAATCAAGAAAATCGTGCAATTAATTATTGTTTTTCTGTTCTTGCCATTTTTATGTATAATCTATTGAATACTTATACCTTATTTTACCTTTATTTTTCCTTAACATTTGTCTATATGTATTTGAAAAATCTTTCGGATTTTTGTAGGACTTACCACCATTAACTAAAAAAATATATACATTTGTAAATAGCCCCTAATTATTTAATCTAAAACAATTTTCATTTGAAATCATTACATCATTAATCCACTTCAGTGATCGTTTGACAAATCTACATATTAATTAACAGAGATATTCCATGTAATTTGGCAGCAATTCTGAACTCCTAATTGTAATGAAATAAGACAGTCTCTAAATACCCATACTTCTACACTCCCACGCAGAACCTTTTCCCTTGCCTTACATAGAAATTTAACGCTGTGCTAATCCAATACTGGTTACCGAATGAGTGATTGATTTAGTTGATTTTATTTAGCCGGTAACATCTCACTGCTCGGCATAGACCTATTTCTTCATTTAGAAAGAGTCGAAGCCTAATCTACCCCGCTACTCCAATGCGGGTAGTTGAATATGTTATCTACTATGTGTAGCAATCGCTATCAGATATCTGTGACAACAACTATGGTCAGCGGATAATCTATATATACCTATATAAAACAAGATTTCCACCCATATATTGACCCATCACGATATCTCAGGAACCATAAGGCGTAGATAATTGTTTGGTAGGAATATTCCTTTCATCGAGTAGAGGTCAGCTAAGAACGGATTTTACGAAATTCCACCCACAAGACAAGTTGCGGGGGTTAATAACATATAAAAACAAAGTTTGCGGGGTCAGCTAAATTTATAATAATAGTAATGAACGTTTAACACTTAATGGCCTGTAGTAGGATGAACATCCTATGGGGTACTATTTACTAATCTGTGCTATGGGGTCATCAGAAACAAACACAATACGATCACAAACGCCGACACCACGACAATCATGTATGTACATATATGATCTACAAATATATTTATGCGTGGGGGTCGGGAGAACCTCGACCGCTATAGAACAAACCAATTGCTGCAACTACTAAGCAAAAACTTGTTCAAGTTCTGAAGTTCATTTACCAAGAAAAACGATTCCCATTAGGTATATTACACATGTATTCTTACACTACACAGGACTGATGGCTTTAAATGCTCCTAAAGCAATCTACAAAGATTTACAAAATCAAACACTATAATTGTGTTTGCTAGCAAACGAAAAAAAACCGACTTTCAGTAGACGAAAAAAATTAACAAATGCACTAGTCGTTGTTCCCCTCGATTTCTCTAGGATTCCAACATCAGATCCATGGGTAACTCCTTTTCAACAAAAAAAGAATTATCAAAATCGGTTTACAAACGACGAAGTTATCCCCGAACATACATAAAAATATATATTATTTATATGGTTGAATTGAGTAACCTCCTCCTTTTTTTAAGTCGGTTAAAAACGAGAAACATATTTACAGATACAAATATTCTATCTTGTCGTAATAATCAATAAGCTCCCTCACATATAATGAATTTTTCGGTAAATTCACCTCAAAAGCATCAAATTATAACGTTTCAAATATCGCTACAGTTAGGACGTTCTATATTATTATATCATTGGTTCGTTCACTTTGATCTCAAACGCCTTGTGCTTCATTGATCATAAGGGTTAGTACACGAGCGCGAACTAATTGTACCTACTACTATTGAAATGTGTTGAACGTGTTTAATTACCTAACGCTAGATGGCGTGAATTCTAAATTATAGTCTATTTTTCTATGTATAATTTTTCTACCAGAAAATTTGAGCTTAAGCTACTGAAATCTAACGACTTTTGTGAAACTGACTTTTTAATGTGAAAAATTACTAGCACTAAAAATCCAATAAATGAAATGCGTAACGCATTACATACATGTGTTAGCCTTTCTTATTGAGAAGTTAGGCTACTTTAATGAGTATTAATGGTAGAGAGCAGTAAATATATTAAATAGCAGACCAGAATATACGTAGTATAATCACGTACCGTTTGCTAAATTATGTCAAATATTGATCTTTCCATTAGAATCGCAATCCGAGTGAATGAAAGTGCCACACATCTGCTGTCGATCACGAAGAATCTCTCATCTGTAAAAGTTACCTAACACGATTCGCGATCACGATTCAGCCTGTAATATCGCACTGTTGGGCATAGGCCTCTTTCCCATGTAGGAGAAGGATCGGAGCTTAATCCACCACGCTGCTCCGATGCGGGTTGGCGGATATATTCCCTACTATGAGTAACGATCGCTATCAGGTGTACATGATAACAACCGGGACCGACGGCTTAATGTGCTCTCCGAGGCACGGTGGGGAGACCCACAAGGACTACAAAAACACCCAGACCACGGCAAATATCTGTATGGCCAATACAAATATTGTCGTGTGCGGGAATCGAACCCGCAACCGCCCGCGCAACAGCGAATCGCAATCCAGTGCTGTGGACCGCTGCGTCAATGCGGCGTTCCCTAACAATCGTTTGTTATTACAGGCTGTGACACCACTTCAGAAAAAAAAGGCTTACTTGTTAGTCCTGTCATCATAATATCAAAGGTTAGGGTTTCTGTAAAAGATTAATGTTATTGTGTTATGAGAATAATGTTAAAAACAAATAGCTTTAGAAAAATGTTGGCTCAGACAATATTAGAGAAAATATTATTATAAGCATTTAATTTTCTTCTTCCATCAAAGTTAATGTTTTTAAAACATTTTTGTTTGCTTACTTTATAGCTTTTTACTCATGTTTTGTAGCATAGTTATGTTATCTCAAATACGTTTTCGTTTCAAATGAGTTATATATAATATAATGTCAATTTTTTTGAATTGCAAAATCGATTAACTATATTTACATTAAACTTATTATAAGAAAGTTCAATGAAGAGGAATCTAAATAACCGTAAAAAGGGTTTTGATTAAAAATTATTTGAAACCTTTTTTACTCTATCAAAAGCAAGAAAAATACATTCTTGCAACTCTTGGATAATAGTTTTAATATAGTCAACTTGTGTTTTATGTAACAGCTGACCGGCATACGTATAGAGTCTCTTTATTAAAATTATAAAACTGAAAAGCTTGTTTGTTTAAACGCCCTAATCTCAGGTACTGTCGATTTTGAATTTCTTTATCTAAAATTACTAACTTACTAACTTTAAATCCTTCTACAACAGATAACTAAAACCACACAGTATTGTTTAATAACTTTTATACCACAAAAAAATTACAAGTTCCTGTTATGAATATAAGTAATATGTATTAATTTTAACGCGTTTCAACCCGTCAGACCACAGGGGATTCTATGAAAATACTTGTTCTAGCGTACCAAGGCAATAATTTGCGTAAGTCCTTGTCTTGAGCGAAACGTTACATGCAGCAAAGCGTGTAATTACAACCGCCGGTTCGAACGAACGGCGGTCACGAACAATGGACGATAATTGTCGCTCGTGTGCACCCAGCCTTACCGTGCTCGAGTAAACACTGCCGAAATGTTACCAAACTTTAAGTCATGATTTTTTTCATTACTATTAAAATTAGAAATAATAAAGTTGCATTGTCTTATATACTAACTTTTAAAACGTGTATCAATGTGATCTAATATAAAATTTTAAACTAGTAAAAATTCTCACTAAGTTAATACTAAATTTAAGATTACAGTTAAATGTTACGGAGCGTTACGTAGTTTTAATTAAAAATTTCTAAGCTGACTATGGATATGAATTTTACAGTTTACAATGGATTCAAAACATATTTTAAATTTTAAAATTCTCAATACAGTTAAACGTCACCCATCGTTTTCATTTTATGTTAATTCTGTATTTCCTTCTACCGTCTATAATACATTAACTTACCGTTACTCTACAATTTTAAATTATTAACAGTTTCTTTGAAAACGTTATAATTCATAACGTTGTTGTATCAATAATGCATTATTTTTTTATATGAACACGTGTACATTACTATTCGAAACCCGTTTTACAAACTAACAACATAAAGAAGGTCATATGTTAACGCATTCATAAATATGTCCACTGACATTTCAATATCGGTTTTTTTTTCTTTATTAAAAGTAACGGTTATTATGGTGTTATTATGGTTATGTGTAATTTATCTGAATGGAAATGACCCGGTGTATGGAATATATGAATTAATAGATGATCGCACGGTCAGAACCGAACTGATAGCGGTATTTTTTATGTAATAATATAATTTTTGTCTCTAATTTGAGTTTGGTAGTGATAGTAATATTGATATTTTTTAATTTCAATTTTTACAGAAATTTAGTTAGGTAATGAAGATACTGTAGACTTTACCTAAGTATAAGAATTTGTTACATTTTCAATATAACTATAGTAATGTATGTATCACGATTTAGCCTGTAATATCCCACTGCTGGGCATAGGCCTCTCACTCCTCGCCATGTAGGAGAAGATTCTGAGCTTAATCCAATGAATGTATATTAAATATTATTTTTATTGGTGCAAAAAATAGTAACAAACCTTAAAAATAAATAAATAAAGATATTAAGTCCTAAGTAACATTTATCATAGACTATCTCTATTAACTAAACACAAATAATTATACGTTTATGTACTATAGGGAAATTATTTTATAGTACATATAATGAGAATTTACATTAATCAACTCATCTAATAATAGCATCAAAGTTAGATCATGTTTACCCAGTAAATCGGAATTGTGATTCAACTATGAAATGCTTCCAGCATTCTCGCCAAGATTCCATACAGACGTGATTTGTATATTAACTAGCGACCCGCTCCGGCTTCGCACGGGTGCAATGCTGATACTAAATATAAAATATAAAATAAATATTTGCAATCTAAGCGCAAAAAATGTGTTTATTTACGAAAGCACATTAGAAAACTTTAAATTTTTAAAACTATCAGTGTTCCTCTGCTATATTATGCATGTATTATACATATAAACCTTCCTCTGGAATCACTCTATTTACTAAAGAAAACCGCATCAAAATCTGTTGCGTAGTTTTAAAGATCTAAGCATATAATATAAAGACAGACAGACAGTGGGAAGAGACTTTGTTTTTTAATATGTAGTGATAAACTAATAAATACTTACTATAAATACTCGTATATTAAATATGTATCGTAAACATGTGTAAAATTTGCAATAGTTTATAATAAAAATATTTTTTCTTATTTGTTAATTTACTTTGTTACAGGTATGATAATTACAAGTATTCAACAACACGACAAAGAAATAATCAGGTATACTAGAAAGTTAAAGAGAATTTTGTTATGGTGATACAATACATAATCTTTTTCTGCGTTTGTCACTTCAATTTATAAAAAAAAAATCATATTAAATAACAAGTAACTGCTGTAACTGTGAAGCTGTACATATCTATAATGAAATAACTTTTTTGGATTTTATCGAGGTTTATTAGGTTTTTTACATGCACGACGAAGACTGTGTAAGTGTGTAGTCCTCCTGTGACAATCGTTACTGTAAAGTATCCGAAACGTCGGGCATGTAAAAAACCTAATAAACCGCGATAAAATCCGAAACAGTTGTTTCATTATAATGAGTGAAATTCGCGTTAACATTAGAATACAATACATCTACATCATAATTACGCTTACGCTTCTCAGCAGTGGGATATTACAGGCTGAAGCGTAGATATTTGTAGATATAATAATCCTACTTTACATATTAAAGTCTACTAGCTGACCCGGCGAACTCAGTACCTACCGCCTAACATTCGATTCTTTAATTATTATTTTTTTATACATATCCTTCTCGGAAGCCCTCCACTAACACTTAAACTTTATGGTTGGTATTAAAGTTCAAATTGACTTTTAAGTATTATTACGAATCTTTTGTATGGGAATATAGAAAAGTGTTCTTTTTAGACTTTTTCAGGGAATTTTTAAAATTTTTCTCTACGTAAGAACCAGTCTCGTACTTCAAGGAATATTATAAAAAAAGGATTACCGAAATCGGTTTAGCTGCTCTCGAGATTTGCGCTTAGCAACACATTCAGCGATTCATTTTTATATATATAGAGAAGAGATATATCAATATAAGTGTATTGTTTAAAAAAGGGGGGTTGTGAATCAATAAAAAAAATCATTTACTCTTCAAAAGTATCAAAATCAATCAATCACGTACAATTGTATTATCACATTAATAGTTTACAGTCCAGGAACCGAGTGACGAACTCACGACGTTTACAAACATGACTCGTCTGCGACATGCATTACACATGAGATCGTGTCAGGAACCGGATGGACACATGTGCATGCAGACATGCACTAAACCTGCGTCGTAACTTCCTGCATCCGATTTTATGTCTGTTCACGATTTTAACTGTTTGTGATTATAAAGTGTCGTTTACGGATTCAGAACCAATTTCTTTAAAAACAAAGAGGTTTTACGTAAATTACTGTTGTTTTTTTTGGAATTTCTTTGGTTGTGATGATATCCATTATCGAGGTTATAGAATCATACATAACACATCTGTACGCGCCCAGACCAAGACAAATATATTTATCTATTATATGCCAATATCTATTAATTAATGCTTAGTGACGCCGCCAGTGGCGTAGCTACTAAGGGGCAAGGCGGGGCGGCGCCCCGGGGCCCTCAAGCTCAGGGGGCCCCTCGGACTCTGACTTACAAACTATAAATTTAACTAATGAAAATTTCTCCCACATTCGGAATATAAATAAACCAGATTCCATGAACGCAAAATTAATAATGGTATCTTATATGAAAAATAACACATTAATTCCCAAGAAGTCTCAAAAATTTTTTTTGTAATTGGAGGGGTTTTGCTGTGAGGCTATCGCAGTCTAGAATTTAGCCACCCCCTCTCTACCCGTGGATATCGTAAGAGGCAACTAAGGGATAAAGTTCCACTACCACCTTGGAACTATTGAAGCCGACCGATGTCGGGATAGCCATACAGCTAGCTTTTGACGATGAAGTACAACAAGTGACGTATAAGCCTTATATGAAGATATTAGAAGGGCCATACATGGCACTACTTCTGCCTTCTACGACGTTGTTATGGGAGACTTCAACGCTAAAGTAGGAGTAAAAGACCGCGACGAATCGAGAATCGAACCACACGGATTGGGGCACAGGAATCGCAGGGGGTAGATGCTCGTCAACATCTTAGACGCGGGGGATGGGGAGTGAGTGCTCTTCTTGATGAATTCATTATCGAGAAGAAGCCCCAAAGGCAGTGAATATGGCAAAGCCTCGATACTGTGACGAGGAACGAGATCGATTTCATCATAGCAGATAAAAAGGCTTATATTCAGAGATGTCTCAGTAGTTAATATGTTTAACACCGGCAGCGACCACTGACTATTGCTTGGCACTCTAAATATATGTCTCTAAATAGAGCGGGCCCGCTTGATGAAATCTACTCCGAGCTACGCTGCCCCTAATACTATGTGGCTCCAAAAGCGATTCGATTCGCTGGAAACTACTAGCGACGTGGACGAGATGATCGACAAAGTGGTGAAGACGGTGTGTATACTGGATGGCAGACATTTTTAACCGACTTCCAAAAAGGAGGAGGTTCTCAATTCGAATGTATTTTTTTATGTATGTTAGCTCAGAACTTTTGACTGGGTGGACCGATTTCGATTAATTTTGTTTTAATTGAAATTTTTTGCGTGTCATTGTAACGTGGTTCCATTTAAATTTGATTGAGATCTGACAATTACTTTTAGAGTTATCTATACATATAATAAAATGGTAGGAAAGTCAAAACTGTACATTGAATATTTTTTTAAAAGAATACTTGGGGTGTGATCTACAATCGATACCGAAGCCAAAAATATAGTTTTTAGAATTTTTGTCTGTTTGTCTGTTTGTCTGTTTGTCTGTATGTATGTCCGGGATAAACTCAAAAAGTACTGCATGGATTTACTTCAAATTTGGCACGAATATTATTAAGAAGTCGGGTCAGAACATAGGCTACATATTATCACGCTATCACCTACGGGGAACGAGCAGTGAACCTTTATTTCTTCTAATGTATGTCCGGGATAAACTCCAAAAGTACTGCATGGATTTACTTCAAATTTGGCACGAATATTATTAAGAAGTCGGGTCAAAACATAGGCTACATATTATCACGCTATCACCTACGGGGGACGAGCAGTGAACCTTTATTTCTTTAAATATATTATGTCCGAGATAAACTCAAAAAGTACTGCATGGATTTATTTCAAATTTGGCACGAATATTATTAAGAAGTCGGGTCAAAATATAGGCTACATATTATCACGCTATCACCTATGGGGACTGAGCAATGAACCTTTATTTCTTCAACGCATTCTGTAACAACGTGTAATCTAACGACGCATATTTGAATGTTGTTGTTATTATGTTAATAATAACCATGTTACAAGCTAGCTTCACACTATAAAAATTACGCAATATAAGTAATTTAGGCCGATAAACGTAATTAAATGAATATCAGTAGTTCAAGACAAATTTAAAACAGTGCCATCTATGAGATGTCAAAAACATCAGTTAGTTATTTTTAAAAGTCATAAATGGAGTTGTGCATTTTCTTCTTAAAAATTGTAGGTATCGTTAATTCGTTTCAGAGATGAGAAAGACAATTAAAAAATGTGTTTATATAAGTTTTAAGCTGCTTCATATATGTCTTATAAAATTCATCGAGTTTGTCTATGTGTAATAACAAACAGAACTCAAAAAGAACTGCATAGATTTATAACAAAATTTAAAATCGAAAACGGCACGCTTTTGCTGTAAGCAATTTGAAACAATAACGAAAAAGGAAAAAAATTAAGCATGCCATATATATAATAAAGATAAGACATGATTTTTTATTACAGTACAGAGTAAATAGTAATAGAGTTAGTACAAAATAAATATTGAATGTTAATATTTTTGTTCGGTATTTATTGGTGTAATTATTTCGTCTTAATTAATATATTTTCATGTCGCATATAAGCTTCAGTGAGACATGGAACTAGCTAGATTTTTTTTACGCACACACAGCCATTTATTTTATGTTAAGATCATGTTAAGCCATAACTTAGATGTGTTATAATTTTTCACCATATAAAAATGTTTCCTTGTTGCTAACTAGATGGCGGTGGCGTCGAATTAAATCGCGCTATAGTTTCGTTCACAAAAAGTGATGTTATGAGTACAAATTAATGTCGTCGCCTCAACCTCTAGAAACTAGGGTTACCTGCGTTGCTATAAGTTATCGTGTGCTTGGTCGAATTTAACGTGAAAACATTTTCCTGAAATAAATAAATATTATTATATTACTTAAATAAACTTCAATCGGACTACTGCATAGCTATCATTATCTGTGTGTAAATTCTCAGTGTGTAAATTATTTTCTGTTATGTTATATTTCAAAATTAAAATAATCAAAATGCCTAGAAAATTTTGACGCCCAAAATGATCAGGCTGCAGCAATTAACGAATGCATTCTCTCGAAAATTGAGGGGAATGAAGTGGAATACACCTCTATAAACACTGTCGTCGAGCAAGATGACGCCACACATTATCCCGTGGAATTTCTGAACTCCCTGTCAGCAAGTGGACTTCCAGCGCATACCATCAAGCTGAAGGTCGGTGTCCCGATTATGCTTCTTCGGAACCTATCTCCTCCGAAGTTGTGTAACGGGACCCGCCTTAAAGTCATCTCGCTCCATAGACACACCATTGAGGCGGAAATTCTTACGGGTTGTGGCGTCGGCGAGGCAGTATTTATACCACGCATTGCCCTCATACCTCATAACTTCCCGTTCCAGTTCAAGCGTGTACAGTTCCCAAATCCCAATCAATAAGTCGCAGGGGCAGACACTGAGGGCAGCGGGTGTCGACCTCAGGACGAGCTGCTTCTCACACGGGCAGCTGTATGTCGCTTGCTCCCGCGTCACCAGTCCTGACTTTCTTTATAAATTGTGGCTTCGGAGAGCCAAACCACTAATGTTGATTATCGAGAAGTTCTATAAATATGTATTTTTACCCCAGAATCAAGTCATAAGTTGACTATGTCATAAAGTCATTTATTCAAAGCAGGCTGAAAATAAGCACTTTTTGATGGTCAATTTTACAAAAGTCAGTCTCCCTCTGTCACTGCACTTTCTGTAGATATGAAATGTAAAGAAGAAACGGGTAAATGAATGTTATTTTAAAAGGTATAATCGTAGGTATTTTTGGTGCTGTATAACGTTCACGCAGACGACGTCGCGGGCAGCAGCTAGTATCTAATAATGCGTATTTACTTGACTGCTTTTTCGTCGACCTATGTTGTATTATCCCGCATAACTTTTTACTTGGTGTACCGATTTTGATTATTCTTACTTTAATCGAAAGCTAATACTTGTCCTGTAGTCTTGTTTAAATTAAATCGAGATCTGATGTTAAACAACTTTTTGAGTAATCTTTAATAGCGCGTATTTACTTGACTATTTTTTTTGTCTTATTACGTTGTATTACTTGTCGATGTAATTGAAGTCGGTTTTTTTTCGTTTGCGAGCAAACACAATTATCTGACGACAAAGTCAACGAAGCAGTACAAACTTTCTCCCGAAACCTTGGATCTGATGCGGCAGAGGTGCGAGTTGCCCACTGCTCAAGCAGCTTCACCAGAACAGATTAAGGTTCTCTCCAAGAGGATACGGAAACTTGTACGCCGAGACTTCCGTTGTTCAAATACGAGAGAGATTACTACTCTTATTGAGCAGAATATGGGGTTAAAAGTTTTTCAAAGTCCATTGGGGTGGTCTTTTTGCGAAGCTCAAAACAGCGGATGGCAGGACCGTTTGCTCTCGCCCTTAGATCCGAGAAGAGGTCGAGAAATTTTATGGACAGCTATACTCGTCGAGCGCACGCAAGCCTGAGACTTGGGACACTGAAGATCCGTGTGCACCATTGTTGAGCTATTATTCGGAAGATATCTCGGACATTGAAGCAGATGAGATTAGTGCGGCGCTCGGGCAGCTTAAAAACGGAAGGGCTCCGGTGGATGACGGAGTTAGGACTGAGCTCCTTAAAGCCGCAGGATGACCTGCCCTAAAAGCCTGTAATATCACCGAAACTGTTTACCACTGCGCTGGAGGATGTCTTTAAGACCTTCGATTGGGGGGAACGAGGCGTCAACGTCAACGGCGAATCCACCTCTCACCTTCGTTTCGCCAAACGATATCGTCATCTTTGCGGAGACCTTGGATGAGCTAGGCCAAATGCTGGCCGGCCTAAACGAGTCCTTACGACGAGTCGGTCTCGGTATGAACTTGGAGAAAACGATAAAGTTATGCTTAACAACCAAGTCATATCGATCGATGGTACCATTCTCAAAGTTGTGCAGGATTATGTTTACCTAGGCCATACCATCCAACTAGACCGCAACAACTACGAGAAGGAGGCCGATAGGAGGATTCGGTTAGGCTGGGTGGCATTTGGCAAGCTTAGTCGAGTCTTCACTTCAAAGATTCCGCATTATTTGAAGACAAGTCTCCGAGCAATGCATCCTGGCTGTGTTAATATACTGAGCCGAGACGTGGACACTGACAAAAAGACTGGTCCACAAGTCGCCTAACGTGTAATGGAAAGGGCTAATGCTTGGGGTTTCTCTCAAGGATAGGATAAATTAGACTATCCGCAAGAGAACGAAAATAAGCGACATAGCCCACGGGTTATAGCAGGTTAAAGTGGTAGTGGGCTGGTCGCCTGTGTGGTCGCCGCAGGACCGACGGCCGTTGGAGCAGACGTATCCTGGAGTGCAGACCACGTCTTGGAAAAACGCAGTGTGGGACTTCCTCCAGCCCGTTGGATCGACGATCTACAGAATTTGTAATTACCGGGGTAGGTTGGATGAGGATTGTGGAAAATCAGGATGTCTGGCGTGAATTTGGGGAGGTCTATGTCCAGTAGGGAACTACAATAGGCTGAACTGACTGTGTGACTGACCCAAAGGGTGCTCAACGGGATCATATTAACGTACCTCCGCTGTCTGCATACTGTTACAGGACTGTACTGTACTGTTTTGCACGGTAACAGGTAGATATTTTCTTTTTTTGTCATAAAATAGTTTTAATTTGTTCACTTAAATAAGTTAAATTTGTATTTGGTTTTAAAGTTTATTACGAAGTCGACTGTAGGTATTACGAAACTTGGAGTATGTCGAATTCGGACAAATACAGAACAAACGATTTTAAATAGTTTAGTTGGGGCCCTCATTTATATTTTGCCCCAGGGCCTTCGGTTGCCTAGCTACGCCACTGGACGCCGCGTTGCCGCAGCGGTCACAGCACTGGATTGCGATTGTTTGTTGTTTAGCAGTGTCGTGCAGTCCTTGTGGGTCTCCCCACCGTGCCTCGGAGAGCACGTTAAGCCGTCGGTCCCGGTTGTTGTCATGTACACCTGATGGCGATCGTTACTCATAGTAGGGAATATACCCGCCAACCCGCATTGGAGCAGCGTGGTGGATTAAGCTCCGATCCTTCTCCTTCATAGGGAAGAGGCCTATGCCCAACAGTGGGATATTACAGACTGAATCGTGATCGTGATCGTGATATGCCAATGGCCATACATACAACAAAACATATTAGTATACGTACATTAACAGCTGGATTTGAGCCCGCGCCAGCTAGCTTATCAGTCAGTTGTAACAACTGTGCCAATCCGACGTCAACGCAGCTAGTACAAGTTGAGATAATACTATCAATTTAATTATGTAGTTTTTTTAATATTTTCATAATTTAACTGAACATAGCTTATTAAAAATGTTTAGATATCGGTCGATCGATTCAGCCTATAATATCCCACTGCTGGGCGTAGTATCTTTATCCACGTAGAAGAAGGATCGGAGCTTAATCCTCCACTGCGAGTTGGCGGATATATTCCCTACTATGAGTTACGATCGCACTTATAAAGTTGGAAATTTTATACCAAGTAATATTAAATTTATACTAAAAGGAAATTCTGTTTAAAATAATACCACTTATAATAATCATTATAATTTGATACCCTAATAGAGTACCATGAAACCACTAATAAAATTTTCTCAGTACCCTCATAATACATATTGAAATAACGTAGCGATGTTTTAGCATATACTGAATTATTTTGAAAGTCCCTGCGCTGGGGTAATCAACTTATTTTAAAAGCTTTTGTTTTCAACTCAATAACATCAAATTTGTTTTATACTGAAATCCGTAAGTAAATTTCACAATTATCTATACTAATCTATACATATAATAAAATTGTAGGAAAGTCAAAACTGTACATTGAATATTTTTTTAAAAGAATACTTGGGGCGTGATCTACAATCGATACCGAAGCCAAAAATATAGTTTTTGGAATTTTTGTCTGTTTGTCTGTATGTATGTCCGGGATAAACTCAAAAAGTACTGCATGGATATACTTCAAATTTGGCACGAATATTATTAAGAAGTTGGGTCAGAACATAGGCTACATATTATCACGCTATCACCTACGGGGAACGAGCAGTGAACGCACGCAGACGACGTCGCGGGCAGCAGCTAGTAATTATTATAAAGAGGTAAAGTTTATAACTTTGTTTGTAGGGGGTACTCTTCGCAAATACTGAACCGATCATGATAATTCTTTCACTAACAGAAAGCTACTATTCAAGAGTGACATAGGCTATATTTTATTTTTATTGAACAAAAATCAGCATTTCACCCGTGCGAACCCCGGGGCGGGTCGCTGTAATTTATAAAACCACGAGAATTTTTGTGATTTTGGTTTTGTTTATTTGAATTAATATTGCCCTTAGATTTTTCCATTTTTATAAGATTTTAAATTAACATGGTTATTTTTATTGCTAAAATTATTTAAAAACCGGATATTAACCATGTTTTTTATTTTTATTTTGCAGGGCTTGATATTTCGACATTAGCTACGAATCGATTTCCCCGAACAAGAGAAATGCAGTATAGGCCATACAGAAATGTATTGTTGTCTGACGTTTATTCTTATGTTATATGTGTATTTCAACCCCTAATACCAAATCATCATCTTACCAAGTGTCGTTGAGTGTGAGACGTAGTTTATTTAAACAAGTAAACCTCTCAATAACGTAATATATTAAATACACTAAGCTACTTATAATACTCAGCTTTTGTAGTAATAAAATTCCATGCGTTGTACTTTAACGAAACCTTTATAGCGATAAAAAATCTCAAATTTATGGTGAAATAAAAAAGTTGCCAGTAACGCTCCACTCACTAATAGCTATGTCCACACTGTGCCTTTTTTCGTTCATCAAGGGCATGCGTCACAGCGCAGTCAACAGCGCACGTGAGGCATGCCCTTGACGCATGCGTTTTTGACAGTTGAAAGCATAGCGCGCGCTACGAAACGTGTTACCCGCGTCTAGTGGATTTCTGTGCAACAAAGCGTTCAACATCAAGATTGCGGACGAAAAAAAAAATATTACTTTGAGATTTATAGAGGAATACAGAAGCTTTCCACAACTTTGGGATCAGAATAGTAAGCTGTACACTAATAAAATAAAAAGGAACGATGCATTACAAGTTTTAGCTACAAAAAATATTTTGAAAAAAATGTTTTTGTAGCTAAAATATATATATAATTAAAAACATATTATATCATAAAAAAATATATATATAAATAAATGTTCTCGTCGCTCATGTTTTGAACACTGACAGAATCGAAATGACTACGTTAGCGTCGCGTTCGTTGACGCTTTCAATATTGAATGTGTCAACGAAAGTTGAATAGAAAGGTTACGACGAAAGTTGAAGATGAAAAGGCACAGTGTGGACATAGCTAATCACTGTCGGATTTTATCACCAAACCTCAGTAGATTTCGAACAGCGTTTTATTTCGGTTCGGACGTTAGTTTTTTGTTACCGACAATCGGTGAATAAATATTTTTCTATTTTATTTTAGCAAGCATATGAGAGCTTTGTACGTATGAGATTGAATTGAATTTTTTTATATCTAGTTTTTATTTTTATACTATTATGGTTTACAAACAAACGTACGGCTTGATGATAAGCGCGTCATGATCGTAGAATAATGTCGGTTTTGAAAAAAATACGAAATTCACTTTTTGCCATATTTGAATACTACATTGTCTATATTATGACTACATCAAAGAAAAATTATGATATGTATTTTAGTTTTCAAATTAATCAGTCGGTAAACTGACGGATTTGATAGGCGCTCATAGTAAAATGACGCTTGTGTATAATCGTCTCTATACGACGCGCGGGGATCTCTCGCCGCCCCGTCTCGCTCCCGACGAATCCGCGCAATCGCCACTATTCGTCGGACTCACCCATGCGTTGCAGCATATTAATTTATTCTTAAACAATTACAGTAGTTTATCTTTGTTTGCCTGTTCATTGATTATTTCGTGTCTAGTTTTTTACATATTATGTTAAAAGGTATGCCACAATGAAAACATGACGATCAAAGCTTATGTTAAAACTTGTCGAAGAATCAAGCAAAAATGCACGAACTACCAATTTTATTCGAGAATAGTGCATTAATGAAAAGGAGGGCATACCAGGGACTCCTGGTTATTAAATGAATTATGTATTAACATTTTGGTAATATTTAATTATTGTATTTATAAAAAAATGCAAAGTAAATAATTAAAACGTCGGTTCTGACTATCCGTCGGTTTTCTACGGAAAAATTTAAATCAGTTTAAAATTGAATTTACATGAAAATAGTATTTACTTGCTCATAGTAATACAATATTCTGTTGATTTATTGTTTTATTTTCCATTTTTAATTTTCAAGTTGTATGTAGCAATATTACATTCTTCTATGGACATGATAGCGACGCGTGATCGCAACCGACAATATTCTGCGGACCAGCTTTTTTATCTAATGGTCTTATCTGACTATCCGACTTTGTTCTTAGTACAAATTTCACTTCCGCGTTTATTCTATTGGAAAACAATGATTATTTGAATATATTTAGTATATTTTTTTATGAAAAAATAATCAGATCCGAGTAATAAATTACCTGTATGAATAAAAAGAAGCAAATTCTATTATTTTTATACTTACTTTCAAATGTTTTTATTGTGAATATAGTCTAACGGTGTTTAGTAAGTTTTGACCTGCGTTATTAATAATCTATATATACTTTACATATCACGATGATGATCGTGATATGTAACGATTCAGCCTGTAATATCCCACTGTTGGGCATAGGCCTCTTCCCCATGTAGGAGAATAATAAACCACGCTGCTCCAATGCGGATGGCGGATATACTTTACATATACTGGATAATAAATCTTTAAAAAATGAAATTCGCTACTACCCCCAGAAGCACACAACATAATAGAAAAAATGAACGACATTAATTTATGATGATGTCTTTTCAGACGACGTACCTACACGGAATAAGCGAAATCATAAAATGAACGGATGAAAATTTGAAACCGAACATACCATCACCTGCTTGTGTCCGTGGAGAAGATCATTTTATGGCCGTGTATAAAAATGCATCCTAACTATATTTACTCTCGATAGAAAAGCAGCATGGTGTTGTGTCCCTCTTTTAATATCAGCTCAACTTTAACCCCTTTAAATACTTGTACCTTGAGATCAGATCTGTCACATTTTCCTCAACCCATTGCCCCGGCTGTTGACAATAACGGACAACACCTATGACATCACCAGCTACACCCCATAGTGCAATATGTAATGATTGTTTTTGTCCCACTCACGATGGTACACAGCATTGCAACTGCCCATTAATCAACACTGCTGTGTCTTCATGCCAGTCGTCTCCAGCGCCTTTTATTAGATGTAGAGGTAAGAAACGTGTCCGACATTATCATGATTCGGAAGAAGTTAAAAGAAAGCGCTTAACAAATTCAGAAAAAGAATACTCCTCCAAAAAGGGTAGTTTCAGAAAAAAAAACTAAAAGTAGGCCTTGCACGTGTAGGTATAAATGTTACGATATCTTGACTCTTGAAGAAAAACAGTATGCATTTGAAAAGTTTCGGAGATTATGTGATCGTGAGAAACAATGGTTGCATGTTGCGAATTATATGACAGTACAACTTCAAAGATATTTAAAGCATAATCGTCAATTCACAAGTATTTTTTGTTAAAGGCATTATCAAAAATAGAGGTCTGTAAAACCATGTTTTGAAGCACATATTATTTTAGTGAAAGGTTAGTTTCCAAACAGGTTACTTTCCGGACTGCTTGGGATAAATATGATGGAAGCACTTTAATTGAAAAGACATGAGGGGGAATCATAAAAATTTTAATCGGATTTTTGACAATGAAATGATAAGGTCGATTTGTACCCACGTTAACTTCATTTGTACCGGTAGAGTCTCATTATAATAGAGCAATATCGAAAAGACTGTATGTAGATGGTGACTTGAACATAGCTTGGAAGTTCAATTTATACAAAGAATAGCCTGAACTCAATAATTGTTTAAATACAGCTTCTAGTCTTGGACAATACAGAGACAGTCATAGTTAACACTCATTTTAATTTGAGTCTCACAGTTTTGAACAAACACAAAATCCGCCTGCCGACCTTAGAGAACAGTATGCAAACCATTTAAATAGTGAAAATTTATCTAGAACCTTGTAACAAAATAATAAAATGACGCTATTAATTCTAATAGACGCATCTTTGGTGCAACCTTTGATTTTCAAAAAGTGTTGTCATTTCCTAACGAGCAAATGGGTGTATTTTATTATAAGCAAAATCTGTCATTTTATAATTTCACCATATAGGTACAATATGGTTGGCAAACAAGGTTACTGCTATATGTGAGATGAAGGTGTTGCCAAACGTGGGGCCAACGAAGTAGCTGCGTTTATGACTTCATAAAGAAGTTTGTATCGAAGGATGTGAAAGAATTTCGATTCTGGTCAGACAATTGCGCTGGCCAGAATCGAAATCGCATAGTATTTAATATGTATGCTCATATCGATCGATCGATTCAGCCTGTAATATCCCATTGTTGGGCATAGGCCTCTTCCCCATGTAGGAGAAGGATCGGAGCTTAATCTACCACGCTGCTCCAATGCGGGTTGGCGGATATATTCCCTACTATGAGTAACGATCGCTATCAGGTGTACATGATAACAACCGGGACCGACGGCTTAACGTGCTCTCCGAGGCACGGTGGGAAGACGCACAAGGACTGCACAAACACCCAGACCACGGCAAACATCTGTATGGCCAATACAAATGTTGTCGTGTGCGGGAATCGAACCCGCAACCGCCCGCACAACAGCCAATCGCAATCCAGTGCTGTGACCGCTGAGCCAACGGGGCGTCTCGGCTCATATAGCTAAAGAATATAATATAACAACGAGTATAACACATAGATTTCTTAAAAAAGGGAAGGGCACACCCAAAGGAGGGGGATACTGTTCAGTATTATAGAATGGGCTGCTGAGCGTGAAAGAATTTATACACTAGAATCTAGTGTATAAATAGTGACTAGATGAATGGAAATTTTTGTACGTTGGGCTGAATTGAAGGGTGATTCTTATGAAGTCATAGACGTAAATTAGTCGTTAGTACTTGATTTTAAAGGTAAGCTAAAAAAGTTTAAGAATACAGCTAACAACAAAGTTACTTGGACAGGCATAAAAGAAGTTTGTGTTTACGGGAATCAGAGCATTAAAATCCTACCTATTACTTATTAACGACCAATTGTCTACCTACTTACTCGTGGTCAAAATAAAATATGATAGATAACACATCCGCCAAAATATTACTCAGTAACTCGATAGAACATTATCGGAAACTAACATCCGTCATAATTTGAACAATAACTTTCCGAAGAACAATGTCGGATAAGACTATGTGACTGTGTTGACTCCGAAGTAAAATGAAGCATGTGATTTTTCTGAAAAACTGTATAATTGTGAGTTGATATTTTTATTTCATTTTAAAACAAACCCTATTTTTTACATGTATGCCAAATTTCATAGTTACAGATTAAGAATTTAAAAAAGTTATGTCAAAAAAACTAACATAATTATTTGAAATGGCTGCCCTGTAAAGTTTTGTTTTTGTAAGATCCGTCACTATTCTACGACTATGACGAGCGGTTTCCTTAGTCTATGAACGCCTGCAATGCCTAACCTAACCCAGACCCAGGAGCGCTACCTTACTGACCACAGAAGCACTACGCTACTTGAGAGTACAATTAATTTTATGTGGTCTTCTGTAAGGTTGTATTACTTCTATATTTAAACTAAATATTTTGTTTTGTGCCCTAATAGAATAAATAAGTTATAGTCATCATTCAGCGGTCGATGCAGGTTTTATACCTGGAAATAAACTAGCTAGGTTTCATGCCTTCGTAACACTCTATTTGAGAATTTGATGAAAATATATTCAAACTAGTCATATTTATCACAATAATTAGTCACTTACAATTCCTTAAAAAGCATTTTCTTTAAATTCTTAAATGGTATCATAAATAATAAGATCATGAATCGATAGTTTAGCATTTTGTTATCGGTTTAAGCTACAGACATGACGTATTACTAGTAAAAATATTTATTTTGAATCTGGATGTATTTCCTTGTAAGTCTCAACCGTGCCTCGGATAGCAAATTATAATGTAAGTTAAACACTCTTAAATATTTCTATAACATCGGAACTTAACCAAGCTTCAAGTAGTGGTATAATAATTAATGACTGCTTTTAATTTGATGGTCCTAATAACGATTTTTAGTAAAATATTCGTATCCAACACAACGGACTAATGTATTCATGAAATAATAAACGCAATATAACCTAATCTAATAACCAATCATTTTGTTAACAAGTTGAAATATATGAAAATGATACATTCGATTTACAATGTTATCCAGGATTATGTAAAACATGGATATAAATTTGCAAATTCGAACAGACATTATAAACAAGAAGAGTTTGTTAATTTTAAAATGCTAATATCGAAATGTAGTAGCTTGATTACAAAACCTTTTTGTGTTGAAAACCATAGTTTTGTGAATAAAATAAAGTTTCGTAACAAGTTTCTTAGCTATTTATTAAAAAAATTGTTATCCAGCATGTAACGGTAGCCCGATAGACAGATAAAGATAGAAGACAAATGTTTCTTATAATAATATATTTCTCGTGTATCACTATCAAACACTGTAAACGGCATATACCTAATTTTTATTTTTATTATTTTGACAAAATACGGCACAGTTGCTCTGTATATATACATAACTGTATATACATTTTTATCTGTATATAGTTGTGTGTATTGTCTTTGATTGTCTCCATTTCTCTCTTAAGCCTATCGCAGTCCACAGCTGGACATAGGCCTCGACAAGTTCGCGCCAAAAATGACGTGAACTTATGTCTCCATTTGGTTTTAAAAGTTCTATCTCCGATAAAATAACCTTTTAAGTAACGGCATCCGTGCAACAGTAGGCTTTCCTTTTACGTATTACAAAGAAGTGTGAATATTAATCATAATACATTTTTATTATTCGCAGTTCAACATTGTATACACACGTTTCAGAGAAGCCGATGAACGCAATAGATCGTGGCCCTTCGACGCCCACAGGCCATTGTTTGAACCTATGCATCTATGAAGAAAATTACAGCAGGCAACGTGTAAATTATTCTACAAAGTATTTAAACAATTTTAATGCCTATTCATTTAAAATAAGGCGCATAATTAAACGTACATAACGTGTTGAATGTTCTAAGTTAAAGTGAAAATAATGCTAATTTTATGCATTAAAATCTGACACCTATTTTACTACTTGTGTAATCTTTTCAAATTTGATGATGGCTTTGTGCTGTTTTGTCATGTTTTGTGTCATACATAAGACAAAGACAAGCATTGTTTACTGTAATCAAATTGATAAGGCGAATATACATAACTAGAATATAATGAGCGCTATCCATATTATATTTTCTGAAAAGTATGATCTTGACACTTTAATAAAGATACACACAATTTTACTAGAAAATAAGTACAATTTATGCTTGTTTTTAATGACACATATTCTTATATATACTTCTTAAAAAATATAAAACAAAATTGTCTTAGTAAAATATAAATTCCTACAATAAAAACTAAATGCGATACGTTATTTCTGATAAAATTCTTTACTCTCAAAATAATCTGATGAAATTAATGAAAAGAAAATATACCTATAATTCATCTTTTCATAATTGGAACTTCAGAGGACAAACACGGATAAACAATTAAACAAGATTTATGTTAAGCGTCGGCGTCCCAAGTCCCAACTTTATAAAATGTCATTGGAACCCGCGATTTCGAAACGAAAATAATCATTTTAAATGGCCTATTATTTTATCGTTTGAAATGATTACCTGTTATATTATCGTAAACTAACTATTTCTACTATCACCATCAAACATGTATATATATCAATGCTATATTCATTTGTTATGACCACTGCGTCAACTTCATATTATTTTAAAAACAATACTTTATCACATTAAGGCAACGAGCTGTATTAAATTTTTTTAATCCTCATTCCTTAAAACAAAAGAGGTTGTAATAAGTATTTAGAAAAAAAGATCTGAATTTCTTAAGAAATAAGCCTATTAAAAGTAAAAAATAAACTTTTAAATTCGTAACGATGATGGCTGACTCAGCAATAATAGGGTCGGTAAATAAGGCATTGAAGGATGAGAGCGTTAACTCATGCAATAATTTTCCTTTACAATTTCCCAAATGATGCGTCATGTACTTCGCATACAAAAGTTAGAAAAACAACCTTTGTCAATACACCATACCATGACGGTTACCTAAAATGTAGGCATTTAATTGTCAATCTTAAGTACAGACGATGTTTAAGAATATTAAACTTATTATTAATGTAATGCGAAATTAATGGTTAATGATTTTAAAAAAAGAACTTATTTTTATTTATATAGCCTTTGAAAGCGCTTTTAAATTATTAATTTACAAAGTGTTTTATTCTTTTTTATTTAATCAATGAATAGAGCAATATTATTTGGCTTTGCTTACAAAGGCAGGGTACTTTCATATTTCTTATATTTTCAGCGGAGTCCTACTTAAATATAGATACATAATAATAGGTACAAATGTGTCATATTCTGGCCGCTTCTGTGTGTATGTGTTTTCGTAACTTTGACAAAAGATTACATTCCATAACACTATTAGAAATGCAGCTTTTATTTTTCTATGGTTTTAGAAATATACAGTCCTAAAACCATATTTCCTGTAATTTCAAGTTTATGAAAACATTATACATTAAATAGATAAGTATACAAAGAGCTCAATTTACATTCTAAAAGATAATTTGTAAAATGCCTTAGTATTTGCTTGTCTAAATGCAAATTGCTTAACAAATACGCTTTTATATATTTTTGAAATAATATCTCAATTTTCGCGTATATCTCGTATTTCGTTAGTGTAAACTGATAAACATGTTATTACACAGAGCACCTTAGACATAATATTTGAAGGAGTGGACTTAGGTTCATGCCCTGTTGTGTCACTTTTGTTATATAAAATTAGTTCGTACTCATCGGTGACCTCATAATCGAAGTATTCATTGATATTTCATATAAATCATATTTTTGTCAATGCATTGGGTATCTGGAAAATAAGACAAGTGTACAGGTAGAAACTAAAGGGGCTTAGTTGACTAACTATTATACAATAACTAACTCATTCCCTCAATCCGTAACTCGAGTAAATTTGCTTTCTGTTATTATAAGTATACAAATTTTGTTAGTTTTTTATTAATAATCAGGGTATTTAATCTATTTTATAAACATTCATAGCAAACGGTCTTGCCATTTCAGCATGAAAACTTAACAAACATTCAAATTTCTCAATGCCCAATAGCGTAACTAAGTCAAAAATGCAAAATCATTTAAAGGGAATAAATTTCTTAATTACAGCGTAGGTATCTATAATAAGGTATAGAACCGGAAGCTTGTTACTAACCATCAGACTACCGGTAGTAGTTTACTATCCTTTAGATCAAAGGACGCCTCTCCCAAGCCCTTAAATTAGGTTAACCAACATCCAACGACATCTACATCATCGCAATAAAACCTTAACACAACGGATTAAGCCTCAAAATCAAATGGCATTACATCCATGTATATTAATATGAAAATAGCTTTTGCTGAATATGCTTCATTCATAATCCTTATTACGTTGTTATAGAGTAGATTTTTAAGATGAAATTTCGATGCAAGATTTTTATTATCACGCGTTTTGATAAGAGGTCGAGTGGTGAGTTAATTTTGATTCTAAATGATACTGACCTTTAGTGTTGCACAATATTGAAAGCATGTCAATATATTGGCTTCTGTTTTAAATTATATGGTTATCGATGATCGTTACGGAATTTATTATTTAATACGTTACGTTCCGTTAGTATTCGATTTGGACTTGAATAAAATTGGTATAATATGAAGTTCGTTTTTTCTTAATAAAAATGTGATATAGTATTAAATAAAAAAATTCGTACACTCCTATTAGAACAACTTGTTCCCCCATCAGAACAGTGTGCATTTAGGTACAGACTGTGATTCCATTAATTATCTGTGATATTCGTAAACAATAACGCTTGCTTCAAGTCTGTTTTAATGCCATGTTATTTTAGACTTGGTTGCATTTGTATGAGTAAGATATTATTACTCCATGATTATGTAAGATAATAATTTTACTAAAACATTTCTATAACTGTTATCATCCCACTGTTGGGCATATGCCTCTTCCCCATATAGAAGAAGGATCGGAGCTTAATCCACCACGCTGCTCCAATGCGGGTTGGCGGATATATTCCCTAGTATGAGTAACGATCGCTATAGGGTGTACATGATAACAAACGGGGCCGACGGCTTAACGTGCTCTCCGAGGCACGGTGGGGAGACCCACAAGGACTGCACAAACACCCAGACCACGATAAACATCTGTATGGCCAATACAAATGTTGTCGTGTGCGGGGATCGAACCCGCAACCGCCCGCGTAACAGTCAATCGCAATCCAGTGCTGTGACCGCTGCGCCAACGCGGCGTCCATCCATACATCACATACGAAATATCATCGATAGAAATTCCACAAGACCTAATATTACCACGAGTACGTTACGATAAGGAACAAATTATGTCGCTATGTAATAATATAACTGTTAAAGCTTGTGGTGTGTGCTTCTGGTTTTGCAAGAATCCATAGGCTTAGTATCCTTAATGAAAATCTTATAATTGTATTTTACTTGCTGGTAATATATTGTAAAATTATTATTTTTAAAAATTGACTATTGAATAGTAACAAACCTTTTTTTAATTTTAAAATTGAAAGTATTAGTAGTACTAGTGGTCGCCCAGAGGTCAAAATTCAACCTTAATTAAAAAATTTGGTCCAAGAAAACCAAATAATTATGAAAATAAAGAACCTTTTTAAAAAAATTTCAACTTTGTACAGACTTTGACAATCAACAAATTGTATAATATGCGTGTGTGAGTGCTGTAGTGTGTGTAATGCTTTTTTTATTAATTTAATGTATATTTCATGTATAATTTTAAGAAAATATTAGCATTCCACACTCCTCTATATAAACTATAAAATATGTGCAAAATTTCATAGTCCTATGTACCCACAATTTCCGTAAAAAGGGGTACAACATTTTTGCTTCACGTATTAATATATAGATTAGTTACGAATTATTCATGTACGAGACAACCGAACATGTAAATAGTTTTACGTTTAAAATAGGTTTCGTTTTATTAATCATAATTTCTGTACGAGACAACCGAACATGTAAATAGTTTTACGTTTAAAATAGGTTTCGTTTTATTAATCATAATTTCATATAGTTAAAAGTATTAAAATTACGTAAATAAGCTTATAAGAATAGAATAGTAGAACATTCGATTTAAAACTACGATCCGCAATAGTTATTACAAAGTAATAATAAAATGTAAATAATTAATTACGTATAAAGTTGCTTCATAAATTAAGTTTCATAGTTAAAGAATCATAGAAAATGTTAACTTGTGCGACTAGTTACTAGTTGAACAGATTCGCCTTAGTTTTGTTCAATATCTAGGTTAGAAAGAGATAGTGATAGATTTAGTATGAAAATAGACAAAGATAGCTATAGTTCGGGAAGAAAATTCATGTTTTGTTTGATATTTTCTAATATTCTTACGATTTTATTAATGTTTTATGTTTTATAGATAGATATTCATACGTTTTAGCATAAATTATCATCAAAATGTTTGTAAATAGATAGATACGCACGCTGCGCGCACAGGAATAGTACTGACGCGGGTTCGGGACTCGGAGGGGATATTTATACTTCGACGGTGGGGGACGGGGAAGTATAAATATTCCAGAGATCGATTTAGCTCGATTATTCCGAATTTATCGCGCGCGCAGCGCTAATTGTATGTTAAAATGCTAGATTTTAATGTAATAATATAGGTAAGATATAGTTTTAAGACAAATATGTTGTAAATTGCATTTTATTGAAAATAAAGATATTCCGGGGTGAGGTAAGGGTCCGCTGGCTAGCTACTCCCGAAATCATATAAATAGGACGCCATATCGGGCGTCATTAGGTCACTTCTCTTGGGACACCTGAATAGGTCACTTCTCTTGGGACACCTGAATAGGTCACTTCTCTTGAGGCTACGGAATAGTCAAGAAGTACATAGTCAAGACTCAAGATAGTAAGAAGTCTACATAGAAGCTTGCCAGCCACCCTTCTCTCTCTAACGGGATCTAGTGAAGCGCTATAGTGGTGTTTTATTGAAGAACCCCTGCACACGACGAGCACGAATATTCGTACCGGCTTTGTACGCAATCGTTTATGTACCGGCTCTGGCAAATCAGACGTCATAATACAGTCCGCTAGCTCTCCCTGAGCTGGGGTCCGGTACAATTCAGCTCAAACCTTTTTTATCAAATTATACCAACGCAACAAAACAAAAACAGTTACATATATGTAGCTGTTTTTTTTTAAATTTAAATACATTTATTTTTAAAATATTCCGTCCCTAATTCAAGCCTAAAGGCTTAATACGGAATGGGTATTTAAAATGCAAATAGACAAACGCTCGGTATTAACGAAGTGATCCGAGTTCGATTCTCTGATGGATTTATTCAATAAACTTCGTAATCCTTGGCTTCGGTAGGCTTTACTATTTCTCAACTCTTCAAAATAACATTCACATTTGTCGAATTTTGATTTGATATTTTACTTTTGAACTAAGACTTTGTGCATGAAAAATGTGAAAAACGAAATCAATTACAGTATCTAACAGGCGCCTGCAACAACAGAAGCATCGCAAGCACGTTGCTAAGCCTACCTCCAATCTAACCCACGAGCTCTGGTTATATCTCACTCATAACAGGAACACAAAACTGCTTGAAATCAGTATTATTTATCTGTGATGATAAGGTCAAGGTATTTTCCTTTGTGTGTGTGTGTGGTACTTCCCCTTGTAGTTTTCAGCAGGATATTTCGTGCTGTACCCAACCTCAGTAAAAAACAAGCATCTCCTGTTTAGCTATTCGAGATTTGTATCAAGTAAATTTGGCTTTTTTCTCATTTATTAATATTTTTTTCTACATAAATTTCGTCAGAAAATTTTGAACTCTAGCGAATTTACAAATATTTTCCGACAAAAGTTACGAATGTATATATATGACTATATTCCGACAATTGAGATATTTAATATAACAATCAAATATATATTTTTATATGAAGAATATATTTTTATTAGTTCTGGGTTACAAAAATATGTTTGATTTTATTAATTATTTTTTAATTTTTATTTTGTACGTCTACTTAAAAACTCTTTCAAGTTTATAGTTACTTAAGAATAATATTATTCTACATTATTTGAAATTTTGATTAATTTAGATTCAAAATATAAAATCAAATTAATGCTAAATTAAATTACCTAATTTTAAAAAATTCTCACGCATAAAAAAATTTAATGAGATTTTAAGTAATTCGACAATAATTGCTCACATTATAGTTAGCCCGACATCATTGAGGAAGTAAAAGTGCTTTAATATCAGTGATTTAGTCTTTTAATATTACTAAGAAACGTTTTAATGTGGCCAGTTTTATGAGAAATATCGATTACCTAAATATCTTCGATACTCAATACATGTATAATATTATTAAGTGTTCGGTGCATCCATAATTGATATCTTCCGGTTTGGTATAAACAATAAGAGATTGTCTGTATTGTATAATTACTTATAAAATTCTCTGCATTATTACTGGCTTTTAGGCGCAGTTTGTTGGATTTCACACCAAGTGGAATAATTTACTATTCATCTATGTGTTATATATTTATTTCAAATATTATGCTGTAAACCAGTGTTCCGCAAACTTTTTGTGTTCAAGGTACACCTAGGAATAGGAAAATATTTTGGAGGTACACCACAAATGAAAAATCATTTTTAGGTAACATCAAGCAACATTTATTTATTAATCATTGAAACTATATTTTATTATTAGAATATAATCAATAATAATCAATAAACGTAAACTTTATTTTTCGAGGCACACCAATAAACGACCACGGCACACCAGTGTGCCGCGGTAGACCCTTTGCGGAACACTGCTGTAAATGTTTGTTGGTAAATGCTTCAAAGTATAAGATTATTATACTAATATCATAATTAATCTCGTCCCGTGACCATGGTTGCTGTAAAGTATCCGAAACGTCAGGCGTCTAATAATCCAAAAAAGTTGTTTCATTATAATCTATAATTCTATACTAATATAATAAAGCTGAAGAGTTTGTTTGATTGTTTGTTTGTTTGTTTGAACGCGCTAATCTCAGGATCTACTGGTCCGATTTGAAAAATTCTTTCAGTGTTAGATAGCCCATTTATCAAGGAAGGCTATAGGCTATATATCATCACGCTAAGACCAATAGGGGCGTAGCACCAATGAAGAATGTTTTAAAAATCGGGTTTTTTTCCTTTTGAGAGCTTCTGCTGCGTAAACGGTTAACGTTTGCACAAATCATGTATGATAGAATTGGTCCTATTCCACGGGGACGAAGTCGCGCGCAGAAGCTAGTAATAATATAAAGCTAAAAAGTTAATTTGTTTGTTTGATCAACCGCGCAACAATTTCAAACGCGCTAATCTCAGAAACCACTGCTTCAAATTGAATAAATCTTTTAGTGTTGGAGAGCGCATTTAACGAAAAAGGCTACAGGCTATTTTTTCCTCAAATTAACCACCTATTATACAAATATATCACATGATCCAACGATTATGCGAAAGCTTCCAAAGTTTATTTGACTTTTGGAATTCCTCTTAGTATTCCCCCTTCTTGCCCTTCTTTCACATGGGTATTTACACAGGTACACTTTTTAAGACATTTTCAGTTCCCGCTGCCTCTCAAAACTTGTCCTACTATGAACGGTAACGTGAGAACCGCTCCAAGTAAGATAAAGCGATGCGTTCAGTCCTCGTCTGACTTACTCGATGTAAATTTTCAACTCTCGATTCTTTATATACAATCTACGCAATTTGGAGTAAGCCCATTTCGTACGACGGAGATATTTTCAGAGACGTTTTAGTACATAACATTACAACATTTTAACTGAGGTAGGGCACAGCAGGAAATTTCCTGCTCTAAATATGAAGTAGCCCGACTGGGGTAGTACCTCGACCTTACAGAAGACTACAGCTAAATAATACTGTTTCAAGCAGTATTGTGTTCCTGTTGGTGAGTAAGGTGACCAGAGCTCCTGGGGGGATTGGGGATAGAGTCGGCAACGCGCTTGCGACGCTTTTAGTGTTACAGGCGTCTATAGGCTATGGTAGTCACTTACCATCAAGTGAGCCGTACGCTTGTTTGTCGACTTACTAACATAAAAAAACATGGTAAGTATATAATTATCTCTAGTAACAACGGTTCTGATGTAGTCGTGCGGGTCGGCGCTTAAACACCGGCGGTTTGCGGGTTCGATTCCCGATCGGAATGGATATTTTATTTGAACAAATATTTCTTTCCGGTTTGGATGTCTGTCTTGGTGGGTCTCCCCACCGTGCCTCGGAGAGCACATCAAGCTTTCGTCCCGGCAGTTCTAATAAATATATACCTGAGTGATCCTAACTCATAGTAGGGAATACGAGTATATCCGCTAACACACAGTGGAGCGGCGAGGTGAATTAAGCTGCAATCCTTCTTGTACATGGAGTAAGAGGCATATTCCCAGTAGTGGGGTATTACAGGGTTATTCGAGATCGTATCTCTCTTTTACTCTCACAATGTTTCTTCCACGTTTTTTATTCATTGGGTTATCTTAGACCCAAGGATATTAAACTTACCCAATGCCTACGCTTGAACGTTTAATAGATAACATCTGTATATACGTAGCTTTCACCTATGATGGTGTTTTACCTTAGAACAATATATTTATTAAAACAAATAACACATGAGAATTAGAATAGCATTAGAGATTAGAATTAGAAAAAAAAATTTATTTTTGCTATACTACAAAAAAAAATAAACTACTGAGTATTATAAATAATCCATAGACAAACTAGCGAAACAAAAATTCAACGCGTATAAAGGCATGAAGATTTCAATCCAAATACCTATAAATTATAGAAAGTCAATTTAGGCTGAATTTATTTCACGTAACTTATCGTACTTTAACATTTCTTTGTTTCGTTTATCTCAAAAGTACAGATACAATCTCACACGCAACGCCTCCGTGCGTAATTTTATACGGTGATAAATTCCCTAAGAAACCCTGACTTCGACGGGAGTATTACGAAGTTATCTTACATGTAATTGGGTGAAAGAATTTCTTATTATTAGGTAGGGTCCAGTGAACTGTTGAGAGTTTTACCAAATTCATTATTTTATGTGTCAAATCGATAATGTATACCTTTAACAATATCTTTGTGATCTTTAGCTGTAAAATAATAAATAAAATTTGGAGTAGCCCGACTGGAGAAGTACCTCAAACTTACGGAAGATCATATTCTCATATCAGTCACAAGTTATATCCTACTAGAGTGATTGAGAATTACTTTTGCGTTAAGTGAGAGGCATTTATTTATTTATTCATCATTTATCAACACCATCTTAATAACAACTTAGAAATTTACTTCTCGAAATTTAAATATGAGAACAAAAGATGAGCCTATAACTTTTACTGAACAAAGTAAATGTTTCCTTTCTGAGGAACGGCATTCGTTTATATAATAAAATTTACGAAAATATTTACATTTGCCACTTAATAAGATTGAAGATTATATTTAAGAACGCCAATTGTGAAGGGCTGTTAATCTGGAAAATTATTTAGAAGATATTGCGCGCGATTGGTATACATTTAATTTTATACTATAATCTGACTTTGTACGAACTAGGTATTTATTTTATTATAATATTTTCATTAAATACTCAAACAAATTCAAAGTCGGGTTAAAATAATACATTACGTAAATGTAAGGCAACACTAAAACTATTTATCTATTAACATATACCTAAGCTACAGGCCCCTTCAGTAAGCTGATCTGCTAAACTTTCTACTTTAAGAACTTAAAAATTACATTAACCAAAAGAGTTAGATAATTTAATTATAGTTTGTTAATAGATGCAGTTTTTATTTTCCTAAAAAAACGACCTATACCTAACAACTGTATGGTGAAAAATGCCAAACTTAAAATTTCTAAAAATATGCAACTATCAAAAACAAAATTTAATTGTATACTTTATAAATAATCCTATCGAGACGGTAAAAACTTTTTCTCATATAATATATTTTCTTTTTTAACTAACAATTCTAAAAAGCTCACTCAATTTTATCCAACAAAATGCAACTGTCCAAAGAGTAATTCGTTAAAAGTTTTCTCATAAAAACGTAACGTGTATTTTAAAAAAGGTATTAAGATTTTGCATTTTTCATCGCAATGAAAATATGTTTTAGTTGTACTAAATGAAGCTTTTTTTCTAAAACTAGACAATTCACGCTGTTTCAATCATTTATAGTTTGACGAATATCAAAAAGATAGAAACCTTCTGTCCAACAGTATCTTAGTACTTCTGTATATGACTGCTTAATTATTTATGAACGTGTGCAATATTTTTGAAGTAAAAATTTTTTACGCACGCTTGACTTGGGGAGTAAGCTGGTGAATATATCATGAGAGCGTTACGAAAATTGTGATCGGGCGAGGCGAATGGAAGTTGAGTGGGAGATATAAGTTAGGTGGAACTAAAGAAGTTTCACTTCAGTCGTGTGGTCTAAAGCACACTGGTTTTTTTTTTAATTAGAAATGGTAACTATTGTAAAACGTGTTCTTAAAATAACCAAGTAAATAAATAATTATTGTTTGTGTATCTATACTAATATATAAAGCTGAAGAGTTTGTTTGTTTGTTTGTTTGTTTGAACGCGGTAATCTCTGGTTCTACTGGGCCGATTTGAAAAATTCTTTCAGTGTTAGATATCTTATTTATCGAGGAAGGCTATAGGCTATGTATCATCACGCTAAGACCAATAGGAGCGGAGTCCACGCCGACGAAGTCGCGCGCAGACGCTAGTCTTATATAAATGTTATTCAAATTACTTTATTGACATATAATTTAACTGATTGTTTATGCGTAAAGACGTATTTCATGTAATTAGATAAGGATAGACGAGTCACGCGAATTTACCCATGCTAATGTGACATTCTAATCAAACTGATTAAATTATGGACATATTTTTTATACCCCTTTAAATTACAACCTGGCGTTTTATGTCCAGTAATAATTTCCTAGAATATGAGTATTTTTTAACCAATAGAGTGGTACATAATTATGTGATACACGATCGAATTTCATCTTTATAATATTACTGCAGCTTAAAAAATTATTTACAAAAAGGATGAAAGTAAATAAAATCTCAAAAACTTGACATTTTAAAACAGATCACGGTTAAAAACCATCCATGATTACTACTTATTGCCTTTTTACAAATAAAAACTGAAATAACTAAAGAGACATAATTCACACAATACTTAACAGATTGTGCCTTAATGTAAATAGGGTAAAGTTTAAATTGCAATAACATGTGATAAGTACAAGATAAGCAGCATCCTGCAGCAATTTCCTTACAAGGCACTTGAACTTGAGGCTTTTCGGAACAGTCACACCCCTTCGATATCCAATCCGAATTAAAGATAATAAAATAAACCAGACACGATTTTGAGAGAATTTTAAATAAAGCCTCACACACATATTTCAATATTTATGAAAATTATTTATTCATTAAAAATACTCAATTTTAATTTGAGTTTTAAAAATGTGTAAAAGGTTTATATCGGTAATAGTAAGTAAATAATAGTGGTGGATTGACCTCCGACATTATTTTTTCTTGTTACATGGAGAAAGAGGGCTATGCCCGGTATCGATGTTACGGGCTGAATCAATCGATGAATCAAAATATCGTATATTTAAAGTACCTACTATTTTTACCTACTGTTTTTTTAAACATTTATTTATTCAATCATATGTTTAAAAGACATACAATATACAAGAATATAAGTTGTTATTCTTTCATGTCACTAACTTTATGATCACCATGATTTTTATTTGTCATTGCACCATGACCATATTTTGTTTTTCATTTTGATTTCCCCTATACTTGAGTATTATTGCAAGCTTATGGCCATGGGTGCAATGACAAATAAAAATCACAGTATATAGTCAATGATCTTAGAAAAAAAGAGACAAATTTCGTGTCGAGACCACGAATGCTTTTAAAAATTTCTCGGTTAAAAACCGCTGGCCAGGCGAATTTTAAAACCGAATGACGGTTTGAATTTTTCTGAGGGATAAAACCGTGAAATATACACTAGCATCTATGAAATACATAGATACAAAAATCTTATATTTTCAGTACCAGATTAACTTTTTATTGGAGACGTGGAAGTTTACGATAAAAATACGTTAAAGTATTTTTTCAGTGTATTAATCTTGCACAATATTGAATGCAGGTATACCTCTATGAAGACAGAGAAGTGATAATTTAAATTTACTTCATTCTTTGACTAAAAAAAAAGCAAACGGTTAAGTTTCGATATACCTATCTGTAAGAGTTACGCCCATACAACTACAAACTGTCTTAAAAGATTTGATCTTCATCAATAAACAGGCACAGACAATCTAAAACATAATTAGATTGACACACATAGAGTTTACAAAAGCTGAAATTAAGGCTTCAAACAAATAAACGCCAATATACTTATTATTACGTAGCCCAAAACGAACACTCAGCTCACACGTGTATAATACACCTTAAATCGAGATGGTGGATAGTATAATTTAAAACCTTACAAAAAGCACAATTACACCTACTTTGTAATCTCGCAATAATTTGTCCGCAGTTTAAGGCCTCGATTGACCCAATACAAAGTACTGTCACGACCGAAACGTTGAAACGAACGGACGTAATGTAAAGCTAACGTTTGATCAAGAGCTATGGAGGAACTGTTTTTTTTTTTAAATAAATTTACTAGGTATATATAATACTATATCACAACAGTTTCCTTGTGATTTAAATGTTAAATGTTGACTGTCCTGCTACCATGAATTATGTCAAAATATTATACACCACAACTTACAGCCTATTTTGATGGAGAAAATTGTAAATATAATAGATTTTTTAAAATAAGTCGTCGCGTCGTGTACAAAAGAGTTATCTTTTATATAAGGTCGTCAACCTGGTCGGTAAATAAGCGTACGGTTCACCTGATGGTAAGCCATTACCGTAGCCTAAACATGCCTGCAACACCAGAGGTATCACAAATACGTTGCCGATCCTACCCCCAATCACCCCCCGGAGCCCTGGTCACCATACTCACCCACAGGAACACAACACTGGTTGAACGCAGTGTTATTTAACTGTGATCCTCTGTAAGGTCGAGGTACTTCCCCAATAAGGCTGCTCCAGATTTTAGCAGGATATTTACTGCTGTGCCCTACCTCAGTTAAAAGTAATACGAGCATTAAGTTTCATAGCATTAAAATATTAAGATCTATTAAAAATTCATGCAATGTGTCTTCTTCGTTATTAAACTTTTAAAATAAAATAAGAGTTACCTTTAGTTTTTGGATACAAAGGATGCAATCCTTATTTTATAATTGTTATGGAAGTTTTGTTAATTTTATAGCAACGTATAGTTTTCAATATTTCGTATTTTACGTTCAAACCCGAGTCTTAGTTCTGTGTCACTTGAAGTGTGAAGTGATGTACGAATTTAGTGTTATTTATGTAACGAAACGGTTCATTTGTGATGGCGATTAAGCCATTTACTCATTGTTATGGTGATGTATGGGTGAGGCCGTGAAACAATACTATAAAATTTATCACTCTGTTCCGCTTAGTGATTATACTATTACGTCTATTGTTAGTTAGATACGGTTCTATTTTTATTTTCGAAAAGAAATTTAAAACGTTTTCTCAGTAAAGGTTCATTTAGTTTTTAAGAATTGTAGCTATGTCATTCTAATATTAATTAGTACTTTCTTTGAGTTTCGTAAGTTTCAAGGATCCTAAGGAATAAATAAATTTTCTTTGTAAAACCTTTAAAATTAAATTATTTAAAACTCGGTGAGCTCGATGAGATAATTTGAATTAAAATTGTTTTCAGAGGAAATTAATTCGTTTGGAAAATTGTAGAGATAATGAATCAATAGCTTCTCCATATTGTTTTTCTGGAAGTGATAACTATTTAGTAATAAGGCTTGTTGTGCTTTTTTATATTTTTTATGTAAGACAAAAGTAAAGAAAAACAAACTCTTCCACCACCACCACTACAGCCTATCACAGTCCACTGTTGGACATAGGCCTCCACAAGTTCGCGCCCGACATTATGACGCAAACTCATGTGTTTTGCCCATAGTCACCACGCTGGGCAGGCAGGTTGGTGACCGCAGGGCTGGCTTTGTCGCACCGAAGACGCTGCTGCCCGTCTCGGGCCTGTGTAAACTCTTCAGTTTTATAATATAAGTATACCTATATGTTAGCAAATAACATGGACATACTCAAATTACTTTGTATTTTTTATACGCAATTGTATTATATAACTTTCCTTTGCAATGTGCTAGACAAAATAATTATGAAATATGTTCAAGCGAAGCTGTTCCAAAATTCACAAAGGACCAGAGTCTAAAAGTCTCGGCGATGCGGTTGTGGTTTCAGAATTGGTTAAAACTTTTAATTGGTTTAAATAAACTTAACATAAATTTAAAGACTTTAACATTTTAATGAATAATTGTCGTATCGCAGAATGTAATCTATTTAGTCATAATTGGTCAAAGTAAAGATAAGGGGTTAACTAACGATTATGCTGAAATATTTTAATTTAATTAGGTAAAATTCTTTACTTCAAGGCCCCAATCATGGATCTCTAATAAGTAATAACTTTGCTGTAGATTCATCTATCTGTTACAGAACTATCGAATTATCTAAACTTAATTGTGATGTTTGTAATATGTGTGAGTTTCTGCAGAGAAAAAAATTTGGCAAGAAACTCTTAACTTTTTAAAAAAATAAATTGTGTTTTTATACAAAATTGCCAATATATTGCATGAAATACAGCGTCACTAAATCCTCACATCTTTATTATTTATGTAATGGAATGTAGGATGTTGTATGAAATGGAATTCTATTATACATGCGAATACCGTAAACCAGAAGGAGGCGTTTACTTTGTGCAGTCGAAAACTTGGAGTAAACTTGGTTTATATATACACTTTATATATAAACATAATACAAAATAAAGTTGTAGAAATAGCCTTAATTAAACCAAGGTTTGATCAAAGTTCGTCAATAGCCGCAGCGGTGGTCAACCGCACGGGCTTTGAGCGCAAATTGCTCAATTAATTATGTATCGACGACGGCTTGTTTGTGGCGCAATGTCGTTTTAACTTCATTCATAAAGTATTCTCGAAGATCACCTTTGCTCTAATAAACGTCTAAATAGGTCAAGGTTTTAAATGTAGTAATCTTATTTTACTCTCACGTGATATTCATCACTTATCTTCTAAGTAGGAGATCCGAACTAAAGACAAGCTTCGTCTAAAGCAAGCAAGCCGATGAAAATTACCTTAGGTATATTTATTTTAGTATACTACAAAAATAATCGCGAAAAGGTTGACTTAAAATTCTTGGCTAAATTTTGAATTAAATAAGACAATACTTAATTCAAAATTTTATTTTTATTTAAAAATGGACCTACGACTTTAAAAAATAAATTGAATACCTACCGACAGTATGGAGCCTGTTGAAAATGCAAAAGTTGGGAAAAATGCAAAAAATTATTTTCCTAGTATAACTATTTGTTTGCCAGGTATAAACAGGTATATTAATATATATTGTTCTAATTACTTTCACCCACATGTTTTAATAAATAAATCTTACATCAAACAGAGCGCGTTTCATTGCGAATACGATGACTTAGGGCTGCCTGCTAAATATCTGTTTTGAATTGAGTTTCCCGAATATAATATAGCCTGGTCAGGAATTATTCTAGCCAACCCTTTCGCGATTTATCTTTAAAATACTAAAGAAGATCATTATTTAATTTTATGGGGGAAGATCACTTCTAGTTCGGATCTTAGACTATATGTATACGTAACTCGTATGTATATACGTCATGTCTTCGTATGTGTGGATTTTAGTAGCGGAAGTAATTTGAAGTAAATTTAGCAAACATTAAGTGAGTAACATCATAACCAAATATACTTTTTATTCAGAATATATTTAACACACTCACAGACACATACACACACATACAAAATATTTAAGAAGATGGTTTAAATAAATATCTTCTATTTGAGTTTATTTTTTGGTACAATTAGGATAATGAAAAATAAATATTTATACATTTAATTACGAAAGGGTTAGGGGCAAGGGTTTAAAAAGGCGCTGACAAAATTAATTGTTTAAAAAGAGGACCACAACGACGAATTTTGTCACACAAAAATGCATTCCAAATATTTTACTTATTCGAGGTATTTTTGGAAAATTTCTTTTTCGTGTAAGCTAACCCACCAGAATACTAACCAAATTTGTTCAAACTCTTTTCAAGTCATGTTTTCAATTTTATTTATGGACCAGAATCATATAATATTAGACTAGTCCCATTGTGCAGTGTGGAGTGACCCTGCTTTCTGCTCTAAGTGCTGTGGATTCGATGCACGTCCCGAGTCTGGGTGTAATTGATATATGTTTTTATTAACATATGTATTATTTTTATATGAACCAGTTATAAGTAAATTTAACCGAAAAAAAATAGCTATATCGGTCAACTTATAACACAAGCATCAAGTTGCTTACCTTTGGAACAGACGACCGTGTGTGTACGTCAAAGATATTTATTTATTCATTCTATTTTATTTTATAGAATACCTATAAGTATTTTAGTAAATTGATATAACAACAGAGTAAAACTAGACAACTCAAGTAATCATCATTCATCATCATCATCATTTCAGCCTATCGCAGTCCACTGCTGGACATAGGCCTCCACCAGTTCGCGCCAATAATGGCGCGAACTCATGTGTTTTACCCATAGTCACCACGCTGGGCAGGCGGGTTGGTGACCGCAGGGCTGGCTTTGTCGCACCGAAGACGCTGTTGCCCGTCTTCGGCCTGTGTACTTCAAAGCCAGCAGTTGGATGGTTATCCCGCCATTGCATCGGTCGGCTTTTTAAGTTCCAAGGTGGTAGTGAAACTATGTTATCCCTTAGTCGCCTCTTACGACACCCACGGGAAGAGAGGGGGAGGCTAAATTCTATGCTGTAGCCACGCAGCATGCAAGCAGCAACTCAAGTAATATGATAAGGAATCGTTAATGTAATTTTATGACATTTTGTTTTATTGTAAATAGAAATAACACATTTTGGCGGTTATTTAAAGACATTTATTACTATACAGCGAGAGACACTCTCAGGAGCTCTACCATGGTCGCCACTGGAACACAAAACAACACGATAGCCATATTGTTACGCTGTGATCTTCTGTAAGGCAAAGGATCTTTCCCATTTGGACTGTTCTAGATTTGAAGCAAGTATCTTTCGTAGCCTACATTTTATGTTTATTCGGAACAGAAATTAAAAATTTTGGACATCCATTTAAATTTTTAAATCTTATTAGATTTTTGTTACCTGCGATGTATTATTATAGTATTCATTTTAATATTAATATTTACCCAAGAGTTTATCTAAAATAACGATCATATTTTTTATAACTTAAGAAACAGATGTAATCTATTTCAAATAAAAAAAAAACGTTTACCATATCACCCGGGTGTAAAATAAACAAGGGGTTGCCGGTTGGTTTGAATGAAATCATTATTAACATTGAATAGACAAACAGACAATGGTGCATCCGCTTAGACGTCGACAACAATATGCTATTACGTTTCTGTCGACTAAGCTTTTTTAAACTCGGCTTTGAAAAATAATCAAACTAACTATTAGATTTTCATTTGATCCATTAAATCCGTTAACTTTTTTTGTATATCCATTTTGTATAAGAAAGCTTTATTGTAAAACGACTTCTAGAAAAAATGAGTTGATTGACAAGGGAAACGGGAAAGGGTTGGAAATAAGCTAATAGTCTTGATATATCTTACGTGATAAAAAATCTACCAATACTTACTTTCTTTTCTTATTATTATACTAGCCGACCCGTGCCCACTTCGTTGCGCGTTAATTTTATTTTTAATATTTACTTCTAACGACGATATCTCAAAAACTATTCATCTGATTGATATAGTGTAAAGGACAATTTTAATCTGCATTAAATGCCTAAGCTAACTAACATATTTATTTGGATAAGGATTAATACTGAACTAAAGAAAATAGCTTTGAAAATAACGTAATGTTTTTAATTACAAATTTGAACATAAAAGTGGTTATTGTAAGTCAACCGTAAGAGACAGAGATATGCTGTCGCGGACTTTTTTGTAGAATTTTTATAGATTTTGAATTCGCTAGTACATTACTTAACTATATCTTTGCTAGTTTCCGCGGCGTTCGCGAGGAAAGATCCCCGTTGGCGAGATTTTTTGCGACCTCTTCAACATTTATCGCCGTATTTCTGCTAATTTACATAAAAGCATAATAAATTATATACCTAAACCTTTCTCAAGAATCACTCTTTCTATTGTTGAAAACCGTGTAAAAATCCGTTCAGTAGTTTTCGAGTTTATCGCGTTCAGACAGACAGACAGGAGGACAGAAAGACGCGGCCGGGGGACTTATTTTTATAATAAGTATAGATAATGTTTTTTTTTTATTTGTGTAAAAAATCCTGATAATTAGACAAGATTGAAGGCTAAAAATAACGTTACAATTTCATTTATAAAAAAAGGACTGTCAAGAAAATCGAGATCCACTCAGTATTTTGACGATGAAGCTCTACCACAATATCGTGAATTCGTAAATAACTTTAAGTGTCGACAAAAGCTATATGTATAGGGTTTTTTATACATCAATGTATGTATAACATTAACATTATATTAGCCACTAGCTGTGCCCGCGACTTCGTCCGCGTGGAATTTAACAAAAAAGTTATTTAGTTTATTTAGTTTTTTTATTCGTTTTAGCATTTTTATTTCAGTTATTATGTAAAAGATTTCCTAAAACTTTTACCACAGATACTGTTACAGGTGAGGATGGTTATCCATTTTACTGACGTTGTTTACCTGAACATGGTGGTATAAAGGCCTCTACTGACAGCGCCCGATCCATTCCGACGATACGATCTGAACCTTTATTTTTGCTCTATGATCAGAACGCATGCGTTCTCTGTAACCTATGGCCGCCCAAGTACGCCTTCTCACTGCCTGCGATCTAGATCGCACGCGTCACAGAGTACATTGAATATGGCACGCGTTCTAGTGATCGCACGCCGATCAGTTGCGATCTGTCTCCGGAGGCAGAGAACGCATGATCGGCGGTACGTTACGTTAAAAAATGGTGGATAATTTTACAAAAACATTGATTGACGCCGTGCGGTCGCCAAATACATTTCTTTTTTGAAGTTATACCTACTTCTTTTGGGGCGTTCTTAGAGAAAAATGATGAGAGTAAATTTTTACTATGCGCGAACGAAACTACGTAGTTCACGCATGCATGAATAGATGCCGCCACTAAAGTACCTAATCTTTAGCATTTCTGACAGATGGCGTTGTGGAACTATGAGAGTAAATTTTTACTATGCGCGTGTGAAGCGTGACATGGCGTGATATAAAAACGTTTAAAAACGGAACGAAGTTCAAGCATGCTAAAGTAGTCTTTAGCATTTCTGAGAGATGGCGTTGTGGAATTATTTTGGAAGTATTTTAATACTCTAGCTTGAAGTATAACTTCTTACATGCGTACATAAGTACCTACACACTTTTTTATTAATTTTATGGACCCAAATTTTGCTTTTTCTATTCAACAATAAAGCTAGTAAAATTACTTTTTCTTCTTTTCTTTCTTCATCAGAACTTCCGTAATCTGTACTCATATTAATTTCCTCGACCCTTTTTATATGTTGAAGTTGGGCGTGCGCGACCGTTTCGAATACAATTAGTTTTATGTATCGCAGAACGGATCGTCGCTCGTATCGCAGTCAGTATAAAGAGCATTGCGATCCGATACCACTATCTATTCTGAAGGAATGGTCCGGGAGCCTGGTAAAAAATCGGTCAATCATTTCCTCCCAATTGAAACTTCGTAACATAAATAAGGGATTTTGTTTTTATGAATATTCGTCTTTGTCAGCTGCGAGTCCGTGGGTGGGGTGGGCAGTGGCAGCCTTCCAAACATAGAGTAAAACATTTTTAGTCATTTTCTCCCACCTTATTTGTCGGATTATAGTTTACCTAATATCTGAAAGAAAAATAATGTTAGCCGACCGTAACATGGTGGTTTATACGTCAGCTGGCTGCTTGAACATGAAAAACATTTTTTTTTCAGTGATTTCCTCTCAACTACAAATTTACCTGGTGATAGTTTATATGCTACTATGAATGAAAATTAACGTCAGCTGGCTGTATCTCGGTGGAAGGTTTGTCAGCTGGTACCGTTTTTTTTTTACATCTTCCAAGTTATCAATATTTTTCATGTTCAAGCAGCCAGTTGACATATCCATGTTATGGTCAGCTGACAATATTTTTCCTTCAAGATATTAGGTAAACTATAATCCGACAAATTTTAAGGTGGGAGGAAATGACTAAAAAAATTTTTTTTTTCTCGATGTTTTGGAGGCTGCCACTGCCTACGCCACCCACGGAGTGGCAACTGACAAAGAAGAAGATTCATAAAAAAACTCTTATTCATGTTACGAAGTTTCATTTCGTTGTCACGGGCTTCCGGGCTAGAACATATCGTCGGAACGTCGTAGGTATCCTGTTGAGATTCATTTTCACGTCGCAATCTTGGGATTTTGGCCTCCTGCTTTATTTAGGCATTACTATAGTCATCACAATTTAATACTTTGATTTAATAAGCATTTTTTGACATTTGTCATCGCGATGTAAGCGATGTAGTGAAGTAACTATGGTTACTTATTATAATTATAACTATGGTTACGGTTAGTCGTATGCGACTTGGTACTCGATACTTACGATAAATCGATTCAAGTTTGTATGAGTATTTGATGGATTTGACTATGTAATGTAAAGTGAATTGGATTAAAATTTTGATTAGAAAATTTAACTTAAACTTAAACATTGTAGGTAATTTGAAATAATCAATTTGTCTTTATTTTATTTTTTATATTGTTTTCTAATGTTTACGCGAATTTCAGTAATTAAAATGAACGAATTTTGTCATGGTTTATGAGGTTCTGGACATGAGGACATGGTCCTCCCGTGACCATGGTTGCTGTAAAGTATCCGAAACGTCAGGCATGTAAAAAAACCTAATAAACCGCGATAAAAATGAAGAAAAAGCAAAAGTGATTGAATCGTCATTCAATCATTTTCATAGGATGATGAGCCAAAATCGTCAGTTGAGCTATCGTCACCCGTAAATATAATTATTTCATTTTCAATTATAGTATCAATATTGACGTCTCTGTCATAATCTTCCTTTATTATTTTCGAGATTTTTCTACCACTTTTGCCCAGTCGTCTTTCATCTAACATCCCTCCGCTGCGTATGCGTTACGTACGTTAAGGACGTTAAGTCACGTACCACCAATTCAAAATTTTATTTACGCCTTTGAGCGCCATACGACCTGTACAGATCAGTCAATCAATCATTCAATCAATTGATTGATTGATCTTTCTTTTCAGTAGAGATCACTACACAATATTTAATTACTATTTAAATCGAATGAAGTTGGTGAAATTAAGTAAATAATTAGTTTACAACACTTTAGTATTTAAAAAAAAGACATACTCCGTCCAATCGTTTATTATCTTTGTGACAGCTCACGCCTATATATTACAGTTTTTTTTTTCGGAATAACGTACTAAATAATTCTCCAGTAATGTCATACTTTATTGACGATTTGATTGATTGATTGAAGTGCCCTGTGCATAACAAACAACCACAGACTGTGAAACAGTTCTTGAAATACGATAGATCGATCATATGATAAAAATAATTTTACGTCATGTAATTATTGTTTCTATAAATTTAATAAAAGAAGGAAATCAAAATATATAGCATCTATGACTCCAAGATTGATTATTTGCAAGGAATTAAGTCGAAATCTTGGAGTTTAATTTCAAACCAAGAGTAAAAATCAATGACTCTGTTCATTCATTTGCCCTAAAATATAACTATGCATGCGTTAGTGAAATTAAACTTTCAAATTCATGGTTAATAAAGCCTAAATCAAGTTTAAATCAAGAGCTATGAGCAAATTAATATACTTGGAAAATCACATACCTAACTACTAATTAATTTAACAAACTAACTAATAAACGAATAATTATAATTTTTAAACTAAAAATATTTCATTAAATCGATTGAATGTTCTTCTTAAATAAAATCGATTATTATTTCAAATCGAATGAATAACCTGTGAGGCAATCACTAATTTCGAAATGTCTGGAACTGTCAAAAAGATAATAAACGATTGAACGGAGTGTACGGACGTAACGTAAAGTTGTGACGGAACGTAAATTTTTTCGAGACGTTTCGTAATAATTATGAATTAAAATAAATAAATTTCTAATATCAAAGTAGCCTAAGTTACGCGCAATTACATCAGCTATCTGACAGTGAAAGTCCCGTCTAAATAGGTCCAGCCGTTTCAGAAATTAGCCGGAACAAACAGACAGACAGACAGACAGACAGACAGACAAAAATTGTAAAAAATGTTATTTTGGTACATGTTTCGTGTATAGATCCATATGCATTTAGTAAAAAGTGGTTATTTTAATATTAAAAACAGACACTCCAATTTTATTTATATGTATAGAGTATAGATAAACAAATACTTAAAAAATATGTATGTCAGTCCCTTACTTAAAATACAGAAAATAATTTGCCCACCTTACAAACCGACAAATGTGTTTATGTTATTTTTTATTTTACTATTTTTTTATTAAAAAGAAATTAATAGATAAAGCGTATTATTCGGTGCAGGATTACTTAGTTGACGAATTTGTGTGTAGTTGTGACGCTGTATTTCATGCAATATATTACTAATTTTTTACTAATACACAGTTTATATATTATCATTTTCAAAAGAATAGCTGCTGAGTTTCTTGTCGATTCTTCTCTGCAGAATCTACATTCCGAATCGGTGGTAGCTTCAGTTTTACATACTTTTTCATGTAAAATGACGATTCAAAGTGCTCCTGGGGCCCATTTGAATAAAGTTATTTTTGACTTTGACTATTTATATTAAGGCTCCGTCGTTTGACAAAAGTAGGCATTTAACGTCTACCCCGTCCCCCTTGGACACACGTCGCGCGAACTCGTTGCCGTTGAACTTTGTTCGTGACCTCAAAGCATCAGTGGCTGTAAAGCGAACTAATTTGATTTGATTTTAAAATAGAAATGCATTTATTATGATCATTTTTTAAACTAGTGATAAATATGTAATACTTTCGTAAATAAATGAAATAAGTAAATGATTTCAGGGTTATTTATTATAGACTGTTGGACATAAATAGAATAAGCTATATAAAATAACACAAATTACATATTAAATCTATACAAATAAATAAAATTGAAGTGTCTGTTTGTAATATTGTAGTACCCGCTTTTAACTAAATTACACATATACATGGTGCAAATACCAAAATAAGATTTTTTTATAATTTTTTTGTCTGTCTGTTCCGGCTAATCTCTGAAACGGCTGGATCGTTTTTGACAGGACTTTCATTGGCAGATAGCTGATGATGTAATAAGGAGTAACGTAGGCTACTTTTATTTTAGATTTTTTATTAATATTTTATAACTGCGAACTGAACAATAATTATTTTGTTAAACTCCACGCGGACGAAGTCGCGGGCACAGGTAGTTTAAAATAATAATTATTAAATAAATTGTATCTCAATAAAGTAGCTTCATATTTTATCAATAATCTAATTCTTATTTTAATATTAATTAAATATAATATATTATAACAAAGAAAAAAAAACTGCAACGTCACGCGGTGTTCCCAAGTGGTCACCCATCCAAGTACCTGACGCTGCCGCGTTACCGGTCGCTCAAATGTACCTCATGTGTATGTCATGCGCCTTAAGAAGTTTCACTTCAAAAAACCTAGTTGAAAAAATAAGCGGTCACCCATCCAAGTACTGACCATCGTGACGCTACCGCGTTACCGGTCGATCAAATTTTATCTTAACTAACATATCTCTCTTAACTTCCGTTCGCCTGGACCGATCACACTTTTCGTAATGCTCTCGTCACGCACCTGCTTACTCCCCAAGTTAAGCGCACCTAAAGAAGTTTCACTTCAAAAAAACTAGTTGAAAAAAAAGCGGTCACCCATCCAAGAACTGACCGTCGTGACGCTGCCGCGTTTCCGGTCGATCAAATTTTAGCCCTCATGCACCTTAAGAAGTTTCACTTCAAAAAAACTAGTTGAAAAAAAAGCGGTCACCCATCCAAGTACTGACCGTCGTGACGCTGCCGCGTTTCCGGTCGATTAAATTTTATCTTTACTAACATATCTCACTCTCAACTTCCGTTCGCCTCGACCGATCACACTTTTCGTAACGCCCTCGTCGCACCTGCTTACTACCAAAGTTTTAAGCGCGCCTAAAGAAGTTTCATTTCAAAAATACTAGTTGAAAAAAAAGCGGTCACCCATCCAAGTACTGACCGTCGTCATGACGCTGCCGCGTTTCCGGTTGATCAAATTTTATCTTAACTAACTTATATCTCCCTCTCAACTTCCGTTCGCCTCGACCGATCACACTTTTCGTAATGCTCTCGTCACGCACCTGCTTACTCCCCAAGTTAAGCGCACCTAAAGAAGTTTCACTTCAAAAAAACTAGTTGAAAAAAAAAGCGGTCACCCATCCAAGAACTGACCGTCGTGACGCTGCTGCGTTTCCGGTCGATCAAATTTTACCCCTCATGCACCTTAAGAAGTTTCACTTCAAAAAAACTAGTTGAAAAAAAAGCGGTCACCCATCCAAGTACTGACCGTCGTGACGCTGCCGCGTTTCCGGTCGATTAAATTTTATCTTTACTAACATATCTCACTCTCAACTTCCGTTCGCCTCGACCGATCACACTTTTCGTAACGCCCTCGTCGCACCTGCTTACTACCAAAGTTTTAAGCGCGCCTAAAGAAGTTTCATTTCAAAAATACTAGTTGAAAAAAAAAGCGGTCACCCATCCAAGTACTGACCGTCGTCATGACGCTGCCGCGTTTCCGGTCGATCAAATTTTATCTTAACTAACTTATATCTCCCTCTCAACTTCCGTTCGCCTCGACCGATCACACTTTTCGTAACGCTCTCGTCACGCCTGCTTACTCTCCAAGTTAAGTGCGCCTAAAGAAGATTCACTTTAAAAAAAACTAGTTGAAAAAAAAGCGGTCACCCATCTAAGTACTGACGCTACAATTAGCGTAACTCTACAATGAGTGTAACGCTACAAATAGCGTAACGCTACAATATCGTAACGCTACAATGAGCGTAACGCTACAAATAGCGTAACGCTACAATGAGCGTAACGATACAAATAGCGTAACGCTACAATGAGCGTAACGCTACATAGAGCGTAACGCTACAATGTGTCATCCTTTTTCATGCAAGTCGCTGCGTGGCGCGCCCTTCCCTGTCGTTTTTCCGTTGCATTCGGTTTGAAATCACAACGATTCTAAAGAAGTTTCACTTCAAAAATCTAATTGAAAAAAAAGAGGTCACCCATCCAAATACTCGTCGTGACACTGACGCGTTACCGGTCGCTCAAATTTTACCCCTCGTGCGCCTAAAGAAGTTTCACTTCAAAAATGTTAATTTGGTGTAATATGTACCGTGTACATATACATACATATGAATTTAGTTAAAAGCCGTAATATTACAAACAGACACTCCATTTTTATTAATTTTATATAGATAAATAGTGTTTACAAAAACTTAAACAGCAACAAAATAATTATATTAAACTAGCGGACCCGGCAGACGTTGTCCTGCCCGGAAAATAGCTACCAAATTTGATTGCTTACATACCGATAGCAGCGCCACCTATCGGGTCAAATTGAGATAAAAAATTCCCTATCTCTCGAGTTGGACCAAATTACAGATGCTTACGAAATGTGATAAAAATTGGTTCAGTACTTTCGGAGTTACATACCGATAGCAGCGCCACCTACCGGGTCCAATTGAGATAAAAACTACCCTATCTCTCAAGTTGGACCAAATTACAGAAGCTTACAAAATTTGATACAAATTGGTTCAGTAGTTTCGGAGTTACATACCTATAGCAGCGCCACCTACCGGGTCTAATTGAGAAAAAAGTACCCTATCTCCCAAGTTGGACCAAATTACAGATGCTTACAAAATTTGATACAAATTGGTTCAGTAGTTTCGGAGTTACATACCGATAGCAGCGCCACCTACCAGGTCCAATTGAGATTAAAACTACCCTATCTCTCAAGTTGGACCAAACTACAGAAGCTTACAAAATTTGATACAAATTGGTTCAGTAGTTTCGGAGTTAGATACTTATAGTAGCGCCACCTACCGGGTACAATTGAGATAAAAAGTATCCTATGTCCGTTGCCTGGTTCTAAGCTACCTCCCCACCAATTTTCAGCCAAATCGCTTTAGCCGTTCTTGAGTTATAAATAGTGTAACTAACACGATTACACGATTTCTTTTATATATATAGATTTAAAATAAATAGCGAATTTAAATTTTATTACTACTGTGGGCAGTAGGTGTATGGCACATGGATATTGAATGCATACTACGTAATATTAAGACGGAACGCTTTTTTGAAAAATTTTGCACACGTCTTGCCTCTGTAACGTCCAACGGGACAGTGTGAGTGCCGCGAGAGCGCCCAACGCTTCGAAAATCACTTGAATAATCGATAAAAAAAAATAGATGTAATAAATAAATTAAAAAGCGGCAGAAACGGATCCAGTTATATATGAACTTTATTTTGGTAAGTTACTCATAACATCAAATCAGTTATTTTAATAATAAAGCCGAAAATAGTAGATGAAATGAAGCGAAAAGAGGTAACTTTGTGAATTTATTCTATCGAGCCAAATTTATCAAATCATGTTTCCAACGTTAAAAGTGGACAAAATATACCCTCAAAAATATCAATTAAATTTATTAGATTAAAATTTCACTGTTTACTATTTCAAAAATGAATTCATATAAACGTGTTTTGCAGGAATATCTGAAATACCTCGCCTTAACACTAGCTCTCTATATAATTCGGTAAATATAAAAAGTAGGTTTTACCAAATTCTATTTCCAAACAACGCATAACAAAAAAAAAACCGTTAATAAATAACTCCGTAATTGGATAGGGTTTTAATTGTATAGACAGATTAACTAGGCTACTTTTGTTAGATGAATAATATCGGTTTTATACCGTTTTCTATAGTGATTGATTCATGGCAAGATGTATGGTAATTTACAGCACGCAATTTTCAACTCTGTTTCCTTAAGTTAGGTACTAATTTTCTTTGTATAATTTAAGATAGTGTTGACTTATCGAATTTCTTTTTGTTTTGTTACAGGTATGCGAGAAATGTTTAGTATTTTACGATCGATTTGATTTATTTTGGACATGTGTGAGTATATTTTATAACGATGACTTCCATAAAGATACGCTAAGTAAATTATTATTTTTTACCCGACTGCCAAGGAAGGGTTATGTTTTTCGCGCGTATCTTGTATGTATGTATGTATGTATGTAATATTCTTAATTACCTCATTTCTCTAGAACCGCTGAACGGATTTGCATAATTGAGATATCGTTAGATTTGTCTTAGCAGCCCAAGTGTTCTTAGATAGGTGACATTAAAAAAAAAACAAACATGGCGGCTGTGCGAAGCCATTGTAGTTAATGAAGAAATAAATTTTTTTTTAGAATAATATAGTATGGGTATCAAATTAAAGGGCTCAATACAAGGATTTCAAAAATGTATATTATGATTATTATTACCGTAAAAATAATAAAGAAATACAATAAGAAAGTTTAAAAAATGTTGACTTTGCTCTTTCCGTTTTTTACGCAGGCGGGTTTTTTGTTTTCTTTTAATTATATTACTTGTAACTTTATAATAAACAACCGTTTTAGTGTGCGTGTTAAGTGTGTAAAGTAAAGGTTTGCGGGTTCGATTCCAGTTCGGGATGGATATTTGTATTTGTAAAAATATTTATTTCCGGTTTTGATGTCTGTTCTTGTGGTTCCCCCACCGTGCCTCGGAGAGCACGAAAAGCTGGCGGTCCCGATTGTTATCATGTACACCATATAGCGATCGTTACTCATAGTAGGAAATACATATACATATATCCGCCAACCCGCATTGGACCTGCGTGGTGGATTAAGCTCTGATCCTTCTCCTACATGGTGAAAGAGGCATATTATGCTCTGCAGTGGGATGTTACAGGCTTAAGCGTAAGCGTAAGTGAAACATACTTAACCGTCCACTTCAAGAAAAATCGTACACCTACTTCACCGTCTAGTTGAAGAAAAATCATTAGTAAAAAAAAATCTAACAATAAGTATAAAATCTAATACCAAACTATTATTTAACCAAAAATATGGTAAAAAATTACATATAATAATAATTATAGCAATTCTAGTCCAAACAGTTCTAAATACTTAATAGTTCTAGAGTAAAACTGATGAAATTTCTGACAAAACATTTATATCTATTATTCGTCCCAAAAATACAAAAAATAATAATAATAATCCTCATACTATGTACCCTCAAATACATAATTTATGATGTACCTAATATCCGTATCCTATTATTTCACCGACGGATCCTATTAACTCAGATTAAAATATTTTCGAGGAGACAGTAAAAGACAAATGCGCCGACAAATCGCCTTTCATACACTCGCTACCGATTTTTAGTGCGCTCCATCAAAATCTATAAATCCCGAAACGGAATGCTTTGACACACCTGTATACATCGTGTTATAACTATTATTGATATTTTATTTATAGGATAAATAAACACTTCTATTTTTTTATGTAATTTTCAATACATCAAAGATTTTTTTTTTGTTGCTTTTTTGATGATTAATATTATATTAAATATTTTGTGGTACTTTTTACAATTTACAGTCGTTGATCTAAGAACTATTTATATTGAAATATTTTGAGTTCTAATTTTATAAAATAAGTATAAAATTTTACTTAAAAGCTAACATTTTCTTTACTAAATTTAATTTAAAATTTAAAAAAAACTGTATATTTTATACTATTCTAAAAATAGCGTTAACACAAAAAGTAAAAAATTAAAAACATCAACCTTTATACAATAGGCCGTTAAGCTATAGACTCCACAAATGTCCCACTAGATCATAAGCGGATTATCCTAATAAATATAAGTGCACTCAAATCCTTTACCACAAGTGTAACATGTGTTCTGTGGAATCGACTCACAATATTTTGTAGCATTATAGTTCTTATTCACACAGTGATAAAGAGTACAGATGTGCGCTCAGTTATTTTATGTGTGAATTTGCGTAGTACTGTTGTTGATTACTGTACTATGGAATTCAAAGGAAATATAAACTTTAACACCGTATATTTAAAGTTTGATTTAGTTTTTATTTTTTCTAGGGCTTTGTACATTTGTAGTACGAAGTATTTATTGAGTATTACAGTACCGAATAGATTAATCTGTGACAACATTAATTCTATGATTTATATCGTGATTCTTTTGGATGTTAAATATATTTAATGGTATTGTAAAAATGGTACCTACTTATTTTTAAAAAGGTAAAAAATTAAGCTCCCTCGATTTATGTTTTAATGTAAGCTGGGTTTTAAGGGATGTTGTCATTTTAAAGTATGATTGTGTTTTGTATTTCGTCCTCCAGAATAGTAGATACACACACATAAATAAACGCATCAGACTCAACAGCCTCCAGTAGGAATTTCTCCATCGTGGTTTCGGAAAAATACAATACACAAGCATACTCGTTTGCTATAAGCGGGGAACGAAACTGCTAGCACAACAGCCTGTGATATATGACCGTTAGACCATCGTCAAAATCGTATAAATAAATATAAATATATACAACACACACACACACACACACACGGTCGTCTGTTCCTAAAGTAAGCAACTTAGTGCTTGTGTTATACCTGTAACAGCCGACTGGTATAGGGACATAATTTTTTTTTAATATTTTACTTTGTTATATTATGTGTACCCATAAGTGGTTTTGTGTAAATTTTACAAACAGAATAATATAGAACATTAAGTCAACCTATATAACTTGACCTTAATAGTTTTTAAATTCATTTATGTGCATGTCAACAATACCGCTCCTTGGTCAAAAACAAATTCTTATGATGCAGACATATTTTAGCATTAATTAAGGTCAAAATCCAGTATGTTTATAGTATCGCTTGAATAAAATCGCATAATAGTGTCTTTCTTTCTTTCTGTCAAAATGTTATCAGTTGTGTAATGGTTATGTATCATTACTATTGTATAGTAATACAAGTTTTCGCAAATTTTCCTATTAATTTTCTTAAGTAGGTATACTTTAAACTTGTTAATTATTTTTAAGAGGAATAAGTAACATTCGTAATAATTCAACAAGGTCATTTGGTTCCTGTCTTATTTATTTCTCTATATGTATTGTATATAATACAAATATTTATTCCCAGATCCCTAACCTATATCCTTGAGTATAGGACATGTCATAGTAAAAGTGGATTACTTATTAAATTTTCAATTAGGAGCTAGTGGAGCTATCTATTACATACTTAAAACTCACAATATCTTTCTCTACAAAATAAATATTACAAATCCTCTCTCACGCTTCGCTTCGCTTTGTATTTGGACTTTTAGCTTAGAATCCGTTTTTCTTAGCAACATTATACATTATTCAATGAATGCGTTGCTCGCTGAGTGGAAATTCAATCCGATCGGAACAAAACTCGAACGTTTTTTACCCATTTGTGATACAAACAGCTTTGTGTAGAGAAATTCACGTTCATTTCAATTGAGGAATTGGAAAGTTAAAAACGAAAATTGAAACGTTTTAAATTTACTGTAGTAAAATAAAATTACAGTAAAAGCTATGATTTATAAGTAAAATGTGTATGTACCATTTTTGTGATTTGTCATTTTTACTTTTAGCGACCTCTGTCCGTTCATATTTTTTACACGATAAGTAATCACCAACAAAAAACCAGGTCTCTTAGTATAGATACCTCTCTTAGTATAGATATCTTATATATAAAATCCTCGTGTCACAATGTTAGTTACAATACTCCTCCGAATCGGCTGGACCGATTTTTATGAAATTTTGTGTGCATATCGAGTAGATCTGAGAATCGGCCAACATCTATTTTTCATACCCCTAAGATATAAGGGGGGGATTAAGGGGGTTAATAATATATAATTATGGCAAAACAACATTTGCGGGGTCAGCTAGTAAAGCAGCTAGCTCAAATAAATATTAAATCAAATAAGTATTAATTTTTTTTCACGATTTTAAATTTAATGGTGCTTTTTTCGATTATCAACTCCTTAAATTAATATTTTTATTTAATTTTTTTTTAAATTGTAGCCTTACAAAAATTTTCAAATAAAGGTCTCATAAAAACGCAGGCAAAATTCCATCAAGTCGACTAACTTAATTATTCGCAATTATTGAAACAATAATTTTAAAACCGTTAAATTAAAAACAGAGTCTAGTCTATAAAAGGCGTCTGAAATAAAAAAGAAGTTATTTCATAAAATAGCTGTTAGTATAATTCACATTGTTAGTAAAATAATGAATATAACTTAAACGCATCTTTAGTTTTTTGTGGCGCCAAAGCATGCCCGTATAGAAAAGTATCTTAGCATTCCGAAGCGGCGCTATGCAGACTGAATTAAAAGTAGTATGACTAATGTGTGATATAAATAAAATTTACGTCCAAGGAACGTCGAAATAGAACAAAAGTAAGAAACGAGTAGAATTTAAACTACAAGAATCGATAATACACATATTGATGACACACCAGACACTCGGCGAAAAAAACTGGCCTAGCTCATAAATATAACAAAAGAATACTTAATTATCATACTTTACTATGGTATTTTACTTCAAATATGTTAAATAGTTTTAGAAAAAATGTGTTCTTGCTAATTAATTATTTTAATTTTACGTTTTCGTAGATTATTTAGTTTCCTTCAATAAACTAAACAAAAAAAAATGTTTGTACAATGTCAATATTTTCCAAAGTTAACTTACTCTTAAAAACTTAAAATTACAATATTTAGTCTATGAAATAGCACAGTCTTTATTATTAACTAGAAAATTAGTTAAAGCAATAATAAAACTTAACCTATCATCATGAATGTTACACAATTCACACATGTTGATCGACTAGACTACTCCGATCTACTACTAGGTCCTAGTCCGATACCTAGTCACTAGGTCAATTCATTTCTGATGGACACATGAATAACTTTAGAGCTTCCAATTGATGTCCTTAAAAATCATTCCATTTTATTTCTAGACCTGATACATTCAAAGTACAATAGAGCAAATTTATAATTTTATAGAATAATAGTAGGGGAAGTCAGCTCAAAGCGGCCATAGGAGGCAAAGCGGCCACTCTTAATTTTTCGGTTATTTGGAATGACAGTGCGATGTTGCCTTTTTGTCACATAAGAAACCTCTCGCCCCACGCCGGGCAGTCAATTCGGTAGCGTTGGGAACGATCACTTGGATACACTGTCGCAAATAATATTTTTCCACGTTTTGCTAAAAAAATGCAAGGTAAGTTCATCCTGTTTTGATCATACCTCTTTATATTTAAACCCGTTTATAACTTGTGTATTGTTTCTTATCTATTTGGCTTGATTTGTGCAAAATTTACTCAAACGTAAATGTATAAAAGTATGTGTAGCCGCATTTTAAAACAAAATGGCCGAATAAGGCAAAGCGGCCAGGGCATAGCGGCCAACTGACCGCTTTGCCCTAATAAAAAATTATTATGCTTAGACAGATAATGCTAAATTATTTAGTTTAGATGGTGAACAATTATAAGAAAAAACCCAACCAGGGATCATGGGATGAAAATCTTATGGCACGGGCGATCAAAGAGATAAACGTTAAGCGTGGATCTGTTAAGTCTATCGCACTGAAATTTAATATCCCTCGCACTACTCTAATTGTAAGAAGACACATTGCGACAGGATCTGCGAAAAAGAAACTTGGGAGATATAAATTTAGAGATTATTTAATGAAAGATTGAAGATAAATTAATAGGTAAATTTAAGATTTGAGAAAAAAGACATATTTTGAGCGTGGTGTGGCGACTTTCCAGAAAACACATGTGGGTCGTATAGGTTGCAACAACCCAGAATGCTGTCAGTGGTTTCGAGAAAACGGGCTTGTCGCCTCCAAATAGATATATCTTTGATGGTGGTGAATTTTGCCAGCAACAATCATGGACAATCCGCCTACTATGGAAGACCCGATACCATCTAGTGATCAACAGCAACAATACACATTACCAGTAGATGTCGATCACTCTAGAACACCTTCTCCTTCGATTATTGACCAAATAATAGCAGATAGAAATTATTCCAGAATATTATCTTCTTCGGTTATCGAGCAATTTATAAATAAATAAACAAGTTTCACTGCTAGTGTCTGAAAGGGCTATTGCGACTATATTTTTGTTCATCATCATCATCAGTTCAGCCTATTGCAGTCCACTGCTGGACATAGGCCTCCCCAAGTTCGCGCCAGACATCCCGGTTTTCCGCAATCCTCATCCAGCCTACACCGGCAATCTTACGAAGATCGTCGGTCCAACGGGCCGGAGGACGTCCCACACTGCGTTTGCCAAGACGCGGTCTCCACTCCAGGACACGTCTGCTCCAACGGCCGTCGGTCCTGCGACACAGATGACCAGCCCACTGCCACTGCCCGTCTTATACTATAATAAGACGGGAAAAATTAATAACAAATTTTTCCTTTAATAAATAATGTTCTTTTATATTTTTTTGGACATTTTTATTTCGTCAAGTATGTTAAATAAAAAAAGAAACAATTATGCGCAGTATCTTTGGGGCTGGCCAATTTGCCCTTGTTCCCCTGGCCGCTTTAGGCGGCCGCTCGGGCAAAGCGGTTTTTTTACAAGTTTCCGTAATTTAGATATCATATGCTTATTATTTCAAATTTCGAGACACTAAATTTTACAAATCATAAATTTAATAAACTCTTTTCCCATCAGTATAAAATTCTTGTTGAAAATCAATCGTTTGATAGGTTTTTTTTTTACTCAAAGTTAAGGTGGCCGCTTTGAGCTGACTTCCCCTAATAATTTTTTGCAAAGAACTTAATTTGGCTTGACGAAGAAAAGAATTTTATTCCATAAGTCAAGACCAGTATACCAATAATTGTTTCAAGTATTTAAATAGTCGATGTACAAAAAATCGATTCGTTTACTCGATTCTATTTTAAAAAGTATTCTCATGATATTGTTGACGTACCGTATTATACCGTATTTCGTCTTAACATCTATGGAAACTTGACTATTAAAAATATTTTTCTTTAACGTTAGCATGTCTGAGTTTTTGTAAAGTTTAAGTGCCATTTTAAATTTTCATTATAAATAGATATCAAGTGAATAGTTGATACTTTTAATGTTCTTAATGTTTTGTAGTTTGGTTTGGAATTTATTTACTAACTTTAGTTATTTCCTAATATGGCTCTTGATCATAGAACAATAATAATTGTAAAAGAATATTATAAAAAATACTTTGTATTCTCTGAAATTGTTTTTAAATTTTTTATTCTTAGTTTTCTTGATTTATTTTTTGTGCTAATATTAATATTATTCATAGAACTAACGGACAAACTAATTTTTTATTTTATTTTAAATAGCCTATTTACTGTGATTCTTATAAGTAATACTTCAAAGAAATAGTGCAGGAGACAGAAACAATAGCGTCCCGTCACAGGCTTAACTGCGTAGTACACCAGGTATAATTATGTTTATACAGGCTTAACTGTGCATTACCAGATGTAAAATCACGTATGTATGTATGAACAAAAGAAGAAGTGCATCAACCTCTTAAAATTTTTCGTGCCCATTAAAATTACAAAGAGGACACAACGGGATGTCCTGAACATTTCTTTTTGTGATCCATTCAGAAGTCCTGACTTTAGTGGCTTTTGTTTTTCCTTTTCGAAATACTTGTTTTTTTTGTCAACGTTTCTTAAATGCTGCTTCTCTTTAAATCGATCATGTCGGCATTGAATTCAATGCGTTTCGGCAAAGAATTTTAAGTAGAGTCAGTATAAGAATAAGCGGTCACTTTAATATTAAAAATTTGGTATTTTATTTAAAATGATAATCATGTGCTTTGTCGTTTCGTATTTAGCCTTTTTGAGGTAAGGATCAATTAATATATTCTGTTCTCAACAACTTTTTTTTTACTTTTCTTTTTGTAAGTATATTAAACTTATGTGATAAATAATTACGTTCAGGTAGGGATGAATGGATTTTTAATTATTAAAGTTTACTCAGACAAGAGTATTCCAGTTTATAAATAAATCGAAATATAAATAATAGTAATAAATAATTTAAAACAATAATAAGCAATAATTAAAAAAAAATGTCTTTAACTTATTTTTCGAACCTTTAATGATGTATCTTCGTAAAGTTATCCGACGGAGTATTTGCGAGACAAAACAAGCAATTCATTGCAATTACTTTATACATTTTTAAAGTAAAACGATCGCTATTTTTGGTAATGTTTTTAATGTCACTGTGGTTCCGTTAGCAATCACCATATTCACGTGAATTGATGTCGTTTTAATGAATTATTTATTAATTTTATATCAATATATTTTATGTTTGTTTCAGGTGGCCTACTTTTATTGTAGATTTAGTACATGTTTTTTTGTTGATTCTTAAATACAGTTATATATAGTTTCCGTCTTTAGATTGCCTTATACAGTTATACTATACTCAATTCCCGTGATTTCAGGCGTCTTAACTTTGTAAAAAAATTGTATGCTGTCCAAAGATCTGAAGATTTGCTGCATTGCTTGCTGATCGTATTTCAACAAAATATAATTTTTATTTTTGTTTTGTTTATTTTATACTTTATTGTACACAATAAATACATATATTATTTTTTTTTATTTTTTTATTTTATGTAACTAGGTTGGCAAACAAGCGTACGGCTCACCTGATAGTAAGACCGTAGCCTATAGACGCCTGCAACACCAGAAGCATCGCAAGCACGTTGCCGACCCTATCCCTAATCCCCCCCCCCCAGGAGCTCTGGTCACCTTACTCACCAACAGGAACACAATACTGGTTGAAAACAGTATTATTTAGCTGTGGTCTTCTGTAAGGTCGAGGTAGTACCCCAGTCGGGCTGCTCCATATTTTGAGCAGGAAATTTCCTGCTGTGCCCTACCGTGTGAGCGAACGTTCAATACGAGTTGTGCTTGACGGGTACTCGTCGGACCAAAAAGCTATCGACTCCGGTGTTCCTCAGGGATCAGTCCTGTCCGCTACCCTCTTCCTGTTGCATATTAACGATCTGCTCGTCCCCGGTACCTTTGGGTATGCTGACGACAGCACAGTGACGGACAGATACTTTTCGAGTGCAAAGGCTAGTAAGGATGTTATCCAGTCTTGTCGAGAGGATATGGTCAGCCGCTTGAACGTCGCCCTCCAGGCAGTCTCCGATTGGGGCGATGCCAATCTGGTCACGTTCAACGCTAAAAAAACACAGGCGTGTGTGTTCTCATCTAAACGGAGCCCTTTACACCTGGCTCCGACTTTCCGGAATGTTTCTGTAGAAATTACCGACTCCCTACAGCTCCTCGGTGTAGAGCTATCGTCCAATTTGAACTTTGGGCAGCATATCGAGTCCAAAGCAAAAACTGCAGCAAAAAAACTTGGTATTCTCTCTAAGGTCAGGCGATACTTCACTCCAGAACAGCTGCTTCAGCTATATCAAGCACAAGTTCGGACTTGTATGGAGTATTGCTGCCATCTTTGGGATGGATCCGCCAAATACCAACTGGCAACTTTGGACTCGGTGGAAAAACGAGCTAAGAGACTCATAGGTGACCCTACTCTGACAGACACCAAGTTGCAGAGTCTCGATCATCGGCGTAGGGTAGCTCGTCTGTCGGTGTTCTACAGAATATATTTCGGAGAGTGTGCGAAGGAATTGCACGATCTAATTCCCCCAACAACCTTCCGCCATCGGGACACTAGGCGCGGTCGATCGTTCCATCCTTATGTCATTGATATGCCACCTACGCGTACAAAACGCTTTGCCAATACTTTTTTGATGCGCACGGCTAAGGAATGGAACTCATTGCCCGCGTCTGTGTTTCCCGAACGATACAATCTGGGAGTCTTCAAGGCCAGAGTGAATAGGCTGTTATTAGGCAGGCATGCTCCACCTTCGACCGCATCGTCACTTAACATCAGGTGAGATTGCGGTCAAATGCCTGTCTATTAGCCATAAAAAAAAAAAAAAAAAAAAAAACCTCAGTTATACAAACAAAGTTTAAAGATAGTTACATATTACGATGTAGGTACAATGGCGTAGTTATGGCTAATTAGCCATTTCTTCCAGACAACCAAATTTTTAGCATTTAGTTTTTATTTATTGAAAAAGGAGCTCTAAGGAATAACAATATACGGCTTGAATAGTTATCGCAATAAAAATAATTTTTGATGAATCTAATTACCTGGGTAAAAGTTTTAATCAGTAAACGGTTTAGTCACATTTAACCACCATCAATTATAAAGTTATCACTCGCTGTTCAAACGGACGTGAGTAGAACGAATATCAGTTACATTGCTTCGTTAACTGAAGTTGCTATTTTTATTAATTAAGTTAAGAGAGCAAGGGTTTTGAAATAACAAGTTTAATCAATCAGTTTCAATTTCTTATACCCTAGCTAGAGTTTATGCTATCAAACCGGCTTTTTAATGTAAAACTATATATTATGTACTTTGAATCGGACTTGTAGATAATATCAAACAAGCAAGCAAATTGTCATCTTTGCACTGCTATAGCCTTGACCCTTGTGGTTTTAATTGTATTGAGACTTGTTTTCCGCGTTGCCAACCCTACCCAATCACCCCCCCCCCCAGGAGCTCTGGTCACCTTACTCACCAACAGGAACACAACACTGCTTGTAAACAGTATTATCAGCAGGAAATTTCTTGCTGTGCCCTACCTCAGTTATAGTAAAGCGCCTTATGACGACAAAGAAATTTTAAAATCGTACTAGTAGGTACTATTTTTCTTTATAATATAGATTGAACATTAACATACACACAGACAGCTTTATATGTTGTCTAAATTAAATAATGAAATAACGACAACGAACAATATAGAAAACAGACAAACATAAATTTTCCCGCTCTTCTTTTTTAACTTGTACCATACTGTTTTATAAGACGGATGATAGCCGCTACATTGAGACTGCGTTACAAAAAAATACGCATCGTTCGTTGTTTGAATCCAAACAGGTTCGACTCCTGTTTCAAAAACAACTATACTCGTATGCAATAATAATAAATTATAATAATTAATTTTAACATCAATATTATTTGCTCTTTTTTAGGGTTCCGTACCCAAAGGGTAAAAACGGGACCCTATTACTAAGACTTCGCTGTCCGTCCGTCCGTCCGTCCGTCCGTCCGTCCGTCCGTCCGTCCGTCCGTCCGTCCGTCCGTGTGTCTGTCACCAGGCTGTATCTCAAGAACGGCTATAGCTAGAGAGTTGAAATTTTCACAAATTATGTATTTCTGTTGCCGCTATAACAACAAATACTAAAAACAAAATAAAATAGATATTTAAGGGGGGCTCCCATACAACAAACGCGATTTTCTTGCCCTTTTTGGCTCGATATCAATAATGGCAACAGGTAGGCACTTGAAATATTCACAAAATACTCAGTTGTATTTTTACTTTAATAATAAATAATAAAATTAAAATAAAATTAATTTTTAAGGGGGGCTCCCATACAAAAAACGTCATTTTTGCCTATTTTTGCTCTCATACAATAAAAGTGATTTTTAGCCGCTTTTTGCCCGTTATTACAATCAATGTACCTAGTCAATGGTACGGAACCCTTCTGCGCGAGTCCGACTCGCACTTGGCCGATTTTTTTACTTATTTTAAAAGATTTTGTCTTTTCCTAGCAGAAACGAAACTAAAGTAATAAGGCAAATTATGATATTCCCATTTCATAACTTGCCGTGTATAAACTATTAATAGCATTAAAAAAATAAATAAATAACCTAACAACGACCAAACAAATTCAAACCAATTTTTAAGAATAGTACGAAAAACTCATCTTACAAAAAATGTTTGAAAACAAAGAATAATATTTTTGAAGTTAAACTTCTTTACGCATGATTGACTTGGTGCGTTAGCTAGTGCATGCATGACGAGAGCGTTACGAAAAGTGTGATCGGGTGAGGCGAACGGAAGTTTAGAGGGAGATATAACTTAGATGGAGCTAAATAAGTTTTACTTCAGTCGTGTAGTATAAAGCACACTCGTTTTATACCTCTATCTTCTCTATCTATGTATATCTACTATACTGTAGTAGTCATGTTACAGATTTTTCACACAGTTTCGTAAATATCAACCAAACAACTAACTGCAAACTCAAGTGAAACCACGGCGAACCAGTTATTCAATAAGCACACATTAGGTGTCATTGTATGATAAAATAGCAAGACAGTTGACGGATACAATGACACCTCAAAAGATTAAATCAGTGAAATCACACAGTAGAAAGCTATTAAATAAAACATAATGAAAACATAAACATAAAATGTGGAAATAAAGTGGAAGGAAGCTTTCTATCATACTAGCTATCCCTTGCAGTTTTACCCGCATTCATTTGAGAAAAAAGCGTACTAAAATTTTATATACAGTCTTTTCTCGGTAACTTTCCTACATAAAAAGATGTTTTCAATTCAAATCAGTACTTCCTAAAATTAGCTCGTTCAAACAAACAAACTTTTCAGCATTATCTATATTAATATTATAAAGCTTTTTATTTTGTTTGTTTGTTTGCTTGAATGCGCTAATCTCAGAAACTACTGGTCCGATTAGAAAAATTATTTTACTGTTAGATAGCCCATTTATCGAGGAAGGCTTTAGGCTATATATCAACACGCTAAGACCAATAAGAGTGGAGCTACAATGAAGAATGTTTCAAAATCAGGTTTTTTTTTCTATTTGAGAGCTTCCGCTGCGTGCGCTGCGTAAGGTTTAGTTTTAAGTAAGTTAAAGTTTCGCAATAATCATGTATGACAGAATTGTTCCTATTCCACGCAGATGAAGTCGCGGGCAGAAGCTAGTTATATTAGTATAGATTGCTAGGAACGCACCCATCTCCCAGGACATAGCCAATGTACTAAGGATCGGTGAAAGTGTATTTGAATACAATGTGAGTTTTATGAATAATGTATTGTAGGTTTTTATGCAATGTCTGAGAGTAATCATACATTTCATGTGGGTGATGGTGTGTAATGTGATGTAATGAGCTATGATCTATACTAATATTATAAAGCTTAAGAGTTTGTTTGTTTGCTTAAATGGGCTTATCTCAGGAACTGCTGGTTCGAATATTGAAAAATGATTTTTGTATTGAATAGACCATTTACCGAAGAAAGCTATAGTAAAATTTTAAAACGCTGTTTTCTCAAATTAACGAGGGTAAAACCGCGGGGCACAGTGAGTATTAACTCTTAAGCGATCTGCCCCGGCTTCGCAAGGTTGCAAAAACTATCAGTGTTCCTTTACTATACACGTATTATACAAATAAACCTTCCTCTGGAATCACTCTATTTACTAAACAAAACCGCATCAAAATCCGTTGCGTAGTTTTAAAGATCTAAGCATACAGACAGCGGGAAGCGATTTTGTTTTATACCTACTATGTAATGATTTAGAAACATTGTTCGACACATTCACATTTTTTTTAACAATTAGTGTTATTCAATTGTTTTTATCTTCAGAAATATATAAGGTCTTGTTTCTAAATAAGTAATCTTACATTAACAAAACGATACTTACACGAACGAAAACGCGCAGCAAAACTAGTTTTAAATAAATCAGAACAACCTTCAGGTAGGTAATGTTGCTCCGTTGAGCAAGCATAACGTTGTATCTAATAACTAGGAAGAGACGTTTTCCACACGGTCTCTGCTCAAAATGTTCGTTACGGAAAATCGACGTCGGCGTGTCAAACGCGGCGAAAACTGGAGAGCGTGTTAGATATCGAGATAAGATTACGGCGTCTCTTTATAGTATTAGTATGTGAATTTATTAGCTTTGGGTTTTTTGACCTCAACGTCTTTTGTGATGTGTGCAGTTTAAACTATGTTTATTATGAACTGTAGTTGCATCTTATTGTTAGTATTATGCATTTGGATTTTCTACCCCTTTATAAAACTATCGTTGTGGTATTAAATGTCATCAAAATGTCTGAAAACTTGCTAATTTATGTTTTCTTTTTGCGCGACCGAGATATAGGTATATAGATTTAACAAATGTCACATGAAGTGACTGATGAAGAAATGGCAGTCTGGTTTTAGTATAGCTTTTAGGACTCGGTTAAAAGTTCTTTGTTTTTCTTTTGGTTTATTATTTCGAGCTATATTTTGCCAGAGTCTGCTTTCCGTATACAGTGGTATCAAACGCAACCCAAGCGATATATCAAAATATCGTCAGTGTCTAGAATTGGACGTGTTAAAGTATCATTACAATAAAGCCAAATATTTTGTATCGTATAAATAATAGTAAAAAAACACGCTTTTATAAATAGATAAAAAAACAAACTAAAAAGAAATAATTTTATCAAATTAGTGTATTGTCATCGGTCCTCGATAAGTCTACTAAGTCTAAATGAAACCTGAACGTTTGAAGTGAGTCAAAATTAAATCCAAAGGTTACAAACATACAAACATACAGGTGAAGTTAATAAAAAAGCGTGTAATAAAAGCATAACGTTCGGATTCAGGGAGTCTTAGATGTATAAAGATGTATGCTTAAAAATGAAAGCTATATTGGTAAAAGAATGTTAGGGATGAATGTCGAAGGACGAAGAGCGATCAGCAGGCCAAGAAAGCGATGGATGGATTGTGTGAGTGAGGACATGAGAAAGGAAGGAGTATGCGCTGAAGTTACGAATAATAGAGAGGAATGGAAGAGGAAAACATGTTGTGCCGACCCTATATAAATAGGATAAGGGCAGGGAGATGATGATGCTTAAAAATGTAATATATATATGTAAAAATATAAAGATGTAAAATAATATATAACGCTATGAATCATTGAAGTGAAAGACTTACCTAGTACAGCACTAAGTATCAATTAACCTGGTTTGTCTCGGTTCTCGAAACAATGCAAGTTTTTACTTGAATGTTATACCGTGAGAATAATATCATTATCTTGATAAAATTAATTTATTAAATTAATGATACAATTCAAAGCAATGTATTTTTAAATTATAATAATAGCAAACACTTCACACTCAACGGCCTCTACTAGAATTTACTCCTGTGTCGGCGGTCTGAAAATTCAAAAGACACATGCACAAACATCCAGACCACGGCAAACTATGCCCAATACAAATATATGCCGTGTGCGGGGATCGAACCCGCGACCGCCAGGGCAACAGTCTGCACTAACGAGTCGTCAAGTCATTATAATCCTAATGGTGGAAATTTCTGAATTTGCTTACAAAAATCTATCGCTAGTAGGCAAAACCAGAGAAAGATAGATGATAGAAAACGGCCGTTATTGGTCGTATGTATAAAACAACATATATTTGGAACATCAAAAAAAACACAAAAAGACCGATATATGCCCTCAGGTATATTAGCGTGATCGTTAATATAGTACCTAAAGAATTATTACTATATAAATAATGTATCTCGTGTTTCAAACTCATAAAAAAACCTTTAGGCCGTACATAACATACAAAAGATGTTAATGACCTCGCTCGTCTAAAATATAATTGGCACTCCCATTGAATTCTTTTTTTCTTTCATTATCGCGGATGCAATAATAGATGATAACGCGTTGGGAGAGCTAACATTGTCTTTATTTCCCACGGTGATGCATCTCGATGTCCACATCCAGTTTGACTGTCTCTTACTATGGGCTACTCGAACGAAAGTCGAACCTATTTTGATTATAAATATGTCTTTAAAATCTGATTTTAAAGATACTTCATTAATATTTTAATCTTTAAGCAAGATTTAATAATTCTGTAGCATAAATAAAACAAACGATTTAAAAGTATTGGTCAACCATACCTAAGAACCTTTTAAGAAGAAGAAGAATTAACTTTAGCAATGATTTATTTACAAAAAATTTCACTTATAATTACAACATTCGAATTTCATATTATAGACAAAAAATATATTTATAACATATCAATTTAGAAAGTGTTAGTAACAAAAAATCGATTGTCTATTGTCTTCGTAATTAATTCGATTTGCTATCTAAAAACAATGGTAGGCGATTTAATATTTCATCGCCTAAAACAATAGGGTGCTGACAAAGTAGTGGGTTCGAAATGTCATCATGCGATTAGTCAAATTTTGTCGGCCAACCATCGATGTAGATAAGAAATCTAATACATTGATCTGCTTAGCGAAGAAAATATATTCTAATATTATAAAGCTGAAGAGTTTGTTTGTTTGTTTGAACGCGCTAAACTCTACTACTGGTTCGAATTGATAAATTATTTTTATAAAATGTTATTTATTATCAAATTATTTTTGTGTTAGATAGTCCATTTATCGAGGAAGCTGTACAATATTTTAGTATGTTTTTTATATTTGTTTTATTTTTAATAGTCGTTACCAGCCCCGCGAGAAATAAATCCTTTAGTTATCCTATTCCTGACACGTCATGATTAAAAGTTTTATTATTCGTATCTATTTATAAAATTCTTGTCACGATGTTTGTCCGGGCTAATCTCCGAAACAACGGGACAGATTTGAATGAATGAAATCATGCACAGTCATGCGACTTTGTCCAACTTAAAACATGGGCTATATTTTATTTGTTTGTATATATAATTATTATTATATTCACTAAAAAAAATAAGGCGGTACGAAGTTCACTATTTATTTATAAATTACTAGCTGACCCCGCAAACGTTGTTTTGCCATATATGATATTAACCCCCACCCCCCCCTATTGTGGGTGGAATTTTGTAAAATCCGATATAATCGTTTGATACTTGAACGTCAAAGTTTCACGAACATAAACAACTAATAAAAGTATTGACATTGTGAGACAAAACAAACTCTAAAGAAAACTAAAGAAGTCGCACAAAATAACAAAGCTCAAAATTGTGTAACAAAAACAAGTAAAAAGTTGAACTCTACAATTTGCATAACTTGCGAACAATGTTCTTTGTCTACATGATTGAATAAACAAAAATGAAAATAAGTAAAAACGCTTAAATATTTAAGTCAACACTTGCAGGTAGTTCTGCTTCAGACGTACGTGATCAGTGACAAAGACAATTTTAAACCAACTTCAAAAATAAAATTTTCGAATTTTTTATATTTTTTCTGCTAGTTCGGGAAAATTTTGACTATATTTTTGAATGAGCGAGTTATGTGATGTTTTTTAAATGTGCAGTATTTATAATACGTAATTATTTTTAACTAAGCTTTGTGAATACCATTAACGATTTAAAGACTAGAGATGTGCTATTTCATGCTAAGTATTAGCATGAAAAATGTACTAAATATTTAACTGAAATAAAGATTTTAAGACAAAAACTTATTTCCACTGGACTATAATTTAGTACAAGATGATGCAAGTTAATCATTTAAACGAGTCGTAGGTTCATAAAAACGACGGGCGCCGTCTAGTGCTTTGATAAGAGCTCCCAAAACGACGTGGAATTCAAAAAACAAACAAACTGTGATTCGCCTAACGCCTTGTTTCGTAAGTGCGATTGCGTTAATATACAAACAAAAATGTAACATTTGCTCTTGGTATCAAAGTGTGGTACAAGGTATAAAATATAACAGAGTATAATATTGTATTTGAAGTCATTTTTTGGGTATTCTGATACTCTATTCTTCAAATCTATTTGTCATAAAAAGAGTTTTTTTTTTGGAAAATTAGGTTTCAAGTTATGTCTCTAAAGTAGTGTCCAAAAACATCAAGTATATCATCGAAACTGAGCGTAGATTGCCTTAACCAATACCTAGATAAATCAATGTTAATGGACAGACTGGTAAAGAACAGGCTTATGCCCAGAACCTAGATCCCAATTTCCAAAGGTTCATCATTCAAGTTTTATTTACAATCATATCAAGCTAGTAGGTAGGGATCCCTAGTACAAATTTTTCATCTGATTAGTATCAAGCTAATTTTCCGGGAGTAGCTTCATTTTGATGAGACGAACAAAAAGTTCTTCTTCGAAAACTCTCGATTGTGGTAGATAATAGAGTTAGCAGGAGATAGAGCAGCAGTGAGCGTAGGACCGGGATAACGTACCACGCAATTTGGAGGACAATATTACACACATTACATACATGACAATTTTTGATGACCTCACGAGGTCATCAAGTTGATGACCTCGTAAGGTCATCAAAAATTATTACTAACCAGCTGATTTTTTTTCTTTTAGTTAGTTAATATTTATATAATTTGATGGTAATATTGTCCTCCAAATTGCGTGGTACGTTATCCCGGTCCTACGCTCACTGCTGCTCTATCTCCTGCTAACTCTATTATCTACCACAATCGAGAGTTTTCGAAGAGGAACTTTTTGTTCGTCTCATCAAAATGAAGCTACTCCCGGAAAATTAGCTTGATACTAATCAGATGAAAAATTTGTACTAGGGATCCCTACCTATAGATAGTTACTCGAGGCAGCAAGAATGCCAATTCTATTGCCAAATTTAAAAAAAAATGTGAAAGAACGTTTGTGTACTAAAGGATATTATTCGATTAACGATTTTCTAGAAGACAGTACGCCTTGGGAATGATGTGATCGCCTCCAGGCTATTTCAACCTATAAAATTATTGTTAATTTCAATCTGATTTGGAAAAAAACATTACATAGAAAAAAAATTGATAGTCCCGCTGAGTTTCTTTCGCCAGTTCTTCTCAGGTCAGAGGCTTCTTTTTTTCCGAACTGGTAGTAGACTCATGACGTTCAGTAAGAAATTGTTATAATTTTATGCTGAATTAAAAAAAAATGCTTTATTTACATAAAGAAATATATTTGCTATTCATTTTCGAGTATTAAGAACTTATTAATTACCTATACTATTAAGGTATTCTACTAATAAGTTACTACAGGTTGCAAACAATTTCCTCTATTTGTATTTATATCGACTGTTCAACTAATTATAGAAAATGAATTTTTATTTTATGTTCTATAAGTTACATATTTATTTTAGATAGCTCTTGAAATCAGTTCTTTAAATTCAAAAATTAATTCATAATTTTTTTGAGAATCAAAAGTTTTTTTGTTTATTTTTTTTTAACGCTTACAATATTTAAGTAGTAAGTTTTTTCAAGTTTCCCGCGTTTTGCTTAACATTTGCACCGCATCATTATCGCACGTGATGATGTCATTTATCTTACGAATTGTTTGTTTAAGTTTTAATGACTACCAAACAGTTTATGAGAGAATCAAAAATGTGAAGAGCATATGTTTTTAAACACTGTGTATAAATTTATGAATCAATAACATGAAGATGTAATATAAAACTATTTGAATTTACGAATAAAACGAACGTAATGAAAATGTAAATTAAAAAAGTTTTTTTGTTTTGAATATTTGTATATAGATACATATCAAACTTATCTCTTATATTAAATGTAGGTATATGATGCGTGAGAGTTATTCCACGAATATCTTGGTAGGGATCCCTAGTACATTTTTTTTACCTGATTAGTATAAAGCTAATTTTCCTGGAGTAGCTTCATTTTGATGAGACGAACAAAAAATTCCTCTACGAAATCTCTCGATTGTGGTAGCTAACAGAGAAAGCAGGGAGTAGAGTAGCAGTGAGCGTAGGACGGATAACGTACCACGCAATTTGTAGGACAATATTACTATTAAATTAGATATATAGATATTAACTACCTAAAAGAAAAAAAAAATTCAGAAAAAAACAATTTTTGATGACCTTACGAGGTCATGAATATACTACGTAAATATTACGTAACGATTTTTGATGACCTCGTAAGGTCATCAAAAATTCCTAACCAGCTGATTTTTTTTCTTTTAGTTAGTTTCTATCTCTGTTAGCTTTCACAAAGAAGCTACTCCCGGAAAATTAGCTTGATACTAATCAGATCAATAAAATGTACTAGGGATCCCTACCTATAAGCAATATTCTTTAACAGGAGAATAGGATTTTGATCAGCACTCTCAATGATAAGAATTGTAAATTTTTCTCTTTATGATAAATTGTAAAATATTCTCTATTACCAAATCGTTATTTCTTGTATTAAGGAGGTTTAAAAAAGTAACGGTTGAGTTTCTTTCTGGTTCTACTTTGCGCAAACTAAGTAGGTACATTCTATGGGTACATTACAAATGTGTTGTATATCTCTATTAACAATAATTATTTATTTATTAAATACTAATAGCATTATATAATGACAAAAATACTTTATCTATTGACGATTCAAAAGTGCTTTCGAAACCTACTTGAGTAGTTTTTTTTTTTTTAATTTTTTTATTTATTGCGTAATATTTTTAAATCATAATTCGGTCAAAATAATTTACTTGAGGATTTTTTTGATTGATTTCCGCTTCATAACGTAATTATAGTAGATGTAATTAATTTTGGATTTATATAATTTGTGTAATTCGTAGATATCGAAACGTATCGCTTTGGCAATAGTTAATCATCATTTAGCCATTTCTCGTAGGATGAACGTGGGCTGATGATAATTTGTACCGCTTACAACATTAACGAAATGCGAATCGATAGTTATGCAACCGTATATATTTGCATAATTTTGTAGTTTCATTTGTTTATTGAAGAAATTATGAACATCTCTGATAGATTGCGTACGTGTGTAGGAAGTAAGTAAAAAATTACGAAACAGACTTTAACAGGGAAATTTTAAAAGTAAAAGATATATTTATTAATAAAAGGTTTACTGATTGTAACTGTTTATTTGCAAGTAGTAAGCCTTTAGTGAATAGTTAGTTACCTTTCAAAATTTAAACATTAAATTTCATCCCAATTTTTTTTTTTTTTTTTGTATATAAAACACGAATCCTTTTTCCAGAGTGGGATTAGGACGGTTTTTTTTTAATATGACTATATTTTATTTGATATGATTTAATATCATTTAAATAGATGAAGAAAGGAAGTCAACGAAACCAAATAAAATAATGAATTTATAGCGGAACACTTCACATGAATGTACAACTATAATCGTAGGTATTATTTATTTGACTGACTAAACATAAATTCTAACAATAACTATGAGCGATAAAATACTCGACTGTTTTATTATATATGATTTGCGTAAATCATACCTATCAATGTGAAAACAATCGCTATTTAACTTTGTAATAAATGTCCATAAATTTTGTCTCGAATTAATTGTCTGCCCCTTGTGCCCCTTTTGAATTTCAGGATAAAAGTATGTGTATTAACCCTGAGTTTTAGTTGCGTACATTATTTATGTATGTTTAATCGCGAACTATTTTTCATACACTTCCTACCTGTGTTAACATATGGCGCCGAGACGTGGACACTGACCAAAGGACAAGATCCACAAGTATAAAGTCGCTTAACGTGCAATGAAACGGGCTTTGCTTGGGGTCTCTTGCTAAGATTAGAAATGAGACTATCCGCGTGAGAACGAAAGTAATTGACATAGTCTGACACATAATTAACAAGTTGAAATGGCAGTAGGCTGGTCACCTGTGTCGCAGGACCGATGGCCATTGGAGCAGACGTGTCCTGGAGTGGAGACCGCGTGTTGACAAAACGCATTGTGAGACGTCCTCCGGCCTGCTGGACCGACGATCTACGTAAGAATTCCGGTGTAGGCTGAATGAGTATAAGCGGAAAACCGGGATATCTGGCGCTAACTTGGTCAGACCTATGTCTAGAAGTGGACTGCAACTTCTGGACATAAGCCTGCTGAACTGATTAAAAACTTTTTTATTAATTAATTAGTTTAATTAAGAGTGCGCATTATGCAAAATTACCATCTTCTATTTGTTTTGACATGAAAAGTTCCAGACCAAATCTTAAAATAAAAATATATGACAAACTACGTGATATATGCAAGGGTTGACCTTTATCAAAAACATAAAATAAGGAAATTTCCTCGATAAAATATAATCACGAAGTAACCTCTAATTTTTATATTTTTTCTATTTATACTCGATATGGTTATGACCATTAAGACAAAAATTTGATAATTAATTACATTTAAATATGAGTAAAGGCTATGCTTAGGCATTTAATGTAATTACTTTTAGTTTCGGAATTATATACAAAATAACATATTTGTCGTTTTTTTACATTCGTAATGCGCTCAAAACTATATCGTCTATCGCACTCTGACACGAGGCTTTGTGTATATTTTGTTTCATCGGGCGCGCGGGTGAAATCTGATTTTTTGCTCGCCTTATGCACGCTCTTAAGAGCTAAAGCCGATAAATCGTCACCTTTTTCGTTTAATAGAAAATTTTCTTTTTGAACTGCTATATATTTTAAACTAGACTACTAGAGTAGTACAAGCATATTTTAAATACTGAGCGAAAAGCTTTGAATTGAAGCGTATATTTCTAGATCTACCACCGAAAACACGTATAGTATGTGATTATTTTTGATAAAATTAAACAGTTAATATAATTATTGACTGTTAACTATCATAGATACCTCTTCATTCGAAATGCCCCGAGGCAAAAGTAGATTAGAGACGGCCCTGTTTACACACGGGCATCGATGGCTAATTTATGTATGTATAAAATTACCAAATAAAGCTAACTGGCAATATAATATTAAATAACATGCCCCATTTTAAGACTGAACATTTACCGTTTCAAAAACGGAATTACAGGAATATAGCGAATGGTCCAATGTAATAAAAAATGTATTTTTTCTTAGCCCTCTAGTCTGAGGCAATGGACAGGACACTACCTGTTATAATTTGACAGATAGATGGGTTTAAAGTAAATGGAGTCTAAGTTAAAAAGATACTTGAATTCCGCCCTTGAAACCGCTTTTACTGCACTAACAATCAATCTATACTAATATTATAAAGAGGTAAAGTTTATAACTTTGTTTGTATATACGGGGTAATCTTCGCAAATACTGATCCGATCATGAAAATTCTTTCGCTAACAGAAAGCTACACTATTCAGGAGTGACAAGATAAAAGGAAAAAGATAAAAATATATAAAGATTTTAAATCAGCAGGATTTGAACCTGCGCCCTCTGACGTGCCGTGTCAACAATTCAATCTAATCAAGCATTATTATTTGCCTTAGAAATTAATTAGTGATTTTAAAACATTTATATTTATCTGATTTGCTGAAAATAGTGAGAGTGTATTGGAACATATCAAATTTCACCGTACCCTTCTTATGTGAAATGGATTATAACGCCCAACGAAGTGGGCACGGGTCGGCTAGTCAGTCATAAAGACAAACACTTGTGACACTTACTTCTATAATAATGTTGAGTTTACTGCGACTAAGAAGTGTCATTTGTTTCTCACTTTTTAAATTGAATTCCTGCTTTTATAGCTGAGTTCGAAGAAGATAGAAGATTAATACATTATTGTTTCAGCGTCAAGTATCACATAAACTTCAAGATCTACACTGTCGTGCTCAGGTAAAGGGCAGTAATCTTCATTTAATGCTTTTGTTAAATTTGCACGCCGTTGCATTTATTTTTATTATTATACTAGCTTCTGCGCGCGACTTCGTCGGCGTGGACCCCGCTCCTATTAGTCTTAGCGTAATGATATATAGCCTATAGCCTTCCTCGATAAATGGGCTATCTAACACTGAAAGAATTTTTCAAATCGGACCATTAGATCCTGAGATTAGCGCGTTCAAACAAACAAACAAACAAACAAACAAGCAAGCAAACAAACAAACAATCAAACAAACAAACTCTTCAGCTTTATTATATTAGTATAGATTTTTACCATTTATTTAGTTCGAACATATGCAAAACTTTAAACTCGTTTTATCGGATTTTGATTTTTTATTTGATTTATATTTATTTTTGACTTTTATGCAAGGCCTATAGTACGTACAGATAAGCATTGAAAGTAATATTAAATGCAACGTTAGAAGTTGTGCTATCCTAAGAATTGAGGCGTACTGAATATAGTGATCATTTTAATCTAACTTTAAATTTATGCACACTAAAACAGTTGTTTGAAATTAAGTTTTATAGGATTTCTATTGCAATGGTACGATCATAAAACGGCGTATCTTTGCTAGAAGTGCAAAGACGTTCGACGTTATAACGCAACGATCAACACGCATGCAGTCTTGCGAAACTGTTGGTCAATTTTATTACATTTTTAAAACATTTCGTTTTAAATTCAACTGCTGGTACGATAAACATCCTGTCACTTGTAGCGAATATAATTTTCGTATCGGTTTATCATCGGAATGCGCGGCGACATGATTTATTTATCGTTAAATAAAATGCAGTCGATGTATTAAAAAAGTTGTTCTCGCTGACTAGTCCATTGAAAAGTTACATTTGGGGTTGCGTTTGTCAGAGGACGCAATTTTATTTTTTAGATATGAAGGGGGGGCTAGTCTAATGTTAAATCCAAGTTTGTGGGTTTGTAGTCCTTGTGCAACGGCCGCCATCTTGGAAAAAGAGGTTCAAATGGTTTTTATGGTTTATCTGCCAAACTATAAGTCTCACAAAAAAATTTATGTAACATTTTTTGTTGCAAATAAAATTATCTACAACTTTTGTTCAGTAACTTTTAGTCGTAGAATCATAAACAAAAAAGTTATAAGTGAAAAACCATCAAAATTTAAGAGAAAAAAATCTATTTGTCGATAAAACTTTTTTTCTAATCATTTTACAAAAAAATAATATCAGACCATTTTTATAGATAATATTTTAAGGAACAATTTTTATCTGAAACATTTTTAAATTTATTTATTATTTAAGGTTTTACAGCGCTGCGAAACGAATACTATTCTTCAGTATTTGTAACTATACATGAATACTCGTATATTTTGCCATAATTTTTAATCACCTTGTTATTTTTTTATGATGATCTTTTTAATTATTGATAGTAAAATATTGTTAATATATAAATAATTCTTGATTTGACACTCTACCTACGAGGTGGAGTCTGGAGGCGCGTTTTTTTTTACGCGCGTGATTTTCTAAATCACAACTACTCTGTCCTCGGTCTTTTTGATGGACCAAGCTGCGGCTCAGCGGCTGGTTAGCTTACTATATTAAATACTTGAGGGGGAACCGGAGAAGGAAGTTAGCAAGAAGTGTGAAGTGGTTTTATGTACGGAGACCTTATTGCGTATATATTGCTGTTTCTCCATGCTTTTTCAGGGTGTGGCACAATTTCAGGTGCTTACTATATGGGTAAACTAAAATTTCTGAAAACCCTGGAGAACATCTAGAGTTAGCAATAATTAAAAAGATCATCATAAAAAAATAACAAGGTGATTAAAAATAAGGGCAAATCATGAATATTTATATTTATATTAACGTATTGTTATGAATACTGAAGAATAGTATTCGTTTCGCAGCGCTGTAAAACCTTAAATAATAAATAAATTTAAAAATGTTGATAATAAAAATTGATCCTTAAAACACCGTCTATAAAAATGGTCTGTTATTATTTTTTTGTAAAATGATTTAAAAAAAAGTTTTATCAACAAATAGATTTTTTTCTCCCAAATTTTTATGGATTTTCGCTTATAACTTTTTTATTTATGATTCTACGACTAAAAGTTACTGAACAAAAGTTGTAGATAATTTTATTTGCAACAAAAAAAGTTACACAATTTTTTTTGTGAGACTTATAGTTTGGCAGATAAACCATAAAAACCATTTGAACCTCTTTTTCCAAGATGGTGGCCGTTGCACAAGGACTACAAACCCACAAACTTGGATTTAACATTAGACTAACCTCCCCTTCATATCTAAAAAATAAAATTGCGTCCTCTGACAAACGCAAGGTAAGCCCAAAAAAATGTAACATTTCAATGGACTAGACGTTTTACCTTCGGAGAGCGCTACCTTGTAATGAAAAATGTCACTGTTTCGCTTTAACACAGCGCTTAATTTGCATTTAACAAATGATAAAGTCTTTTTAAAGAGGGAAACAAATGCATTTTTATGGGCATTTAACGACGTCTCTTTCCGAATTATTACATCGAAATGTGTTCGTTATTGTATTATATATATTTTAACCAGTTTTTTTTTAAAGGATAATATTTATGGTTGTTGGAAGGTCAATCCGTCTGAATGTTTACACCTATAATACTGAATGTATAATAATAACCAACTAGAAATCGATTTTGGTGATTTTTTATTTATTCATCGAACTATGTATTAATTCTAGTTAGTATTTAAATATGTTAGAAGCACAATGAATACCTGTATTTTTTTAAAATTGTCACACTTATTAACCTGATATCAAATAGAAAATTTGCGGCATACGTATATCTTTTTACATGGACATACATAAAACTTACTTGCTATGAATTTTATCTACAAGGAGTTGCAAGAGCCATATGTATACCAGCTTTATATCCAGTTATTGATGTAATCTTTAAATTTACAGAAAGATATAAACACTGACCACCTAGGGGCACGTCCGGGTGGTAACCCCGGGGAGCGTTAATTACAAGGAGTGCTGTTAATTAAGACCCTCTCATCTCCCTCTTATCGGACATTAATGGTCCATTAATTTATTCAAAGGATGCCCGTTAACCAATAAAAACGCATCGGGTGTCCAATGGACAACATTGGGTTGACAGTGCTTTGAAAAAAGTGCCAGCTTAACAAATAATTTCACCGCTTTTACAATTCATTGGAATGTTTGAATTAAATGATTATTTTTCGAATATGTAAATTATATTTTACTATTGTCACGTGTTTTCGCAATTATAGACGTGCGAGTAATTTCAAGTTCTTTTTTTATGCTTACTTTTCATTTTCTTCTTTGGTAAATTTCTTTAGTAGGTAAAAAGCTGTGACAAAGCACTAGGAAATAATTGTTATGTATTTCAAACAAATATTGAACAGTGTAATTAGATTTTCCTCTTCCTCGAATAAGTAATATTAAAAACAATGTAATGTTGTAGGTATGTATGTCGTCTTATGTTATGCTTGTCCACTTTTTTATATATTAAAATAAATAGTAATACATACAACATTGTGAATATTTATTATCAATGTGTACAGTAATTGTTTACAGCGCATATGAGAACCAGCATTAGTTGAGAAAAGAAACATGTACTGCAAACAATATACAGTAATATCTATTAAGTTAAGCGCAAAATAAAATTAAAAACTAAACATTAACAAAATAAAATAGTGAAGTCGAGACACAATCAAATAGACGTACTACGCTAAACACGACCACTAAACATTTATATATTAAAACAATAACATTTTAACGACACATAAAAGTGCACGTGGTATGTTGTCAAGGATGGCTCGTCGTAAAAATGTCGCATCAATACTTTATAGTGCAACCTCATATTGTGGAAGTGAATCTGTGTGAACTAGTCTTTAGGTCACAGAAAGTCCCGGGACTTTGCTCATATCGTATTTTATCCTACTAATCTTATAATTGCCATAATTTATAAAGATGAATTTATATATGTATTTACGTATGTATATATTTATGCATGTTTGTTAATTTTTCACCTAAAAACTACTAGACCTATTTTAATGAAACTCGATACGTAGAAACCTATAATAACACATAGGCTACAATTTACCCCGACATTCTCACTCGGAAATTACGCGGGTAAAACCACGTGGGGCTGCTAGTTCTCTTATATTTCTTCTATCTGCTCCAGGTATGTTCGACTCGATCGAGTTTGGATGAAATATAAAACGTGTATTACTGTAGTGGTTCGTTTTCACATATAACACAACTATTAAGTTGTCTATCTTAGCAACAGGGCAACAGACCGTGTATATATGTTGAATATATATATTTATTTGTATACATGTTTCTATAATATATTTTAATGTATGTGTGTCTCTATTTGGTTTAGGTCACAAAAAGTCCTGGGACTTTATAAAAAACATATTGTACCATATGTGATTGTATTGTAACTACTCGTATCTTAAAGATAGTAGATCTTTCTATGAACGCGCAAAACTTCCGAATGACTGGACCAAATTAGAATTTTTTTTCTTTTGCATTTGTTATTATCAAAATATGGTTCGTATAAAAGATAATATTTTGTTTGCTAGCAAACGAAAAAAAAACGACTTCAATTCCATCGGCAAGTAATAAATAATAAATAAATTAACAAACGCACTAGTCGTCACTACGATTTTTGAGGGTTCCCCTCGATTTCACTGGGATCCCATCACCAGATCCTAGTTTCCTTATCATGGTACCTAAGTCGGGATATCTCCTTTCCAACAAAAAAAGAATTATCAAAATCGGTTCATAAACGACGAAGCTATCCCCGAACATACATAAAAAAAAATATATAAATACTGTCGAATTGAGTAACCTTTCCTCCTTTTTTGAAGTCGGTTGAAACTCAAATAATATATTCACGAAAGATCAACTTAGCAGTACGAAGTTAGACAAGTAGTCTAGTATACAAATATAAATCAAAACCACAGATCAAAACACTTAACAATATCAATAGTAAGAGAATATTCATCAACTCGATACAAATTCCGTCCGACACCAGGCTCGGGACTACTTAACCTTTGTGCAGTAATACGTCAACAACGGACAATAAATCTCCCTGAAATGACCCCACAATCAGAGGTCAGGTTAGCCTTAGTTTAAAAGGTCACTCTCTGTATACCAATGGCGTGCATATCGTAGTTGCTCTCATTGCATTTTATAGTAAGTTCAATAGAAGTACAGACACCTTTGTATACATTATTCATTTTATTTGATTTTACATTTATTGAAATTGAGAATATAATTATTTTTATACAGAAAATGTTTTCAGATTGATTTTGTAATTTTGATGTAATTATTATTTGCATTTAGTTATCTTTAAAAATAAAAGGATATTTTTAATAATATTGTAATAATGGTCTAAGACACAGACCACAGAAATATACTCCGTGGTCTAAGATCCGAGATAGCTAAATATTCCCTCATCTGTTAATTAGCACAGGTTACTGCTGACTGAGGTTACTGACCTGGCTGCAGGTAAGTGTAGCAATCATAGAGATGGGTGCCTGCTACAGTCAGGTATATAATGTAAAATATTAACGGTTTTAGCTTACTACATGTAATTAACATGAGAGGGAAAAGATAAAAAAAAATTGCAGCAGGCTTATGGTGGCAGAGGTTGTTTTTATAAATTCACAATATTGAAATCAGCCTATAAAAAATTGTTTCATCTAATTAACAGATGAGGGAATATTTTGTTATATCCCGGATCTTAGGCTATAAAATATTTCTGTATAATGACGAAATTGTTGAGAAACAGCAAAAAGCACTCAAAGGATTTTTGAAGCAAACTTTAACAAAAAAAAAATCCTATTGCTTTTAAGAATATGTTTAAGGAATCAATCAGGAAATCTACACACGTGTACAAAACTTAATACAGTAATTTCCACACAAACATACAGATTTACAATTCCATCAAGCTTATCTTCAACATACTTAAGTATTCAATTCTCTTCCATAACTGCAAATAAAGATCTTAACCATACAGTAAGATTAGCTTGCGCTTAGATCGCCTATCGCCACGTTTAGCTAACAAACGCTAATGATTATGTGACCTAATTTCTATTTCAGAACTACTCGGAACAGCATCTGGTCTGAAATGAATGACCACGCCTCGTTTTCAGGAATATACCTTTTAGCTTTATTATGCTCGGCGACCGCGGGCATCGGCGTAAAGATGATTTATGGGTGGGTGACCATGTTAGAAACAATTTTGGACCATTTTGTTTATTTATTTATTTACTAACTAACCGAGAAGTGTTGTTCTGTTTTGCGAACTTTTAAACGTAAATTTTAAATAAAATTGTTCTAATATTCTGCGCAATCTTCTTAATCCTTTTTTCCTTTAGAACCTTCTTTAATTGTTTTAGAAAAAGGACACCCACGAAAAGAGAGGGGGTGGCTATATTCTTTACTGCCGTAACCACACAGCTATATATTACGTATAATTAATGTCTCGATAAAAATTAGTAAGGAACAATTTATATGGAAACTATAAAAAATAAAATCATGGCACTCATACGCTCATACGCTACATTGTAAGGGCTAACGCTTATACTGTGAAATCGAGCTGGCTTCTGCTCTTAACCTTTAATGACTACAACGTCTGGATAGAATTTAAGGACGGTGTTAGTAGCAACAAAGTAAGAAGAAAGCTTATCTTGATCACGAACACAATACAGCGAGGTCATTCTCTGATATCCTGTATATGAGATAAAACAAAAGAATCCTACCTGGAACTCAGACGGGAATCTACATACTAAAAGAAACATATACGTAAAGTAATATACATATAATATGTAGTTATGTACACACTAAAATCTTAATTAGAAATATTCATTTAAATTTTGTTTTTGTATGAGGCATATATAATTTTGATTGTATTTTTATAATGGTTCGTTTTATGATTTTTATCGTGATTGTTATAATTTTTTCTTTTCTTCGTTTTTTATTATCTTCTTATTTATTCGTTTACTAGCTCTTACTCGCGACTTCGCTCGCATAAATTTTTTTTTTACCTAATACCTCCAAGAATATGTGTACAAAGTTTCATGATCAACAGTTAAGGAGTTTTTAACCAAGTTAACAGATTTGACATGCTCTAAAAATATAAAAGTGCATATAATAGTCCATAAAAGTCCATATTTGCAGTCCGAATCAAAATAAATTAAAGTAAAATATTTATTTAAATAATACGAAAATTAATTATTCATGACAAAATACATCTCTCGATTCCATGTTTAAAACGAAAATGGTAAAAACAGAACAACATTTAAAACCATTAAAGTATAAACGAAGGTACATTACGTAAGTAAGAGCTTGCAGTAGCAAAAAATTAGCATTCATTTCAAGGGCGCTTGAGTCATTCTATGCAGAATCGATATCAATCAAAATTACGACTTAACTAACGCATAACTTTACTGTGACGTGTCGCTGACTAAACGTCTTTGTTCATTGTAATTACATACAGGATTTAACGGTTAAATTAAGTCATTTGTGGACCGAGTGGAGTGACAAAACATGTATCGCTACTTTAATAGCGTTATAAAATTCTTGTTGACCATTGAGATGCAAATATATTTTATAATTTGAAATTGCAATTTTTTTAAGATAGTCTATAACGAAGTTTAGTCATTTAAAATATATTTTTGTCTCTTTTTTTATGAAAAAATAGCTATAACCCACCGATAAGTACCTATTTTTGTTTTTCGGAATATATTGATTTTTTATTTTTATTTTCTTTTATATAAACCTTGTCCTAACAATGACGACAAAAATAATCCAATTCATCATCATTCGAGTATTTATGCATTCAGCCTGTATCACTCCACTGCTGGGCATAGGCCTCATTCTCCACATAGGAGAAGGGTTGGAGCTTAATCCATCACGTTGCTCCAATGCGGGTTGGCGGATATATTCTCTACTGTGAGTAACGAGCGCTATCAGGTGTACATGATAATAACCGGAGCCGATGGCTTAACGTACTCTCCGAGGCACGGTGGGTAGACCCACAAGGACAGACATCCAAATCGGAAAGGAATTTTTGTACGAATACTAATATCCATCCCGAGAGGGATTCGAACCCGAAAACCGTCGGTGTTTTAGGCGACTAATCGCACCACTACACCAGAGCGGTTTCTAATTATATATTTATGTATACATATCTATATATATAAAAGAGATTTTCACCCATATATAGACTCATCACGATATCTCTGGAACCATAAGGCTTAGACACTTGAAATTTGGTAGGAATATTCCTTTCGCCGAGTAGAGGTCAGCTAAGAACAGATTTTACGAAGTTCCACGCACAAGAGGGGGTTACGGGGTTAATAACATATATGGCAAAATAACGTTTGCGGGGTCAGCTAGTATTGTATATTTGTTTAAATATGTTTGTACTTCTTTGATACATCGTAGTCGCCCTACACATTAACTCTATTTGAAATAGCTTGAAATTGATACAACTTGCGAGTTTTGTTTACTTTCCGACCGCCAAACGACATTTTAATTAAAAGTAGATTGATATGTAATCAAAACTGCGGTTTTAATGAATGTTTATGAAAGTTGTAATCTTTATAGATAGCAAGGTAGTGAAACGTTCCGATATAGAAGTGATTTAAAAAACCTAGTACACATACATAAGTCCCATATCAGTGTAAGAGTCTAATAAATAAAATAAAAATGTTCTAATCATTACTTGTTGAACTCAGAGAGAATTTTTTTTATCAACCTTCAAGTTTCATTCAAGTTTTAATTATGATATCCAAATTAACATCATTTATTCAAATATTTTTTGTCAATTACAAAATTATTGTTATTAATGAAATGAGTACCTAAATAAAATAAAACAAGTGTACTTTTCATAAATAAATAATTTTAGTAGATTGATGTCCATAATACCCTGCACACAAATACGACTCTTAGTATATTTTTGGCTATATCTGACTTTGGCCAGACTTTGGCTAGACTTTGGCTAGACTGATAGAATGTTTAGAAAGTTCTGTTGTTTTCTGTAGACACATAAAAGCATGACTATCTTATAGAGGATTATCAGAAGTTAAGTAACAAAATATCCTCTAATGACTTAAATCAAACTCATCAAAATTAGTCTTTATAAATTTAATATTACAAATAAAAATTTAAAATTAGTTTTTAAGATAAAAAAGAAGAAATCTCGTCATAAATTTCTATAAAAACAAATGTTCAAAATATATTTACAATGAAATCAGTGAATCATATACGAAAACCCGAATCTCGGAAACGTAACGCATTTTCTGACAACTGATAACTTCGATCGTGTTCTGATAACAAGATATATAATTATATATTACTAGCTGTGCCCGCGGTTTCACCCGCGTTGATATGAGGGAAAAAATAGCCTTCCTTCTTCTTAAAGCTTAAAGCTTAAGCTCTTAGAGACTTTCTCTTTAAATAGGCTATTCACCTCAGAGGAATTTTTCAATTCGAATCAGCAGTTCTTGAGTTTAGCGCGTTTAAACAAACCAATTTTCAGGTTTATAATCCATACTATCCATACTAATATTATAAATGCGAAAGTAACTTTGTCTGTCTGTCTCGGAATCACGCCAAAACTACTGAACAGATTTAAATGAAATTTGGTATACATATATTCTAGAGCCTGAGAAAGGACCTAGGCTACTTTTTAATGTGAAAAAAAGGTGTAAGGGGTTGTATGGTTGTAATGAAAATTTGTATTTATTTATTTAACAATTTATGTACATTGGAATATGTTTATTATTGACGAGTCGGTCTCGGTATGAACTTGGACAAAACGAAAGTTATGTTTAACAACCAAGTCATACCGAGACCGGTATCGGTTGACGGTATCCTTCTTGAAGTTGTTCAGGATTATGTCTACCTTGGCCACACCATTCAGCTGGGCCGAAACAACTTCGAGAAGGAAGCTGATAGGAGGATTCGGTTGGGCTGGGCGGCATTTGGCAGGCTTCGTCGAGTCTTCACTTCGAAAATTCCGCAATGCTTGAAGACAAAAGTCTTCGAGCAATGCGTCTTGCCTGTGTTGACATATGGAGCCGAGACGTGGACACTGACGAAGGGACTGGTCCACAAGTTTAAAGTCGCTCAACGTGCTATGGAACGGGCTATGCTTGGGGTTTCTCTCAAGGACAGAATAAGAAATGAGACTATCCGTGAGAGAACGAAAGTAACCGACATAGCCCACAGAATCAGCAAGTTGAAGTGGCAGTGGGCTGGTCATCTGTGTCGCAGGACCGATGGCCGTTGGAGCAGACGTGTCCTGGAGTGGAGACCGCGTATTGGCAAACGCAGTGTAGGACGCCCTCTGGCCCGCTGGACCGACGATCTACGTAAGATTGCTGGTGTAGGCTGGATGAGGATTGCGGAAAACCGGGATGTCTGGCGCGAGCTTGGGGAGGCCTATGTCCAGCAGTGGACTGCAACAGGCTGATATGATGATGATGATGATGATATGATGTACATTGGAAAACAATAGGAAATAGCACTTATAAACAATGCTGATACAAAGGCACTAATTATCCCATGATGGAATCTCTTCCAGTAGTCCTGCCATAGGAAAATTATAAAATAATGGAATTATGATTGTATAACGTTCGTGTTTCGTAACTGTCAAACATTTCATGTTCATCCCATCGATATGGTAATATCTCCCCTAAAATTAAAGAACGTATTTAAATAAAGGTTTTGAATCGACACATATATCCACAATATACAGATAGTGGCGTATTTTAGATTTTAAAAATGTAGAATAAAAACGGATTGACATAATAAATATTGGTTGTCAAATATTTATGCGTGCGGGGCGTTCAGAAATTTATTTAGAGTAAACTAAGAAAAATATATCAAGCTACTTAAATATACAATAAACGATAAATGTACAAATGAATTAAATACAAAAAAAAACCGTTCAATTGATTGGTCTCATTGAAACATTCCAGATTATTCTGTCAACCCAGTTAAAGTATTGACTTTAACTGGGTTGACAGGGTTTTTTATATACCTAATGTATTGACATTAGGTATATAAAAAATATTTTATAGCTTTTAGTAGCTTGATATATTTTCCTTAGTTTACACTTAATAAATTTCTGAACGCACGCATATATTTGACAACCAATATAAATTATGTCAATCCGTTTTCATTACTGACATTATTATACATTTTTAAAATATAAAATACGCCACTATCCGTGTATTGTGGATATATGTTGTCGATTCGAAACGTGTATTTTAATACGTTCTTTAATTTTAGGGTAGAGTTTACGATATCCACGGGATGAACATGAAATGTTTGACAGTTACAAAACGCGAACACACTTCCATACAAATTTTCATTCCCACCTTTCAACCCCTTGCACCCTTTTTTCCGCATTAAAAAGTATGTCCCTTCTCAGACTCTAAAATATCTATATACCAAATTTCATTTAAATCTGTTCAGTAGTTTTGGCGTGATTGCCGGACAGACAGACAGACAGACAGACAGAGTTACTTTCGGATTTATAATATTAGTATGGATTAATACATGTGAAATTCAATTATATTACAATAGAAATAAAATTTATTTTCGTTTGAATTTATATTAATATTTTTAAGTAGAAAACTATGTTAACAAAATAAGTATAACATTTAGAAGCACTTCGATATCTTTATAGCAATTCTTGTAGCAATATCTAAAGAATTTTTCGTATGGTTAATTTAACAAGATTTTCGACTGTTATCACGTGTAGCAAGTACTAAGAACAGAGAATTGGTTTGAAATAAGTTTTACAAACTTTTATCTTTCCAATTTTTTTTTACATAGAACTAAGTTAATCTATGGCTTTAAAGGTACATTTTAAATAGAAGTTACACAAAAATTAAAACGGTTCCTTAATTTAAATTGTTAATGTTTTAATTTTATTTTTAGGTCAAAAATACTATTTACTTGCTTCACTATTAAGTTTGACAGTCAATATTCATAATTTTTAAATTTAGTCAAAATTTTAAACTTTTGCACGCCACACGCTCTCGCGTGTTGGTGTGCTTTACTATCGAAAGACGGCTCTGTGTTGATTTCGCAAGATAAAATCGTTCTAATATGTTAAGTTAGGCACTAAATTTATAAAAAAAAGGATGTTTCGGAAACTAGACATGTTAAACTATAAAGTCAGCATATTTTTTTTTCTCCATATTTTGAATTTCTACTGTAATTTCTGTTCATTGGACACACAAGTATCTACACTACGCATGTTGTATAATTAGATGTAACATGTTGAATGACCGAGCCGAGATAACACGAACTTTAAATATTTTCCTTAATTTTAAAACCCATTCGCTTCGGAAGGACGCCGGTGACGTACGAAAAATGGATGTGACATTTCGTTTATTTTCTATCACGTTTTTAAATACGCTTCAGCCTTAATGCTGTAATTGAATGAAAACCTTGACTTGATGGTCTTGTAATACAAAACTATTAAAAACGGTAGTAAATTTGTATTAGTCTTACAGACAAATATGTATGTATGACCAATACAAATATGTCTGACGAACTTAAAAACGATAATCAATTCATCGAACCTTTAACACAAATAAGCACATATTCAATTATTTCTGTTTGATATATTTTGTATTAAAATAAATAGATCTATGTTCCTTATTTATGTGTGGTTGTATTTTAGTCATGTAAAGCTGTCAATTTAAATTTATTTATTTATAATTTTTTTATTTTATTTTTTAGAAATAGTTGTTACTATTAAGTTTATTATAGTTATACAGAATAGTTCGAATTTTTTAACTACGGTGGCACTACTATCAAATAATATACTTAATAATGTATGTAAGAAAAAATAATGAGACGACATTTATATGACTAAATTATGTTTGTTACTAAATATGCAATAAAACATATGCTAAAAATGTATCAACAGGAACTTAAAGACATTTTTGATATACAATAAATTCTTAACATAATTAAATAAACCAAATATAGTATCGTATCATTCAACCCTGCCCTATTACCTTAAATATATTTATTTCTTAAAATCGTTAATCGTATATAAAGTCCTTATTTCATTATAATATAAAGCGGGTAATTTGGACTCTACAGTAGTAGAAATAAGGACTATTTTTAAATTAGGAATATGTCAATGAACATATGAGACTACGGCATTAAGCGTCCAAATATGGCGTGGATTTGTAGACAAGAACGATCACATCAAATTATAATACATTACATATGTATGTAATTAAATATTACACGCTTTGAACTAGGTTTCGCCTTTTTTGTATTATTCAAATGGGTTTTTCCTTGTACTAATCGATTTTAACCGACTACTTATCGAGGAAGGGTCATATTTACGATTTTATTAGTTGTTTTTTTAAAGTGATTGTTTCTAATTATGATTTTATGACAGTTACATACATAAACTATCAGTAAATTATTTTTTCTATAATTTCTTCTGTTAATATTACTTTACTCTTAAAATAAATAAACGAGACAAAAAAAAACAATTGATATCACAAATCTATCTCAAATATTATCCTAACAGATTAGCATATCCGTTACTAAACTTCGAAATGTTCACCTTAATATATCAAACAAACTGACAAGCTTTATCAAGTTTATGTAATAGATAAATCGTTTTACATAAGGAAACTAACGACTGAGTTACCTACTCTGTAATTATTTACAACTTGGAAACTGCCCTATCAAATGAGTTATACCTAACTCCATGACGCGGCTATCAGTGACGCGAGCGATTAAAGGACGTAAGTACCGACTAGTTATGATAAACATTGATAATCTCATTCTAGACCAACGCCGCAAGTGCACGCGCGTTTACAACCGGAATTCCATTTTTAAATGTTTTTTTTTTCGTCTTTTCGGTTTTTCGAAAAAGTAATAAAACTTTTTCGTCGTACCTTTACGGCCTTCTTGTTATAAAACTGCTTGGTGTATATTTGTGAAAACTTTGAATTTTGAATATTAGTTTGTGTTAAAGGGTTCTGTTTATGTTATTGATATAGTGAAAAAGTTCGTGTGAAATATATGGATTAACTGTTATAGTGCAATTATTAAATTCCATGCAAGTAATTGGATTCGATCAGGTGGTCAAAATCGATAAAATTATATCGATATACTGGTTATTTGTAACCGGTTCGTTGTGTAACATTAAAAATTGTTAATAAAAAGTACTAATTTGCAAGGAATCATTAACGCGTCTGTGATCGATATTTCCTTTGAGAGTTGTATGATTCAGTGTTTATGAGATGCGCTAGCGCGTGCCGAATCGTTTTTTAGTATTTAGTGATCGTTAGTGTTGCAATGAGTGTTCCTAATTTGAGCGTTGATCAGATTACAGGTAGGTATACTTTTTTATTTTTTTCTAAAGTAATAATTTTTTTTTAAAGATAAATAAAGAACTAACTTTAGTGTTATAACTTTTGTTACCGTTTTATAATATAATAATCTTAAGTAAAAAACATGAAAAAATTAAGCAATAAAAAGCTTTTTTTTTAAATATACAAAAACTTATTTTTTATATATTTATCCGTGTTCTAAGTATGCTTGTAACGATGTTGTCACGGAAGACAATTAGTTTTAATCATAATGACTTGTAACCATTGCTTACATCAACAGCAAACAACATCATGGTATGTTTTACATAAAAACACATAGTAATACTATGGTTTCTTTTCCCATGGTTATGTAAGCGGATTACGAAAGTATTTTAAAATCAAAAGCTATAAAATATATAGTTTTACGATGTTTTAAAACTGATATAAGAATTTCAAGACACTAATAGATAAGTAAAATGTGTTGTATATAAACAAAAGTTATAACTTTTTTCGTAAATGTATATATATGAATATGAATTTTAATTCGTGATCGTCTGATAAGACTAATTTTATTGAATTACTGTCTTATTAACTGGACTGTCTATTACATGAATAAATAAATGTCTGCAACAACACCCCAGGAGGAGGCAAATAGTGGTACCTACACACACACAAACAAACACATAGACACACACGTCTGACTACGCCTCATAGTCATAACTAACCTTTCAAGTAAAAAATGTAAAAAACGGGTGAAACTGCATAAAAAAGTAGTTTTACATAATATTCTCAAAGCCGTGGTATCTCTAACAGTTAGTTACTAATATTAGATGAACATAAGAACGGATATGAAGCAGGTGAGCAATTGTTCGCGGTAATAGATAAAATTTCAGACAACTGTTTATATATAATCGTAACGAATTCTTTATGAACATTATTTCATAGTTCATTCTTAGATAAAATTTTGTATATAGTGTTATATAATATTATAAAACTGAAAAGTTTGTTTGTTTGAACGCTTTAATCTAAGAAACTACTGGTGCGATTTGAATAATTCATTTAGTGCTGGAAAGCCCATCTTAGCGGAGACGTTGGATGAGCAAGGCCAGATGCTGTCCGGCCTAAACGAGTCCTCCCGACGAGTCGGTCTCGGTATGAACTTAGACAAAACGAAAGTTATGTTTAACAACCAAGTCTCAACCGAGACCGATATCGGTCGATGCTACCCTTCTCGAAGTTGCTCAGGATTATGTTTACCTAGGCCATACAATCCAATTAGACTGCAACAACTTCGAGAAGGAGGCCGATAGGAGGATCCGGTTGGGCTGGGCGGCATTTGGCTGGCTTCGCCGAGTCTTTACTTCGAAGATTCCTGCGAATCGAAGCTGCGAATAACAATGCGTCCTGCCTGTGTTAACATATGGCGCCGAGACGTGGACACTGACGAAGGGGCTGGTCCACAAGTTTAAAGACGCTCAATGTGCAATGGAACGGGCTATACTTAAGGTTTCTCTCAAAGATAGAATTAGAAGTGAGGCTATCCGCGAGAGAGAACGAAAGTAATCGCATAGCCTACAGAATTTGCAAGTTGAAGTGGCAATGGGCTGGTCACTAGTGTCGCAGGACCGATGGCTGTTGGAGCAGACGTGTCCTGGAGTGGAGACCGAATCTTGATAAACGCAGTGTGAGACGTCCTCCGGCCCGTTGGACCGACGATCTACGTAAGATTGCCGGTGTAGGCTGGATGAGGATTGCGGAAAACCGGGATGTCTGGCGCGAACTTGGGGAGGCCTATGTCCAGCAGTGGATTGCAATAGGCTGAAGTGTGGAAAGCCCATTTACGCGCTATTACGCCCATTGTGCGCTTTATTTCTTACATTTACCATATTGTTTAGTATAATAGACATTTTTTATACTATTGCAAGTCATGCTTGTTTAAATTATAATAACTTAATCTTTATAGCTGTAATAGAATTCCATAAGTTTCATCACTTAGAGAAGATATATTGATGAATACAATTAACAATCAGTTGTAGATTATTGTAAAAACGCAGGCTAATCAGCAGATTCTTATTCTAAAAATGGCACTGGATAGGGATTTACGCGAGTAAGAGCTCTAGTCGAACAAATCAATTTTAAACTAAATAAAAAAGTCAGTGTGTGTCAGCACCGACACACGACTGGAGTGAACTTCTTAAGGCGATAACCGTGATGTTTAAAAACATATTCTTATAGAGTCGCAATAAACGTCACTCTCAGGGCAGGTCGCATCACTGCTTTAGATGATTTCACTCCTCTTATTTTTCATAAGGGGCCTGATATCATTTTTATAGAGTAAACTCCACGCAGGAATCTTTTTTGCCCATCACTATCGTATGTGAACTAATTATATAATTGTATTTTGTAACAAATATTAAAATATTGAAACCAAAGAGGTTAATGGGTCACTCGTTAATAAATTGTCGGAATTGAATATAGCTGAACAAATTACATTTTACAGAAGTAAACAAATAATCCTTGACATTAAAAACTCGTTTAATTGCTTCTCTTATAACGATTTTAATTGCCTTGATTTCGTTCTGTTATCGCTGACTTAAGTTTCAACAATCAAAAAACAATTGACTTCCGAATTTCCCAATTTTAATTTACTTAATCAGTCTTTTTATATGTCACTTGAGAACTTTTGCTGAGATCTTCTGTAAGGTTGAGGTGCTCTTTGGTCGGATTGCTCTAGATTTTGAACAATAATTATTTAGCCGTGCCCTGCCTCAGTAAAAAATCTGATACAAACAGCCGTTGTGGCGTAGTGGACTCAACCCCGGTATCCTAACGTAGTGTAGCCGCGTGGATTAAGCGCTTATTTTTTCCTATACAGATTTACAGATTAAAGAAAAATTTACTCCAATCTAATAATAAGGAATAAATTGAAAATAGTTATTGTAAATAATATCGATTAGCTAACGTCCTAAATATACTGATTCACAACAAACTCCTGGAAATTTCGTAACATCATTCATCATTTATTTGTTCGCATCCTGCCCATTCATCGCTGCATTAATGCGTTTTACTCAATTTGATTAATTGATCCCAAATATGTTTATATACATTAATATATAATCTATATCTATACTAATATTATATAATAATATATCGGTATTAAAAATAAAACAGCGTAGTTTTGTAACATAGTTTTTCTTTAATAAATTACAACATAACACATTAACGGACACGATATCAACAAACTCAAACACAAGATTAATCAAAATTTCAACACGTACTAACTGTCCGTACTAAAAGCTTTATATTTTATCAAAGCGTTTGACGGTGGTCCACGATTCATCTCCCATCGGAGTCTGGATAGTAGGGTCGCCATGAAAAAAATATTAGTAAAACTTTTTACAAAACGTGAAAAAAATTATTCAGAAAAATGAATATTTTTTATGTAAATAAGGTATGCTAATAAAAATCAAAATATGAAAATAATGAAGTTAGACAAAATATAATATGTTAAAAACATACAATTTGGTTCTAACGACAGACTTAACTAGAATGATTCTGTCCTTAAGTAGTTACAAACAGTATGTTTCGTTACTAATCATTATTTAACCAAATACTGTAAAATAGAAACAAAAAAAATCCTTCAGATTCCGATATGGTACTCGCTGTGGTGTCGCTACGCTACTAAATCAACACAAACATCTAAACAATGAAAGTATTATGCGCTACAGAAGTACGTGTCACTTGGATACAACCCAGGGTTTTAATCCCCGACCATTAAAAACTTTAGTGGCTACAGCGACCTCTGAGCAAAGTAGCCATAACATCAAAGTTAAAAAAAAAATATGTACAACATTCATCAAAGTTGAAGTAGATAAAAAGTAAATAAGCAGACGTTCTAAATTACATAATATATAGATTTTATTAAAGCCTATCAATATCACGATTATGATTTCGTTTCAGCCTGTATTTGGCATAGGCCTCTCTCTCCATGCAGGAGAAACACATAGTCAACCAAATTGTTTATAAAGTGAAACTTTTATTACATCGTCTCAAACTTTTTCGTCTGTGTGATGCATGTCGCATGACGGTCGGCCACGCGGTAAGATTGATAAAGCGATTTTTATACCCTTAATGGAATATTATTCCAAAAAATTTTAGTTAAATGTCTATAATGTGAAAAAAAAAGTTTCACTTTTACTGTGGTTTCATAAAACCACACAGTTTTTTTTTTTCTAAAAACCTAATCCTATCTAAGAAACGATAGCCATAATAACGTAAAATAATACATCTTGTGTGGTCTACTGTACAGTGTGCCGGTGAAAAATAACCCACACGCAATAGGTACTACTTAAAATACGAAGCTCTTGCGACCTTAACATTGGATTACATAATACGCCTCTTAAATTGGATGCGGTATCATTTTTTACCGTTACGTAATCTGTTTAGTGACTCGGAACTAATTATTTTTAAGATAATCATTAATAATTTATTATTTTGGTTTATATTTTAGTGGAGTGAATTAATGATTTAAAATGTTCAATTCGATGTGAGAGTAGAGATTCCTAAGTGGATAAATAAGTTTATTAAATGCTTGACGGTATAAAAAAATCGTTACGCCAGTAAGCTTTTCCCTGTTCATTCGCTGCTTCTTTTCTTTTCTTTTCTTTGTTCTTCTTCAGCCTAATCTTCTTTTCTCGCAAGAAATACCGTATTATACCTCCCTTTCGCAGAAGAGTTATACAAATATATATTTGGCTTCGGAAATTTTACAATCGGTTACAATTTACAATAAAATAATAATAAACGAAACATTTCATCTAATCGTGTTAATATTTGACTAACCGAATATTCATGGATAAAACTGATTCTTCAACAGAACTCGCAGTATGTATACGTCTTATTGCGAAAAATATAAAATTTTAGGTTTATAACATATCCATTTTTAAGAAATATTCATACATTCATATATACCTGTATTCTTGCATATTATACAGACATTTGTAGCTGTCAAATACACAATGGTCCTGATTGGCCCTATAGTCCATTGAAATGTTACATTTTTTTGGGCTTACCTTGCGTTTGTCAGAGGACGCAATTTTATTTTTTAGATATGAAGAGGGGGTTAGTCTAATGTTAAATCCAAGTTTGTGGGTTTGTAGTTCTTGTGCAACGGCCGCCATCTTCAAAAAAGAGGTTCAAATGTAAAAAATATTAAACATTTTTTGTTGCAAATAAAATTATCTACAACTTATGTTCAGTAATTTTTAGTCGTAGAATCATAAAAAAAAAGTTATGAGTGAAAAACCATAACAATTTAAGAGAAAAAAATCTATTTGTCGATAAAACTTTTTTTCTAATCATTATACAAAAAAATAATATCAGACCATTTTTATAGACAATATTTTAAGGAACAATTTTTATCAGGAACATTTTTAAATTTATTTATTATTTAAGGTTTTACAACGCTGCGAAACGAATACTATTCTTCAGTATTCATAACAATACGTGAATATAAAAATAAATATTCATGATTTGTCCTAATTTTTAATCACCTTGTTATTTTTTTATGATGATCTTTTTAATTATTGATAGTAAAATATTGTTAATGTATAAATAATTCTTGATTTGACACTTTACCTACGAGATGGAGTCTGGAGGCGCGTTTTTTTTTTACGTGGTATCCGCAGTAGGCATAATCCACGGTGATTTTCTAAATCACAACTACTGTCCTCGATCTTGCGGTGAGGGGCTGGTTGGCTTTCTATAAAATACTTGAGGGAGAACCGAAGAAGAAAGTGGCGTAAATTTCAAAATGTGTGTAAATCATTTTCTTCAATTAATTTCGAGAGCTCCATTATTTTGCTGCAAGTCTCCCCATAAATAATGATAAAAAAAACGTTCACCAATGATAGTGAGCAGTGCAAGGTCCACTCTCTTGTTGAGGAACAACGCCGTTCCACTTGCTAACTCTAGATGTTTCTCCAGGCTTTTCAGAAATTTGAGTTTACCCATATTGTAAGCACCTGAAATTGTGTCACATCCTGAAAAAGCATGGAGAAACAGCAAGTTATACGCAATAAGGTCTCCGTACATAAAACCACTTCACACTTCTTGCTAACTTCCTTCTCCGGTTCCCCCTCAAGTATTTTATATAGTAAGCCAACCAGCCGCTGAGCCGCAGCTTGGTCCATCAAAAAGACCGAGGACAGAGTAGTTGTGATTTAGAAAATCACGCGTGTAAAAAAACGCGCCTCCAGACTCCACCTCGTAGGTAGAGTGTTAAATCAAGAATTATTTATATATTAACAATATTTTACTATCAATAATTAAAAAGATCATCATAAAAAAATAACAAGGTGATTAAAAATTATGCCAAAATATACGAGTATTCATGTATAGTTACAAATACTGAAGAATAGTATTCGTTGCCCTATACTAGACTGCGGAATACACGACCACTCACAGATGAGCCCTGCGTATCGACCTGGTACATTGCAAATGGCTCTTTATCCTAGGGTGCCAGGGTTCGTTGTATGTGGTCAGGTTTATTAATATTTATTAGGAGAAAGGAGTTTTGTTTTTAAGTCATTGTTTGTTAAACCTTTTTTCTTTATTGTTCGCATAAACGCTGGCGTGGAATTTTAATAAGCTTTTTTGGTTTAGATTTAGTATTATGTTAATTCATAATTTAAATATTATTCCTTTGATGGATTACTTTCGGGGATTTAATATTTAAATTGTTTATTCTTTTATATATAAGTTTTTTTTGTAAATAAATCTTTAAAATAATACTCGCAATATACTACTATGATCGTATACGTCTCTAAGGGCTTGTTTTATCGGTTTCTGATAAAGTATCCAAAGTATATTCATCAGATTGGCATCCAACAGATAAAAAATTTCGATATATTATATATTTCTTATTCATCAAACACCATTTTGTCTGTCAGATATACCTACTCGACTTCCCAAACTGTAAAACCAAAACATATAATTTACTAGTTGAAGTGAAAATAAATGTGTTTGCTAGCAAACGAAAAAAAACCGACTTCAATTGCATCGGCAAGTAATAAATCTATACTAATATTATAAAGAGGTAAAGTTTATAACTTTGTTTGTATATACGGGGTAATCTTCGCAAATACTGATCCGATCATGAAAATTCTTTCGCTAACAGAAAGCTACACTATTCAGGAGTGACAAGATAAAAGGAAAAAGATAAAAATATATAAAGATTTTAAATCAGCAGGATTTGAACCTGCGCCCTCTGACGTGCCGTGTCAACAATTCAATCTAATCAAGCATTATTATTTGCCTTAGAAATTAATTGGTGATTTTAAAACATTTATATTTATCTGATTTGCTGAAAATAGTGAGAGTGTATTGGAACATATCAAATTTCACCGTACCCTTCTTATGTGAAATGGATTATAACGCCGAACGAAGTGGGCACGGGTCGGCTAGTATTAAATAAATTAACAAACGCACTAGTCGTCACTACGATTTTCGAGGGTTTCCCTCGATTTCACTGGGATCCCATCATCAGATCCTGGTTTCCTTATAATGGTAACTAAATTGTAATATCCCCTTTCCAACAAAAAAAAAGAATTACTAACATCGGTTCATAAACGACGAAGTTATCCCCGAACATACATAAAAAAAACATATATACGGTCGAATTGAGTAACCTCCTCCTTTTTTGAAGTCGGTTAAAAGAGCCTAAGAACTTTTAAACATACTATACAGATGTTTGCCGTGGTCTAGGTGTTTGTGCAGTTCTTGCGAGTCTCCCCACCGTGCCTCGGAGAGCACGTTAAGCCGTCGGTCCCGGTTGTTATCATGTACACCTGATAGCGATCGTTACTCATAGTAGGGAATACATCCCCCAACCCGCATTGGAGCAGCGCGGTGGATTAAGCTCTGATCCTTCTCCTGCATGGGGAAAGAGGCCTAAGCCCAACAGTGGGATATTACAAGCTGAAGCGATTTTAAACATCCTGCTAGTAAAGCTTATCCGTGTTATAATGTGTTATATAACTTTAACAGAAATCGATAAAACATTTTCTAATGATCTTATAATCCCTAGCACTATTATTTTCTATACAACAATGTAGCAAACAAATTAGATACGATACTAGTTAGTTACTAATTGCGTTTAATGTTCTACCTGTATCCATTAATATTACACATTTAACTAAATATATTACAATTTTATACTGGCATCTTAACTACCGATACTTCGTTAGTATTAAAATTAATTATTATTCGCGAAACTCGGATACTATCTATCATTATTTATGCAGATATTACCGTGTAATAAAATAAAATGCATAACATAATACTAGGTATATAGTTATATAGACTGTATCTTCTACTTCTTTACAAGGAATTATAAATAAAATAACACATATCACATAAATAATAAAAATTTACAATAAAAATCTACAATATAATAATAATATAATAAAAATAAAAAATCTACAATACCTTTTGTTTATTTTTATTTTTGTACTGCTGTTTCTTTTATTTTATTTTACTATTTAAAAGTGTTTGACTATACATATTTATGCAATAAAGTAATGAATAAAATAAAAATAAATAAATATTTTAATTCACAACCAGTTGACGCAGTAATCAGCGATGCTGGCAGTTGTGCTAATTCAACCCTTACTCATGTGCTCATGGCATCCCTGATATCGTTACGAATATTTTTGTAGGTCATACAGATATTCGTTCGTGAAGGCATTTGTATTTGTTGTGTGTTTGTAGACCCAAAACAATGAACTTCATTTTACTATAGATAATGTGTGACTCGTTTATTGAATACTAGCTGTTCCCGCGACTTCGTCCGCGTCGAATTTAAAAAGATAGTTATTGTTCAGTTCGCAGAGTTATAAAATAAATAAAAAATCTTAAAATAAAAGTAGCCTTCAGAGATTAGCCGGAACAAATAGACAGACAGACAGACATAAATTGTAAAAAATATTATTTTATATAGACATCAATTTAGTAAAAGCGGTTATTTTAATATTACAAACAGACACTTCAATTTTATTTATTTGTATAGATAATTTTACTTATTGTAACATTTTTGTTCCAGAGATCGAAGCAGCGGAGGCCTGCAAATGGCTACGAGCTGCCGGCTTCCCGCAATATGCGCAGATGTACGAAGGTTAGTAACAAAGAAATAATTCATTTTTGTATCAAATGTACACCAAAATATTTATCAATAGTACACAGCCACACAATACCCACACAGCTGATTTAATGCTGATAATATTATGATGTTAATTGTGATACCTCATGTCATCACATGCCTCTAAGAAGATGCAATATAATACAAATGTATGGCTGTCTAAATAGCAAAAAAGGAAGTGGGGGACTTAAATAAAATATATTGGCTTTGAAATTTTCACTCAATGTTTCAAACGTGGCTCGAATTTAACGATACATTTATTTTCTATATAAGTATACTAGTGGTCGCCCAGTGGACGAAATTCGACCATAATTAATATAAATTATAAAACATTATTAAGCTTCTGTTATCAAAGACTATACGTCTCATATAATAATAAACAAATGAGTAAATATGCGTGTTAAATACAATATGGTAGTGTGTGTAATGTTTTTTCTTGATTCAATGTATTTTTTATTCATAATTTATAAAAAATATTAGCATTCTGCACTTCTTCTCTATATAAACTACTAGCTTCTATGTGCGACTTCGTCGGCGTGGACTCCGCTCCTATTGGCCTTAGCGTGATGACACATAGCGTATAGCCTTCCTCGATAAATGGGCTATCTAACACTGAAAGAATTTTTCAAATCGGCCCAGTAGTTCCAGAGATTACCGCGTTCAAACAAACAAACAAACAAACAAACAACCAAACAAACAAACTCTTCAGCTTTATATATTATAAGTATATGTAGATAAGCGTGATAAATTTCATACCCCTCCGTCCGCGCAATTTCCGTAAAAAGCGGTTCAAAGTTTTTGCTTCACGTATTAATATATAGATAAAACTAAATCTTAAATAGAAAAATTTTAACACAAAATCTATTACAATAGAACTATGCACCTACTGCACTACTCTTATTAAATTCCCGTAAAAAGCGTATATAACCATAAAACAGAGCTAGTGATTCAAGCTAAACAGACAAAGAGACAGAATGTCTCAATTCTAAACCAAACAATGATTTGTTACTCAATATTATTCGATACGATCGTGAACTCAAAATCACAATATCTTTGCTGTAACTCTCAAGACGATTCTATCAATTTCCCGTTACATAATGTAGTTATATATTAGCAATGTTCTGCGATATTACCCGTGGGAAATATGAAAATGATTTTACGTATATTAATCTGGATCTTCGACTATGTTTTGATGGCAAAAGTATGGTTGTTTGAAATTGAATGTGCTAATCCATCGCAATCGTAACGTCGTACTATGACTGCTTTTGATAGGTACTAAAAAAAACGAGCGTGACACGAGGAGTTCGGAAGGAAGGAAAGGAGTTCTAATTAATAAGTGTACTTATACAATATCTTATCTAACTCTAGTTGAGCATCATAACATAATGCATGAAAGAGGTAAGTACACATCCCATATCCCATATGTTAGCTGATACGAATGTATTCATGTTTCTGTCCAAACAAGGAAGTTTAATGCGATCCCGACCTGCCTCTACTATCTATTAATCATACTTATCCATTGAAATACGTTTGTCCCATATATACAGGCGGCTTAATATGTGTTATACTAGACAAACTGTATAATTTTAATTTTATTTGCATTCAAACATTTTATTATAACACAAAATTAACTACACATATTTGTTTTTTAAATAATTACATAATTATTTATAATTTGTTTAACATACGCGGCCGTTGCTAAGGTAGACAAAGTAATGCAAATAGTATTTTTTAGGCCAAACAGCCCAATAATATTATGATTTTTTAAGTACTTAGATATACATATAAATATTATCTACAATAAAACTTGGGGTGGCATGTACATAAATCTACAAGAAACTCTAGAACAAAAAGTAAGATCACTGCCAACCGGCACTACACGCCAGTTTAAGTTACTTTTGGTTGCAATAAAGTAGATACATATATAACTTCTACTTCTTTGTAGGTTATATTACTTGTTTTTTTTTTTTTAATTAATTGTCAACTCTAATTTTAACATTCTTTGAATTAAAATAAAAAAAATTGCGTTCGTACAAAGTACACATGTTAGAAGTGAAACTACTTTGGCAAACTAATAAAGAAAACTAATTAAAAATACAAAAAAAGCCAACCTCACGCGGTGTTCCCAGGCGGTCACCAATCCAAGTACTGAACGTCATGACGCTGCCGCGTTACCGGTCGATCAAATTTTACTCCTCATGCGCCTAGTTTTTAGCGCCGCCGAAGTTTCACTTCAAAAATATAAATAAATCTATGACCAGCGTTAGTTTTATAATAACAATTATTCCATTTCATCAACTTCCTTAGTAAAATTTGAGAGAATTATTAATTATTATTGTTATATTTCCAGAAAATTATTTATTGATGATAAAAAGACAGCCTGTAGATATTGTAGACGTTCAGCTGCAGATGAAGCTAAATCCTTCTCAATTGACATCTATTCTTTGCTCTACTCGCTATCAAAATGTGGATATGACTTAAAATATCTTAAAACGTATATTACCACAAAAAACAAGTATACTTTAGATCACACGACTGAAGTAAAACTTCGTAAAAACGTAACTCTTTCATCATTATAAAGTAATATTTTGTAGTTATAGTATATAAAGTATATAACTTGAAAATATATAAGCTTTATTCTTCCAAACCTTAAGTATTTCATTAATTTTAATATTTATAAAAATATGAAATTATTTTAAGACGTATTGTTCACATCCACTCTAAGTTATCTCTCGCTGATGACAATATAGTCCAAATTATCCTTTACTAGATAATGTCGAGAATAACGCCTAGTCACACTCGCCTATGTGATATTCCACACGAACCCACATAATTATGTATTTACGCATATATACACAATTATAAATAATAATTATACTTACTTGTATGTACTATGTCTTAATTTATGACATTCATAACTGTTTTATGAAACAATTTTCAATTATGTATAGAAAGATTAGAATTGCAAATATGTATCTATTGTGGGTTTAGCGGTAGCGGTAGCACTAATCGTTACCGCTGGATTTATGCTTCACCTATATTTGACTGAATTTACCTTTCATTTGAAGATAACTTTTTTTTGTCAATTTTTAAATCACTTACTGTAGAGGTTCTGGCTGATTCTTCTCAGTATAGTCTACATTTTAAATCTGATGGTACATATACATTGACAAATATATCTTTTCGTAAAACGCATTGCTTATAAAAAAATTTAATATTACTTTGTACTTCCCATATTATAGTTATCTATCCAGTAAATCTAATCTTGTCTTGTTAGTGTCTTCTTATGTGCTGATTTTTTGTGAGATTTATAAACATACTTAAGTAAATAAATAATAAATAAATATATTTAACATAAATACAAGGTCGTCTGTTCCTAAGTTAAGTAACTTAATGCTTGTGTTATAGTAGGTACATAGCCGACTTATATTGATACACATTTTTATCGATTAATATACATATAAATCTATATATATATAAGAGATATCCACCCATTGACTCATCGCGATATCTCTGGAACCATAAGGCGTAGAGACTTGAATTTTGGTAGGAATATTCCTTTTGCCGAGTAGAGGTCAGCTAAGAACGGATTTTACGAAATTCCACCCCTAAGGGGGTTAAACGGGGGTTGGAAGTTTGTATGAAAGTGCTATGATTTTGAAGTAAGAGACTTGAAATTCAAAATGTATGCTCTATAGGTGGTGTTGAGGTGTACTAATAATGTATTTTGAGAAATCAACCCCCTTTTGGGGTTAAAACAGGGGATGGTAGTTTGTATGAAAGTCCAATGAAAAATACACCTACACACTTGAAATTAGGAAAGGCTATAGCTATGATTTTCCTCAAATTAACGCGGGGGTAGCCGCGGGGCACAGCTAGTAAAATATATACAAATAAATATATAATTACTAGCTGACCTGGCGAACTTCGTACCGCCTTTTTTTCTTAAATATAATAATTACATATACCAAAATAAAATATAGCCTATCTTTCAAGTTGGATTAAACTGCACACGGTGTGCAAATTTGACTAAAATCGGTTAAGTGGTTTAGGAGTCCATTGAGGACAAACATTGTGACACGAGATTTATATATAAAAGATGTTAGGTACACCCAGACTCCATGGATTTAATATTTGAAATTGGTGTACAAATGTACTTGTGAAAAGTACTAAATACCATAAAAAAAGAGTTACCTTATACAACACACTTGAAATACTTGATGATAAAATCCACAATAAAACTATATGATAAAAAAAAAAACAAAAAGCCGCTAATGTGTCTGTTTCTGTGTCAACAATTGTTATGTTAATATTTTTATTTCTTATACAAGTGACGAGAATTCATAAATTATTACACCATCCAAAATATTAACCGCATTAGCACCACATAAAATACATCTCGCACCTTCGTTTCGCCGACGATATCGTCATGTTTGCAGACGTTGGATGAGCTAGGCCAAATGCTGGGCGGCCTAAACGAGTCCTCCCGACGAATCAGTATAATTATATACGATATGAACTTGGAAAATACGAAAGTTATGTTTAACAACTAAGTCATACTACGTATCGGTCGATGGTACTTGTTTCGTATGGATTTAAATTTCAATGGGTCGCAGTAAAATCTCGCCCAGGGCGCTGGTAATGCTAAAACCGGCACTGACCATACAATACAATTTAGTCCATACAAACAGAAAGGAATTATGTATCAAATGACAATACACATCGTCCAAGTAGAAATTCCTCTTGCGTAACGCAATCAAGTTACGGCGCCACACTTTTTCATTACTAATTCCACAAAAGACAAAAGTGTGTGTGTCATCTCTGACAACTGATTGGATTTTACTCTTTAAAAACGATTACCGTAATATTTAAAAATTAAAATTTATCAATTTACAATAAACGATAGTAAATAATTGTGTTCCTCGATTTCTCTGGGATGATATCATCATAACCTGGTTTCCCATGGTACCACTTTTGGGATATTTCCTTGCCAACCAAAAAAGAATCAGCAAAATCGGTTCATTAACGACGAAGTCATCCGCGAACATACATAAAAAATATATACGGTAGAAATGAGAAACCTCCTCCTTTTTTAAAGTCGGATAAAAATAATAATAATCTGAAATCAATACATACATAGATTGACACTTCAATTCGTATTGGTGCAAAAATTCTACTATTGCAATAAATATACTTATTATACCTACCTATTATCTATATCTTACATAATAGCTGTAAACGTCACACGCAACATCACTGAACGTCAGCATCAGTTGATTCAGACGACTTTACTCCAAAGATTTAAATCGTAAAACGATTTAAATCTTTGCTTTACTCTCGACATATTTTTCATACTACGCGTCTGATACCGTTTCTCAAAGAATAAATTCCAGAAAATCTCATAAATTCTTACAATAACCAAGTCGGATAGGAAATGATTTATGATAACCGTTTCCAATGTTACCGTAATCTTTGATAAGATAACGTTTTAAAAGTGCATTGTTGATATTGGACGGGATCGTGTAGGATCACTGGTCTGGAATGCACCGTGACGCCGATATAAGTTTGTTTTTATGATGTGTTTGAAACTTGAACATTTTTTTTAAAGATGATCTTATTGTCGTGTCTAAAAAAATATTTTCATTTGTTTTATCAAATATTTTTAAAAGCAATATGTGTATCACTAAATTTATAGATATGTCGTAGGACTAATCCTACGAATTTTTCTTAGACAATAATACTATTTTGTATTTAAATTGCTTTGAATGAATGCTTAAAATATACTTTACTGTAGTTATACTTTCTAAATACTTTTAAAACCTTCAAAAACATTTCACAAATCCTCTTTAGTTCTTAGCCTAATGTTATAAACATTCAGAAGAATAACAGACATAAAATCCACCTACTTACAAAATCAATCAACGCACAGGAAACTTAATTTATAACTGATTTTGAAATAAGTAGGTTTAAACTTTAAATTTAATAATGATAATAATGTTTTTCCTAAATATGTAATTTTCATGTCAGTTAAATGACTAATTATTGAATGATAAATAAATTGTATACCTCATTAATAGACTACACATAATTATACTATTAAATAATTACGATTCACAATAAATATTTACAAACTATTAAATTCTAAACATTTTTCGTTTCTATTAGTCAGATCAATACTTCCGTTTTTTTTTTTCTTTATTGTTAAAAATACAAATACATATTACAGCTATAAATGAAAAAATAGGACCCTCAATTTTAACAAGGATAACAGTTTTACTGCCACTGTAAAACAAATAATAAGATCCGTTAAAATCGTTATTTGTTTCCAAAGACTATAAAAAAACTGTCTCGATTACATAGTAGTCAAAAGTAAGAAAAGATAATAGAGGTATTAAAAAAGTAAATTTGGTTCGAAATGACGTAAAGCTTTTATACAAGGATTTGTAATAAAAACATTCTTACTTATATTATAAGACTCTAAATACAATTAGGTACCTACTTGAAATGTAGTGTGTTTTCATAGACTATATTATATTATATCCCTACAATTTGGTATGTTTTTGGCATCCACTTATGTCTTAAAATCCATATATAATAATATATGTCATTTTTTTCAAAATAAAATACAAATAAAACATAACCGATTAGTCTTATCGTTCAGGTAAACGATTCTCATAAATGACTACATTCTTTTACTACATCGAAAGTAACCTAATATAAACTATATAATAAGGGCTTTAAAGTTTAGAATTTGTTATCCGTATTTTTGCGCCAACGTGACTTAGGACAAGAAAAATTTATTACTGGCCGAAAAAAAATAAACAAAATTGAACCTTCTGTTAATAGCCTAAGGACTATTAAAATCTAATAGTCGTATTTCTGAAGAGGCAGGGCACCAGGGGGTCGGTCTTTTTGACAGGAACGAAAACAGATATGTCAAAAATATTTTTTGTCTGTACAGATTAGTTCAGACCTCAGGTACGCGATGTTGCGGCTTGAGTAGACACAATTTAGTGACCATTTAATGTGTGAAGACCGTGTTAAAGTTCATTTGTTCTGTGATTTAAAAATCGAATACTTTTATTTGTACTCTTCTTAATGACAAGTAAGTATATATGTATGTATAATTTTTTTTTAAACGTCCTGTTTTAATTTATTACATAATTATTTATTTTTCTCTGTCTTTCATTCATCTTTTAAAAAAATCATCCAATTTGAAATAAGAACTTCATATTTATTCTGTCAATGATAAATATTTTTTTTGAATTCTCACATTGATATGTGAAATTCTACACCACAAGCACCGCTGTTCGGAATTATTTCCAAACGAGCATTTTCCGCTAAATTTTTCAAGGGCTTATAAAATTTGTTTACATATAATATTAGTTAGTATTATGAATGCTTTTAAAATATATTTTAACATTTTAATGTGAATTATTTTTTCATGTTGAAGCATTATAAACAAATAATAATAATATTTTCGTTGTAGAAATCCCTTTTTGTATAATTAATTTAATCGTAATTCAAATTCAATTTTCGAAGTTGTTTTTTTTTAAGTTTTACAATTAAATATAGATGAAAAAATAACCGGTTTGTTTGTTTGTTTGTTTCAACGCGCTAATCTCAGGATCTACTGGTCCGATTTAAAAAATTCTTTCAGTGTTGGATAGCCCATTTATCGAGGAAGGCTATAGGCTATATCATCACGCTAAGACCAATAGGAGCGCAGCACCAATGATGAATGTTTTTAAAATAATAAAAATAAATTTAACAAAATTTTAGTAAAACAGACTAAATTTTTTTATGCTGGGCGTCAACAAGACAAATACGAAAATCTGTGCTCCAATATTTTTAACCGACTTCCAAAAAAGGAGCAGGTTCTCAATTCGACTGTATTTTTTGTAATGTATGTTACTTCAGAAGTTTTGTATGGGTGGGCCGATTTCGATGCTTTTTGTTTTAATCGAAAGGTGGTGCGTGTCATTTGGTCCCATTTAAATTTATTTGAGATCTAACAAGTGCTTTTCGAGTTATATCTAATAATGCGTTTTCACTTGACAATTTTTTCGTCGACCTACTTTGTATTATACCGCATAACTTTTTACTGTGTTTACCGATTTTGATGAATTTTAATTTAATCTAAAGCTGTTGTCTGGTTACATTTAAATTTCATCGAGATCTGGTTACAACTTTTTTAGTAATCTTTGATAACGCGTATTTACTTAACTACTTTTTCGTCTACACACGTTGTATTACTTGTCCATGTAATTGAAGTCAATTAGACAAAAATAACACAATTATTAGGTTCACATTTCCCTATGAAAAATAAGAATCGTTATCAGTTCACGATAAAAAACGAAATCAACAACCATACGTGCCTTAACAGGCATAATGAGGGAAACTCATATGGGCAAACATCTAAACCAAAAACAAATATTTACAAAGATAAAAATATCCTTTCCAAATAGAAGCCTCATCACCATTGCACCAATGTGCTTATATGCCCCTTTTTGTTTTAATCTATGCTTAGGTATATGTCGAAATTTTGAATGTAATGTGGCTAAGGAAGACAAAACTGTAGTGAACAGCTAGTATAATAAATAATACATCGTAAACAGTAAACATTAGTATCATCAAGTACCTATTATCTTCTACGTCAAAGGCCAGATACAAGGTATTATAGTACTCCAAGTAACTGTTACAATCGCTCAGTGTGTTACGAGGGATGTGGATCAGATGGGGCACAATGTTCTCTTTGTATCACTTCCATATGTTCGGTAACCTTGACTGTTTTATATTAAACATATGGGTAATAGTGTTTATGTACCACTTTGGTAAGATAGCCGTTGGTTGCGGTTTCAACTGCATTTATTTCGGGCAAATATTCTCCCATAACTAATGGTGTATCTTTAAGAGGAATGAAATCAATCAAATTGAAATAAGTGAAAAAAATGTGGATACTGCAATACGGGTAGTATTACAATAAGGTAATGGGGTAAAAAGAAATTTATTCTTTATTATATGAAAACTCATTTTTACATTTCTTTTCTTACAACACAATAAAACGCGAAGCTTGAAAAGGTTTTTCTTAATTCATATCAATCGATATCTTTTTATTTTATATCGAATACAAGTACGATTATACGGTTCAGTAGAATTTCTTTACGTTACATAAAAGTAAATCTGAATGATTTCTATAAAGTTTTCACGGTTACGCTTCGTCGAGCACACTCTCACTTTTTTACAAAGGGCATGTGAACACGAAAACGACGTTTATGAAATAAAGGAAAAACAGAAAGCTATTCTATCATTATTTATGGTACGTCCGTTCTTGCGTAAGTTACTCTTTAGGAATAATTTTAACATGTAATTCCTAACCGTTAATATTATATTTAATTTTTATTTTTGTCAAGAAAATCTGTTGTAGGAAAAGTAAGTCTGCTTACATTAATATACTTATTTAGGTCTTAGACAAACTTTAGCACAGCTGTTGTGCCATTTCAATAGAGCTAAAGGTGTTAGAATCAGTAAGACCTAGACTTAGCACTCAATGCTTCTACGATTTAATATTTATTAAATACAAATACATTTAGACATTTAATATAGACGCGTTATTCATATTTTCTACCAAAAACCTTAAATTTAAATGTAGAACGAATCTTAAAATCCTATTGAGGTTGTAATCTCGACCGCATCGATTAATCATCTACGTGTCTTCTCAATTCTACGTAACATTGTCGAAATTATCTGTGAATCTGTGATATTTTGGCCACTAATTATTATTAAAAGCCAATGGAAGCCAAAGGAATGAGTAACGTAAATTTAATATCATTACAAAAATAGGAATAAACGAAAATAACTATTCTAAAATAATTTTATTTAATCAGAATAAGAGTATCTTTAAGAGAATTTTACTGAGGGCTAACGCAGGAAATTTCCTGCTCAAAATATGGAGCAACCCGACTGTGGTAGTACTTCGAACTTACAGAAGATCACAGCTAAATAATACTGCTTTCAAGCAGTATTGTGTTCCTGTTGGTGAGTAAGGTGACCAGAGCTCCTGGGGGGATTGGGGATAAGACGCGCTTGCAATGCTTCTGGTGTTGCAGGCGTCTATAAGCTACGGTAATCGCTTACCATCAGGTGAGCCGTACGCTTGTTTGCCGACCTAGTTATATAAAAAAAAGAATCAAGTCTATTTATGAAACGTATTCTAACGACATTCAATCCAATAAAATTTCTCTCAATCAATACAGTCAAAACAAACCTTAATAAAAAAAAATTCAACATTCGCTCTACATCCTTATTTCTATGAGCATAAAGTTCAAAATCTCTTGAATGTGTTCTTAAACGTTGACAGAGCATCAATTAACAGTACCTACACAAAGGGTGCTGGTCACTCGACCGTGTATTCGATTAACTGTTGTAAATGAATCTATGTTCAATGAATTCTATTTTTCTGCAGTCGACTGTGAACATAGGCCGTAATAGATTTGTTGCTTTCTTTGCTATATAGCCTACTCATTTCATATTACAAAATATTTATTTAATAAAAAATAATATAAAAAGTTGGTTAGTACTAGGAACAAGTATAGGTCAACCTATTTTAGACTAGGATACACCATGACAAAAAAAAAGTGTGTGTGTCAGCTCCGATGCGTACACGATGGCGCACAAAAACGTAACATTCATTCGTTCAGTAAATTTTACTCCTCATATTTTTTTTCATACCGTGGGCCTTATATGTATGTACTCATTGGTTTTAAAATCAAGCAAACCTCTGTCACCATTCATGAAATATTAAAAAAAAAACATTTTTACTAACCAAAGCTTCATGATAAGCGTACTACAAATATAATGCTCAAGACTAATCATTAATTGTGTTATATGTCCGAAGAGACTTTCCAATCTACTTTAATTTTCCCCTGTACTTTAATAGCCCTCAAACAAGCCAATGATGTTTTTTTTTTTTAAATAAATCATCAAAACAAAACCATTCGTAATTTAATTCCCTCTAGTTTCCGATAAAATATTCGAGTGTCGAAATAACCAATAATGTAACTAAATACAAAAAGGGAAATTGCCCTCAAGTCCTTGGCTTTGTTATTATTCAAAAGGAAACGCTTTTCGAATAACGAAGATCGAATAAATGCCTCGTAAAAAGTCCATCCTTATTTGATTTCTATAAGCACTCACCTTTTAATGCTAGAATAGATATTATTATTGTTTCTTTGAAAAATAATCTCAATCATTGTAATAATAAAGTATTGTAAGATTCTGTATTTACCTATGTAATACTTACGACAGCAATGTTACCATATTTGTGGGTGTATAAATCTAATAAGTAACACCTATTACCGTATTTTTACATTTTTCCTCTTTTCGATATTCAAAATGTAGTTTGGAAATACATTTACATTATTTTTATGTAGAATGTGAGGTAGAATATTGCAAACGATATCTTGTTCCAAAATCTCGAGTAGTCCCAATGATGACGTTGCTTCACAGACCTAACAATGAAGATAAAACAGAACACAACCAAATAATACTGCTGTCACATAGTTTTGTGTTCCTCTGAGTAAGGTAGCCAGAGTTCCTGGGTCTGTATAGCGTTGATAATGGGAATAGGGTCAGCAATGCGTCTACAGTTCTGCAAACGGTCATAGGCTACGACAACACACTACCATCATATAGACCGTACTCTTGTTTTCCGCCATAATACGAACAAAAACATGAATACTAGAAAAATACTACATATAACATTTACAGCAATGTCAGCAAATCTGTTTAACGAATGAAGTCATAGAGATATATAAAAGTATCATTTTTATTCAAGTACACGCTAGATGTAACTCAAAAAATATCCTCAAAGCCTGCGAACCCTAAATACAAAGAAAAACCAAACAAATCAAACCAACTCAACCGAACATCGAGGCCAGGCTTATCTGTCCAGTCAGTACGTATACTTATAAACATACAAAATAAATGCCGTAACATTTGCATGATATGAAGCGCGAGTTCAGAGTTTAGGATGAAAGCGTGTCCAGTGGAGCGTGCTTGAACAGGCCACTGCGCGCAAACTAATTTTAACCAGCTACAACGATGGACATTTTGAATTCGACGATTAACAATGGATGTGTTAATCTATCAGCTGTTAAACTAGGCTCTGAACCAACATTATTGTAAGATAGAGGGAACTTTAATAAGAATGAGAAAACATTTTTTGATGTTTTTTTTATTCAAAAATTTCAAGATTTATAAAGTACCAGATAAAGTTTCTCTAAAATAGATTTACAAAAGATTGCGCAAGTGTAATTCTATTTATTTTAAAAACTGAATACATAGGTACTTAATACGTACATTACTGAATATAATAATCCTGTAATAACGTCAAAAAATAAAGGTGGTTGGTAGCATCAAGCCTTTAGCCTTTTTTAGTAAACTTTTAATATAGGTTATCTTCCTTCTTTGAGTCGGCAGGATGTACGGGTTACCGCACATTCAGCAATATGATTGTCTCGCAAACTAATAATCTCCTTTAATTTAGTTTATTTATTACGAAATTATTTTTGCCTGATGCTGATTTCTTATGAAATTGCTGTTTGTCTGATGCGGATGATGTCTGTACTTCTACCTGTTAGATCGACTTTTATTGGGTTTGGTTTCCCTCATGGCCTTCCCTCACATGTCGTCTCTCACTCACACAGTCCTTCAGGACCATACACGCATATAAAACCTATTGACGCCTGCAATACAGCGGCTAATTGCCGACCCTACCACCGTAGAGGGCTCTGGAGAGCGGTCCCGGGAGCTCTGACCTGTTAATCACCACAGGAACATAACACTACTTGAAAGCAGTATTATTTTGCTATGATCTTCTGTAAGGTTGTGGCATTTCATATCATATAGATTATGTGTAATAACTTTATAAGTACATAGATAGTAAAAGTTTTAAAGTAAAAATTTACTTTTTTCGTTTTAGCGCATTCAAATAAAAGCTTGTTTTTTAAAAAGGTTTTTTACTTTTAATTTATTTTTGACTTTTTAGTCTGTTATCACGTTACTTTATTCGAATTATTCTTAGCAAGCCCTTACTTGATACCCATATTGTAGAAGTGCACTAAAAATAACTAGTCCGCACTCTTGGATATGCCGCCATATTGGATTTAGAATAACGTCACAAAGTTAACCATGCATTGTCATCCAAATTAAACTTATATACAAAATTTCAGCTCAAGTGGTTGAAGATATCTGCTGCAAGATTCCACCCGAACTTACATACATTAAAGATACATACATACATTGCAAGTTAAATAAAAGCTTGTAATATACCTATGAGTAAAAAATATATGTAATATGAAATAAAGAATATTTAAATACCCAAGACTTGATATTTCACACATCACGAAATGCATTTAGATTTTATTTGCGTTGCACGGAAATATTTTTAATTCCAAGAAAGAAAAATTATTTCCTATATATTTATTCAAGTGCATACTTTGAACGATTTTATTCGTGCTTGGTGAAAAGGTGGAATATTGTGGGAGATATGCCTATAAATAGGCACGTCGAGTTCACACATACCGATGATTCATTAAATATTATCGAACGCACTTCAAATAGTTTTATATTAATAATATAAAATTATTTTAACGGACTTAAAAAAGGAGGAATTTCACAATTCAACTGCATTTTTTAATTGTGTTACCTCGGAAATTTTTATTTTGTATGCCGAAGTTAGTGATTTTTCATTCGAAAACTGATTCTCGTCATGTGTTCCCATTTTAATTTGATCGAGATCTGACGAGCAGTTTTTGAGTTATTGCTAATAATGCGTATTTGAAGTCACTATTACTATTGAAAATTTCGATAACTGAATATCGCGATATTTATTGATTATATTATATATTGAATATATAAGAAAGTAAAATTACTGTACAATAAAAAAAAGTTCCTATACAGAAACGTGTTCTGTACTTTGTTGTGTACTTGCTATAAAATATTCAAGTTTTATACTTAAACTTGAGTCATGGTTTTCAAGGAAATACTGGAATAGAAAATTTATAACAGCATAAAATAAAATTTATATACTTTCAATAGTCTTTAAATCCCTATATTGAACAATTTCGTCTCTCTATTCTCTTAATTTAAATTTAAAAATTAACTACAAAAAAAATGTTATTCTATGACAGAACAGTCTTATGAATTACCATGATTGAATAATAAACACATAAATCCTATTGATACATATTTTTATTTACATTTCTCATTTCTTGAAAACCATGTGGGAAGGAAAAGAAAGTGGAAATTATTCAGTGCAGTCGAGATTCCAATCTCAATTAAATTTTGGAGACATTTCAAACAGTTTGAATTTATGAAACTCTTCATCACTATCACTACAAATTATAAAACAAAGTCGCTTCCTGCTGTCTGTCTGTCTGTCTGTATGTATGCTTAAATTTTTAAAACTACGAAACGGATTTTGATGCGAGTTTCTTTAGTAGATAGAGTGATTCAAGAGGAAGGTTTTTATGTATAATACATGCATATTATAGTAGAGGGAACACTGGTAATTTAGAGGTTTCTAACGTATCTTTTATTGTAGATAGTATTTAGTTACAGCATTGCACCCGTGCGAAGCCGGGGCGGTTAGTTAAAAACTAACAAATTTTTTTGCACAATTAAGTCAGCCATTTCTCATATCTAAGACTAAACAATTGAATTAACACGTCATATCTAACACAAGTCGTTGGTATCATCCCCATAACAACCTGTTGCACGGAAGCGTTTCCTCTCCCTCGCGTGACACCGGTCGGAGACAGCGCGGCGTGACAACCGACCCAGTTTAAAACGAGCTAAATATAGAAAATGGTTTGTTCAAATTGAATGAATTCATTTTAAAATGTACAATGATGTTAAGGACATGTTTAAGGTTATAGGAAATATTTTTGGTGTAACTCACAACTTTATGCATATATTAATTTATATGAATAAAAATGAACGGCTCAATATATGTACCTATAAGTTCTGACTGCGCCATATTGGATTATTCTATATACAAATACTTTTCCTTTATGAGAAAATTAAATAAAAATAAATAGATACATTCACGACAAAAAAGATGACTCGGCGTATTTGGTACTTTACTGCCATATTTTTTTTAATTTTCTTTTATTCAAACCTTACCTTAGTATCGAGCTGTTACGTCCGCCTGACGGCGAGGTAACAATAAAAAACAACAAATAAAAATTACAATGTATATTGTAAAAAAAAAAAAATTAATTAAAAAATTACAATTCACCAGAATAAATAAATAATTATAGTAATAACAACGGAACTATACTTAAAGTCTTTAATAATTTAAACTCAGGGTTAGGTTCTAAAGCAACAGGAAAATTTCTTTTGGCACTTGTACAATTAACCGACGTGCACTGGGGACTTATCTTATTACGGTCCGATCCGGTGACGCGTGGCACGGTTACGGCTGTCCGATGCCGTCGGAAACTCGGAATGTGTAGCGGGTCCCGGTGACCTTGTAGAAGGACCCTCAGCTGTAGACAGTGGCCGCTGACGCCGCCTTACGGTGGAGCGCAAGGTCGGACTTCGTCCCGTTGGATGACGTGCAGGCGTCGGTAGTGAACCCGCAGGGTGCAATACGGAGATTACGTCAACCCGCAGGATGAAATGTAGGGTTAGCCCGCAGGTGAAGTGTTGTAATCAACCCGTAGGGTGAACTGGAGATGTCGACAACCCGCAGGGTGAACCCCCAGTTTCCTGGAACGCGTCGAGTGAACACTTGAAGCGCGAAAGATCCGATCCCCAGGCACTAGGTGAAACTAGGAGTGGTCGTCGGCATCTTTCGCGAAGCAATTAAAAAATATAACAATGGAGTGGTGAACGGTAACCGGTTGAAATATAAAAATAAAAAAAAAATAAATAAAAAAAATAAATTATTTAAATAAAATTACCCAACCCAGAATCGAACCCCAACTATTGATGCGCGGACGTTCACCATTCCATTACACAAAATAATAAAGAAAAATTAAATTAACAAAAGCAAATGAAGAAATAATTTTTATAATTTTAAATTGCAGGTACATCGAAAATTCTCGTTAATGAATTTTAAGAAAAAACAAGCTAATGTTGTACGTTAAATTAAATATGCAATTTGCTTCGAAAACTAACTAATTAAAGATATATGATAATGCAAGCGTTTTAATTACATTAAATAGATATTATTTATCAAAGTTATTTAATATCATAACCTTGTACAGCCTAGTATAAAATTTCACGGTGGCAATTTTTATCAACAAGAAAGACAGAAAGTATATTAGAGGGAATTTTAACAAAGTAAATAATTTAGAATAATTAGTTTTTATTAATATATAAACAAGCCACCGGTATAAAAACACACGCGTGGAATACCAAATGGGAATTAATTATCGCGGTAAAACATATTTAATACTCACTGCATTGACTAAATAGAAAAAGATTAAATTATTTACCAATTACAAGATATTCATTGTCACATTTCGTACATCGATAAATCACTATTAAGAAATATATATAGCTATAGCAGATCAAAGCAAATCAAAGCAAAGAATCACTTTTAGTATATTAAACGAAATAAGCCAGACACGAAAATTAATTAACTACGTGAATCTATCGAAATTTATTATATTAAACTTACCAAGGGGGTTTAGAGATGAGACACGTAAACTTCACTTCACAGAAAATAAACACAAACTTTTTCTTAAATACTTTAACTAGTTATTAACTGCGGCGTCGACAGAAAATAATTTCGTACGGCAGAAATGCCCTATATAATTATACTCGTTATGAGTTTGCTATTCGACGCGGGGACAGGGGAGCTTGTCCTCCGAATTTCTAGAACTTTCGTATTGACCAATCAGGAGAGTTCTAACAAAGCATTGCTACTCAACTCCAGGGACAACTAAGTGTACGGTCGCGTGGAGAAATGAAATTCCCTGTCCACTCATCATTCTATTGTAAATATATTGCAACAATCGTAAGGCTAAACTAACCGAAATGAATCTACTAAGCGATTGTATTTTTATCTTTAACTAATACACACCAAAAGGAGAAAATTACATTTTATAAGTGATTATACGGACCATCGGCCTAAAGGTTGAAATAGCATGGTATTAACAGTATTAGTGAACTAGTGGTCTGCAAGAATATGACGATGAAACGAAATCGTAACACGACCCATCATTTGACTATCCCTGGACCACAGGGCCAAAACGACGTAGTAGCTACTAGCCGCGGGGGAGGGGAAGGACGATGTACAATGTTCTCGAAAGAATATCGCTTCTGCCGTGCAACCATTACCATAAATGGTAATGAAATTGGACTCAGTGCTGACACTAGTTAACGCGCGCGGACTCCGTTTGCTAATAACAAATCAAACGTTCGATTTGTTTGTATGTAAAAGTGATGTTTTAATTAAGAAAAATGGTTTTAATTAAATTTTAAGATATTTTCGGTTCTAATAAAAATATAATTATAATTTAATAAGTATTATACTTGTTACAACGTAACAATACCCCCTCTCCCAGAGAAAGGATTTTACGTAGTAAAATCCGCTGCGGTAAACGCCAAACAAAGATTAAACCGCCCAGCCACTGTCTCACATTCATACTTCCCTTACAAATACCAAACACGCAACCTAGCATACGACCTGTCAAATTGTCTGAGGAAATTCATAATCCACAGACTACCATACAAACTAGAGTACAACCCTATTAACGGATTGGACTCAAGAACAGCACTGCATGACAAAACAAAACGTCTAAGAGAAAGAATACTGCAACGTGAAACAATAATACGAATCGGCCCTGATTAATACGCTTGTCTTTGATGAATTTGTTACAGTCACGACCCGCTGTAACGAGAAAATTTAGTGTAGGCTTATTTAGAGAGTCACTATCCGCTCTAATGAAAAAATTAGTGTAGGCTTATTTAAAGAGTCACTATCCGCTCTATACGCGCAGAACGCAAACAACAAAGCGCTTAAACCAGAAAATTAGTGTAGGCTTATTTAAAGAGTCACTATCCGCTCTAACAAGAAAATTAGTGTAGGCTTATTTAAAGAGTCACTACCCGCTCTATACGCGCAAAACGCAAAACAACAAAGCGCTTAAACCAGAAAATTAGTGTAGGCTTATTTAAAGAGTCACTATCCGCTCTAACAAGAAAATTAGTGTAGGCTTATTTAAAGAGTCACTATCCGCTCTATACGCGCAGAACGCAAAACAACAAAACAAAGACCCATACAAGAGGTCGCAACGCGCCATAAATGCGCAAAAACAACATAAAAAAAAAATAATAAAAAAAACAAACTCCCAACTAAACGTCAATATTCGTGTAGGCTTAATTAAATTCATCAAAGACAACGCATACAGAGACCGACCGCAATTTTTTAATTTACAGTTATTATAGACAATGTAAAGAGAAAAGAAAACAAAAATTTTTAAACTAATATTCTGAAGCATTACATATCAAAGAAAACAAGAATCGAACCGTTACGGTGACAACTATTATAAAAATACGAAGAATTGATTAAAACAAAACTAATAAAACGAAACGATATTGTGAGCATGTCTAGACTTTAGCAAAATTTAATTTTAATTAAAAAACATTAATAAATTTTCATTTGGAGGTTTTTCTATTCTTTTTAAACGGACTTTAATGTGTTTAATTAAAGCGCGATTACGTTCTAAAATATTTAAGTCAGCTATCAATTTGCTAGAAGTTACGTTAATTTCTTTCATGTCAAAGCACGAGTTAAAAATTGCGTCCGCAGGGTATTCCGAAAACATTTTATTTATTTGTAACCTAAAGAACTCAACCCTATCCTTAAGTCCTAAACCGCGAATGGCTACTTCATACGTGACCCCTGGTTTTATTAATTGTAAATATTTAATGGTATAATCCATTTTTAAGCAGAATTATAAAAAAAATTTTTGACTAAGTTCAAGTTAATTAAAAAATTTAAATTATTAACGCCTAAATTAAAGTTAAAACGGCCTAATTTGCTTTGGAACAGCTATATAAAAGTTAAGTTAAAAAGACAATAAATTTAAATGAAGTGAAATATTTTAAAATAATACGCAACGAAATGTGACACGATAGTGGGCAATGTTAAAAAAAAAAATATTAAGAAACGATGTTAAATAATGTACGTAACCGCTATTATCTTTTTCAGAGTATACTAAAATAAAATTACAAAACAATAAAATAAATGCAATAAATGCACCTATATAAAAAAAAAATAAAAGCAATAAATGCACACAAAAAAAATTAATTAATGCAAAAATGCACAAATAAAAAAAAAACCTCTGAAAAGAAATATTAATTACGCAAGAACACAAATGCAAAATACAAGAGTTAAAAAAAAAACAAAATGTAAATGCACAAAATTTTAGAATGCTATGTTGTTATAAAAAAAAAAATTCCACACAAAAATGTTGTAGAATAAAAAAATTGCTTATGCCCACTGTGCAGTCCACGCGTATGCTTCGGTAATCTAAGATAGTATTCGATTACCAGAAGTCAAGATCGCTACCCGTTCCTCTTAAGGAGAAACGAGTGCGTATGTTGTGGGTAATCTGAGATGGTATTCGATTACCCGGCGGAACCAGAAGTCAAAGATCGGCTACCCGTCCCTCTTAAGGAGAAACGAGCGGTGGTACTGCCCCGTTCAGCCTCGTCCGCAAAGGCCTTCCACCGTTGCAAAAGAAATACCGACACCACAAAAGTACCAAAAGAAAAAAAAATCCTGTGCTTTGCCTTTTAAACTGGGCGCCAGCCGCCACTTGTTACGTCCGCCTGACGGCGAGGTAACAGTAAAAAACAACAAATAAAAATTACAATGTATATTGTAAAAAAAAAATTAATTAAAAATTACAATTCACCAGAATAAATAAATAATTATAGTAATAACAACGGAACTATACTTAAAGTCTTTAATAATTTAAACTCAGGGTTAGGTTCTAAAGCAACAGGAAAATTTCTTTTGGCACTTGTACAATTAACCGACGTGCACTGGGGACTTATCTTATTACGGTCCGATCCGGTGACGCGTGGCACGGTTACGGCTGTCCGATGCCGTCGGAAACTCGGAATGTGTAGCGGGTCCCGGTGACCTTGTAGAAGGACCCTCAGCTGTAGACAGTGGCCGCTGACGCCGCCTTACGGTGGAGCGCAAGGTCGGACTTCGTCCCGTTGGATGACGTGCAGGCGTCGGTAGTGAACCCGCAGGGTGCAATACGGAGATTACGTCAACCCGCAGGATGAAATGTAGGGTTAGCCCGCAGGTGAAGTGTTGTAATCAACCCGTAGGGTGAACTGGAGATGTCGACAACCCGCAGGGTGAACCCCCAGTTTCCTGGAACGCGTCGAGTGAACACTTGAAGCGCGAAAGATCCGATCCCCAGGCACTAGGTGAAACTAGGAGTGGGCGTCGGCATCTTTCGCGAAGCAATTAAAAAATATAACAATGGAGTGGTGAACGGTAACCGGTTGAAATATAAAAATAAAAAAAATAAATAAAAAAAATAAATTATTTAAATAAAATTACCCAACCCAGAATCGAACCCCAACTATTGATGCGCGGACGTTCACCATTCCATTACACAAAATAATAAAGAAAAATTAAATTAACAAAAGCAAATGAAGAAATAATTTTTATAATTTTAAATTGCAGGTACATCGAAAATTCTCGTTAATGAATTTTAAGAAAAAACAAGCTAATGTTGTACGTTAAATTAAATATGCAATTTGCTTCGAAAACTAACTAATTAAAGATATATGATAATGCAAGCGTTTTAATTACATTAAATAGATATTATTTATCAAAGTTATTTAATATCATAACCTTGTACAGCCTAGTATAAAATTTCACGGTGGCAATTTTTATCAACAAGAAAGACAGAAAGTATATTAGAGGGAATTTTAACAAAGTAAATAATTTAGAATAATTAGTTTTTATTAATATATAAACAAGCCACCGGTATAAAAACACACGCGTGGAATACCAAATGGGAATTAATTATCGCGGTAAAACATATTTAATACTCACTGCATTGACTAAATAGAAAAAGATTAAATTATTTACCAATTACAAGATATTCATTGTCACATTTCGTACATCGATAAATCACTATTAAGAAATATATATAGCTATAGCAGATCAAAGCAAATCAAAGCAAAGAATCACTTTTAGTATATTAAACGAAATAAGCCAGACACGAAAATTAATTAACTACGTGAATCTATCGAAATTTATTATATTAAACTTACCAAGGGGGTTTAGAGATGAGACACGTAAACTTCACTTCACAGAAAATAAACACAAACTTTTTCTTAAATACTTTAACTAGTTATTAACTGCGGCGTCGACAGAAAATAATTTCGTACGGCAGAAATGCCCTATATAATTATACTCGTTATGAGTTTGCTATTCGACGCGGGGACAGGGGAGCTTGTCCTCCGAATTTCTAGAACTTTCGTATTGACCAATCAGGAGAGTTCTAACAAAGCATTGCTACTCAACTCCAGGGACAACTAAGTGTACGGTCGCGTGGAGAAATGAAATTCCCTGTCCACTCATCATTCTATTGTAAATATATTGCAACAATCGTAAGGCTAAACTAACCGAAATGAATCTACTAAGCGATTGTATTTTTATCTTTAACTAATACACACCAAAAGGAGAAAATTACATTTTATAAGTGATTATACGGACCATCGGCCTAAAGGTTGAAATAGCATGGTATTAACAGTATTAGTGAACTAGTGGTCTGCAAGAATATGACGATGAAACGAAATCGTAACACGACCCATCATTTGACTATCCCTGGACCACAGGGCCAAAACGACGTAGTAGCTACTAGCCGCGGGGGAGGGGAAGGACGATGTACAATGTTCTCGAAAGAATATCGCTTCTGCCGTGCAACCATTACCATAAATGGTAATGAAATTGGACTCAGTGCTGACACTAGTTAACGCGCGCGGACTCCGTTTGCTAATAACAAATCAAACGTTCGATTTGTTTGTATGTAAAAGTGATGTTTTAATTAAGAAAAATGGTTTTAATTAAATTTTAAGATATTTTCGGTTCTAATAAAAATATAATTATAATTTAATAAGTATTATACTTGTTACAACGTAACAGAGCACAAAGTAAAAGAATTTTCTAATTTATGCAGTCGTTTTGGAAGACATTTTTATTTATATATACATTTTTGGAAATGTTGTTGTTGACATAGAATTCTGCGCCTAATATCAATAAACGCCTAATGTTACGATTATTGGCTTTATTAAATTATCGCGATTAGTTGTGACTATGGGTACGTGTTATATCAATTATGGCCTTAATTAATACCTTATGCCTTGTAGGTTTACCGCTATAATATGCAATAGTAGACAAAATAAATAATTTTATATGTCTAAAAAAAACACCCTCAACTTAACCAACTTAACTTTATGATTAACTTTATTAGGGATCTCAAAAAGTACTGTATATTAGATCTCGTTCAAATTTAAATGGGACTACCTGATTAGCACTTAAATAGCTTTTTGAATAGTAAAAAATAAATCAAAAACACGCACTCAGTAAAAAGTTATAACACAAATAAAAATTGAGTCGAATTGATAACCTTCTCTTATTTTGAAGTCGGTATTAACCGACAGAAATTAATTTTCGTTTGTTAAAATGTAGGTATGAAAGCAATTACACAGTAGACTTTAGAAACCTCTCGACTTAGGGAACACACAATACATTGTGAATATACACATTAGGGTTGGCAATATCAGATTTCACTTTAAAGATTCATGAAAATGACATGAGACTCAGATTAACTTGCAGACCATTATCATCTCCAAATTTATCTCAAATAAACTTAATTATATAGAAATCTTCCATAGACAGAATCAGATTAATATACGAGCTGTTTTAGGTACATCTACAATTAAGTGAAGTAAACTTAAAATAATAGAAACTATAAACAATGCAGAACTTAATATTATGTATAAAAAACTGGTGCATAAGTTTTCTGATTCTAGAATGTTTTCGAACGTATTGCCAACCCTAGTCAAATCCTCTTATCTCACATGCATGAAATTGAAGTTAGATTAAGAACAGAGAGATTGGTATTTAGGAGTAAGGGGTTGGTTATTCTGTTCTGAATTCGTTCCTTGTTGAAAATTCTAATAGAGAAATATTGCATCTCCGTTTCGAATTGTTGGAAATCCTATATTTTCTATATTAACCCCATTCTAAAACAATCTTATTTTTAAAAGCCTATTTGAGTAAAACGTATTCATATTTTTTATTATTTATTGTTTGCCATTTGTATTAATTTGTTGTTGTCTGTCCATATGTATGCTTAGATCTTTGAAATACGCATAAATTTTATTTGCGGTTTTTTCAATAGATAGAGTGATTCAAGAAGAAGGTTTATTTGTGTAATTCATGCATAATATGGTACAGAAACACTGATAATTTTAGAGGTATATTTTGTTGTTAATAATATCGGTATACACGCGTGCGAAGCCGTGGCGGGTCGCTAGTTTATTATTAAATTTGAGATCAAATAATTCACTATTATTTTTGTTGATTGAATGATTCAACCTGAAACGTTCCACTGCCAGGCATAGTCATATTTCTTCTACCAAATCACGATTATTAGACTTTTTTTGAATGGTTTTTCTACTCTAAATAAACATAATCGTATTGAAACTAATTTCTTAATTTTTATTTAAATCTTCTGCAGACGAATAATACCTGTATATTATGAGAATGTCTGCTACATTATTTAACATTGGTAATTTATACTGAATACTCTTTTTGCAAAACTATTGTAAGTAATACTTATATGAAAGTAAATATATCGGAAACAAGTTAACTCAAGCAGTGACGAGAAAATGCTTTCAGGAGTAAATGTTCCGTGGAAAGTGAAGTAAAACAAAAGAGGAGAAGGAAATAACAAAAACAATGCACTTTTCTCTATCTTTTCTTTTTTATATCATTGAATATCTTACTTTTAATGTTAGATATGTATTGTTGGCATTTAAATTTGTAATTCTAACAATTATTAAAATATTGGATTTTGTGTCTATACTACTCTTATTGTTTATTTGTTTAATACTGGAACAGTACAAAGATGGTGACACCGTCTTCCGAATAGTTAATATTCATTTACGATTAGTCAGTCGCTTCTTTTTTGTCTTCTTGTAGGGTAGTTACACAATAAATACTGTTGTCACTTAAATTTATGCTTCTAATATTTTTATAAGATGGTATTGTTCTTACTGTGATTATTAATTATTTGTTGAAGTATGTACCGGAAGAGCATAAAGATAGAGACACCATCTTCAGAATAGTTAATACTAATTTTCTGATTGGTCAGTTGCCGTCTTTGCATCTATTGGCGAGATTGTTGTCCTATAAATATTATAATTTGTAAGTGAAGAAGCAGTTATTATTTTTTAATTATTGTGCGGCTAACGTTTCTACTCGATAAGTGGCGTATAAGTGATTAGTGTGATAACTTATTCAATGTATGTACTAAGTTAAAAAAGTTAAAAATCTGTATTGTGAATGAATAACTATAGATTTGAAGTGAGAAACAAGTGTTGTATTGAGTGTTTTCAGTCGTGTTATATATTAAACTTTAACCGTACACGTCTTGTTAAATAGAAGCTGATCCGACGTATTTCTTAAGGCTATGATTTTTTAACCGACTTCAAAAAAGGAGGAGGTTACTCAATTTGACCGTATATATTTTTATGTATGTTTGGGGATAACTTTGTCGTTTATCAACCGATATTGATAATTCTTTTTCTGTTGGAAAGGATATATCCCAAGTTTGGTATCATGATAAGGAAACCAGGGTCTGATGATGGAATTCCAGAGAAATCGAGGGGAACCCTCGAAAATCGTAGTGACAACTAGTGTGTTTGTTAATTTTTTTCGTCTAACTTACGTTGTATTATTTTTTTGTCATCTTAGTTAGGCTACTCCACAATTTTGAGCAAAATATCTTCTGCTATGCCCAAACATCAAGAATTTAGATATAACACTAAATATATTATCGTCTTTTGTTATTGCTTGTATACGTACTTTGCTCGGTAAATTTGTACTGTCTACGCCAATCTGTTCATCATTGTAATTATACAAAGATATCAAACAGAAGCTCTAAGCTTTGACGTTCTAGATCAACTCTAACCACCCTTTAAGTTTGACGAAGGCATTAGACTTTGATCTAAAGTCATCTCAGTACAACTAGGTTTAGGTATTTCAGTATTCTACAAAGCAATACCTAAATAAACAATGCGATTTGAAACGGTATAATGTATAATTGATAATATTGTTAAGAATGGTCCATAGAGGCTAGCTTGTGACATTTGAGTGACAGTATCTCGCATATGAATAGAATAGAATAATAATATTGTATTTGTACGTATATGAATTATTAAAAGACGCGTACGAAGTGAACTTCACATTATTCATTTCAGAGTATTATCAATTATGCTATGTTAAGTGTAGAACAAAAGATCAAAGATATCTGTCATATATATACGTACCTATGTCTTATTGCCTTGCATAAGAATATTACTTTAAATTGTATGAAACATACTCACCAAAATACACTTAACATAATTATAGAAAGTCTCTGTTCCTAACACTAGCACCAAATTTCCTAAGTTTATTAAATATTAGCTAGAATGTGTTTTGAATAATAAAATGTTACAAAAATCATATCAATCACATGTAAATAAAATAAAATAAATCGCTTCAAAAAAGCCTTTGCATACCAATAAACACTACTAGTATTACTCCAAAGGCCAAATTAATTATCTTTTAAGTGTATGGTTAATTCAATAAAATACATAATTAAGATAATTGATGTTGCACTCATTTTATTTGTGGAAATGAAGCATTACATTTAATTTTAAATGAATTTTATTATTCTTAATTATTAATTCTAATGGCACTTCTTTACGAGTAAGTTAGCAAAAAAGAGTTCTAAAAATAGTCCAAACAAGCACTTCTCTAATAATAGAGTAGTGGAGTAGTCAGCCAAAAACATGAATCAATTTAAGAACAGATAAGGTGCATTTACGATCAATGCGACAAATTTATCTTTTCAATCCCTATAGACGTCGTTGGATACAGACAATACACCAGTTGTTTTAAATGTCAGCCAGAATAAATAAATAAATAATTTTGTTTATTTTGTTCCAGATCTTCAGTTTCCAATCGACTTATCAGGAGTAAAAAACGACCACCCGTTCTTGGAAGAGGATTCACTTCAATCACTCTTCAGGCGACTGACGGCTCTCAACAGATGTGCCAACATGAAGCTGGAGCATCACCATCATCAGAAGAGATCCGTAAGTGCTTTCTCTTCTCTATCTCGTTTCTTTTGTATTAAATAGAATGAAAGAGAATAAAAAGCGACTTTTTCTACGTAGTAGAAGAGTAGAGGTAGGTTAGAGGGGCTGATATTGATTTCATTGACTAGCGTGTTCACCTACGCTTCCTAAGGCAGGCAAATAATGCTCTAATGTTAATTTTACTTACAATGAAATTATGAAATATGTTAAAGTTCATTTAGCATGACGTTATGATTAAGATTACGATCTGATTACGATCTTTTCGCGTTGCCAGTTTTAAAAATAATTGATTTTTGATATATAGAAACACTACTGGGCTTAAAACTGTTACTACGTACTGTGCTATGACAATTACATTTTCATTGAAATTCATCAACGTAATCCAATTAATTTAAGCTTTATAAAGTTACAAAAGTCCTAGAAATTGCAATTCACACCGACATTGAAATAACCAATAAAACAATCATTGTTACTCGTAATTGAATTATTTTGATTTAAAAAGATCGCTCCAACTCTTTGCACTTCAAAGTGTCACAAAAAAAATTAGTAGTTTCCAAGAAGATACTTTTGTATTTAAATATTAGTAGGATACTATGAAATGCTTTTACAAAATGAAACTTACAGTCCTAGCTATATAGTGTTAGTTTTAGTACCTACATACGTACGAGTATTTGTTTAATAACATGTTTATAAACGAAGTTGACTAACATTAATTAACTATAGGCTAAAGAAAATCTATAAAAGGGAAAAAAACATCAAACTGCGAAAAAAAATGCTGCACAGATTATAAAAAAATAATGACATGACATGAGACATTTTATAAACTTAGAATTTTACTCTAAGTCTAAAAGATATTTTTATATCAAAAGTTAAGACCTAGTTATCTAAAACATATGTAGTATTCGACCGTGTTGTATAAAATCGTTGTAAACAAATCATAGATTAACCCTAATCAGTTGAAGTGAAACTGAACTAGGAATATATGAAACTACGACGATATAACTTTCCGTTTCGATTCCAATCATAGAACATGTATTAGAAGTGGTATGAATTAGAGATGCGCCGAATGTAGGTTTAACCGAATACGAATGTTCGGCCGAATATTCGGTCCAAAATGTACCGAACCGAATGTTCGGCCGAATCATTCGGTTCAATTTTGCGCGGCAAACAGGTTTGTATATGTCGGTACGACGCTCTACAAGAGCCTCAGACGGCATCGCAAGATATGAGTACTCGTATTTTCTTAGTTTGAAAATTTTAGTAGTTTTAATTTTAATAGTAAAATCAATCACATCAAGTCATTTAATTTACTTGTTTATCTAGACAAGTAAATCTCGCTACAAGCTTTTATATCATAATTATAAATTACTAGCTTCTGCGCGCGACTTCGTCGGCGTGGACTCCGCTCTTATTGGTCTTAACGTGATGATACATAGCCTATAGCCTTCCTCGATAAATGGGCTATCTAACACGGAAAGAATTTTTCAAATCGGCCCAGTAGTTCCAGAGATTACCGCGTTCAAACAAACAAACAAACAAACAAACAAACTCTTCAGCTTTATATATTAGTATAGATGTAATGACTTTATAAGTAGATACTAAAAGTTTTAAAGTAACTGAGGTAGGGCACAGCAGGATATTTCCTGCTCAAAATATGGAGCAGCCCGACTGGGGTAGTACCTCGACCTTACAGAAGACCACAGCTACATAATACTGTTTTCAAGCAGTATTGTGTTCCTGTTGGTGAGTAAGGTGACCAGAGCTCCTGGGGGGGGGGATTGGGGATAGGGTCGGCAACGCGCTTGCGATGCTTCTGGTGTTGTAGGCGTCTATAGGCTACGGTCTTACCATCAAGTGAGCCGTACGCTTGTTTGCCGATCTAATTACATTAAAAAAAAGTAAAAATTTATTTTTTTCGTTTTAGTGCATTCAAATAAAAGCTGGTTTTTTAAAAAGGTTTTTTACTGTTAATTTATTTTCGACTTATTAGTTATCACGTCACTTTATTCGAATTATTCTTAGCAAGGCCTTTCATTTGATACCCATATTGAAGAAGTCCACTAAAAATAACTAGTCCGCACTCTTGGGAATGCCGCCATGTTGGATTTAGAATGACGTCACAAAGTTAACAATGCATTGTCATCCATATTGAACTTGTATACAAAATTTCAGCTCAATTAATTCAAGATATCTGCTTCAAAATTGAGTTGCAAGATTTCACCCGAACAAACAAACATACATAAATACATTGCAAGTTAAATAAAAGCCTGTAATAAAAAGGAATGTTTCTTTCATTTACCAAAAAAACTATGTACAACTTTCTCAATAAACCATACTTAGGTATTTAGTAATCTTACTATTTAATTATTCGGTAATTATTCGGCAAATCAACCGAGTATTCGGCCGAATACGAATGTGAGAAAATATGCCGAATGTACCGAATACGAATATTCGGCCGAACTATCGGCGCATCTCTAGTATGAATGTTTTTTTACACTAGTAATGTAGCAAATAGACGCACGGTCCACCTGATACGAGTACATGTAACCTGATATAACACTAAGAGTATTACAAACGCTTTTCCAATAACCCCTGTAAACATAGCGCAGCCATAGGAGCTCTACAACCTTACTCATCACAGCAACACAACATTGTGCACACAACTTGGGAACACTGTTACGTGGCTGTGACTTGCTATAAGGTTAAGGTTGCTCAGTTGGGCTGCTAAAGATTTTGAGCAAGACATTTTACTGCATTTCTATACCTCAATCAACTCTATCATTATCATCATTTTAGCTTATCGCAGTCCACTGCTAGACATAGGCCTCCCCAAGTGCGTGCTAAATATCCCGTACTCCGTAGTCCCCATCCAGCCCCCACTTTCCATAGCCGGAAATAGTTTGACGACAGCTGACGGACGAAGTGCCTGTGTCGAAATCATTGGGGGTAATGCCCATAGTCACCATAGTCACAGTGATCGCAGAGCTAGCTTTGTCACACCGAAGACCATGCCAATCTCCGGTTTGTGTATTTATAAGCCAACCGATGGATGACTACCCCGCTATCCGTGGGCTTCTACTATTCCAAGTTCGTTGTGGAACTTTGTTACCCCTCAGTCGCCTCTTACGACACCCACGGGAAAAGAGGGGGTGGCTATATTCTATTCTGCCATGTGTTTACGGTATACCGTTATTATACATGCTTACTACTTTTAAAAGTAGTTAAACAGTACCAAACTTTTATGAAAATATTTTCTTTATATTTAGAGTCAATTATTGTCTACGATCAAATCTCTCTGTATTCTATTTGGCTCTGGTCTATCTCTCTTTGTCTCTCTCTTACTCTTGCCTAGTTTCGGAGATTAGCCGGGCCAAACATCGTGACACGAGCTTTTTATCTATATAGATTTTTTAATTACATGATGATCACAATTAACTATACCTATACTGCGTCGAAGTGATGAAAGAAACGACAAAAACACTTATATAAAGTGTTAGATGTCATATGCGTCGACTCCCCTTATCTAAGGTTTTGATTAGCATAATGTGCATTCAGTTTTATTTACTTGAGGTTTTTATGATCATGACCAGCCTTTAAATGGGACTGTCAAAAGCGAACTGGTCAACTTTCTTCTTATTTTATGAATATTACATTTCTATCTATATTTATGAGTTGTTGAAACTCGTGATAATTGTAAACAGACTATTAATGAGGTAAATTACCTTGATACTATTTCTTTCGATGTACTGACCAGTATCAATTTGAATAGAAGAAGTCTGTATAGGTTTTTACTTTTTTTTTTAATTTTTAGTAAAAACAGCACAATATCTAAGTTTAAAAAAAATTAAAACGAAGATGTTTAAATACTATACTGAATTAGCAAGTTGACTTTTATTAATATACGATTTTTTTTACAAAAAATTTATCACAAAATCGTATAATTTTTAATTGAAGTCTTGAAAACTTTAAAACAAATAATATTATAACACTTCTTATATCGTTTAAAGACGTTTTTCAAAGTATCGCCTAATTCACGTTAAAATATGAATTTTGTACGTAATTTCAATTTAACTCATACCCTTAGCTCACTATGGAATAACAGAATTACGTTTCTCGTCGCCTCACTAGAAATTACCTATTTGGCGGTTCATTAAAATCCCAAAGTGGTATCATATCGCTGACAGATTTAACTTGGTATTACAGTATGTTCTATATTATCAGAATATTGCCTATTACTTAGATTGTGTACACATTTATGTGTGTGTAATTGTAAACGTACACACTTCAACGATTTCTTCTTATTAGATAGAAAATATCGATTTCTGCTCGCGACGAATGTTAACATATCTATGTACAAATATATCTTGAAACGTCTGGTATATAGCTAGGTGTATGCCTTTTTTAATTCCTTTTGCCTTTTTATGGGTCTTTCCACCTTGCCTCGGAGAGCCTGGAAAACGATCGGTCGCGGTGGTTGTTATCTTAAACACCTAATAGCGATCTTTACTACTGGTAGGGACGGGCCAATGCCTAGTATAGCAGGAGTATGGAACGTTTTGATGCTGATTCAGTTCAGTTCTTCAAAAATGTTTCTATAATTATAGCTTACAAGTCATTACATAGCAAAAAAAAAGAAATTAAAAAAGGCAGGACCTTTATCTGTCTCTGTAAGTCTAAATGTAACACATTTTTATAAGCTTTACTCAATAGACAGGGTTTTGCAAAACAAAATTGGACCACCTATTATATTAAAATTGATACCTAGTATAATTATAGGTTAATCTTTTATGACTAAAAATTTTTCGGAACTGATCTCACTATTATTAAATAATTGACTAAATCATTATTATTTTCACGAGATAAGATAAATGATGAAGATAAAACTTTTAACGGCCAATAACCTGGAAATTTGAATACGAGATTGTTAATAAAATTGCACCCGACACTTAATACGACCGTACTTAAAACAAAGACGTGAACATTTTTATACAATACTAATCGCTCGCCCCGACTTTGTATGGGTAAAATTTAATACTATGATGTTAAGATTTTTTTATAACATGACATACACATATAAACTTTAAATGGATGTAAAAATATCATGAAGTGGTAAATATGGACCACTAGCCACTAGCCACTACAGCCTATCACAGTCCACAGTTGGACATAGGCCTCCACAAGTTTGCGCCCGACATTACGACGCGAACTCATGTGTTTTGCCCATAGTCACCACGCTGGGCAGGCGGGTTGGTGACCGCAAGGCTGGCTTTGTCGCACCGAAGATGCTGCTGCCCGTCTTTGGCCTGTGTATTTCAAAGCCAGCATGGATGGTTATCCCGCCATCCGTCGGCTTTTTAAGTTCCAAGGTGGTAGTGGAACTGTGTTATCCCTTAGTCGCCTCTTACGACACCCACGGGAAGAGAGGGGGTGGCTACATTCTTTAGTGCCGTAACCACACAGCAGAAATATGGACACTTAACAGTAAATAAACATTTTTTTGCTATGTTAACATACATCTGTAACTGTCGAATCGAATTTTACATAATTTGTAATTATATGTTCATTCAAAATATTATACCAATGCAACAATTTTCTTCCAAATAGGCTTAATGCCTATTATATGGCATTATGTAATCAAAAATAATGCTCACAGTAACATAAAATCTTATTAAGAGTTACTTTCTCGCTATTTCCATTGGTTTTCAGAGCAATATTCTGGAGTGTGTAATATACCTAAATAATACTTTCATTTAATGATCAAAAATAAATACAAAATAAAAAAAGGAAAGATAGAATATTTCACGTAATTTATAAAAGTCGTGAAGATTGAAATATCTCATATCTTATAAAACTATATAATAAATATTTATCTATACATATAAAAACGTGTCACGATGTATTTTCGCGATAAACTCCGAAACTACTGAGCCAAATTTTATCAAATTTTGTAAGCATCTGTAATTTAGTCCAACTTGGGAGACAATGTAGTTTGTATCTCAATTGGACCCGGTAAGTGGTACTGCTATCGGTATGTAAGCAATCAAATTGGGTAGCTGTTTTCCAGGCAGGACAATGTCTGCCGGGTCCGCTAGTAATATTATGAACCTTAAAAGTTTGTTTGTTTGAACGCATTAATTTCTGGTTCGAATTGAAAAATTATTTTTAGATCGGATAGCCCATTTACCGAGGAAGACTATACCTATACTATTTTTTCTTCAAAGAAATGCGTGTGAAACCGCGGGATGCAGCTAGTAAAAAGATAAAATTATAAAAAACAAAGACAAATACAAAGTTTGAAATACAGTCAGTTATAAAATTATAATATTTACTCGTAGTATATTAGGCATGTTCTTAAATTATACAGCAATATCAAAACCTATTATACATTATTAATGTATGATACGCTATTATTTAACTTAGAAAAGATGCTAAAACAATCTTTAAATAAAACAAAAAATCTATAAGGTAAAAATCATCAAAAAAATATCGCCTTTTTATGTGCGATAACCGCAAGGCGTGATGCCCCTGAAGGCAAATCGATAAGCCCTAACAAATTTTAAATTATGTAACATTTCCGATATTTTTTTTATTTATTTCATAAAATTAATCTGATATAGCCTTTTTGATTTATCGAGGCATATATTACTTATCAATTTTTTTGTCGTCGGTTCTTAATAAAAAAGCTAATAAGCTTTTTCATATTATTTCGTTTCTTAAAATAGTTGTAATAGGTATGTATATTATGATTTAATATTTTTAATTTTCGTCATATTCGTAAACTACATTCGCAATGGTTTTCGTATATTTATAGTCTAAAATTTAAATTTATAATATAATAAGTAGATAATATTCTCTCGTTGTATATACATTTTAAGAAATATTTCGTATTCAAATACATATATACATTACGAGACGATTATATACACATGTATATACTTATTAAAAAGACCACTGTATACTTACGACCTGTATACATATATTACAGTGAGCAAAGGCAGAAGAGAAGATTTTCCCAAACTAAATGAATTAGTTGGTAAATTAACTTAAAAAATAGAACAAAATACGTAATTAAAAACAATTGTGACTTTTTCCGTTAACAAAGATACTTAAACCCTGTTAAAGCACTTTTCATATTATCTTTTAACTTCAAGCGAGCGATAATGCAAAAGTTGAATCGAGTTTGGTTGATGAATATAAATTTTATCTTTGTTGCGTTATAAAACCTTTAAGAATTATTTGGATAAATTTAGCTTTTTTGTAAAGTACCCAACTAGCTGTATGCGGTATTGTTACCTGCCTTGGTAAGCAACTACCTCTCGCTTACCACTCCTCACTTAAAGTTTTCTATAAAACTCAGTTTGTATGAGGAAGAGCAAAACAGAAAAACATCTTGTTAAAAATGTAGTGCTGGCCGACTGGAAAGTACCTTGCAGAAGAACACAGCTAAATATTACCTACTATTTGCTCTCAAGTAGTGTTGTGTTCCTGTGGTGAGTAAAGTAGCTAAAACTCCTAGTCCTAGGGAGGGTCGAGGGTAGGTTTGGCATCGCGCTTGCTATGCTTTTGTTACTGCCTCGGACGCATAGGCCAATCGAGTGGAAGAGAGATAGATGTGGCGCAAGCGTACAATGAGCGTAACGGGACAATTAGCGTAACGCTACAATAAGTCATTCTTTTTCGTACATGCAGCGCGCGTTCATCGATTTATTAGACGTTGTCACGTCAATAATCAACTCTGAAACTTAATAACCTGTTAATACTCGTAATAATAACACAAATTTATACGTAATCAACGTAGAGTGACAACAGCTAGGTATACATGTTAACACAAGTAATATAACAATTACAATCAGATGAACAATTTATTTAAGAAATAATTAACGAAAATGTATTAATGATTCCTTCTAATAACAATTTAGTTATCTTGTACAAGCTAACCGTATTATAAGTAGTTCGCTTAATATCAGAAAAAAGCCTCAATTGATACTATCGAGAGAACCGTCCCTCGGGAAATCTTCGAGACATTGGGAGTATAGCTGTATTGTGGCTGTATTAAATATACATCATGCAAATTGGAGCGTATGAGGGATTGATAGGCGAGCTTTTAACATCGGAGCTGTACCAAATTTAACATTAATTTATTTATTAAAATATAACGAAGAAATATAATATATCAATTTACCAAAGTGAAAGCTTTCTGTTAATGCTGTATTTTAATTAGGGATCTTTAAATAAACGTGAAGTTCAAAATGAGTAAAATAAAAAGTTAATACAAACTGTTACTTTATATTGATTAAAAATACGATCACGATCACGATTCAGCCTGTAATATGGCCATAGGCCTCTTCCCCATGTAGGAGAAGGATCGGAGCTTATAATCCACCACGCTGCTCCAAAGCGGGTTGGCGGATATATTACCTACCATGAGTAACGATCGCTATCAGGTGTACATGATAACAACCGGGACCGACGGCTTAACGTGCTCTCCGAGGCACGGTGGGGCCGCGTTGGCGCAGCGGTCACAGCACTGGATTGCGACTGGCTGTTGCGCGGGCGGTTGCGGGTTCGATCCCCGCACATGACAACATTTGTATTGGCCATACAGATGATTGCCGTGGTCTGGGTGTTTGTGCAGTCCTTGTGGATTAAAAATAATTAAAAAAAATTGCATTATCTAAATCATTTTGTAATCGTAATTTTACAAAATATTAACTTTATACTTAATTATTTAGGGTAAATTTCAGTTATTCTGTAGCTACTAGGTACTAACACAAAATTTAATTATATCGGTGCATCAACATAATGTATCTATTATATTTACATAATAATACAGAAGTTGTTAAATTATAATATGCCTGCTACGTTTCTATGCAATAATTGAAAAGGTCGAGCTCAATTATTTCCAAAGAGTAAAACAATATCAAAAGGGCAAACCAAAAACGCCTTGCTATTTCACAAACAATAATTCAAATTATAATTTTACGAACGAGCAGAAACTTATAGCCGAAAATATTTAAATAATCAGTATACTTTAATATCGTGTTTACGTAATTCAATACTTTATAAGAAAATGTTTTTTAAATGAAGTGGAGTAAGGCTTTCAATATCTCTATCAGCAGTTTTTAATGTCTGATAATAATTTATCAATATATACATAATATATCAGTTGTAGAGAAATTAGTACTAATGCAGACGACAACTCTCTCACGACCACTGCTTACTTGGGAGCTAGAACTCACAGACCCAGAAATTAACGTTCAAAAAAAAACAGAACAAAATAAATGTACAGATATATTGGCATAAATTCGTTGATTTGTAAATAAATTCGTATTTAAACGGACTAACTGAAGTATTAAATAACAATAGAATAAGAGGCCTTATTAAAATAATAATGAAGGTACGTCCTTGTCAAAACATCGTGCAGGATTAAAACTTAAAACCTTTGTCTCAATAAAGGAGGATTTGCTACCTTTTGAAATGGACCGCTAGGTTGCTACATAATTAATTTTATTTTTGTACTTTTAATTTATGATAAAAGTTTAAAACATTGTGAAGATAAGATCACAATTCAGCCTGTAATATCCCACTGTACAATAAGCCTCTTTGTCCATGTAGGAGAAGTAGAAGTGCATATAACTGAACAATAATTGATTTATTTTAAATTCAGCGTTTTCATTTAGTACTTTAGTAAAAGTTTATAGTAATATTATAATGAAAAAGCGCTGTTAGCTACTAAAATAATAAATTATCGTTTATAAGAACTTATATTTTCTTGTTAATTGAGAAGATCTAGTTAATGTTAGCGCAAAATGGTCATGCAGAATTCGTCACAATCAGCTTTCGCTCGTCTCCTGGCAGTAAAGAAAAGCACTTCTTAGTATATTTCATCAATGTCATTTTGTATTACTTTAACGATTGCGTAAGAAGACAACTACAATAGTTCATTGAACTTTGAGAACAGGTTTAAATAATAATAATACAAATTTCGCAATTACGACAATCTTCGAATTATTTCAAGATCGCGCCGAGTCATTTGCTCGGTACAGTCGCTACGAAATACACTTAGATTCATTAAAAAATTACTCACAAAGTCATTATGTCGCTAATAATAATAGCTCACAGTTCCACTTAACTCTTAATTATAAGTTAATCTTGTTTTTGTTAACTTTATTCGAAATTATAATGTGCTAAGCCAGTCTCCGGGTTTTTCCTGCATTTAATTTTTACGTCAAATTCATTGACATTTTATGTTACTGTTACTATAAGTTTTGGCATGACATGACAATTCAGCATGGTATGGTGTAACACAGCATGACATTATATGACATAGCATATCATGGCATGCTCCTACTTGGAGAAAGAGGCCTATGCCCAGCAGTGGGAAGTTACAGGCTGAATGCGTTGCGATGCAATGCGATATTATGGCATAACACATCATATCATTATGTAACCTTCCTTATTGTGTCTGGTCTCTAGAATATTCTGTTATTAGGACAAACAAATAAAATCTTTAAATTAATTGTATTAGTGTATATTGAATCTTAGTATAATTATCGTAAATTGCTATTTCTTGTTCATCATTATGAAACCATTAGGAATTTACTCAAAGAACTTAGTTGTTAATAAACTTTATTTATACATAAATAAACTTAGACAAAATAATAACAAAATACAATATATCTATAAAATTTCAGTATTTTTGTGCTCGTCAATTATTTAGTCCTAGATATTATTAGAACGTACACGTCATTATTATTTTATCTCCCTAATATCATTCTTATTACTTTAATATTAGTATTCTATTACTGGAATTATTTTTTAATTTTTCTATAACGAAATAATAATACGACTTGGCGGGGGCACTGCCGTGCCCCCCGATACTTTTGAAATGAAACAACTAGTAGTTATTTTCCTTTTCATCTTATTCTAATATTGTCGTAGATGTTAAACTAATTGAATACCTAAATAAATTTTCCATATTTTTTCAAGTACCTAACCACTTTCCATAACAACTACCCATAGATCATTCACCGACATATAACGCCGTGTCATGGTAACAAATTGCTGTAGCGGGTGTTCAAATAAGTTAATACACTTAATCCTTTGATTCATTGCCATACCTCGCTAACAAGGTCAAGACGGATGGAATAATAATATCCTTTTTATTGCTATAGTAATGAATAATTAAATTCAATGTGATTTGACTACTCATTAGTCATGTGGTCACAGCAATTATCCGTTGATCTAGCAGTCGTAAGATTGACTTTGACCATTGTATATGTAGGTTACGTAGATGTTAGGCAGACATGCCTAATTAAGGACTAACATATACATGTTTGTGTGTTTTGGAAACATAAAGCCGTTGAATGTGAGATGTTTACTTAATTCATTGAACCCATGACGTTAGGTCCTAATTTGATGAATTAGAACTACGCAGACATTTATACTGATTTTTATACAAGATATTTTTTCAATAAATAAGTTTATACATATATAGCAATCAAAAAAATCTCGAGGGAAGCAAACCATGATAAGAACTCTATTTATGAATATGGCGGATTCAACTTCAAACCCAAAACACTTTTTAACACATGCGGTTGTCTGCTCTAAGGTAGACAATTTAATCCCTGTGTTATATGTATGTAACAGGTTTGTACTTACTGTTGTAGCGTTTACAGTAGACTTTAAGGACAGACAGAAACAATATTAATACTAAAGTCATAATTTCGCTTTCTCGAACACTTGCAGTTTTATCGCATAAGTATAATACTCGTAGAAACAAATATCTAAACACTTTTAGGACGTCTAGACGTCAAAATGGACTTCAACAGAATTTATATTTCGTTTAAGCATTATTTATTTGAACTGATTTTGAAATGAGAAAAGCGTTTCATGTATTATCTTCAAAGTTACTTCGAAATAAATAAGTAATGATTCTACATAGATAACAAGTACCTACCCAATAATATATTCTATTTATATACAAATGAGTTAAAGCTAAAGAATTGCTAAAGAACGTCTGTTTATTTTATTTTATTTTTAACAATAGTACAAAGTCCATTTTTGAAGAAGGTAAGCTATGCCTACATAGTATTACAATAACAATGAGTGTAACACAATAAACAATATGTAATGCAATTGTTAGTTTTATATACTAAATGCATCATTAAAAATCATAAAACATCACCTTGAGTTTTCAAGCCATTTTAAAATTAAATTGAACTTTTCCATACATTAAATATTATTGTGAATTGTACGCTTGAAAATATACTGGTTTGGAGAAAATTTTCAAATGGATGGATTCAATTAATGAAATAAGAAAGACTTTAACACGTAAACATTTTTAATATCATATCAAAAATACAAGACTTTAACACGTAGGTACAGATAAACAAATAATTCCTATTCGCAATTTTAAATAAGCGTATACAGTAGGTATTACAGTAATTTTCATTGATGATTTAATTTTTTTGTTTCAGAACGATTCTGACGATGAACAATGTGCTTTGAGCGACAAGTGGCAATATGAGAGGAAATCAAGAAGATGGTCCAGAGTTGTAGAAATCACTCCACAAGCACAGAGAAGGTTACAGGTACGTACTATACTCGTTTATGTCTTACGAGTATTACATAAATTTAATGTAATCATTATTTTTACCAAAGTGATTCCTAATTTAGCGATTATTGTGCGCAGTGAAAATGCTATATTGGAAAAAAATGTTAAATCAGTTACATAATAATTTTGTTTGCTGGCAAAGGAAAAAAACCGACTTTAATTTGTATCGACAAGTAATGCGACGTATGTAGTCGGTAATACAGTCAATTAAATTGGCATTACGTCGATTAATTATAATTTAAAAGAAATTATCAAATTGGCACGCCCAGTAAAAAAAGTTATGAGGTAACACACATGAAAAATACAGTCTAATTGAAGACCTCCTTTTTTTAAGGCGATAAGAATATGTTGGATAACGATTAAAGCAAACAGTACTTACCCATCATAGGTAAAAATCTTATAAAATAGTTTTTAATAAATCTGTACGTCATCACCAGGTGATAGCATCTCGTGCATTAGCAGAGAGGGAAGCAAGAGAAGCGAGGGGAGAAGTTGAAGATGATGAAGACGAAACCTTACCTACAATTAGGGTGGGACTTGTGGACGCTGATGGACACTACACAGATGTTGAGCCTGATCTGTAAGTACTCGATGATGAAGATTTAACAATCCCTTAAAATGATAATTTTAATTATGTGGAATAATTATAATATTTGAGAATAATAAGTTTATATCGAAGTAAGGTAGATAGATAACAGGATATATTGCCCAGAATCTGGAGCCACCTTGCTGGCGAATTACCTTACCTTAGAAGATCTAAGCCAAATACTACGGCTCTCAAGCAGTTTTGAGTTACGATGTTGTAGAAACCGCTTTCCATCAAGCAAATCGTACGCTTTTTTGCCACTGTAGTAGTATAAAAACATCTAAATATAAAACATTCAATATTGCTATTGAATCTATAATTAAAGTTATTAAAATTATATAAGAGTAAGCCAAAATAAAAATTTAATTTAGTAGTCTCTAACCACATAATACAGTGAAGAAAGAAATCGAAAATCATTCAAATCATTTATCACGGAAAGCCCACGCACCATATCAATCAGAATACTAAAAAGATAATATTAATATAACGCTTTTACAATAGACCTAATCATTGGTACCATCGTGTTAATGAGCAAGTATCTGTAAAACGCTTCGCAGAGAGATAATTGGCCCTTGATTACGTAACACTGATTGAAATGTTAGATACAAAGGCTCGTCTTTCTCTTAAGGTACCAATTTTAGACGACCCTTCACATATTTCATAATGCCTTTAGTTTTAGTTGCCATTGTATTTCATATCTTAGATTGGATCAAATATGTATTTGACTTTATACTTACAATGTTCAAAATTTTTGAAATGGAGTACTTATTCTAAAAATATTCATCACTACCATCACTACAGCCTATCACAGTCCACTGTTGGACATAGGCCTCCACAAGTTCGCGCCCGACATTATGACGCGAACTCATGTTTTTTGCTGGGCAGGCGGGTTGGTGACCGCAGGGCTGGTTTTGTCGCACCGAAGACGCTGCTGCCCGTCTTTGGCCTGTGTATTTCAAAGCCAGCATGGATAGTTATCCCGCCATCCGTCGGCCTTTTTAAGTTCCAAGGTGGTAGTGGAACTGTGTTATCCCTTAGTCGCCTCTTACGACACCCACGGGAAGACAGGGGGTGGCTACATTCTTTAGTGCCGTAGCCACACAGCACTAAAACTTTCTAAAAATATTAGAAAGTGGTAATTCCTTAGTGTGCTAAAAAATTTTTATGTTCAAGCACTAAAAGTAATAAAAATTATATAGATAAGGAAAGTAAAATTGATAATAATTTTTTTTATTTAGAATCATTATCTAATATTGGCAATAAAACCAATCATTAATGGATATTATCTTATTCAATGATGTTTAATTAAGTATTTAAAGTTACGTCAAATTAAATATTTAAAGAGAACTTGTGTAAAGCTATTTCAGTAATTAGTTATTATTAATGTTACATTGTTCTAAAATGTGTACTTCAATGTCTTTTGTAAAAAATTGTTTCGACTAGCAAATCAATAAAATACCGTGTAACGTTCATAACCATGTAACCGACTAATCGGCCAACCTGCTGAGCTCTGCCCAAATTGGTCGGTCATTGTCAATTACTATCTTGAAACAGTCCATAATAGCTGTCAGCCTTTACCGTCGCTACCAGAGATATTAGTGTTATAATTGTAGAATGGACGCCTGTCAAAATTAATGGACTCGTTAGTTTGCCAGTTTTCTTTTCAATTTCAATAGCCGTTAAATAGCGGTCAAGTGCCCGAACGAAAGTACTGACCGTACTATATTGATGTGTCAAATCATTTTTATTAATTTGTAATTGATAGCTTAATTGTTAAGAGCTATAAGGAAATATCGGCAGTTACAATGTTGAATCTAAATGTCAGTGAAATGTTAACAATATCGTTAACAGTGGAAACTTGTTAACTGAACAGGTATCATCATGCAGACATCACTGTCGATCGTTAAAACGGTGTCTTAGGTTTTTAAAATTACAAGGAATGTGCATAGCACTTTCTTTTGCTAACAATGTCTTTCTTGTTTTATCGTTTATTAAAATAATCTTTCTAAGTTTCAAATTTTACAAATAAAATTTTTACTTTCAGTCTTATACTAAACTAGCTTCTGCGCGCGACTTCGTCGGCGTGGACTCCGCTCCTATTGGTCTTAGCGTGATGATATATAGCCTATAGCCTTCCTCGATAAATGGGCTATCTAACACTGAAAGAATTTTTCAAATCGGACCAGTAGATCCTGAGATTAGCGCGTTCAAACAAACAAACAAACAAACAATCAAACAAACAAACTCTTCAGCTTTATTATATTAGTATAGATCTATGACTACATAAATCATCGAATACTTACCAATAAATAGCAATTTGTTTATGTTTATTTACATAAGCATGCAGAACTAATACTCAAATTATAGGCTATTGTATATTCAAACAAATAGTTTGTCTAACAGAGTTGTAGTACAATAAATATTTTGTTGCTACCAAATCTTGTCACATCAGATAAATCATTGCCAGTAGTCATGGACAATGGTTCGTGATGTCCGTCAATCGGACACAATGACTATAATTAAGCCTTCTGGCTATTTGTTCTACTTACAATTTGGGCTCTTAGCCCTTCACCTATCACGTTTCCATTTTGAGTTGCTAAACCATAGGAATAATGATAGGTTGATAGCTGCATTTGTTTGGTTGTAATGTAAGCGGATCTACATACGTCGTATTTTGCTTAAACATTTTTTGTTTGTCTATAAAATATTAAATATTCAAGTGCTGGTAGACACAGTACAGTAGCTATATAACTTTAAGTTACAATACATAACTTTAAAATGTTAAATTTTCAATTCATCAATGTTTTAAAAAATGGTGTTCATATATTTTGCGCTACAGATTTCAGTAAAAAAAGGAAAAATACATTTTGTATCAAATGAATGCGAATAATAAAATATTTTTTCACCGCGGCTCCGTCCTTTGGTACCAGCTCATGTTTATATCAGTTACGTTCCGGTCCCTTTTCCTGGGAAATCAGCGTAAATGCATGCAAACGAAAACATGTTTGAAATTAAACGATTTTTAATCAAAACGAGTTGGTTTCAAATATAGAAACTGAGTTTAAGTTTTGGTAATAGAAGAATTCGCTTACAGAAAGACCACAACTTAACCTATTGCGTCAAACACAAACCCAAATAAAGGGCATCAAGTTTTTTAGAGCGGAACGCACTAATGCAAGATTAATAGTTTAAAAAGTAAAATTGTCGTGAAGCACTCTATAAACATATTTCAACGGAAAAGTTTAAAAACCAGACCGCTCGTCGTTATAAAAACCAGATTCACTATATCTTCTTGAGAACCTACTTTTTTTTTGTTTTGATTCATTTGTACAGTTGATTTTTTTTTTTATATATTGTCACATGAATAAGTATTTAACTAAATTTTAGCAATAACAAAGGCTGCAAAGACTAGAAGTTTAGTTATAATGAGAGCTTATGAAATGAAAAGTAAGAAAATTATAATAAAAAATCAATTTATTCGTGTATGTATATTATCAATATTACATACATAAAATTATGCAAGTTAGACAAACATAATATTACAACAAATAACAGAAATATGTTATAAGCGTAACGTAATTCCAAAAATTTTGTCATGTTCATAATACGAGTATTATAAACCTTTAAGCAAATTGTACGCGATGTAACAAAATTATGCGGAACTTTGTCAACTCTCTTGAACTCGGATTGTTGTTATATGTTAAACTCCAATCTTGTCTTAACATCGCTTAACCCCCAAGGAGTTTCGCATAACTTAGATAGATATGAAAGTCCTCTAATTACTCCGTAGTTTGTGGCAATATTGTTTTTACTGCCCGCGAGCAGTTTCAAAGTTATTTTCTCCTACTGTTTAAAAAAAGTTATGCCTGTTCTAAAACTGTAAAATTTAAATAAGTTTATATTTTTTAAAACTTTTGTTTTATCATTGGATAATAGTCTTCTAGCCGCAGTCGTCTAGCATTAAATCTCTTTATATACAAAAAACTTTGTTATATTAAGACTAACATTCATAAAAAAATATAGCATCAGATATCATTACATGGACATTAAACTTCAACAAATCTTCAATCTCTTCTTAATCTAAAGAAACTGAGACAAACTTACACGGAAATCTTTTAGTAAATATCAGTAAACATGGAACTGCCTTTCGATGTTCGAAATAAATTTAATCTTCGTTACTAATTGCCATTTCATCAAACCGCTTAGATTAGTATGTAAATAAGCCTAATTGGCTCTTTAATATCCATGATCCATTTGATTTACAAACGTGATATGTTTAGAGTTTAGAGATAAATTATTCCTGACATTCGGTTGAAACAATTTAAAACTTTCAATGTTCATTTCGGATGTAAGAGGACTAATGATGGGTGATTAAAACTTGATAGCTATTTTGTTCTCTAAATGGGGCTTGTAATATTATAATGAAACTATTTGACCGTAATTTAAATCAAATATTTAAATCACTGTCATGCATAATGCACCGAATTATTAAAAGTGAAATCTTTATTTTAAGGTTAACTGTATCGGGACAACAAACACATATCCAGTTACCAAGTGACAAAGAGGATGAAGAAGAAATGAGTACCAGATTTAGGCGGACGGGATCAGAGAGATTACGCGATGGAGCGAAAGCTCTGTTACGAAGAGTTGAATCTTTGAAAACGCGGAGAAGAAAACGACAAAACAGAACCGAAGTCATTGTTTCTTCACCGCATTTTTTAGACGTCCAGCAAGATAAATATGCAGATTTAAATTTTATAGATATGACTCCAACATCGCCTACTGCGTTTCCCTTTCCCGATTTCCACAGTTCACCTATCCATGCCCCTGCTATTCGCACACAACCCCCCTCCCCAATGACAACAATGCCTCCGTCCCCTATAGCTCCTCTTGAACAGTCCTTTGTTTTGCATCCTCCTTTTGGTGATGATAGTTCAAGCTATGCATCAGATAATAGTATGAGCTCAAGCAATAAAAGTTCTAAGTCCAAGTTAGGAAGAGCGAAAAGAATCTTCCATCGAGGTCTTAGAAGCGACGATTCAAGTGCATTGAGTGACTCAGAGTGTCAACCAGCAAGTTGGAGACATAATTATTATAAAGAGCATAATACTCATCATAATACTGAGGTACTTATTTACAATTAATTCAATTTTTTCGACTATTCGTTGGCGCAGCTTGTAGTAGCTTTCAACAAATATTAAACCCAGACTCGGGCGGGAGTCGAACCCACAACCCGCGGAGCAGAAAGTAGGACCACTATAAACTGTGCCAACGGGCTAGTCAAAAGCTATAACAGCCGGCTGTTACCTATATATAACACAAGCATTAAGTTGATTACCTTAGAAACAGACAACCGTGTGTAGGTATATGATATTAATGCCTAGATAAAAATAAATTCTCTCCTTAGGCATGTGATTGTGTATTAGGTAAAACTGAAACCTCTATTATATAACAATCTTAAATGCAGTGATTATTTTTTTATTTTAGGTATATGTGGAACCGTCGTCACCAGTAGAACTTAAGCCAGACCCGGAAATACTTCGGGAGGTACAAAAATCGCCAGCACATACCCCACATCGGCGACAAGCTATCAGGACAAGTTCATTAAACTTGGGAAAAGACGGACAAAAGTAAGTTATAAAAATATATACGTATGTAATGAACCATTCTCCCGGGAATTAAAGCCAATCTACACAGCTGTGCAACATTATTATAATTAAAACGAAACTGTTCGAAAAGATCCCCTAAAATGTGATACAAAGCTAATAGGTCTCTCTCGAGATAGTATTTACACGCGTATGTATCTTTAATAGTTTTTAACTTAAGATATTATATATATATATATATATATATATATATATATATATATGTATAATATATATATAAGTATATAAAAACATTCGTCTAAATAAGAATACTATAGAGTTATAGACTACTTGACTAGACTAAGAAGTTAAGATAAATAGTAACGTAGCAATCACCACAGTGCAGAATAGGTAACATTCGTTATTGAATCGTTCAAAAATAACTTTGATGTTGACATTTATTTTTATGAACATAAAGATAATTATGTAGTAGATACGTTACTTACCAGCAATTGAATTTATGACATGTGGAATTATCCACATACAGAACAAATATTTATACAATTTCGGATAACGAATTATCATTTTATCAACTACACAATTAGTATCTATAAAGTATCAGTGGCAATCTTATCAGATTTGTTCAATATCTTTATTATTCTAAATGTGTTTACAAGATCATAGTAAAAAAAAAAATCTGGAATATAATCAAAGTTATCTTTAACAAAAGTGAATTACATGTTTACAAAGCTTAATTACCTTATAAACCACTACGTATTTCATTTATATGATTTGTGAGGTAGCACATCCGCAAACATAGATTACTACGCCATTTTGAAACCAATTACTGGACACTAATTACCTCGGACGAGAACATTACCAAACGAGTCTTAGTATGTTATAAGGAATACAAGGAGACTTATTCGTATGCTAATATTCAGCTGGAAAGGAGTATTGTATTTAGTTTTCTTTCGCAATGAATCATGAAGTCAGTGAACTTGGTGTATTTATAGTTTTATACCATTTATCCCATCTATAGTTAAATATTGTTATGCTTTTGGCTATTTTTGAGACAGAAAAAAGTGAAACATACTTTTTGAAACAAAAAGTCATAAACAGCATGTATCGACATAATCAGACCAAATCAATCCACATACACATATCGACAAAAAAAGGCAGCACGTAAGAACTAAGTAATTTTAAGGAAGCTAAACAAAAATACTCGCATTTATTATAATAATTGATTATTTGATTTATTGATAATAATTGGTTAATTGATTTTATTGATAATAATAATTGATCAATTGATTATTTGATTAGGTACATATAACAATTAATTACCTATTTTATCAATTATTTTATTTCCAGATTTCGAGATAGAAGTCTAAAACGAGATAAGTCAGCATCGAGAAGCTCTGAACTAGATAGCAGTCCTAACTCCGCTGGATCCAGGTCGCACGATGGGGATCAAGACGATGATGATGATAGTCTTGACATCAAAAGTAAAAAGTAAGTTTTACTTACAAGATCTATCTTTGTTTTACTCGATCCAGTGTGTTTCTCTTGATTATTTTCTTTGGTTGTCCTGTTGGAATATCATTCCTGTTTTCGAATAAAATTATAATTATATATTAGCTATTTGGTTATAGTTATGTATATGCATAATTTCGTATTGTTCCAATATTAATTTAATTTCCTTAGAAGGGGAATGATCACTGATATGTTGTAATCACAATTCTTTTGTTTTAGAAATAACATTCAGAGATGGTATTCGTTTAGGACAAGTACTCTCAACGGTGGACCAAAAGCAAATAACACTTTACAGCCAACACCGAATCAAAAAAATCCTGAAGCCTATCGTAAGTATTTTTAATAGATGAGAAATGTATTTTTTGCTACACGTTTGTTAAGGTTATTTTATATTTTCATAAGTTCACCATAACATATTTATTTATTTATTTTTTATCATTAAAATCAAAATCGAAATCAAAACATTTATTTCGCCATAAGGTGATATATCATAATGAAAGTAAAAAAAAAATCATTTACAAAAAAAAACTAAAAAATAATAACGGAAAGTTAAGGCAGCAAAAAATCAAACCAAAAAATTACAAAATAAAAATAAAAATTTATATCTTAACATTAGATACATTAAACTTACGTAATGTACCCAGTGTTATAAGCAACCCTAACTTAGTCAAAATATTAAATTACTAATGTCTCGGTAGACATTACCTACCTACTTTATGATTAATCATAAGGAACTTATGGTGTCTCGATATTGATTGACTTTATCACTTAATGAGATTTACTCGTATGTTTACCAACCTTAGTAACTCTTGATTAAATAAAATCTGTATTCTAAAATGTTTATGTTTCATTAACTTCTTCACAAATTCAATTCTAAACAAAAATCTAAACCGTACTTCATTTAAATGTTGCGTAATTCCGTATTAATTTTAATTATAATTATTTAAAGTCGTTAGTTCTTACAAAGATGAGTCATTTAAGTATAATGTATTTTCTTGCAGTCTCTCGCCCAATGTCTTCTTTGTCTTGTGGTCAGTTACATATTCTAAGAAAACTTGCATTGCTAAGACTTACAGCGTGTATGGAAAGTTATTGCCCTTCGCACAAATCGGGCTGGAACTGGGAACTACCTAAACTTATTAGGAAAATTAAGACACCAGATTACAAAGGTAATTCAATCAATTCTAACCATTATCTATAGTTTTGTATATAATTTCGATTTATATTATTTTAAGAATAATTTGTACCTATGTGACGTCAAATTTAATAATTTTACTTTTTTTTTTCAGATAAAACAGTTTTTGGTGTGCCCTTAACAATATCATTACAGAGGACAGGGCACTCTTTACCAAAACCTATACAATGTGCACTAAATTGGCTTAAACATAATGCCTTGGACCAGGTAGTTAATTTTGTTTCCATATAATATTTATACTGTTTCTATAAATTCCAACAAAATTGTAAAAAAAAATACTCAAAATTAACCTTTTTCAGATGGGAATATTTAGGAAAGCAGGTGTAAAATCTAGAACAGCTAAACTAAGGGCCGCAGTAGAATCCGCCGGAGCAGCTAATGCAGCATTTGCAATAGAAAATATGAACACTATAGACCCAATTCAGTCTAGCTTAAATTTTGAAGGCGCTCAAGCGCATGACGTTGCAGATATGGTCAAACAGTATTTCAGAGAACTACCAGATGCGTTGCTGACTAATAAACTTAGCGAAACATTTATTGCTATATTTCAACGTAAGTAAAATAAATTTAATTTAAAAATGATTAAAAATAAGAAATGGTAAACCATGTGTTGTTTGTGAACCACTTTATATAATTACTAGCCGACCCGTGCCCACTTCGTTGGGCGTTATAATCCATTTCACATAAGAAGGATACGGTTAAATTTGATATGTTCCAATACACTCTCACTATTTTCAGCAAATCAGATAAATATAAATGTTTTAAAATCACCAATTAATTTCTAAGGCAAATAATAATGCTTGATTAGATTGAATTGTTGACACGGCACGTCAGAGGGCGCAGGTTCAAATCCTGCTGATTTAAAATCTTTATATATTTTTATCTTTTTCCTTTTATCTTGTCACTCCTGAATAGTGTAGCTTTCTGTTAGTGAAAGAATTTTCATGATCGGATCAGTATTTGCGAAGATTACCCCGTATATACAAACAAAGTTATAAACTTTACCTCTTTATAATATTAGTATAGACTAGCTTCTGCGCGCGACTTCGTCGGCGTGGACTCCGTTCCTATTGGACTTAGCGTGATGATATATAGCCTATAGCCTTCCTCGATAAATGGGCTATCTAACACTGAAAGAATTTTTCAAATCGGACCAGTAGATCCTGAGATTAGCGCGTTCAAACAAACAAACAAACAAACAAACAATCAAACAAACTCTTCAGCTTTATTATATTAGTATAGATGTCTAGTCGATCTTTGCTTGCTTGTTTCTATAAGATGTTAATTTGTTATACAAATAATCTATTCATTTATTCATTCCTTTTGGTATGTCTTCAAATAATGCCAAGTCAGCATAAATGATGTGCCCAATATCACATATACCTAATAGAAAAAATAAGACCTAAATTAAAAGCACGAAATTAAATAAATATTTTGTAATTTTTAAATTACAGATGTTCCGGAACCATTAAGACCTGATGCAGTCCAATGTGCGTTGCTGCTACTTCCGGAAGAACATTTGGAAGCCCTACAGTCTCTACTCATATTTTTATCAGAGGTTTGTGCAGTTTTACATTTATTATTGAAATCAATATTTCTTATTCTTATAGTTAAATTCCGGAAACTATAACCTGGGGATCTTTAAGTCGCGAGTGAATAGGTTACTTCTAGGTAAGCGTGTTCCATCCTACACCACATTTTCACTTAGCATCAGGTGGAATAGTCGTCAAACGCAAGCCTACCATAATATAATTTAAAAATATATCAACACATACGTGCCTTGATTTTTAAGTTTAGCAACAAATTGGCGTCTTCACATCATAATTCATAATTATATCGAATCAATAATATTGCTAAATTTTAAAGGTAGGCGTTGCGATATTTATCATCCTTTATTGTCAAAACATTATCCCAACTTTACAGGTGGCGGAACATTCTGCTGTGAATCAAATGACAGCTTCTAATTTGGCAGTCTGCTTCGCTCCGACTTTGTTAAGGTTACATCATGTTCCACCGCAGACCGGTAGTACTAAGGAGGGAAACTCAAACAGCAGGTACTTTTTCTCTCTACATTTTATTTCAATATTTTACGAGTCATAAGATAGGAGATATCCTTGTTAATAAAAAAATATACCTGAAGATTTTAATTATTTAATTTAGTTGACTTTATTATGAAATTATACAAATTAATGTCTCGTGAACAAGACATTCATAAATAACGTGGAAATATCGAGCTCCGCAAAATAAAAATAAAAAAACTACCTATTTCGTTTTAAATAATTTTAGTTGCCAACCTAGTTGTGTAAAAAAGTCAAATTAAGAAAACGCTACTATAGACCGGTGCTTTTAGCGTTTAAAAGTGGTAAAAACCAAAGAAAATTATAGTAGGATGAAACACGTTGTAAAAGAAAGAGAATAAATACAACAAAAAATCGGCCAAGTGCGAGTCGGACTCGCGCACGAAGGGTTCCGTAACATTGACTAGGTACATTGATTTTAATATTGGGCAAAAAGCGGCTAAAAAAATCACTTTTGTTGTATGAGAGCAAAAATAGGCAAAAATGACGTTTTTTTGTATGGGAGCCCCCCTTAAATATTAATTTTATTTTAATTTTATTATTTATTATTAAAGTAAAAATAGAACTGAGTATTTTGTGAATATTTCAAGTGCCTACCTGTTGCCAACCTGTTGCCATTATTGATATCGAGCAAAAAAAGACAAGAAAATCGCGTTTGTTGTATGGGAGCCCCCTTTAAATATTTATTTTATTTTGTTTTTAGTATTTGTTGTTATAGCGGCAACAGAAATACATAATTTGTAAAAATTTCAACTCTCTAGCTATAGCCGTTCTTGAGATACAGTCTGGTGACAGACACACGGACGGACGGACGGACGGACGGACGGACGGACAGCGAAGTCTTAGTAATAGGGTCCCGTTTTTACCCTTTGGGTACGGAACCCTAAAAATGAAAGGAAAAATAAATTACGGTCGATCTGAGGTTGGGAAGTGGAAGGGAAGAAGAAAGTAGGGGTTTAAGGGTAAAACTACAAGTCCTATGGATATACAAGTCTTATACTATAATTTTCTTTGTTGTGAAAAGCTAAAAGCACTGGTCTACTATTCTAGTGATCAGAAATGATTTTTGAACATAGATTTATTAAAGTCTAAGTCGAACTTGTACAAATAAATTCGCAGGCTGATAATAGAGAGCGCGGCGGAGCAGCGGCAGGTGAGCGAGTCGCGCGCGGCGCACGCGTGCCTGCTGCTGCTGATCACGCAGCACCGCGCGCTGTTCCTGGCGCCCGCCGACATGCTGGCGCGCTGCAAGTTCAACTACTTCGAGGAGAGCGTGCCGGTCACTAACCATTGTTATTCGCTTTGTAGTCAACTATATTATTATTTATTTATTTATTTACACTTTATTGTACACCACAACTACATTTTAAACATTAAACACATTTAAAGACTGTGAAGTAGGTACAATAGGCGAACTTATGGCTATTAAGCCATTTCTTCCAGTCAACCCAACATTAACCCAATATTAACCAGTTTGTTGTGTGGTTACGGCAGTAAAGAATATAGCCACCCCCTCTCTTCCCGTGGGTATCGTAAGAGGCGACTATAAGATAATACAGTTCCACTACCACCTTGGAACTTATAAAGTCGACCGATGGCGGGATAACCATCCAACTGCTGGCTTTGAACTACACAGGCCGAATACGGGCAGCAGCGTCTTCGTTGCGACAAAGCCAGCCCTGCGGTCACCAACCCGCCTGCCCAGCGTGGTCACTATGGGCAAAACACATGAGTTCACGCCGCTTTTGGCATGAATTTGCGGAGGCCTATGTCCAGCAGTGGACGGCGATAGGCTGAAATGATATTAAATCGGGATCTGTCCCGATCCTCCTGGGGGAATGGGGATAGGGTCAGCAACGCGCTTGCGATGTTTCTGGTGTTATAGACGTCTATAAGCTACGGTAGTCCCTTATCATCAGGTGAGCCGTAAGCTTGTTTGCAGACTTAGTTATATAAAAAAAAAAGATTTACATATATGTGTTTAAGGTTTCTGATATACTTTTACCATCATAGGTAGGTACCCTTGAAAACAGCAAAATGGTGTTTTTTGAACGTATTCATGTATATTAATATAAAACATCTTCTACTACGAGTAAAACATATTCTACGTAGCTTCCCTTAATAAACAGAATTATTTAAGCAAAATCATAATTTTTGGACGAATACTTTTTATATAACTTTTTTTACATCTTGAAATGTGATATCATCAACAAGTTTCTTGTTATTTTAGGCTTCTTATACTGTTGTTATTATTATACTCGTACATAAAAAAAAATAGAAATAGAAGAAAAGTGTGCCGAGTTAGCGTTTAAAACTCGTCCTTAAAATAAAAGAGATACTTTTTTAACAATCAAAGAATGTTAATATGTAAAAGATAATTCTAATGACAAATACGTAGCGGCTTGCACCTAGCAGTAGGAGTTTTTGATTTGACAAAATTAACTTCGCTTCAAGAATGTAAAAGTAAAGATATCCCTAGTAAAGGCAATATGTTTATTTCTATTGCAGGTTGCGTTAGAAGAATTGGGCGCGGATTTCAACCAAGACTGGAAAGGCTTCCAACAAGCCTGCATCAAAGCTTTACTTAAAGAGGCCAAAGAGAAGTAAGTACATTAATAATCTTTGTAACATCACTCGCTAACTGAATCTAATAAACTAACCGTAGGAAGTTTTCGTATCTTCAATTTTCACTTCACTTTTTAACATTTTATATAAAACCTTTTTAATGCCTTTTATAGAGTCTGTGGCCGGTCGGGAAAGAGGTGAGACATAGGTGTTAGCCATTCACGGCTCATTTTCGATGTAGAATTATCTGTTCTTTACTGTTTCTTTAACTTTTTCCACTCTTTCATTCTATTTCTAAAATTGAACTATAATAACACACTTACTTGTTTTTTAATCAAAACTACAATACTAATAGATAAGTAATTATTGAAGATATGGTTGCTAACTTTGAAATTAAAACTGGTTTTTATGTTATGTTCGTTACCTTATAAGATGAAAATACATTAAAGAACAGATTTCAATAATCTTATTTCACTTCATAACCATCTTAGACGTGTTGGTGCAATGTAGATTTCTAAGAGTAGTATTTTCATTTAGAAACACTGTAGTTTAATTAGGCTGACAAACTAATGAAGATCATTTAGTATGCAATATAGGTTTTTTATTAAGGCATGTTAATTGTAACAACGTATCGTTGTCCCCAAAATTGGGCAGAAGCCTCTTTTTAAAGAGGGTTGTTGATCTACAACATTGAAAACTTTAGGTTTATACGTGTATTGGAATCAATATTTATACATGTATTTGAAAAACATATTTGTACCATACTTTCTTCTTCATTGGGTACGAGATCAGTTTAAAAACTACTAGTAGACTTTGTGAGTGTTTCAAGCAAGAATTGGTTTTTTTAAGATTTAATGTCTGTGAAGGAATTTATAATCACGTCCCATTTATTGTTTCTTAAAGGTTTCGTCAACAATCGAGTATTAAAAACAAAAAATAATCCAGCCTTAAAAACTTTACAATTAACCAAAGAAACTTCTTATACCATGTGGGTTACTAATTTTTAGGATGTCTTCAAATTTCGGCAAAATACCTATCTACTATTCTCAAAGTTGTAAAATTCTACCTTATAGGTACCAATAAACATAAAATGTATCTGATTTCCAGGACCCGAGGTTGGATGTCAGTATCGGGTGCGGCTCCTCACGTGGAGTTGTGTTGTAAGAAAGTGGGTGACGGTCACCCGTTAAGACTATGGCGCGCTACTACTGATATTGAGGCACCGCCGCAGGAGGTTATGCAGAGGTACATTAGCCTTACTATTATTATCATGGCGACTACTTGGGCTTTTTTTATACAACTGTGATAACAAACAAGCGTATGGCTCACCTGATGGTAAGCGATTTCCGTAGCTTATAAACGCCTGCAACAGCAGAATCATCGCAAGTGCGTTGCCACTCCTACCCCGGACCCTCCCCGGGAGCTCTGGCCACCTTGTTCACCACAGGAACTCAGACCTTTTTACTAGAACACTAGACTCACTTCTTGAGATTTGAGATACACTACTTGAGAGCAGTATTATTAATGTAATACGACTCCATGACAACTATAGTTCACGTCATACTGCTAGTAACCTTGAGGATATTATAAGAATAACAAAATACATGTGTAACTTTTTTGGTTGCTAAAAAAACATATTTTTTTTATGTGGTGGACAAAATCAAGCTGTTTACTGTGTATTTTTTATTGCTTTATTGATTGTAAGTTACTCTAGTGTAAATAGTCTAGCTTTAAGACACGTATCGCTTTAATACCAACAGAATACTCCGAGAGCGACACATATGGGATGATTCCCTAGTGAAGTGGCGGGTAGCAGAAAAGTTGGGAACAAACGCTGAAATATTTCAGTACATTACTGCTTCGAGCTTTAATTTGACGCCGAGGGATTATTGTGTATTGAGGTAATCTATTGACAATATTTTTTCTCTCAATTATAAGTTTTAATTCATCAAGTTTGATACTTATTTGGTTATCGCTTCAGCCTGTAATATCCTACTGTTGGGCATAGGCCTCTTTCCACATGCAGGAGAAGGATCAGAGCTTAATCCACCACGCTGCTCCAATGCGGGTTGGCGGATATATTCCCTACTATGAGTAACGATCACTATCAAGGTGTACATGATAACAACCGGGACCGATGGCTTAACGTGCTCTCCGAGGCACGGTGGGAAGACCCACAAGGACTGCACAAACACCCAGACCACGGCAAACATCTGTATGGCCAATACAAATGTTGTCGTGTGCGGGTATCGAAATTTTACAAGTTCAAAAGGTTTTTTTTTATTCTACCCTCCAACATGGTTACAGAATTTTATCGAATTACTCTTTCATCTCTCTCTCTGTATTGCATGTCTCTCATGTTAAAGAACTGCCTTTTTCCTATGGTACAGATGTGTTCCGTGGTCATATCTAAACATTGCAGTTATATTACACGTACCTACGCGTGGCATTTTTAAGGCTGTTAGTATAGTTCAAACATATTCCATCCACAGGTCATGGCAGCAGGGTGGTGGAGGCGGTGGAGGCGGCTGGTGCGCGGTGGCGGAGACGTCCGTCGCGCACGGTGGCCCGCCGGAGACTGGCGCGCGCGGCGTGGTGCTCGCGTCGCGCTACCTCGCGCAGCCCGCCGGAAAAGGCCGAAGCCGGCTCGTGCACCTCGCGCGCGTCGATACCATGTGCGTGTACCCTCTCTTTTTCTTAACTTAAAATTCTGATAATATTTCTTCGCCTTATATATGGAGCCAGTGTGGAACAACCTCCAGGCCGCTGGACCGACGATTTACGTAAGATCTCCGGTAGAGGTTGGGTGAGGATTGCGGTAGCGGGATGTTTGGCGCGAACTTGGGGAGGCTTATATCCAGCAATAAACTGCGATAAGCTCATGAGAAAATAAAGAGATAGGCACTAACTAACGAAACTAGTTATCAAAAGTTCTTACTGTTTCACCAGTTGTGGATACATATATAGATATTATACAAACTGGCCCAATATTCGTTTTACTTATCATTTTTACTTTATAGAAAAATAATAATAATTTGAGAAAACAGAATATAAAAGCTGTATTGTACTTATTTTACACTTAACAGCACAGATAATAAATCCATCAATTATGAAGTGATCCACCTTTTTCATCCATTCTTTCATCTTTGATTGTCTATACTTCTCAAATAAAAAGCATACAAAAAAAAATTAATTAATAGGTACTTCTTTTCATTCTGTAATAATGTTAAAATTTTCATTATTTCTTCTCAGGGGACGAACTCCAGAATGGTACAATAAATGCTACGGCCACATCTGCGCGTTGTACTTAGCTAGAATTCGAGCATCATTCAAGCACAATACAGAAGGACCTGAATCGAACGTATGATTCAAACATTCCACTTAAGCCCACTCCACATTGGACTGGACTTAAGTATAACTTTATCATTGTGAGTAGCCTTACTGAAGGCATTGATATTTTTTCAGTAAATATTGATATTTGTGTGTCGTTACAAATACTTGGCCAAATGTGGTTATATCAAGTGTAATATGCAAGTGATGCGAATATTAAATTTAAAGTTAAGCATAATATTTGATCAAAACTACTTTATAGTATAAAAATTTTACCTACCTCCAACTCGTGTTATACCTTACCTAATAATAAGTCATGTCTCACTTAATAACAACTGGCAGCTCTACCAGCTGAAAGTTGACAAGATATTTATATTTTATACCTATGTCTTGTGGTTGAGGAATCACGGTCCTCTACACAGGTCTTGCAACAACAGTAGTAGAGGTACGTCGGCTTAATGATTGTGCTTTTCTTTTCAATTTACGGCCGCCAGAGGCATGACGATAGACTATGTTTTAAAATATGACCAATTACAATGATGCGTCAGTGCGTCACTCAACCGGCGTGCGTAGTGCACACCGCATAGGCACACATCCATATCAGTAACACAGGTCTTGCAACAACAGTAGTAGAGGTACGTCGGCTTAATGATTGTGCTTTTCTTTTCAATTTACGGCCGCCAGAGGCATGACGATAGACTATGTTTTAAAATATGACCAATTACAATGATGCGTCAGTGCGTCACTCAACCGGCGTGCGTAGTGCACACCGCATAGGCACACATCCATATCAGTAACGTACAGCGGCATTGACGTGAACGAAAAGTTATGAGACTATCGTACTAATCTCTCACCATTGAAATTGGGCTCCGTTGCATGACCTGTATATAAGACCGTGTAACGAATTCTTATATATATATATATATATATAAGCTGTTAATGTTGCAAGGTTTAAAAGCCCAAATTTCCCTAATGGGATCAACCAAAAAGCCTGACTGCATTATGCATATTATTTAGTTGTTTAGGTTAGATAATATTTTATACAAAATTCGTGATTGTAAATTCCCCTCATGGTGCGTTGTGTATATATTTAATATTAAATGAACATCACAATTATTACCTGTCAAGAAATTTAATCTCGTTTTATGGTATTCAAATAGTTATTTTACCAAGCATTATGTAAAGTTATCATAACATATCACTAGTCATATTATTACGATATTTCAATTTTTAAATATTATAAACACATTGTACTGACAAACAGTACCTGCCCTGTGTTCAGGAATATACATAAATACATTTTTTGAAAAGTTATCCATAATTATAAAATCTCGCTTAATGTGTACACCTACCTATCCTCTTATATCGTTGACATGAGTAAATTACTGAAAGTAAGAAATAGTATTCATAAAATATAAGTGGATATCTATGGTAGTTTTTTGTTATTTTTTATATATACACTTTTTACTACTACAGTAATTTTATTGGATTCTTACATATGATCTTTTATATATTTATATTATTCATATATTAAAATACAATCCATCTATATTCTTGTATTTTATTTTATTATGACCTATGTCAACGATATAATAGATAGCGTCAAAAATGTTGCCACAATAAATAAATGTTTTATGAAATTTGAATTATCAGTGTTTATTAATGTTGTAATAAAGTTTTATTGTAAAAAGTCTGATTGTAAATATTTAATATAGTTTAATTTAAAACATCACAGTTTTTGGTGTTTAAAATATGTTATCGTGAAGTGTTTCTCGGTATTATTACAATGTAATTATAAAATCGTACTAATATTTTCTTTGAAATTTTTAATGCTTTGATAAAGTATACAAATTACAATTTAATATATGATAAAAAAATATAGCTAAAATTATTTTTCGTCAAAATTTTAATATAATAATGTAGATAGAAGCACTTCATACCAAATTAATTAAACTATATCCAATGGGAAAACAATATGGAGCCAAATATCACAATATTAGTATTGTAAATATATGATAGTATTAAGTAAATCATATTTTAAGAGTAATCTCAAGTAACGTAATTTATGTGTTGTTAGTTACCCGTGAAATCACAATTTAATAATAATTTTGGTGCCGCTAAGGATAAGTGCAAATGTATTTATTGTAATATTTACACATAACTGTTTACATTGTATTCGTCTTATAGTAAATATAATAATTCTTTGTCTAATATCAAATTCTATAAATAGATCCAATGCTAATCATTAAGAAAGAATATACATTTCGCAATAAATATTATTTCTTTAAACATTTTATAATTATAACATATAGAAGGTTAAAAAGAATTAAAAGCTCTTAATTACTGGCTCTAAAAAACTTAATTAGAAAATGACCATAACAATTTTAATCAACATAAAAATTTTAAAAAATTGAACAGTACAAATTACGAAGAATGCAATCCGTAATAATAATTATGTTAAAGGGTCTCAAATCCGCAATTTACCTTTGATGATATTGATAAACCTATCCATAGGTATCAAAATACTAATTTTTTTTAATGCTGAATAATATTCAATTTTAACAAATGTTTGAATTTTATTACTTTGTACCTGTAAAAATATTGAAACACCATATTTCATTATTTCAATTAACGTTACATTAAAAAAATGTTTTGATATTAACCATTGAAAAGAAAGCATTTCCTAAATTAAAATATTTGGCAAATTATTTGGAGACTGCTATCACCAACAGCGTTGGTGCGTTTAATGCTAAAATTTGAATTCTTACGATAACGGTTGACTTTTGCTTAAGATATCGTATATGCTACTATTCTATGAAAACATAAACAAAAATGCTCAAATGATTAACAGATTGAAAGTATTTTTGAATGATTTTTGATAATACAGTTGAAAAAAATATAAATAGCTTAAAGTAGTCTGTATTAACTTAATGGAAATAACAGTATTTTATTTTGAATGTGAATGACGTTTCAATGTAAGCATACTCTGTAGCAAACTGGTATTTAAGAAAATATTCACCATTTAATACTCCTTGTATGTTATTATTGTGTAAAATAATTTTAAGTATAATAAACTAATGCATTGTGATTTATTCTTTATGAATTATATGGACCATTATAAGTGATGACACTTATTTGAAGTTTTATTTCAAAATATACCTAATGAATTATTAATGAAATAATTATGTTTGCGGGCAAACGAAACAATTTTCATCGACAAGTAATACAATACAACGTTTCAACAATTTCGTTTCCTGACAAGTTAATATAAATATTCAATTAAAGACGCATTATTAGGGATAACTCAAAAACTACCTACTCGTCAGATCTCGATCAAAATTAAATGAGACCACTTGACAAACACCAGCTTTCGATTTAAAAAATAAATCATCAAAATCGTATACAGTTGACTAGAGAACGTCCTCCTTTATTGAAGTCTGTTAAAAAGTACAAAAATCCCCACTAGATAAAACTTTAAACAAGTAGGTACAGCGTAGCCATGTGCCAGTTACTGGCTTACTTTAAGCAATGTGACTAGGTACTCTACTACTGACTGTCTGACTCTATTACTCCCTCTGGTAAGTGGACTCTAGAATACTGCTCTAAAAAACAAGAGCACATTAATAAAAACCATTGGTGCATTAGCTCTAAAGGGACAAATTTCTATTATTGATATATATATATATATATATATATATATATATATATATATATATATATATATATATATATAGTATAATTATTACAAAGCGGAAGAGCTTATTTGTTTAAACGCGCTAATCTCAGGAACTATTGATTCGTCTGAAAATTCTTTTTGTGTTGGATAGTCCATGTATCAAGGAAGGCTAAATAATATCACACTACTACCGATATTGGTAAGTAGTAGATACCATTATTGGTAGTAGCTTTTTTTTTAATAATCAGCTCTTATGAGCTGACCATTAAAAAAAAAGAAATGTTAAGAAAACGAGAAAAAATATTCATTTTGAGGGCTTCATTGTATGTTACAACATTTGTACAACATACAACATTGTATGGGACAACATTTGTATAGGCCATACAAATGTTTGCCGTGGTCTGGGTGCTTGTGCAGTCCTTGTGGACTCTGGTGTGCCCCCACCGTGCCTCGGAGAGCACGTTAAGCCGTTGGTCCCGGTTGTTATCGTGTACATTATTTTGATAGCGATCGTTACTCATAGTAGGGAATATTTCCGCCAACCCGCATTGGAACAGTTTGGTGGATTAAGCTCTGATCCTTCTCCTATATGGGAAAAGAGGCCGATGCCCAGCAGTGGGATATTATTTAAAAATAATCGTATCGTAATTTCAAGTCATAATTTATGAGATATGGTGAATGAATTGAAAAGCGGTCGCGTCGCGCCGCGCACCGGGTGCAAGGCGCCCGAGTTGCACAGTAGAGTTCCACAGGCCGGTTTAAAAATATTTAAAGTACTACTTTTCTTCCTCAAATACACGCGGATGAAACCGTGAGGCACAGCTATTTTGTAATAAAATTATAATAGCAATTTACAGCAATCATACACTACACCGGACATTAATACTACAATAGGTAACTAATTTCAGTTGAAAATTTCACTTGTTTATAAATGATCATCGAGTATTTAGAAATTGCTTTATGAAATATAACGTGCCAATTACATTTATGTAATTCTTGTTATAATTTATTATATTTGAAAAATATTCTAAAAACGCATAAAATCAAAGTTTTTGTTGAACAAGATTTGCATAACAAGAAACGTTTTCTAAACGACTGCGGAAATAGGAATGACAGCTAAAATGAGCGGGTGAAAAACGTCAGTTCAGAACTATACAGCGCGATGGAAGGTCTTTTACTTTATGACATTTTGCATTTATAGTAATTATTTACATGTAAATACGCGTATTAAAATACCCACAATGAGACACGATTAAACTATAAAAGTGAATTAAAATCGTTATATAAATCTATCCCCGTGGCATTCTTTACCAGCTTTCACCTTACTCCACAGAATAAAATTTTACAAGGTGATTTTCTGAGTAATTTGCGGATTTTGGACATCCCATTTTTACAATTTTTATAAATGGAGAATAAAAGCAAACCTGAAAATAGGGACACAAATATGAATTTTACATTAGAAGAAAATATCGAGGAAGTGGAGCGAAAAGAACCTTTCTGGGTCTTCGGGTATGGGTCCCTTTGCTGGAATCCAGGCTTCGAATATCAGAAATCGGTTACTGGTTATATAAAAGGATTTTCTAGAAGATTTTGGCAAGGCAATACCACACACAGGGGAACAGAATCGAAGGTAATATAAATTTATTATTTGTCGATCTTTTATATTAATTTTCCTTTATTTTGTGAATTAAATAGTCAAAAATTTTAGTCTGAAAATACAAACGTATTGTGTGTAAGTAAAAATCATGCAGTACATATTTTAATTTTAAGTAAATTATGTGAAATTGTTTTCGCGCATCTTTCTGATGCAATAATTGTTCAGCCTTTCACCTTACGGGACTTATGATTAGATTTACGTTACACGTTTTTCAAAAAGTTTTTTCGCAACTATTTACTGAAAAATTAATTAAAAAAAATACTAATATTTTTAACTTATCTATAGTAATCATTGCAATTCCTTATCAGTATTTAATTTTTAAAAAATAGGAATATGTCATAGCATATTCTAGTGTAACATAATTGCCAGTATCAGAGTAGAAGTTTCAATGTTCGGTGACTGAACAACATTCTCTCACCGAACATTGAAACTTCTACTCTGATACTGGCAATTCCACAAGGGAGCTAAAGCCAAAGAAGAAGAAGAAGTAAACATCAGAGTGATCAAAGCATAGAATAGTACAGAATAATCTTTATCGCGGAGTTAAGTAGATGATAAAGTCACTGTTTTTAAAAACAAATCACATTGCTATGCCATAGCATAACAAAAATATTTTTTGAAGTGAAACTTCTTTAGGCGCATGAGGGGTAAAATTTGAGCAACCAGTAACGCGGCAGCGTCATGACGATCAGTACTTGGATGACCGCCTGGGAACACCGCGTGACGTTGGCTTTTTGTTTTTTTTTTTTTAATTAGTTTTTATTTTTTGTATCTTAAATTAGATTTCTTTAATTAGTTTTTTTTTTACATTAGTTTGCCAAAGAAGTTTAACTTCTGACATGTGTACTTTGTACGTAACATTTTTTTTTATTTAAAAATAATAAGTATATTTCATTAAATTATTGTTTCATGTAAACAATAAAAGTATATAATGACATAATATACTTGTTCAGATATATTTTGTAAATAAGGCTTGGGTTTTCATAGCAATAACAATTTGATATTAATCATAATATTTATAAATGTAATTTATATTTTGAAAACAATGATATGAATAAAGTTGAATGAACTAGTCTAAATAATGAATATCAGGAAAGATCTAAAAACATGAAAGGTTTGTTTTAATTAATATATTAACGATTCAACCTGTAACATCCCACTTCTGGGCATAGGCCTCTTTCTCCATGTAGGAGACTGAAGGTTTGGAGCTTAATCCACGTGTAAAGTAAATTACTTACTAGGTGCCTACAGTTGAAATGTCTTTCCAGTATGATTTTTGTTTGTTTTTAAAAGTTAAATAATGATGTTTTAAGCTTTTGGTCCTTTCAATGTAGCTTTTTATGTTAAAAATAACCTGTTAATTCAGTTTAATAATTATTTTATTAAACAGCAAAATTTCAATAATTGTTTTATTAAAAATTATTGAAATTTCTAACTATATATCAACTTGTAAATTTTGTTTAATACAAAAACAATCCACAAATGTGTTTTTAATTGACTATGTAATGCAGGGGTATCAAACTCAATGTTGCAGAGGGCCATATATTAAATTTAGAATGTGCAGGCGAGCCAAATTCAAGTAAAAAAATGTACTGAAATAATTATAAAATTTTATTTATTTAATTATATAGAATATAATATTCATCAAGCCTATCTTTGACATCACTGATCTAATCTTTTAATTGTTATCGTTATAATGCTCCAGGTGTATAAACTTTTTATGCATTTTTTATTTATAAGTATTTTTGTTAACGAAACTCATATGAGAATCTTTAATTCTTTATTGCTGGATAACATTGGATAAATTACCTAAGCATGTAATGTACCTATTTTTAAAATGTAATAATTTTTAAAATGTTGCTACCATGATTTGTTTATTTTATATTAATAGTATTTTTATATTGATCTTATACCTTATGGTGGAATAAATGTTTTCATTTCATTTTATAAAATTAATCCAGCATTGTACTTCACAGTCTGTAAATGATATTTGTAGTTGTGATGTACAATAAAGTATAAATAAATAAAATAAATAGTTGCCAAGTAAATAAAAAAAAAAACTTTTATTATACACAATCACTAGAGAGTTGAGATATCTGTAGTAGCGAATAACATTTTTTTTCCCTAATGTTATCTCTGTCGGCAATATTTAATAATAATCCATAAATCTGTTGTCAAAATAATGATAACATGTAAATGTTATTAACAACAAATAAAAACATTATCACCCGCACCCACACTATATTATTTTAATAATAAAACAAAAAGAATGAAGTCATCATTCTCATAACAATATTATTGATGGATGGAGGATGAATATTAAAAAAAAGTACCTATCTGATTGTTCATCGTTCGTTGTAATAGAAGTTTCGTTAACTTAGAATGCAGACAACTGAAGATCCACATCCATAACACAGAAGACACTTTTCATCCCAAAATACCCATGGGATCAAGTATTATGCAGGTGACACTGAAATTTTAATAAATTGTTTGTCAAAGAAAGCTTAAAATGAGTAATATCTTCTTAAATAAACTAATAAAGTAAATAATAATAATAATACATATTCTTTATTGCACACCATTCAGATACAAACATAAATAGGGAAGGTGTACCAAGGCGGTCTTATCGCTAAAAGAGAGATTTCTTCCAGACAACCTATAGCCAAATAATCTTCTTTAAAAAACATTATAATTAATTCTTGCAATAAACTATTCAGAAATTATTAGTAAAATTGTACATTTGATTAATTTTGTCTAAAATTTTATTTTAATTTTGTCTATAATTTTATTTCCTTTATAAATATTAATTTTGCCGACATAAATTATATGTTGCAAAAAATTGCTTAAAATTCAATGATTGCCAATTTATTTTTCAAATCAATTTATACGGAGCTAGCTACACGAGTTTTTTACAAGTCTAGTACTGAATATATTAATTAAATATAAAAAATATTAAATGCGGCTGTTACAATCAAATTTAAATATTTTATTGTTTTTTTTTTTTTTTTTTTTTTATGTAACTAGGTTGGCAAACAAGCGTACGGCTCACTTGATGATAAGACCGTAGCTTATAGACGCCTGCAACACCAGAAGCATCGCAAGCGCGTTGCCGACCCTATCCCCAATCCCCCCCAGGAGCTAATAATTATTATTTAAAAAACAAAATCTGGTTATTATTATAATCATATACTTGTAAAGCTAAGAAAAATCATATTTTGACTTGCAATTAATTATTTATTATTTTAACATATATATTTATATACTAGCTGTGCCCACGACTTCGTCTGCGTGGAATAGTGACTTGGACAGCTATCTTTTGGTTTATTTTGGATTATAAACACGTGATTATTTAAATTGGCATAACTTTTTTATTTATGAACCGATTGACATGAAACAAACGCTAGATATGTAAGTGAAGCTTACCACAATATATAAGTGAAAACCACGTCTAAATTGGCTAAGTCGTTTCTGAGATTAGCGTGCACAAACGCACGGACAAACAGACAAAAATTCTAACAATCATAGTTTTGGTTGCTATTTGCTTTCATTTTGATTTTTGATTTTTATTTTTTCTATAAATATTCTTTACTAGCTGCTGCCCGCGACGTCGTCTGCGTGCGTTCACTGCTCGTTCCCCGTAGGTGATAGCGTGATAATATGTAGCCTATGTTCTGACCCGACTTCTTAATAATATTCGTGCCAAATTTGAAGTAAATCCATGCAGTACTTTTTGAGTTTATCCCGGACATACATTTGAAGAAATAAAGGTTCACTGCTCGTTCCCCGTAGGTGATAGCGTGATAATATATAGCCTATGTTCTGACCCGACTTCTTAACAATATTCGTGCCAAATTTGAAGTAAATCCATGCAGTACTTTTTGAGTTTATCCCGGACATACATACAGACAAACAGACAAACAGACAAACAGACAAAAATTCTAAAAACTATATTTTTGGCTTCGGTATCGATTGTAGATCACACCCCAAGTATTCTTTTAAAAAAATATTCAATGTACAGTTTTGACTTTCCTACGATTTTATTATATGTATAGATAATAAATAGGTATATAAGTAGATTTTTTATATGCTTGTTAACATTTAAACATAGTAATGGTCATAATCGGACCTTGACATAAATATGCATATTATCATTTTTGTTACCTATAGCTTAGTTTCCAATGGAAGAACAACTCCAACTTCATTTTTCACTCGCCTGGGGCGGAATTACGGGGACGCTAGGCGCTTTCGCGATCCCGCCGAACAGCGGCGTTAAGGACAACTCCAACTTTTTTTTTTTACTCGCCTGGGGCGGAATTACGGGGACGCTAGGTGCTTTCGCGATCCCGCCGGCGGCGTTAAGAACAACTCCATCTTTTTTTTTACTCGCCTGGGGCGGAATTACGGGGACGCTAGGCGCCTTCGCGATCCCGCCGGCGGCGTTAAGAACAACTCCATCTTTTTTTTTTACTCGCCTGGGGTGGAATTACGGGGACGCTAGGCGCTTTCGCGATCCCGCCGGCGGCGTTAAGAACAACGCCATCTTTTTTTTTTTACTCGCCTGGGGCGGAATTACGGGGAATCCCGCCGGCGGCGTTAAGAACAACTCCATCTTTTTTTTCTTTTCACTCGCCTGGGGCGGAATTACGGGGACGGTAGGCGCTTTCGCGATCCCGCCGGCGGCGGAACAACTCCATCTGACTCAGTGCATTTTAAACTTAATTGAGGGAGTCAATCACTGTAATTAATAAGTCTTTGGTACTGAAATATATTATATTTTTTAATTTTTCATGTGCTGTGGTATGCATTTAAGGCGCGGTCAGAAAAAGAGACCTGACTCCAGTAGTTTTTTTTTACTGTGGCATTATGCTGAGGTAGTGACATTTTCGGCCAACACTAGGTATATCCTAATTTTCCATTATAATATTAGATTTGATCATTACCACATTTTTTGTTTTTGCTCTTTTTAGTATACACTTCAGCCTATTGCAGTCCACTGCTGGACATAGGCCTCCCCAAGTTCGCGTCAGACATCCCGGTTTTCCGCAAACCTTATCCAGCCTACACCGGCAAATTTACGTAGATCGTCGGTCCAACGGGCAGGAGGACGTCCTACACTGCGTTTGCCAATACGCGTTCTCCACTCCAGGACACGTCTGCTCTAACGGCCATCGGTCCTGCGACACAAGTGACCAGCCCACTGCCACTTTAACTTGTAAATTCTGTGGGCTATGTCGATTACTTTCGTTCTCTCGCGGATGGCCTCATTTCTAATTCTACCTTTGAGAGAAACCCCAAGCATAGCCCGTTCCATTGCACGTTGAGCGACTTTAAACTTGTGGACCAGTCCCTTTGTTAGTGTCCACGTCTCGGCGCCATATGTTAACACGGGCAGGACGCAATGCTCGAATACTTTTGTCTTTAAGCATTGCGGAATCTTCGAAGTGAAGCCAGCAAATGCTGCCCAGCCCAACTGGATCCCCCTATCGGCCTCCTTCTCGAAGTTGTTGCGGCCTAGTTGGATTGTATGAACTTAGACAAAACGAAAGTTATGTCCGAGACTGATATCGGTCGATGGTACCCTTCTCGAAGTTGTTCAGGATTATGTTTACCTAGTTTTTTTAGTATGGGTGAATCTTTTTATTTATTTATTTATTTAATGTCATAAATGTCAATTTAATGTTATTAACAAACTATAAACTTAATGACTTAGCTATCTGATAAAATATTTTGGAATGCTAAACTAATATTGGAAGTGGCATAACCACTTAATTTAGTTTGTTTAGACATTAATAGCATTTGTTCGAAATAATTATTTACCGACATAAAATAATCTGTGTTAGTATAACTAAGTCACTTTAATGTTCAATGTCTGTGTTTTAATTATTCAAAGTGTAATTTATACTGATATGTCACGATTCACGATTACGATTCAACCTGTAACGTCCTCCTGCTGGGCTCTTTTTCCGTGTAGGAGGTCTCGCTCGCTTCAGCCTGTAATATCCCTCTGCTGGGCATACGCCTCTTTCCCCATGTAGTAGAAGGATCAGAGCTTAATCCACCACGCTGCTCCAATGCGAGTTGGCGGATATATTATACTATGAGTAACGATCGCTATCAGGTGTAGGTACATGATAACAACCGGGACCGACGGCTTAACGTGCTCTCCGAGGCACGGTGGGGAGACCCACAAGGACTGCACAAATACCCAGACGACGGCAAACATTTGTATGGCCAATACAAATGTTTGGCATGTGCGGCGATAGAACCCGCAACTGCCAGCGCAACAGCCACAAACCAGTGCTGTGACAGTTGCGCCAACGCGTCGTATTAGCCGCCAAGCGTGTAGGAGGATTTCTGCTCAACTGCGTATTTGCGGATATATTCCCTTTATTTAGCTGATATTATGTAGTTGTTAAATAAAAATGGGTTTGACAAAGTATAGATAGTGTATTGTAAAATAATTTTGATTTAAAATTATATATCGTCAATAGGATCTAAATAGAGTATAACATAGTTAAATATATAATATTGCGCTCAAAATCAAGTGATGCTAGCCAACTAAAGCTGAATAAATTCACGTGTCTCACAGTTCCCAAGACAGGACAACGTCTGATCATATACATATTATGTTTACATAATTATAACTAATAGACGCTGAGTCGACAATATGTGGAATAAGTAATAACTGCGCCGGTTACCTAATATCACTTTATTATATTATGTTTTCTATTTTAATTCATACACGTGTTTTTTATTACACAAGGCATCACATATTACCTTTTTCCTGTGTTTCGAAGACTGGTCTTGATTGGATTGATCAGGTTGGTCCGGAGCTTAAAATCTAAACTAATTAAAAAACGTAGGTATCTACTACGCAATTCATAATGTTTCGTAGCATGATGCTTTATATTATATTTTATATTTATTAATAAATGTACTACGATCGAAAAGTATAGAACAATATTGTAATCAATATAACCTACTTTATGTTTTAAGCTTTGTCTTTCAAGGATTTAAGTAATTAAATATACGTGAAGGAACTTATGTACCTACTCATAAATTGCATAAATCATTATCACTACAAGAAATAAACATGTATGTAAATACAAACTAATACATATTTATTATTTAGTTACAACTAGGTACATAATGTATCCAGTGTCCTAAGTATAGAGTATAAACATGCACATTTTCATACTAATTGTACAGGAAAAATCAATTGTTAATATATTGCGAACCGCGATAAGAATAACACGATAAATTACTTACAAAATATTTACGTTATAACAAAATTTGCAATAATAATGTTTGTTTTGTTTCAGCCCGGCCGCGTCGCCACTCTCGTTGAAGATAAGGAGGTAATTATTGTTCTTCCCTTTATAATCTCACGAATCAGTAGTGCTATTCTGTAAAAAACCATTTCGATATCGAGCTTCACCTGAGTGACAGACCTCACTTCGAAAGCAAACCCACTTGACCTTGATTTGGAATTCTGTAAACACAGAATACCGAATTCATACTATGATACTATTAATGTCAACTTTCTCACGCAACAGGGTTCGACTTGTCACTACACTCACCAGTGTGGCGCTACCGGGACTGTCGAGTTTTAGAGAATACGAATTTGATTTCTCACCGCGGATTCCGCTGTCGAGACACGAAAATGTTCTTACAGAATAGCACTACAGGTCACTGCCGTACGTTGAAGATTAAACATTGGCTGGTGTCTGAAATAACATTAGCCGGGTATTTTAAATGTATAATTGTATACACCAGGAATTCCCAAGGAGGCAGGGCCGGACTGTGAAGTCAGGGGGCCCTGGGCTAATACTAAATAGGGGCCCACCTTTGCTCACGATTGAGATGAATGTGTAATGGCGGCCGAACATTTTAACTATCAGTTCGAAGTAATATAAGAATAAAGAATTTAATAAAATTATTGATTCTTTCGCATTGTCGTCTATTTTTGACTTTGAATTGACTTCGCCGGGGGCCCCTTGAATCCACGGAGCCCTGGGCGGAAGCCCAAAATGCCATATGGTAGATCCAGCCCTGCAAGGAGGGTGGATGTCAGACAGGCGGCCGGTCGTAAAATATTCTATGCTAAATCTTTTACAACATGAGTTCCATGACTCATGTTGTGCCGACCCTACGTACGTGGTTAAGGGCAGGGAGATGATGACAAGGTGTAGCCGCGATTATATTCAAAATTACACATTTTAATTTTCCCGAGATATTGTGCTGAATTTTTAGACAGAGTATTTAATCAAGTCACATCAAGTTTTTGAAGTGAAACTTCTTCAGGCGCATGAGGGGTAAAATTTGAGCGATCGGTAACGTGGCAGCGTCATGACGGTCAGTACTTGGATGGGTGACCGCTTTTTTTCAACTAGTTTTTTTGTATTTAAATTCGTTTTTTAATTATGTAGTTTTTTTATTTATTTATTAGTTTGCCAAAGAAGTTTCACTTCTGACATGTGTACTTTGTACGCACGAATTTTTTTTTAATTTGTAATTCAGTAGTTTCGGTTTGGTACGTGGCAAAGGTACAAAGTGAACAGCCAAATTGTGAAAAATATTAGTCTTTTCTTTGGCTTATAGAAAGTATAGAATACTCTCCATAATATTTTAACTATCTGTATTGTAGAATTGATGCTGTAGTAGTAGTAACGGCAATTAGTTTTTGCGCTAGCATTTGCGGCCTCGATCCAGATTCCAGACCCATAATTTTTTTTACATAAAGTTTTGTAGTAACCACGTACCACAAAAATATACTCCGTGGTAGTAGGTAACCATACAGATGTTTGTCCTGGTCTGGACTATCTTACTTATTTATTTATTTATTTTAGCATACTAACAATATACATATTTTTACATTGATATAAACACATTATACAGTAAGATACTTAATACATATGTATATATTAACATACTGACCGACACGTGTATGGCAATTGCGACTGAGAAGTTATAAGAACTATAATTAGAACAGGGAATTATAGACTATATTAAAGCAATCCTTTTGGCATACGTTACAAACAAATATATTGGCAGAAAGATATCTCAATACATTTGTAAGTTGTATTTATATTAGCAACCGCTCTGGTTTAGTGGTGCTAGTAGTCGCCTAAAACACCGACGGTTTACGGGTTCGATTCCCGCTCGGGATTGATATTTGATTTGTACAAATATTTCTTTCCGGTTTGAATGTCTGTCCTTGTGGGTCTCCCCACCGTGCCTCGGAGAACACGTTAATCCGTCGGTCCCGGTTATTATCATAAATACCTGATAGCGATCGTTACTCATAGTAGGGAACATGTCCGCCAACCCGCAGTGGAGTAGCGTGGTGGATTAAGTTCCAATCCTTCTCCTCCATGGAGAAAGAGGCCTATGCCCAGCAGTGGGATGTTACAGGCTGAATGCGATGCGATGCGACATTTTATGGAAGTAAAGACTAAAGACATCATTTACGAAACTAAGTGGTTCTTCCCATTGAGTGATTATCCAATAACCTTCACTAATAAACTATTAACGTCAATGTATTAGAATTAGATGCTTGCGCCGATGGGCTTTTCCATTGAACCATAAGGCTTATTATTCTTGGTTTTATACATGATTAGACGCATGGAATCACCAGCGCCATTTAGATATGGTAGGGTATAGAAAATGCTTCTCCCTTCGTAGCACGCTTTGCGTAGGCTGTAGACTGTAGAACATGTATACTGTAACTCTCCTGAATAAAATGTCTTTGATGGTATCGATAAATCTTGAGATTAGCAAGTATCAACTAACTTAAGCTTCATAATAATAGTCCAGTTTTCTAGAACGAAACGTAAACGAGCATTACGACGTCAGACACTTTATCAATGTCAAAGCGTTTCGAATCACAATAAACAACCACGAATGCCCAGACAACGACAAACATCTGTATACAAATACTTGTCATGTGTGAAAACCGAAACCGCGACCGCTAGCGCATTACATAGTTGCTCTGACCACTACACCAACGCGTTATCAAATGTAATTATAAAGTTAAAATGAACTATATAGAATATAAGACTTCGCTTCAGCCTGTAATATCCCACTGTTGGCCTCTTTCCCCATGTACGAGAAGGATCAGAGCTTAATCCACCACGCTGCCCCAATGCGGGTTGGCGGATATATTCCCTACTATGAGTAACGATCGCTATTAAGGTGTACATGATAACAACCGGGACCGACGGCTTAACGTGCTCTCCGAGGCACTGTGATATAGCACGGGATATAAGACTTACGAAGTCCCTATTTCATCATCATTCATCATTAAAATTTGACGTAAAATTTCTTTCATTCATTGACTAAATGCTGATTCAACAAAAATTTCCGTGAACTTATCAAAAAATAGTTGCGACACTGCGCTTGCGCACATCGCATATTGGAAGCGCATTTATCGACACGTGTGATTCGACACAGAAGTTTATTATTACACGTATTATTGAACGCAACAATGTTGTTCGTACTTGATCTTGATATCCTTGGTCCGGAACACGAGGTTATGATTCATTGGAGTGTTAGAGTCCCTTCAAATACAGTAATCTATACTACATATAATAAAATGATAGGAATGTCAATGTATATCCGGGATAAACTCAAAAAGTACTGCATGGATTTACTTCAAATTTGGCACGAATATTATTAAGAAGTCGGATCAGAACATAGGCTACATAATATTATCACGCTATCACCTACGGGGAACGAGCACTGAATGCACGCAGACGACGTCGCGGGCAACAGCTAGTCTATATATTATTAATACGTGAAGCAAAAACTTTGTACACCTTTTCACGGAAATTGCGCGTACGTAGGAGTATGAAATTTCGCACACTTATAGTTTATATAGAGAAGGAGTGCAGAATGCTAATATTTTTTCAAAATTATACATAAAATACGCGCATATATATACCCTTTTGTTTATTGCTAAAGTCTGTTGTCAAATTGAAAAATTAAAAAAAAGATTCTTTATTTTCATAATTATTTGGTTTTCTTTAATTTAAAATTTTGATTATGGTCGAATTTCGACCTCTGGGCGACCACTTGTATTGATTATTACTGGTATTTTTCGACTATCAACATTTCAGTCCTTGAGGTTTGGTCAAAACTCCTATTCTATAACCCTGACATTGCGTAGGGAAAGTGAACTCAAAGCAAACAGCCAGCTCGCAAAGTCCTTTTCTCATTTTAGAAAAATAAGTCTTAATAACTTAGTTATTTTTGATGATTCACCAATGTTACTTTTTAAAAGTTATTTTAGTGGTACGTTTTTCAATGTTTTGTTTATAATTCCGTTTTAGTACTCAGCGCGGTATTTTAAAACATAATATTATGTTTTAAAATACCGTGCTGTTATTATTTATCTCACTGTTTAGCAAAAAGATTTATTCGTACCAATTCATTTCCAAGTAAAGTAAAAAAAAAAAAATATTTGATAAATATCTTAATTAATTCTTACTACAAAGTTATAAATGTCAATCTTGATTTCCAAAGTTCTAAACAAAAAGCTTTTAATGACTAAAACCTTTAATGGACAGAACAAAAACTCTAATTTGACTAAGTCGAAATAAAATTATTAAACTAAATCAAAACATGTAATTAATTCACTAAAAAATATTGCGTATTTTTACAACAAATTTAAGATTTTTCTTTTTTGTATATATAATTTTAGGATATTAAAAATAATACGATTTTATATTAATCCATTTTTGACTAATGACCTTTTGTAGACTTGTTTTTACACTTGTAAAAAAAAATTCTGGTTTTATCTTCGTAATTCAAAATAACAGATAATTTCGGCCTTTTTTTATCTTCTCATAATATTAAATCGCATTAATTATTTTTGTAAAAAAATACATAAAAGACATTCCGCAATACCTAAATGAAATTAATGAGATGAGATAAGGCTTGCCTTTTATGATAATGATGCCAAATACCTACAGAAAATATAATCGTTTTAGAAATAAATGAATCTTTATGTATTTGAATAAATAAAAAGTATAGGTCACCTACCTCGAGGCTAATTTATTTTTTATTTCTTTTGAGGCAATTATTTATGTAAATTGGTGCAAACAATTTTATAAAATATCTAGATAAAATTTATTCATAATATGGACTTAACCTTGTATAAATAGGTACCAAAATCGTTTTAAAAACGAGATATCGCTAAAGATATGTAAATACGTAGAACGAGGGTTCAAAAAAAGACGCTGAATTTTAAAACGCATTAACATTTGAATTCTTAAATTGAATGAATTAGTTACTTTATTTATTTATTTTTTGTCTGATGATTTAAACACAAAGTTTTTGTTCAAATATTTATTTAAATATACAAATGTCAATCTGATTTGTTTAATTATGTATGCGTTAAACAAATGTCAATCTAAAGAGTTTGTTTATGTACGCGTATTAATTAACATTAGGGTCTGGTTCAATATTCTTTTTTACTTTTAAAAGCTTTCTTGCTCAGTAAGACAGGCTAGAAAACGTCAGTGTATGTCTCATAGGGGTAGACTAGACCTTTAATGTCAACGCGGTTTTGCATTTGTACATATTACTTAACTAGCTGCTGCCCGCGACGTCGTCTGCGTGCGTTAACTGCTCGTTCCCCGTAGGTGATAGCGTGATAATATGTAGCCTATGTTCTGACCCGACTTCTTAACAATATTCGTGCCAAATTTGAAGTAAATCCATGCAGTACTTTTTGAGTTTATCCCGGACATACATTTGAAGAAATAAAGGTTCACTGCTCGTTCCCCGTAAGTGATAGCGTGATAATATATAGCCTATGTTCTGACCCGACTTCTTAAAAATATTCGTGCCAAATTTGAAGTAAATCCATGCAGTACTTTTTGAGTTTATCCCGGACATACATACAGACAAACAGACAAACAGACAAAAATTCTAAAAGCTATATTTTTGGCTTCGGTATCGATTGTAGATCACACCCCAAGTATTCTTTTAAAAAAAATATTCAATGTACAGTTTTGACTTTTCTACCATTTTATTATATGTATACCTAGATACGCTTTTAAATTGTTCAATTTTTTTTTTATAATAATACGAGATTTTCAATAGAAATATCTGACAAATACAAGTGGATTTTGATGGTGAAGAAGCAAAATATCTCATTGAAGTAAAACTTCTTTACGCACGCTTGACTTGGGGAGTAAGCTGGTGAATGCGTGACGAGAGCGCGAGAATAAGTTTTACTTCAGTCGTGTGGTCTTAGAGAGAGAGAGTGGCGAGCACCTAAGACACACTAAGAACAGAGCAGGCCTATTGCTAAAGGAGTTTTACTTCACTCGTGTGGTCTAAAGCACACTCGTTTTTTTTATATATAAAAATAAAAAAGGTGTGTGTGCGATTCACACACGATAGAAGTGAAACTTCTTTGGCAAACTAATTTAAAAAAAAACTAATTTAAAATTAGCGGCGTGAAGCGCGGCGCGTCCTTAACTGTCGTTTTTCCGTTGCATCCGGTTTCAAATCACAACGATTCTAAAGAAGTTTCTCTTCAACAAAAAATTCTGTTTGCTACAGTGAAACAGTCCCTAAGGCTCCTGTCCTGGATAAAGTTTTTCTTGCACATAGATTACGAAAAGAGCAGGAGGTAACATAGGCCATTACTGTTTCACCTCTTAATTACCAAATGCACTAATTTTAAATTCACAATTGCGAATAGAAATCTCTCATAAATAAATTAGATCTCGATGGAGAAAAAGGAAACTACAGTATAATCTTTTCCTTACTTTTATTCGTCAGATATCTTTATACGCAAGTGTGAAACGAACCACAAGTTTTGATAAAAAATTACAGTCTCATCAACTCTTTGTTGTCCACCAACTGGTTATCGTACACTTGTGACCTAGTTTCATTGTTTTATTTACTTCAACACGTACCCGATGAGCCAATTATGAACAATGTCAGCTATATATAGACTTAACAAATTAAAGATGCATAATTATTTAGAATAACATACCTTTACCGAATTTAAGTCAATACGGACGACATAAGCCTATCTAAGAATAAATATTATGTAAACTCTTGAGAGTAAATTTACTTCTTATATACAGTTGACTGTCATTTATAGATAAAATAAGAAACTTAAGGCAACAGTTCTAAGGGTTTTATATGTTTCAGCTTAATGAATAAGTACAAAAAAAAAAACGGAACAGAAATACAAACAATAAAATACGTATCAAAATTTTGAATATGCTATAATACCAATTGTCAAACAAAATTAAAAACAATTCATGAGAAATAACCAAAGTTCTTTATCAAACAAAATTCTAAAAGAGCGTTGTTAGTTAAAATGAGTACTTATGCTATTTCGTAGTACAGAAATTCTCAAAGATTGTAAGTAGGACAAATTGCAATATTATAAATAAAAGAATTGTAATTGTTGCAGTAAAATGACCCCAAATAAATAAATTCATTATTTAGTCAGTTTTTACTTATTTATTACATAACTGAGGTAGGGCACAGCAGGAAATCTTCTGCTTAAAATATGGAGCAGCCCGACTGGGGTAGTACCTCGACCTTATAGATGATCACAGCTAAATAACACTGTTCAAGCAGTGTTATGTTCCTGTTGGTGAGTAAGGTGACCAGAGCTCTTGGGGGGAATTGGGGATGGGGTCGGCAACGCGCTTGCGATGCTTCTTGTGTTTCAAATGTCTATAAGCTACGGTGATCGCTTACCATCAGGTGAGCCGTACGGCGTACGCTAGTTTGCCGATCTAGTGACATATAAAAAAAAAACAAATCACACATAAAATATTGTGTATATTAATAAACAGCACTATATAATGACAATTTTGTTTATTTTAGCAACCAGTTTCTTTGTCATGTTCTCCTTTAACATAGGCCTCCCCAAGTAGTAACAGGACTGGCTTAGATAGATACAAAACTTAGCTAATGGAATTTGTATGATTTAAATAGTAATTCAAGTATAACATAGCTGATGTTCTTATACGTACGATCAGACGGGATGAAATCAATTGCATCCGCCGATTTTCAAATTGGCAATGGTGTGATACGGTCGAGATGCGAGACTTTTTATCTTTTATATTTTCTCTTTTAAACGAATAGATTCGCTTGTTATATCGCTTCGATAGATTTTAGTGAATTAGCTTTAAAAAAATGGTCTTCAATATAAAAAACTTGATATTAATTACGTTGTTTTTATAACTTTATTTGACATCTTGTTTCGGAATAGTCAAATAAAAATCTGATATATGACGAAAATAGGTAGAAAAAAAATTGCGTGCGTACCAAGTAGGTACTAGGTACACATGTCAGAAGTGAAACTTCTTTGGAAAACTAATAAAAAAAATCCCATTTATAAAAACTAATTTAAAATATACAAAAAAAAAAAACTAGTTGAAAAAAAAAACAAAAAGCCAACTTCACGCGGTGTTCCGAGGCGGTCACCCATCCAAGTACAGATAGTCATGACGCTGCCGTGTTACCGGTCGCTCAAATTTTACCCCTCATACGCCTAAAGAAGTTTCACTTCAATAACGTGGATAAATAATAAGTTAACTTTATTTCAATCAATCGATTAAATTTATCAAGATATCTTGATATTAATTAAGCTAAGCTAATATACTAATATTATACTTTTGGAAATCACGAGGGTTTATAACTCTACCGAGTCAACGGCGCTATCATAATTATAAAATTACTAGCTATGCCCCGCGGTTACCCCCGCGTAAATTTGAGAAAAATCATAGCTATAGCCTTTCCTAATTTCAAGTTTGTAGGTGTATGTTTAATTGGACTTTCATACAAACATCATCCCCTGTTTTAATCCCAAAAGGGGGTTGATTTCTCAAAATACATTACCTATTAGTACACCTCAACACCGTCTATAGACCATACATTTTGAATTTCAAGTCTCTTACTTCAAAAACATAGGAATTTCATACAAACTTCCAACCCTCATTTTACCCCCTTAGGGGTGGAATTTCGTAAAACCCGTTCTTAGCTGACCTCTACTCGGCGAAAGGAATATTCCTACCAAAATTCAAGTCTCTACGCCTTATGGCTCCAGAGATATCGTGATGAGTCAATGGGTGGATATCTCTTTTATATATATAGAAGATAAATAGAAGATTATCAAACATTGAACGGATATCGGATGTTATACAACAGACATTATTTTTATAAACTATGTCTGAGACTTATCTTTATGTTTTAAAACAATAGTATTAATGTTAAACGTCTATGCTTAACAATGGTTCAATTGGCTTGTGATAATAAATTGAGTTTCAGTATTGTATCATGTAGACAGAACTATGCGTGTATGATATTTTAAAATGTGATCAAAATTAAATATTTTTACTGTCCATGATAAATTGTCAGTGTTTCATCTGTTGAAGAATTATTGCAAAAAATACACTTATAAAATATTGCACAAAACGCGAACTTGGTTTAGAAAGCATCTATTAGCTAATTTTTGCACGTATAAGAAATAACATGAGTTGGTATTCTAAAGAAGATATTTAAATGTAAAATAATTTTCTAAATTATTGTAGTTATTTAAAACAACGCGTTGACACAGTAGTCTCGGTAATTGACTAATATACAACATTGCAGGTTCAATCCCCGCTCAAGATAAATATTTTTAAGGTCATACAGATGTTTGTGCTTGTATGTTTTGGGTATTGCCCCCGACGAAGAATTCAAATTCTAGCGGGGGAGGTTAGAGTGTACAGGGTCAGGTTATTTATTTATTTTTGATGCTATTACAAAATTCTTGACTATTATACTTAACAATAGATCCATGTTTTATATGGTTTTATCTCGTATTATCGTCGTTTACGGTTTCGACTAAATCTACGACAGCTCAATATTTTGATCAGGTACACAATGATATGACGGAGTACATTGACACTCTTAATCTTTCTTTCACGTGTCCTCACAATAAGAGTTAAGTATCTAGGTGCTTATCAACTTAAAACTGTGACAATTGTGGAAAATTATAGAGATAAAGTCAAGAGGGAAAAAAAGAAGAAATATATAAAATTACCTATGCTTTGTAATCCTTCAAAAATACGAGTAACTTTCGCATCTATACTAATATTGTAAAGCTGAAGAGTACCTACTGGTCCGAATAAAAAAAATTCTTTCAGTGTTAGATAGCCCATTTATCGATAAAGGCTATATAGGCTATATATCATCACGCTCAGACCCATAGAAGCGGAGCACTAATGAAGAATGTTTCGAAATCGAGGGTTTTTTTCCTTTTGAGAGCTTCCGCTGTGTGCGTTGCGTGAAAACAGTTCAAGTTTCGCAAGTTCTACGTAAACGGAGTCGCGGGTTAAAGTTAGCGTTAGCCCAAAGTAACTATTCCACGGCGGACGAAGTCGCGGGCAGAAGCTAGTTTATAATATTAATAGTAAGTATTTATTGATGTTGCTGGCATTAATATTTTCAGCGACTTCAATGTAGGTACTATTGTTATAGATAAAATGAGAAAGGCCTCAGATAAAATGCAGACGGAGTTCAGACACGTGTCAGATAACATAATTTGAACGGATATCTAAATATATAAGACAAAAGATAATTATATAGACCACATTATATATAAATAACGGCAATAGGCAAAAATATATAAATAACTTGAAAAATTCTTGAGTAGTTCTGTAAAATATTTTAGTTTAATAAAGTTTATTAAGTTAAAGTTTTCGATAAAAAGGGATGGTTGGAAAACTAGTAGCGTAATAGTGTTTTCAATCATAACTGTAGCGAATCTTTTAGTCATGTATGTAAGTGGTCGTGAATTTATTATTTACAAAATAAAAATCAATCAACATTGAAGTAAAATGCAGTCATTTTTATCGTAAACTTCAGTATTATGATTTAAAAAAAATACGGAATGATAAGAATATACATTGGTATCATGATGTCTCATGATGAAAAAAAAGTAAATTTCAGCATGATCATATTCTCAAGCAATCGCTAATCACGAAAATAGATTTGTTCTTTCCTACTCAGACTAAAACACGGTTAAGCTCAAAAACATTGTTTTCGTTAAACAAAAAACGCGAATATTAACGCTTTCATGCCTTTTTCTAGAAACATTACAGAAATCTTGACGATTGTCGGATACGTTATTTTAAACTAGCTTCTGCGCGCGACTTCGTCCACGTGGAATAGGACTAATTCTGTCATACATGATTTGTGCGAAACTTTAACCGTTTACGCAGCGGAAGCTCTCAAAAGAAAAAAAAACCGATTTTGAAACATATTTCATTAGTGCTACACTCCTATTGATCTTAGCGTGATGATATATAGCCTATAGCCTTCCTCGATATATGGGCTATCTAACACTGAAAGAATTTTTCAAATCGGACCAGTAGATCCTGAGATTAGCGCGTTCAAACAAACAAAAAAAAAACAGACAAACACACAATCAAACAAACAAACTCTTCAGCTTTATATATTAGTACAGATTTTTCCGTTTTGCGTTTTCTGAAGTATTTTAGCGTACCTATACGAAATAAAACAATTAGGTGTATTTAACATTCGATGGATGGAGCATTGAGTCAATGGCTATATTCGACTTGTGTGTTAAAAGTTGGGTAATGTGAAGTTACGAATTTACAAAAAACAATAACTATCTAAAACGATATGTAAAATTGAATAGCTCTCTTGATCTCGTTTTTGCAAATGCGCAAGGAGATAAACAACCTAAACTGCAAAGCTATCTGAGAAAGAACTGGGCCACGTACGTCACTCCATCATTATTGGCGGCTTGGTTCCCTAATTAATGAGCGAGAGGTATGGACGTTTGATAATGGTCTAATGTAGGTATCAACATGGATATTGAACTCTCGGTGACTAATGGGGGCTTTACAGTTTACACGCTACGATAAATTGTAACAATTTATTGAACGATTTATCGCTCCAACAAATCGAAAGAGTAGAGCACTGTTCACTCCAACTCCAATCCCAATAAATCGCTACAATCTCCCGTTTACACGCCACGATAAATTGTAACAATCTGGATCGTTACGATTAATTGTTACAATTTATCGTAGCGTGTAGAGCCCGGTTAACGGCGGGCTTTACACCGCTTAAGTGAGGATGGGTTTGCTTATCGTTCAAAGGTCATAAACGGGAATACTTTTAAAAGAAGAAGAAGGCGGTTCTCAATTCGGCTTTTTTGTGTGTTTTATCATTTTACTAGGAGTTCCGATTTTGATGATTCTTCTTATAATCAAAAGCTGGTTCTTGTCGTGTGGTCCCATTAAAATTTGATAGAGATCTTACGAGTACTTTTTTGATTACCCTTAGCGTATTTAATTGGTTTTTTTTTATTGCCGGCACAGCAGGAAATTTCCTGCTCAAAATATGGAGCAGCCCGACTGTGGTAGTACCTCGACCTTACAGAAGATTACAGCTAAATAATACTGTTTTTAAGCAGTGTTGTGTTCCTGTTGTTGAGTAAGGTGACCAGAGCTCCTGAGGGGAATTGGGGATAGGTTCGGCAACGCGTTTGCGATGCTTCTGGTGTTGCAGGCGTCTGTAGGCTACGGTAATTGCTTACCATCAGGTGAATCGTAAGCTTGCTTGCCTACCTAGTAACAAAAAAAAATTACTTATCAAAATTTTTTCATGATTTCAAAAGGTATCGAAAAATATCATCCTAAATATTACTAAAACTGCTTTCTCTCCATTTATTTGTCAAATGACTGTTTCAATAGTACTGTAGTCTGTAAGTGATATTTGAAATTATTTCAAAATGTTCTTTTTTATTAAAGTAATATTATACAATTAAAGGAAAACATGGGTACGAAAACAAATAAAAAACGTTTCAAATAAACTTGGCTGATTATTATCTAAATGTTACCAAATATAAGTAGGTATAATATTTTATATCCCAATGGGCACTGTTCCATATACGTCATACGATGAAATAATTTCTCTTGCGTGTCGTTAATGGTTATTTTTATTTACTTATAAGTCGCGTGCGTAGTAGGTATATTGTAATGGTTTAATAACAAAAAAGTTTCAAATATTAACTTACAACAGAATATATACGACTAGTTGCAGTCCCTCTCAATATAGTTGGGAATAGTTCTGTTCACTCTTAAAAGTAGTTGGCTCCTTATTGAAGTGGCTATGTCTAGAAAAATGGTTGTTTACCTCGTGTTCACTGAAACTGAAAGAATTTTTGCAAATATACACGTGTATTTGCATGTGTGTTCGTGTCCGTGTGCGAGTGCATGTATGTGTTTGTGTGTGTAAACCACGTGTAAACCATACTAAATTTATAAAATCTAAAATTCGCATTCGGCGTCATGACATGCCACGACGCATTGGTGTATTTTCAAGGCTAAATATTTTCGTCGAACGAAGCGAAACGAATTTGTATTACATATATATATATTTATGGAAATTTTCGATGTAAATAATAGGTACTAAAAAGTTTCATGCGTCTCCGAAAGACTTGTTTATCGTACTGAACTCCCACAGCCACTATCGACTGTTTCTAACAAATCTTAGAGTTTGTCGATTCGATTCGAAATCGATTATTTTGTTCCGTTCGTAACAATAACTATAAAATTAAACAATGCATTGTCACAGCGGACAAAACATTGGCTGTTGCGTTGTCTCTTGTCTAGTGTCTTCTGACAAACATTTGTATAGTCCGTACAGATATACTGAAAACTAAACTTTTACAAAATATAAATCTGTACTACCCACGACACAAGATTTGAAGCCTCCTCCATTGACAGTGAAGTGAAGAAGTTAATGAATTTGTGAATTTAATCGCATAAGGTGCAACGCTCGTTCATCGGCTACTGGTGCTTCAAAATAGTCTAGACAGGATCAATAAAAACAAAAGACGATTTTAGACTTTTAGACTTTAAAAATGGTAAAAACCAAAGAAAATTATAGTAGGATGAAACATATTGGAAAAGAAAGAGAATACAACGAAAATGAAAGGAAAAATAAATTACGGTCGATCTGAGGTCGGGAAGTGGTAAGGTAAGGGTAAAAAACGGTTTTTATCAATTTCTGGCTAAACTACAAGTCCTATGGAAAAAAGTTTAATAGCAAAGTTGTAGGTAATAAAAAGATCTATAACTTTTGTATTTACACATTTTATTAGAATAAAACTAAAACAAAATGCCCCGCCTTAGTGTTCAAATTTAGTGCATTTATTTTTATTTAGGTATGTATATAGATTAAATTTAATGGCTGTTCAGGAAATGGTAAAGAGCTGATAGTGCACATTTAAATGTCTCATCCGGTCTTTTATTATTTTTCTGTAATAAAATTTAAACAAATACATTTTCAAAGTTAAATAATAATTCTGTTATACCGTTATCTTGTTATGCCGTCATAATAATTCTACCGACATGTGCAAGTTACGGCACACGCTCGAGGTACTTATTATAATAATTCAATTATGTTTGTATATTATACACCAAATAATTCTTCATCAAAATAATTTTGTTTATTAACAGGATATTTTTCTTTCCATAAAATATTTTAAACAAAAAGATTATTATAGTATTCTCGTCAATTACATTACTTAGGTACAGAAAATTTACATAAACATAAAGTTAAGAATCGCGACTTATTTTCGCTCGCCCTTCCCAACCGTGACCTTACAATAAGGGCATTATAATAATAATCAGCTTCAAAATCGGAGTCAAAGCTTATATAAAGCGTAATTTTATTGTATATTTAATTTTCATTCAAATTAATTGATCCACCATTAATTTTTATAAAAAAAAAAAACACGTTACGAAATTAATTGCGTAGGAATACAAACAAGTCGTTAGGTAACAAAAGTTAGGACTTGTATTTTGAATGTGAGATAAAATGTATACCTAACAACTTGATAATACATTATATTAACAATATTAATGACTGTATGTATGACTAATGAATGTAACAAGCGATATGTAAATTTTTTATCGCTAATGGTTGTTTTCCCGAAATTTCGATACTTTTCGTCAAAATATAGGCAACTTAGACATTTGACTGAAATAACTCTTAATCAGAAAACTTGCTGACAAAGTTATACCTAAGTAAGTAAGTATCCAATTTTTCTTAATCGTCATGTACTTCACTGATCAAGAAAGTTTAAAAAATAGGTAATCTATTCACAAAATCCAAAAGTAAAATAATAAATAGATTTATGTTAAATTAGCTGTGCCCGCGACTTTGTCCGCGTGGAATTTAACAAAAAAGTTATTATTCAGTTCGCAGTCATAAAATAGGTAAATAAATTTCTAAAATAAAAGTAGCCTAAGTTACTCCTTACTGTATCAGCTATCTGCCAGTGAAAGTCCCGTCAAATATCGGTCCAGCCATTTCAGAGATTAGCTGGAACAAACAGACAGACAGACAAAAATTGTAAAAAATGTCATTTTGGTATATGTACCGTGTATACTGTATACGTCCATATAATTATGCATTTAGTAAAAAGCGATTATTTTAATATTACACTATTATTAGGTACATATTTCGTCGAATAGTCATCTTTTTACGTAATACAACTAATGTAAACAAATAACTTTTTGTTCTTTTATTAGAACGTATTAAATGCATATTTAATGTAAAATATAATATAAGGACGAATTACTACTAGAACAATGTAAATAAAAAAGTCTCGGTCACATTAGATGTAATTTTTTTTTGGCGCATAACGCACTCGCAACTCCTCAAATGTAGCAAATGTACATACATGGGCGACGGTAGCTATTTAACATCAGATGGTCCGTCCGTCCGTGGTGGACCGTCAACTAGTTTAGCGCCACCCTTTAAAAGAAAATGACGCAAAGAAATAAATATAGATAAGGCACAAAATCACCAAGGTGGCGAATTCCGAGTTAGTGTTTTTGATAAAAATACTTAATAGATACTAACTTGAAAATTGGATTAAATAATTGCTACAATACTATTCTTAAGATGTTTAAGATGAGCAAGCATAAAAGTAATATTTGTGTCGATTACAGTGAATTTAAGAAGGCATATCAACGAATTTCGTCATTTCGGGAACAATTTTTAATATTATATTTAAAAATAACAGTTTTTAATATGACTTCTTCCAATTGTTAAATGACAGAATTCATCAATATTAATTGAAAATAAATAAAAAAATTGTAGAAAATTACGCATAATTACTAGTTAAGTTGATTATAATGCTACTTCAGAGTAAAGTTACGATTTTCAAGTATAAAGTTTAACATATACTAGATTATGAATAACATTTCAATTTAAATTACATGCGATTATAACAAGATTGATGTCTCCAAGGTATTTCCGTAATGATTTATATAAGAATATTTTAAATTTGTGGTAAATGTCGATTTCAAGAGGTGTTCCCGAAAATGATTCAGTGTTCCCGGGCCGATTTAGATGTTCACTGAATGATACAGTAACGATTCATCGACAGTCGAGGACGATATTTTCATTAATAAATGCAAAAATTTGGTTCTTTTTTAACTTTTTATTAAATTGCGATCAAAGTTTTTTATGTAAACAATAAGAATAATATTTATAACCCACATAAATAAGTTTTTAACTGCAGTCTTTAAATGACGTTTTCACAGTTGCGAATTAAACTTTTCAGAAGTAAAAAAGTAACTAAAACAAGAAAACGTAAATAAAAGGTAACAAAAAATATTATTAAGAAATTTAAATGAACTCAAAGAACAAAATTTTGCATAAATGCAATCAACAAAATTAAATAAACAAGCTATCATTACAATCAGATTTTTCAAATATTTCAACATTAGACTTAATAATAATAATCTCGACTTTTTGCTTTCAAAGTAAAGGTTTAGGAACTATCATGATTATTTGTTCATAAGTAACATACGATACATCTGTTGGGTCTAATTTAAATAGTTACTTTTGTTCTGTTACGCAAATATGTATTTTTGGAAAACATATGTGACATATGTGTATGGAGGAAAGACTTACGCCAACATATCTACAAAAGACACTTGTTTTTTGGTTGGTACTTCAATTAAGATGTATATCCCAGGAGCAATTAAGTTAGCATGCAGGTTTTCTTGAGACTTTCGTGAGATGTGCCAGCTTTAACAATATTATTTCTTTTCTCTGTACTTTTTTGACGCTTTTTTACATCTTTTCCCTAGTTTTTCCTTACTTTTCAGCTTTTTTCCGGTAGCAGACCCTGTCTTTATCGCGTTTAACATCTCTTTATTCATCAGTATTATTATCCAGAAATGTTCTTATTCTTGCATTGGCTTTTTCTTCTTTGGCGAAAATATGCAGTACCTACTATCTTTTTTAGTTGTTTTTTAGGTCTCTTCTACTTCTTTTCCTCTTTTTTTTGTTTCTATGCTTGCTGCAAATATGTTTTGTAGCTATCATTTATATTATAGCATTGTTAAATATGGCTTGAGTGTTTAAATAGTCAGTTAACACTATCATCATTTGGGGAACACGTCATCATATCCGGGAACGTTTCCAAAATGACCGTTCACGGAATGACGTTTTTAAATATTCGCGCGTTTTATGCCAGCATCAGACATCTTGAACAAATTACTCCAAAGTAAATGACAAGTTAACAATGGTAGCTTTAATTAATTATTCTTACAAAAACTGCGTTTTGAATATTACAAGCAATTGTACGTGTTCCCGTAATGATGTACAATTGATGTACGGTACGTAGATTGTAAATAGAAACGTTCTTACCACTTAAATTATAAATAGGTTGACGAAAAAACAAACAGCGCCCACCAAACACACATTCGCTCTCTACAACAGCACAATACCGCCAAAGATCGGGTTCAGTGAAAAAAAGTTTTGCTTGGATAGGATTTCGTTCACTAATATGACGTACATTGTCTCGGACAAACTTTGAGGCAAATTTCGTGTTTTAAATAATTTTATTATGTAAGTAATGGGTTTAAAAAAATGTTTTTGAGGAGATTAATATTCTTGTTAGACATGAAAAAGAGTTGAAATTTAATTTTTCTCAGAGCTACAGCAATTTGATTGCACGATACAGCACTTGGGGACGCGTTCTCGAAATGATTTTTTACACAATTATTTTATTATAATACTGAAATTTATTTATTTTCTAAGCAGGTAATTTGGTGTACTAATAAGTCAAATAGACTTGAATGGTGTCAAATGTAAATTAGATTAATTTCGTTACGATTGTATTTTTTATTCATTTCCAAACACAATTTTCCACCTTGGTGATTTTGTACCATAAAGACAGCATTGGCTCAACTTTGACACGATAATGTTAGCCTACAACAAATCGTACCATTTTTATCTGTTTTGTTTTGGCTGTAGGTAATTGTTTGTTTATACATTTTTATGACATTAATTAGAATAATATCAAAATTTATTGTCTGATACAAGTTATCGATGACGTGTTTTGTTTCTACGTGTGTGAGTCAATTACCACCACTACAGCCTATCACAGTCCACCGTTGGACATAGGCCTCCACAAGTTCGCGCCCGACATTATGACGCGAACTCATGTGTTTTGCCCATGGTCACTAATGAGTGAGTCAATTAATTTGAAGTAAATGATAAACATTTACAATTAATCTATGTATGTAATATTTATATTACATAATTACTTAATTTAATTAATCACTTCAAAGTTTATCATTTAGTTAGACGCTGCAATATCCTATCGCCAAAAAATGTAACATTCTACAGCTTCAAAAACATCTACAAATATTCAAAAACGATCAATAATACCTACTGAATCCATTATTAAGGCCAAGTCAAAATGGACCTTTTCGTTAAATTTCTACAAAATTCATGCCATGAAAACTTTGTTGACAAAACATCCTCCATGCAAACATCTTGCAAGTAGCCAAGAAGTTATCGTAAAACTCCTACAAAGTCCTGCAACAAAAGTCCTACTAACTAATTTTTTTTTTTTTGTACATACTGTACCTACTGTAACTTTTACACTATAATGGATATATACAGAATAATCTTCAAAATGTTTCTCAGAATATCTTTAAGTGCGCAATAAATTTTAAAAAACATTTTAAAATGCTTTGCCAGGCCGAATTTAAACTCGCCGTCTGCTATCAATTAATGTGTTCGGTCCATTAGTTTTTATTTTTTTGCGTCTCCAAGTACATTAGTGTAATAAAACTGTATATATTCTTATTAAGCGTGCACATTTTATGTTCTTGAGAATTGAGTAAAATGACGCCACAACCAACTAAGCGATGTAGTTACCAAACATCAAGGAATCTGAAAAAGAATCAATCCGATTGGAACGTCTATTTGTATTGTAGCAGTAGCAGTACATTGAAATAAAGAAAATACTGATCACGAAATATCAAACAGTCTATTACCCCTGAGTCCCCTGACATCAAACAACTACAATCGCTGACCGGACAAAACCTTTGCCCTAGAAGCGCAACAAACAAGAGAAATGAGATTTGCGATAACCGTAACGATCATCATGCTTCTCGCACGTGGATATTACTTATCATATAATATTATTTGACACGCTACTTTGAACCGACATAATTTTTCCTCGCTACACTTTTCGTCCTTGATTCCTCAACTGCCTTTATCTCTTTGACCAAGAATACATTTTTCGCTGTGTATGTGCGTTAATCACTGAACAAAAGGTGACGTAGTTGCTTGCTACACACTCAATATTGGTACTTAATAAACTAAAATCGCCTTAAAATAGTGTATTCTACTTTTATTAGCTTCGCATTATTCCTGATGCTCGGCAAGGTTCACTTGTCCTCTAACGTGGAAGATTTTGTTTCAATCGGCTTCACCTCGGCTGACAGGTTGTGTAGCTATTTGAGCTGTTCAAGAGATATAATATTATATTACAAGAAAAGACACGTAGAATAAAATACATAGGTTTATAATTAAGCACATTACAGTCGGTTATGCGATCTTGATGTTTGTTGTTATCAAGTTTAGATAATATTCAACGTCTTCAAAAGCACCTGTCCTAGCTTTATGAAATAAACACAAAATTAAGGAATATTTAATGCCACACAAAATAATATAAAAAAAAATATTTTTGATAATTGTATAAACAAGTGTGGTAGTGTGTTTTTTGCACATAAGAATGTCAAAACAACGCACGTTATCGTGAATTTGAAATAAAGCCAACTTGTAAAAATAAAAGTAGTATTTATTACCTACAATTTCATTTCTTTGAATTTTAGGTTAGGTACTTAGTTTTTTTTTTTCGTCTAAATCTACTGTCGAAGTAATGAACGTTGACAACAATTTTAGTTGTAAACAATTTTAACCTTGTGGAATTTTCTAGACTTCCAAATAGCGGAAAGATTTTTTTCTATTTCAATTTGTTTTTTATCGAAACACAAAAAAAAACGATGTTCCTCCTCCTTAATCGTCCGAATTATTTGATGTTGATTTTTAACTCTACTATAACTAAGTATTCTTATAGTGTTACGATTTGAAGTCAAATTAATACAATGTAAAACCGACAATTACATCGACAAGTAATACAACGTAAGTAGACGAAAAAAAAAACAAACGTACTAGTCGCCACTACGATTTTCGAAGATTCCCCTCGATTTCTCTGGGATGACATCATCAGATCCCGGTTTCCTTATCATAGTATCTTTCCAATAAAAAAAGAATCAGCAAAATCGGTTCATAAACGACGAAGTTATCCGCGAACACACATAAAAATATATATAATATACGGTCGAATTTTGGTAGTTCCTAACTTTTGTCTTTTGTTAGTGAAGATTTGTTCAAAACGATCCTTATTAAGATAACACAGACAAGATACTTATATATTTGTATTTTTAAATTATACAACTATTTGGCGTTAATTTCTTCAAACTGAATTACCCAAGTCCTAAATTTCCAATACGTACGTAACATGAATTTTTGTATCAGACGAATCGCACAAATTGCTTTCTACTTGTTGTGTAATTCAGCAATAAAAATTGTCTAAAAGATTTAATACGAATTTAGGGTACAAAGTTTTAGGATAAAAGAAGTTGAAGATATAGTTTTTCTTAAGTAATCATAGTTGATTGTTGGTTTTGCCAAAAGGAACTTATAATATAGGTAGGTATTAAATTTCTATACGTATTTGAAAAAATAAAAACCAACTAAGCACTATTCAAATGTTATATAAGATAGAATTCGAACGGAAAAAAAAATGCTGAGGTTCTCTTTCAAGAATTTTTTTTTCGGACAAAATGTCATATTACATTATACGTAAAATAACATGCGGGTATCAAAATTGAAATAACAGTATCTAGCTACATATTATAAATTTGTATTTACACTTAAAAGGATGAATAAAGGTATTTTATTATCCATTGGAAATATGGACAAGATATAGAAATCGAATATGTATACGGAGAATGTGAACTAATAGTACTCTGGCATACCGCTGACCCGCGGTAACATCATTTCTCACCATCATGGGTTGACTGGACAACATTTATTTTATATAGATGTAAATTCGCCCTTTACAACTTTTTTTTTTTGATTGAAAACTGTAAATTATGTGTTTTAGGTGCAATAAATAATAAATATATTAAAAATTGAAAAAGTAATCTTCTGCACACGTGCGTGTGTGTGTGTGTGTCATATATCACATTAAGATTGAAGGGACTTGTAGGCGTAACCTAATAGTGTTAATATAAACCAGTTAGTTATCGAACAGTATTATTCAATCTTACTATTCAAACTGACACGTGCCTGTGTAATCCTATTAAACAATATATATATATATAAATACAAATACAATATTCCATATACATTTGCTCTGGAAGTTTGTTTAAGCTTTCCCCATCTGCCTCAAAGAAGGCGTGAAGTCAGATCCCGATTGTCAAGTGCCAAACAATGATCATTACTTATAAGATTTCTTACGAAAAGAGAAAATTTCAGACTCATATAATCATAATATCACCCATAAAGATTTGGGAGTCCAAAAATGATGGAAACTATTTGAAATATTCTATTTCTTTTGGTTGCACAGTAACTTACCCAGTTAAACTTACCGTTAACAAACTATTTTGCTGCAGGACAATAGTACCCACAGACAGGATCTTCCACAGTAAACACGAATTTTTGCAATTTAAAATATAAGTAAATAGAAAAATTATTTAAATGGCAAGTTCAAGGTTGTTTGTTTTTGCGTTTGATTTTAAAAACTATTTAGCGCTTCTACATTAAAAAAAAAACTAAATGAAATTCTAAATCTAACACGCAAAGGCGAACCGCACGTTCGTTAGGATTTATTAGCATACATAAACATACATTAGACATAAATAATTCAGCATGCATAGTGGTTTAAGTTATTTTCCATTCAATTGCATTTAATGTTACCAATGACATTATCATCGAATAAATTGTCTGCTAGAAAAAAATTCGCAAATTTTTATTCGTTAACGCATAATAAAAAGCTAATCAGAATGTATTGCGCATATCAGATGTACGTACTATGTAAAAAATACATCCAAAATGCGGCAGGTGTAAGGAATATTAATATGTTATTATTGAAAATTTGCCAATAGATATTTTTGCCGTGGCGGCCAATACTAAAAAAAAACTGAATTTATATTGTTTGTCTATGAAAATTTACTCTCAGAATCTTGCCGATTTCAAATCGAATCAAAGACAATTAACGCTTTTTAAAGTTTCTAAACACCGTAAACTCCATGCTTTACCTTAAGATTAACATGAAAAAGACCTTGGTAGACCATTATCAATCCCCAATTTAACGCTGACGGCTAATTTAAATAGTTAATTCGTTTCGTCGACTTAGTTTTCTTTCTCAATACCACAGTTGCGAGAACTTTTGAAATTGATAGATTTATGAGGAAATGTAATTTCTTGCGGGAAAATCTTGTGATTATTTAAAGCTACTAATATTATGAAAAATAATTGACTTGTTTATATGAGAATTTTGACAATACTTTTATACATAAAAGTGTTCAAATGCAATGCGATCGCTATCTCTAACTGCTTATTTCTTTTTATTACAGGGAGTAACTTGGGGCAAAGCTTTCTTAATAGCAGCAGATGACAAAGCTGCTCTGCCTTATCTGTCTACAAGAGAATGCCAGCTTGGGGGATATAGAATTTTTACAGTCGATTTTCATCCCAAGCCTTCATTCTTCGAACCGTTCAATGGCAATCAAAATTTCACGGAAAAAAGGAAAGCTCTCCTTTATATCGCAATGCCGGAAAATAGACATTGGCTGGGAGCTGCCCCTCTATCAGATGTAGCAAAACAAATCTTAGAATGCCGAGGTCCAGCAGGAACAAATGTAGAATACCTTTTGAGGTTGGCTAACTTCATGCGGGATGAAGTTCCGGAAGCATTGGACGAGCATTTGTTCTCTTTGGAAAGACTAGTTAAAAATTTTGCCGCTGACATGAGGATATGCTTGAGAACTATAATGGGTGAAAATGAGAAAGTTGAGGAGAGCAAACCTCAGCCGCACGCAGTCGTTCCGAGTTCTCAATTCGCATCTAGAATTTCTACCAAGAAATTGCGTTGCGTTAATATCTGATTCGTCAATTGCCTTAGAGGTGTGAAATTCTTTGGAATCTGAATGAAACGAGTCGACGGTATAATCTAGCCATGACTTTAAAATGTATACCAATTATAAGATTTTAGTTACCGAAATAGCTTTGACTAGTTTTGGTACTTTTTTATTGACTGTAAGTTGTAACGTATATTATGATTGTGATAATTTTATGCTTAATAACTGGCGATAAGATCGTCTTTGTATTGTTAACAGTAACGATGAGAATGATATTACATTGATTTGAAAATATAACCCTTGTTATGATTTTGATGGTGACAGAGTTTTATAACATTCTGGCAATGGTGTATGAAATTATAAACTTAAACGATTTAATCGTGAATTGTGTTAATTATATACTTAATATCTATATTGCTAACATTGGAAGGTAATTTTAAAATATTTACTAACTCTCAAAACATTTTTATTGTATATGCTACTTTTTTCACTTTAAAAAAAATGCGTTTTAATTAAGTAAATCATAGCTAGCTTATTTTTAGACCTAAAAAAGGAAGTATTATGTTATGAATCTGTAACTGTCTATGTTAAGTTTTTATTGATTTTAAATTTATTTTATTTACATTGTATATTGTGTCTGAAATAATTTCTTCTATGACGGTTTGTCACATGTATCAATTTTGTAATATACATAATAATTGAAAAAGTGATAACTAATATAAGAAGCGATTTAATAGCTTTTTTTAAGAATTTTGTATAAGTGTCTATGTAAGATTCAGCCATGTATCGTATTGACAAAACATGAAAAATAAAACGATCAACACATTTCTGTTTTGTTTATTTTGCTTATAATGTTTGTTTCTGGTGATTTCGATTATAACTTTGACTGCATGAAAAACATTATAACGATTTTTAAATAAGTTGTTCTACTATTAATTTCTTATAATTTGTATGTTGTGCTACAATTGTATTATATTCTCAAACAAAAAAAAAACCGACTTCAATATACTCCGACAAGTAATAAAAGGAGAACATCATCAACGTAGCCGAAATCAAATACGTATTATTAACCCGCCACCGGTGACGTCAATTTTACTTACATCATTGGTAACGCCGGTCTCATACACCGGGTTTTACAATGGAAGTTTTACATAAATATTTTATTTACTGTCTCTTTTATATTTATGTATATATGTTCTTTGATAGTAAAACAAAGATATTTTGTTAATCGCAGCACGTTTATTATATTTTTATTTATTTTAAAACAATTTCACTTATAACAAGAAAATTTGTTAACTTTTTAAACAGAACTCTTGTTATTATCATAGAAAACACAAATATTAATATATTTTTTGTTAGTTCAGTCTTATCCCTTTTAGAACACTAGGAACATACATAAAATAAACAAAAAGGCATCCTACCAACAAAAAAATAACAAAAAATGTATCTGAAAAATGACTATTCTTCAGTCAAACAGCTTCTGCAGGAAGGCACTTCATGTTCAAGACACAAATATTTTTTGCACTTCATCATCATCATCACCATTTCGGCCTATCGCAGTCCACTGCTGGACATAGGCCTCCACAAGTTCGCGCCAAAACTAGCGTGAACTCATGTGTTTTGCCCATAGCCACCACGCTGGGCAGGCGGGTTGGTGATCGCAGGGCTGGCTTTCGGCCTATATATTTCAAAGCCAGCAGTTGGATGGTTATCCCGCCCTCGCTCGGCTTTCTAAGTTCCAAGCTGGTAGTAGAACTATGTTATCCCTTAGTCGCCCCCTCTTACGACACCCACGGGAAGAGAGGGGGAGGCTATATTCTTTGCCGTAGCCATACAGCTTTTCAGCCGGAGAAGGATTCGCCACTTCGATATCATTTTCAGCTTAACTGGCTGATGGCGTGGATGGCCCGTCCTCGTCGAGTACTTCTTGTAGAAGAGACTCGAGACGACGCTGTTCATTTTCGAATGACATGCTGAAATAAATTTTATAATTTGAAACATGTTATTTTCGTGAAATATCGATAAAATCATGCCAATAAACTAACTGATCATAGGGAAATACAATAAAGTAATAACAAAACTAAAATAGTACCTAAGTAAAAAATGTATATGGCCCTGATAAAATACGAAGAATCAAAAATTTAACTATGACTATTTTACTTACATAATCGGTGACACCGGTCACACGCACCGGGATGGCGCCAAAATTTCAGAACGTGCGTCCGCTTCGATGTCGCGGGGGAAACTGGTCAAACTGGCGACGGGCCGCGTGCAATGCGGCAGCTACTCGAGATCACGACGAATCAGTTATTCGACTTTTTTAAAACGCCCGGTCTCCCAGACCTATACGTCACCGATGGCGGGTAAAAGATAACTCAAAAACTGCTCGTCAGATATCGTTTCAGCCTGTAATATCCCACTGCTGGGCATAGGTTTCTTTCTCCGTGTGGGAGAAGGATCGGAGCTTAATCCACCATTCTGCTCCAATACCGGTTGGCGGATATATTCCCTACTATGAGTAACAATCGCTATTAGACACCTTATACGACGGGCAACGAACACGCCGACGGGCGGCGGCGGTGCGGGGCGACGCACAAACTCCTCCACGGTGGGCGTCTTCGTGTCTCGGTGAATGACGTCGTTCCTGACGTACCTACCTCGGAGCTCCTAATATCAGTGTCAGTATACATGATAACACCCAGACCACGGCAAACATCTGTATGGCCAATACAAATGTTTGTCATGTGTGATGATCGAACCTGCAACCGCCAGCGCAACAGCCACAAACCAGTGCTGTGACCGTTGCGCCAACGCGTCAGATATCGCTTAAATCAAAATGGGACCATACGACAAGCGCAAGCTTTCAAAGATATAAAGTATCATCAAAATCGGTACACCCAGAATATTTTTTATGACGTAAACGTAACACAAAAAAATACAGTCGAATCAAACTTCCCCTTTTTTGAAGATAAGTATTTTTTTTTTTATATTTTCCAGACTTAAAAGTGGTAACCATTTACTGCTTATGGACGCCTGCAACACTAGGGACAACAACAAAGGGGATTTCGGTCCAATCACCGCTATCGGCTAAGCGCATCCACAGGAGCTCTCCCTAAAGTTGAGGTTTTCCAGTAAAGTTGATCCAGATTTTTAGCAAGATATATCCCGCAGTGCTTCTCAAAGGCTTAGGTTACAGTAATAATAACCTAGTGTAACATTTGATTTACTATCAACAATTAATGAGAAAATACAATAGTCTAGTTCATGACTAAGATATCTTTCACCTTCCCTAGGTGGTGTCCTTCTAACCACCTTTGTTACATTTCGAATCGATTCGTCCTATACTTATAGGCTATATTTGCGTTTTTGAGAAGTTTCCTCGACATCCCTCTAGTTCCACCATCATATTCCTATTTGGTGAACATAGATTATTCATATAGCTAAATAAAAATAGGACCACCTCCTGGATATTGCCAATTTAAACAAAACTTGGTAGAAAAAGTGTAACAAGTTTTTTTTTTTATCTTAAATTATTTGAGTGGATTAATAACAGAACATGAATGTCAGAGTAAGCTAAATTGGTTTTCGAAGTATTTATCATTTATTTAGTTATAACATTATTTTCTCATTCCATATTAATTATGGACTGTAAGGGGCCGTTCAAGTATTACGTAACGCAATTAGGGGGGGAGGGGGGGGTCTTGTAAAACGTTACGATGCGTTACAAGGGGGGGAGGGGGGGTCTCGAACAACGCGTTACGTAACGTTGTTTTTTATTTAAATAAAAAAAACTAGTGTACTAAAATCTCCCAAATTGGCAACCCTTTTCGTTTATATCCCTTTTTGTATATATATATTTATACTTACCGCAAACGCGATTTTTTAAGCGACTTTTCGGTAGTTTTCGCAACAAAGTTGTGATATTTGGGTAAAAATGGTCAGTTGGGGTGTTACGTAACGTTTATGGGATGGGGGGGGGGGTACAGGAAAACGTTACGGCGCGTTACATAGGGGGGAGGGGGGGTCAAAAATCTTCAAAATTTGCGTTACGTAATACTTGAACGACCCCTAACTTGTAAGGTATCGTAGAAGCCCCTTATGAAATCTTAAACGCAACATAGAACCATAAAACAAAATTGCAACCAATTTTATTAATTATTTTTCTTTGTAATGATTTTGCCAATATGCGGTCTCCACTCCAGAGAATGGAAAAAGTGGAGACCGTGTCTTTTCTAGCGCAGTGTGGAACGTCCTCCGGCCGATGCCGGTGTAGGCTGGATTAGGATTGCGGGAAACCGGCATGTCTGGAGCGAACTTGGGGGGAACAGGGCTATGTCCATTGTCCAGCAGTGGACTGCAATAGGCTGAACTGACTGACTGACTGACTGTATTGATTTTATTCATTTAGTGACATACTACATTCTGTTATTTTGTAAATGATACTGTATTGGTCATTGTTGTTTAAGTATCAGGCTGAACTTCAATCATAACCAGAATTGCCAATATATTTTGTCAGGCGTTTTGAGATACCTATGGTTGATTTGATAGAGACGGTGAATTAAATTTTTCAATATACTTCTAGAACAGTAACAATTACCGAACCTTTTATTTTTTACCTTAAAACCCTTATTTTTAAAAACCCCTGCACGTATATTTGATGTTCTATTTTATTTTAAGCGCCATCTACCGGGTGAAATTTGAATTAACATAACAAATTATGAAATTCATCATAACGATAAGAGATGGCCCTACGAAAAAGTAATAAATGATAAGACCAGTAGGTATTTACTATTTACTAACACTGCGGTAAAATTGCCACATTGTTATGACGATAATTTATCTGGTAATTACACCCGAAATTTTCTGTCAAACTGAGCTAAGAGACATTGATTCTCTAACAAGAAAAATGCATGACGCCTGAGAAATTTAGTTTAGGATAATTATGAGAATTACCTACTTAATCTAAGCAATGACCTGTTGGAGAATTGACTCATATGTGAGATGGACTTTCCACATCTTGCCCTCCTCTTACTGTGTCTTGTAATTTAACATTAGGGAGGCAAACAAGCATTTTGATTATCGTAGTTTATGGATGCCTGTAATACCAGAAACATCGCCAGCGCAGTGTAGACTTACCCACGACAACGAACAAGAGCTTTGGCTACTTTTCTACCGCAGAAAAACAATACTTACTAATTGAAAGCGTATAAGTAATCTGTCAAAAACAAAGGACGTGTTTCACTTAGCTGGTAACAATAAATTTAAAAAAAGTGGTACTGAAGCATTTGTTTGCTAGTGCATAGTGTTGATTTGTTGTGGTTGTGTTTCGTCTTCAAAAAGAAAGTATTTTGAGTTTAGAATCTGGAGGTTATACTAGTAAAATAAGAAAATAAAAACACCATATTATCTAAGTTCTGTGGTTCTACCCTCACAAAATTTGAGATTTGCCCGACCTACGACAACATACAACTTGTCATATATTTACTCCTGCAGAAAATAAATAGCAATACTTACGACTGTATAATAGTGCCGAATTAGTATTAGGAGTTTACTTTCTACTTATTGTTAGTTGAGAAATAAGACGTCTTCAATATGTCCGCATCAAATTCCAACTTAAAATGCAAGGCTTGCATGAAAGGAATAAAAGGAAATCAGGATACTAAGGTTTGCTCTCTATGTATCGGAAGTTATCACTATCAATACCTAGGAATAACAGCTGAGAATTTCCATAAAGAGTCGAAACAAGCGAAATCCAACTGGAAATGTCCGGACTGCAAGGGTACTGAAAAACGTGGGGACCATACACCTGTAAGCAAGCAGACAATTTCGTCTCCTCGGACTGATGATGCAATAATGGAAGATCTCAAATCCTACTTTGACAAAAGATTAAAGGAGGAAACGGCTACCATTCTGTCTCAGGTGAAACAGCAGATGGCCCTCGAAAACAAAGCTATCTACAGTGTTATCGAAGAGCTCAAGTCTAATGTCAGTACTGTATGTAATCAGTACGAGGAATTAAGAAATGCACTTAGCGAAAAATCACAAATGATTGACAACTTAAAAACTGAAAATAGAACTCTCCAGTTGCAACTTGACGCCATTAACAGCCAGATCAACACAATGGAGCAACAGTCTAGAGCTTGCAATGTTGAAATACAGTGCGTTCCGGAGAACAGGAATGAGAACTTGCTGACAGTCATCAAGCAATTGGGAAATATCATATCGAGACCTTTGGATGACAGCGAGATCATGAATATCCATAGGGTGCCTAAAATCAACCAGGCATCAGAGAGACCCCGTGCGATTGTGGCAAAACTTGTGAGCCCTCGCGTTAGGGATGAACTTCTCGCTGCTGTTAAGCAATTCAACCGGTCACATGAAAGTGAAAAATTGCACTCTGGGCATCTCGGTTATGCGGACGAGAAGCATCCTGTATATGTGACTGAGCACTTATCACCGGCCAATAAAAGGCTTCATGCGGCGGTAAGAGCCGCAGTTAAAGAAAAACAATACCAGTTTGTCTGGGTGCGAAATGGCAAGATATTTGTGCGGAAGAATACTACCTCGCGATCGTTGGTTATCAGCACCGTAGATGCTATTCAAAGACTTTAAATTTTAATTATAAAATCAGTTGTAACAAGTAATAATAATTTATCTATATACTACCAGAACGTGAGAGGTTTGAGAACGAAGTGTGAAGAGTTTTATATGAATGTACTAAAATATGATTACGATATATTAATTCTAGTAGAAACGTGGTTAAACGATAGTATTTTTGATCGTGAATTTTTGGACTCGAGATACAATATTTTTAGGCGAGACCGAAGTTCCACCTCATCCTCTCTTTATAAAAAAGAGGGAGGTGGTGTTTGTATAGCAGTAAACAAGAACATAGATGTAACTAGAAAGGTCAAATGGGAATCAGAGTGCGAGGATATTTGGGTTACCCTAAGTTTAGGCAACGCTGACGGTACTGAGCCATTCTTAAACATCTGTGCCGTGTATATACCCCCACCGATAAATCAGGACTATCTAAAAACCTTTCTATCAAGTGTGACTAAAGCCATCAGTAGTATGACAAACACACTAACAACAATTATCTTTGGAGATTTTAATATGACAAATATAATCTGGGAGTATGACGAACATTTATCAGCCTACATTCCTCTACCATGTAATAACATAACAGATAATATATTTATGGATGAAATGCAATTTAATAATTTATATCAATGTAATCATATTAAAAATAATAATAATCGAATTCTTGACTTGATTTTAACTGACTCACCGACAAGACTTAAAATTTCAGAATGTTTATCTCCCTTGGCAAATTTAGATGTTCATCACCCGGCTTTGGAAATTAACTTTAACATGATACAAGTGGAACGATCACTTAAGAGTAACAGGACCCCAAGATTGAACTTTAATAAATCGGATTACCAAAAAATCAATAAGGAAATTGCAACTGTAGATTGGAGGGATAGATGGAAGGATATGGATATAGAGGAAATGGTAGGTGACTTCTACACTATCTTAAATTCAATCATACAAATGTACACTCCATACTCTAGGCCTCACAATGAAAAATACCCTAACTGGTTCAGCACTCCCCTAATAAAGTGTACACGGGAGAAACTAAAGTTCCATAAAAAATATAAAAAATATGGTAACCCCAGGGATAAAGACACATTTAACCTTCTTAGAAATAGATATGATGAGATGTTAAAAGAATGTTACAAAATCTTTAAAGAAAATGCTTTAAATACAATTAGAATTCAACCTAAAAGAATTTGGTCATTCGTAAAGAGTCAAAAAAATAATAGCTGTTCTATACCCAATCAAATGCACTTAGGTGATAAATTTGCTGCAGGTGGTCAGGAAATAGCAGATTTATTTTCAGAATATTTTCAATCGGTCTATACTTCACATAATAACTACAGAGCGGGAAATTGTGACCCTGTGCTTGAAGAGAGTTCGTCATCCCTTAGTAAGTGTACATTAACCGAAACTGAAATATTAACTGCTCTTAAAAGATTAGATCCAAATAAAGGACCAGGATTAGATGGAATACCAAATAAGTTTTTAAAACAATGTGCTGAAACCTTAGCAACGCCATTAAATATTTTATACAACAAGTCCCTAACAGAAGGAATCTTCCCAGCAATATGGAAGCAGGCTCGGTTGACACCAATACACAAGAAAGGTGATGTGTCGAACATATGTAATTATAGGCCGGTGTCGATACTCCCTGCAATTGGAAAAGTCTTTGAGGGATTAATGGAGAAAAAAAATTACTGGCACGTTAAGGAAATTATACACTCAGAACAACATGGCTTTATGCCCAAAAAATCAACAGCATCTAACTTAATAGGCTTTATTAGTGACGTCGCTGAGGCTCTGGATCATGGAGATGAAGTACATGCTGTATATACAGATTTCAGCAAGGCGTTTGATTTAATAGACCATGTTATGTTACTTAAAAAAATATCAGCACTTGGTATTCATGGTTCATTGTTGAGGTGGTGTGAGTCATACCTACAAACAAGATCACAATTAGTAATGATACGTGGCTACTCTTCAAGAAGTAAAATTATACCTACTGGCGTCCCGCAGGGCTCGCATATGGGTCCTTTGTTTTTCGTAATATTTATAAATGACTTGGCTCAGCAGTTAAAGTGCCCGTTTAAGATGTATGCCGATGATCTAAAGATATACAAATGTATCAAGACTGAAAACGATGTAAAAAAACTACAAAAAGATTTAGATATGGTACAGATATGGAGTGAAAACAATAAAATGAAACTTAATATTGAAAAATGTTATCACATAAAATTCTCGCGTAAAAAAAAAACCCATTACAGCCATATACACATTAATGAGAACCCATCTAAACGAAGTTAATGAAATTCGAGATTTAGGAGTTATAGTAGACAGTCGTCTAAGCTTCATAAGTCACGTAGATAGCATTGTTAAAAAAGCCTCTAGACTATCTGGGTTTATATCAAGGCAAACAAAAATCTTTAAAGAGCCTAAAGTTCTTATCCCTATATAAAACTGCTTAGTAAGGAGCATTTTAGAATATAACAGCCCAATATGGTCACCTGGGTATGCCGTGCACATCAAAAGAATTGAGCGGGTCCAAAAAAGATTTATTTATCACTTAACTTACATTAACAATAAATGCAAAAATTTAGAAACTTAGCGGAAAATAGAAATATAGCGGAATAGAAAAATAGCGGATATTTTGATTTTATACAAAATTATACATGGTCTAATGATCTGTCCAAACTTCTTAAATAAAATTTACTTAAAAGTCCCACGTTCTGGTAGTCGTCTGTCAAATATGTATAGCTTTCAATTACCACATTTTCGTACTAACATTGGACATCACTCAGTTCTATATAGAATTCTGTCATCCTATAATGATTTATGTCCAAACTTTGATATTTTCAACGGCTCCTTGGCCACGGCCAAAAATATTATTCATGGTTTGGTTAAATAGTTTATAATTTTTCTGTAATTAGTTAATTTTTTCGGTAATTAGTTAATTTTTCTGTAATTAGTTAATTTTTTTTGTAATTAGCTTAAGCTGAACATGTCAAAATTGCATGCTGTGTTCACTGTAATGAGAATGAACATTGTACGCCTTTCAAATTGTTACACACATAAACTTTGGTATTATATTGTATCATTCAATTTGTGAACCAAATAAAAAAAAAAAAAAAAAAAAAAGAAAGCAGTACCTATTATTAGGCTGTGATCTTCTGTAAGGTTCAGGAATTTCCCTAGTCTGACGTAATGCTCTAGATATTGAGCAGGATATTTCTTGCTGTGTTCAATCTCAACGAAAGTTTGTTTTTACTTCTACTCGTTCTTTGTGTTGAAGAAAAATATTGAGGTACACAAGTTGTCACGGAAGAAATTTATGTCGTATATTAAAAAGTATTAAAATTAAACTGTATGATAGTTTTTAATTTTTATATACAACTAGGTTGGCAAACAAGAGTACGGCACACCTGATGGCAAGCAAGTGATTACCGTAGCCTATAGACGTCTGCAATACCTGAAGCATCGCAAACGTGTTGCCGACCCTATCCCCAACTCCCCCCAGGAGTTTTCAGTTGGTAGTGGAATATTAGTCAATATTAAGCTGAAATTCATCTTTAAGCAGATGATAATGTTTTTCCCATATTAACTCTATGCAAAACTAGGCATATTGCTGAATGGCGACGCTCAATCAAAGGGTTAGTGCATGTCTCCGACTGCATATTATGTACGATGTTGCATAAATATTTGAAGGACTACCGTATTGATATTTTTAAGTGTATAGTACATAATGTTTGATATTGTTTCGATTTGTTTCGCTAGCTTTGTGTAATTTTGAATTTTTAACTTGTTCCAGTCTTTTCAGTTCATTTTCTATTAGTTGTTTTTTATGCAGGCGGGTTTTTTGTTTTCTTTTAATAATTATTTTATTTATGTCTTTTTAGTTAGACAAATTACGTAATCGGTTCAATTCATTAAAATATGTAGTTTACATCATGTGGTTGATTAAGTAATTTATTAACGACGAAAAAAATGCGGCCGTTCTAAAGTTGCCGCATATACCTATATTATTTTTATGTTTGACCAAGCATAACTTTTTACAGAGTTGTCCGAAGTTGATAATTCTTTTTTTATGAGAAAGGCTAGACCCCGAAATTGACCGTCGGTCGTTGCCTAGGAGGTGAGGAAGAAGCCCGGCTCGCATCTTGCTTGCCTTAGGCATGGGAAAGAGCAAATTCAACATTTTTTAAACTTTCTTATTGTATTTCTTTATTATTATTACAGTAATAATAACCATAATATACATTTTTGAAATCCTTGTATTAAGCCCTTTAATTTGATACCCATATTATAGTATTCTAAAAAAAAAAAATATATTTCTTCATTAACTACAATGGCTTTGCACAGCCGCCATGTTTGTTTTTTTTAAATGTCACATATCTAAGAACACTTGGGCTGCTAAGACGAATCTAACGATATCTCAATTATACAAATCCGTTCAGCGGTTCTAGAGGAATCAGGTAGTTAAGAATATTACATACATACATACAAGATACGCGCGAAAAACATAACCCTTCCTTGGCAGTCGGGTAATATTGCTGAATGGCGACGCTCAATCAAAGGGTTAGACGTAGGTACTTGGAATGAAGGTAAAAAATGATGACGACGTGCTAATTTGTGATAAAAACCTTAAAGAAATAAAATAAATATTACAGTTGCACTTAAATAATTTTATTCACCACATCTTCCATACATCATAATAATCTTCCCATATAACATCAAATACATAATACATTCACAACTTCACATAGATATCATCAAATATACAAACAATTGCGAAACATTGAAAAAGCATGTCATTAACTTAAACTTTACGAAAAACAAAATGTTTAAAGTCACTAATTTGGTATCTTGATATTTTTTGACGAAAGACATGTTCATTTTTTTTTTAATGTGCACACCGACAGCAAGAAATAGTTTAAATGTAAATAAATTAACATCGCTACATTGAATTTTTACACAGATTACATTTGTTGCACATTTTATTTCTATTGTTTATATTATTTTGACACGTGACATTGACAAAAAATTAAAAATAATATTTACAATAAATTGATTTCATTGATTTTATTTAATTAGGTACCTAAATTCTAATTAAGTACAGTTGAAAAATATTTATGGTAAAGTTTCATCCAACCGAGTGTGCTAGTTACATCAGAAAATTATGGACTAGATTTTTTTGCTAAAAATATTATTATTTGATATTAACACTTAAAAAGTATATTTTTCACTGTTTTTATTAATAAACTCGAAAAAAGTGTTCTAGCCAACTCAACGGCAACTCATTTTTTATAATTTTGTCTAACGATTAAAATCTTACAACACAAAATACCAGTCAAGACTATTCTTCAAATATCTTAAATAAAATATCAATAATACTTTTATATAATACACTGATCCATAAACAAACTTTGGTACTACGAATATATAGCTATACAATATTATCTGTCAAAGCTATAAAAATATATTTACAAAACGTAAAATATTATGCAATACTCTGCTATGCATTTATAAAAGTACCTACAGAGAAATAAATAATAATTATCATAAAATACTCAGGTGTAACAGAATATCATTCACATAACAAAAAAAAAAAAAGAAAAAAACAGCAAAATATTTTCCCATTATCACCTTTTTATAATTACTAAAAACTAAAATTGCATTTGACAGTCGACAATAATAAATACTATAAAAATATTTAGCTAAACAATATTGTCCTAATCAATCTTACAATCTAAACTATTTAGTCATAGACAACTTTAGAGAACCTTTAAAAGGACTCTTACGTAGATTAAGGTGGGAAATATTGACATTTCTTGCTAAATTCTCGTAAAACTATTAGAAATGCTATTAATCTCATCATTAATGAGTATACGCTTATCGTTTTAAATACTGTCAAAATGTCCAAATTTGCCGTTATTCCATCGATTGTCCATAATCCAATTGACAATGACATTGACAAGATTTAAGCCATATTATATTAGAGAATGTCACTGAAAGCCAAAAACAATAATTGCTTATTGCCACATCCAATAACATATTTTAGCAGTACCTATATCGAAACAATAGTTTCAATTCGATTCAAATAATTGAAAATACAATTCACAATAATATTTTCGTAATATATCTGACGTACCTAGACATTTCATATGAAACACCATTCGATAAAAATCGATAGATTTCCTCGGAACAAGGCACATTGACTAAAAGTCATCAACAATAAGTCACTTTATTTTATGAAAGGGAATTCACTGTCACTTTCGTCACCAGAACCGTCGTAGCTTGATGGTGGCGTGTCGAGTTGTGGGAGACCGAGGTCCAGATACTCTTGATTAGCAGTAACTGTCAGTATCTTGTCCAAGTCTTCCACCAGCTCAGTAAATGAGGGTCGGTCTCCAGGAGAGAATGACCAGCACTCGCGCATTAACATGTATCTAAAAACCAAGAAAACCATATTTAAAGTTATTAGTTAAGATCCGAAATAGACGTGATCTTCACTCATCTGGTGAATGGATTGGAATGGATTTAAATAATTATCTTTTTTAGTACGTAAAAGATAAATCGTGAAAGGGTGGGCTGGAAAATTCCTGGCCAGGCTATAGGTATTATATTTGGCAACCGCCATTTAAACCAGACTTTTAGCAGGCAACCCTATGTCATCGTATTCGCAATGAAACAGCGCTCATTTTGATGTATGATTAATTTATTTAACATGTGGGTGAAAGTAATTAAAACAATATATGTATATTAATATACCTGTAATACCTGCCACCCATTAGTTATGCTAGGAAACCCAACGTTGGCATTTTCTACAAGCTTCTTCTATTAAAATTTTTTTAAATAAAATTTTTTTTTTTAATTTTCAATAAAATATAGTCTGGCCAGGAATTTCTAGTCAAAGTTTTCGCGATTGTTTTTCTAATATACTAGAATATATATAAACTAATTTTCATCCATTAAGGGTGAGGGGTCTTTCTCGTTATTATGACAATAGTAGAGGTGACCAGTGTTTAAGCAGCAAACGTACGAGAACAAGTCATTCGTAGATAATGTTGATATATCGAGCTCCGCAAAATGGAAACAAAAAACATGGTTGGTAAATATCCCGCTTTTGAAATAATTTATATGATAAAGTTATTAAGATCAGTGTAGTATGTGTGTGTGTCTCACATCTCCAGGCTGCAGCAGGGCGGCTTCTCCATGCGGTGTCCGGCGCTGAGGTGCTGGTACATGTACTGGCCCGGCACCGCGGGGTACGGCGTGCCGCCCAGCGTCATGATCTCCCACAGCAGCACGCCGAACGACCAGCTGCGCGACATGACTGTGCTTGTATACATGTACTTTTGGGCACAGCAGGAAATTTCCTGCTCAAAATATGGAGCAGCGCAGTGAGGTAGGACCTCGACCTTACAGAGGACCACAGCTAAAGAATACTGTTTTCAAGCAGTGTTGGTGAGTAAGGTGACCAGAGCTACTGGGGGGGAATCGGAGATAGGGTCGGCAACGCGCTAACGATGCTTTGGTGTTGCAGTTGTCTATAAGCTACGGTAATCGATTACCATCTGATAAGACGTACGCTTGTTTGCCGACCTAGTTATATATATATATATATATATATATAAAGAATATAAGAACCAAAGTTATGATAATCTAATAATATCCACATTTAGTATCAAGAGCCATATTTTTGCGACTTACTTTTATTTTATTTTTAAGCAATTTTACATTTTAAACTTTTTACATATTAGTTCCTCATAATTACGTATACTAGGCACTGAATGGGAACTGCGCAAGTTATTTTAAATTATCAACTTACATTAATACATAAGATACATATTTATTCAGATAGAGTACAGCAAGAAATATCTTGCTGTACTCTCTATAACACTCTCAAGTAGTGTTGTGTTCCTCTCTATCTCCCGGAAAAATTCAAAGATAGATCGGTAACTTACAATGTTGCTGATATTGGATAGGCGTGTAGCACTTACAATGAGGTGGACTGTACGCTTGTTTACCACCTGTATAGTATAAGAAAGCCACTCACACGTCAGTCTGGGTGGTGAAGACCTTGTGGTAGAGCGACTCGGGCGCCATCCACCGCACCGGCAGCCGGCCCTCCGTCTTCTTCCGGTAGTAGTCGTTGCTGTGGACGTCCTTCGCGAGACCGAAGTCCGCGATCTTCAAGACGCAGTCGTCTGACACGAGGACGTTGCGAGCGGCCAAGTCGCGGTGGATACACTGGAATAATTCGTTTTTGTGAAAATGGATACTATTTTGTTGCTTTAGAAAACTACTAGCTTCTGCGCGCGACTTCGTCGGCGTGGACTCCTCTCCTATTGGTCTCAGCGTGATGATACATAGCCTATAGCCTTCCTCGATAAATGGTCTATCTAACAGTGAAAGAATTTTTCAAATCAGCCCAGTAGTTCCAGAGATTACCGCGTTCAAACAAACAAACAAACAATCAAACAAACAAACTCTTCAGCTTTATATATTAGTATAGATTAAACATGCTTAATATACGAACGAAAGTTAAAGATTGTAATGAAAACACATTAGCTAATTTTTGTCCCAAAATTTCGTAAGTTCGGGATAAAAAATTAACTGTTTTTGTAGGAAAAACAGATATTGTCATGACACTTTTAAAATGTACAAAACATAAACCATAGATAAGGATCATATTCAGAGTTTGCATTTCTCTCGGGACTACATTTTTCTCGTAAATTAGAACGTAAAATTTGTCGTTTCAGAGCATATTTAGTTATATTGTACCTACATATATTATCAGGCTCATCAAAAAAATTTATCTTTTTTTACTATTTATCGTTTTTAGTATATTAATTTATATCTCTTGATGCTTTTTAATTATCACTACATATTATAAAACAAAGTCGCTTCCCGCCGTCTGTCTGTCTGTCTGTATGTATGCTTAAATTTTTAAAACTACGCAACGGATTTTGATTCGGTTTTCTTTAGTAGATAGAGTGATTCAAGAGGAAGGTTTTTATTATGTATAATACATGCATAATATAGTAGAGGAACTCTGATAGTTGTTGCAACCGTGCGAAGCCGGGGCGGGTCGCTAGTATAAATATACAATACAAGTAATCTTACCCGTCTAGATGCTAAGTACTCCATTCCTCTCGCAACTTGGTATGAGAAAGAGACGAGATCTTTTTGTGTTAAAGTCTTCTTTTCTTTCAGGTCTTCATTGGGTGATTCGTACCTGAAAAAAAAATAGTTAAACCTTTACATCTATCTATAACTTGTATAAAATACCATAAAATAAATGAGAGAAATAGAGGGAAAGAGAAGAGAGATATAAAGACATTGGGAAAGATTAGATATTTAGGATGATTTGTCTACTAATGTGTCACATAATTGTAATAAATTACCACCGATATATGAGAGAAAACTCGTTTACACATACATGCACAATAAAACTATTATCATCATCATCATCATCACTTTAGTCTATCGCAGTTCACTGCTGGATATAAGCCTCCACAAGTTCGCGCCAAAAATGGCGTGAACTCATGTGTGTTGCCCATATAATACAAATACATAATATATACACATGACAAATTACTTTTTTTTATTTTACCTGTTTCCAGGGCGGTGGTTTCTCAGGAATTCCCTCAAATTACCATTGGGTGCATACTCAACGATGACATATAAGGGTCCATCTTGTGTACAGCATCCTAACAAGTTGATAATGTTCACGTGTTTCCCGATCATTTTCATCATCTCCATTTCTGATACTAATGCCATCATTTCGGCGTCCGTGTGGCCCTCTGCAAAATATTTTTCATTAAATCACAACAAACTTAAATTAACATTCAAACCCAAGTAATATATTATATTGAAAAATTATATTTCTAAACTAGCTGACCTGGCGAACTTCGTACCGCCTTTTTTTTTCTTTCTTAAATATAATAATTACATATACCAAAATAAAATATAGCCTATCTTTCAAGTTGGATCAAACTGCACACGGTGTGCAAATTTGATTAAAATCGGTTAAGTGGTTTAGGAGTCCATTGAGGACAAACATTGTGACACGAGATTTATATATATTATTAAGATGTTTGATTTATCAGAACAGAATAATTATAGTTCTTCTCAAACAAAAAAGCGACTTTTTACTTTTGACGACACATTATTATTATTAAATTTAAATAGGACCACATGACAAACACAAGCTTTTGAATTAAAGAAAAAAACAAAATCAGTCCGCATTAAAAATTATAACGTAACAACACGTAAAAAATAGACAATCGTATTAAGAAATCGGTCGGATTGGTTCTAAAAAGGGAGAGGTCCTTTTTGGAACCGTTTAATAAAGGTAACGATTTTTTCCACTTAAAAACTAAATAGTTTTCATAATAAATCTAAAAAGATTAACCTTTCAACATTTTGACGGCCACGACAGATTGTAAGCCTGGTTTCAGTATTCCAACGCACTCTGCCTTCACTACTTTTCCAAATTCTCCCTCTCCCAAGACCTTCCCTATACAGAGAGACTCTCTGGGCACCTCCCAGTCAATGTCTACTGGTAGTTCGTACTCAGACATCATCATCGAATCGCAAGTGTTACTTTGGACTTGAGACAGCTTCTGTTTCTCGATTTTTACCACTGGCATTAACTGTAAAAAGGTGGAAGGAGGATCTTAATTATAAACTGTAAGGAATTCAGTATACCAGTCTGAAAGATCAATGAGAACTGAGGTTTTTAATGTGACTTTAAAAGAGTTCTTTTTTATATAATAAGGTCTGCAAACAAGCGTAACGCTCACCTGATGGTAAGCGATTACCGTAGCTTATAGACGTCTGCAACACCAGAAGCATTGCAAGCGCGTTACTGACCTTATGAACAATCACCCCAGGAGCTCTGGTCACCTTACTCACCAACAAGAACACAACACCGCTTGAAAACAGTATTATTTAGCTGTGGTCTTCTGTAAAGTCGAGGTACTACCCCAGTCGGGCTGCTCCATATTTTGAGCAGGAAATTTCCTGCTGTGCCCTACCTCAGTCAAAAGTTCTTAAAAGTCTAGTTAGCAAGGAGCTACAATAGTGATGTTTTAACATGTGAGCGGTACAATAAGATATATGTGTGTGTATTCAGTAAGATGAAACTATGTCAACATATATGCAAATAACAGATCACGACAAACATTAGGTATGTGATAAAGGCAAACACTTATCACGGTGAAATACGACTATTAACAAAAATAGCCCTGATCAAAAAATTTGAAAAATTGATACGAATCTAGCTTAAAATGAATTATCATTGCATTACAATATCAATCTTAGTACAACAATTATGTAAATCTTAAATTATCGGTCTTTATGTACAGTACTTACCAAACCTTCTCCAGCAGCGTTTGGTGTCCCGTTCATTTGAGGCTTCTCAACAGTGACTTTCTTCGTCCAATGCGTTACTATCACTGCTCTCGCCGTTTCTATCGCTAGTTGTTTCTTTTCCTTCTCTTGTCTCAATTTCTTGAATATCATCACCACTATGATGGCGGCTACGAAGAACATCGCTCCTAACACCGCAGTCAGTACGTTGATTAGAACTGTGTGTTTACCGTGATCGAGTGCTTCTGTTACTGGTAATGCTGAAAATATGTTAAAATTGGGTTATTACTCAGTTTTATAAGTATTATTAACGATTTTTGGTTATAAGAGACCTGCTAGAAAAATACAAAGTACACATGTCAGAAGTGAAACTTCTTTGGCAAACTAATTAAAAAAAATAAATAAAAAAAACGAATTTAAAATACAAAAAAAAAGTAATTGAAAAAACAAAAACAAAAAGCCAACGTCACGCGGTGTTCCCAGGAGCTCACCCATCCAAGTACTGACCGTCACGACGCTGCCGCGTTACCGGTCGCTCAAATTTTACCCCTCATGCGCCTAAAGAAGTTTCACTTCAAAAAACTTGAAAGGTTGAAATTTTATTTAATACAATATTCAGGTCGAGCCGCGTAAAGACATGTAAAATTTAAAAAGTTGTGTTTTAAAAATGTTCAAATTTATAATTTAAATTAATTATGGTTGAATTTTGACTACTGGGCGACTACTAGTCTGAATAGTTACGAATTTTGACAATAATCCGAATTATAGTTGCTAAACATCTTCAAAGAAATTAAGCTATTGTGGGTTGCAAAACAAATTTAACTGCTATTTATTACACTTACAATCTAAAACGGTTAAGTATCCTTTAGCTGTAGTGTTTCCAAGCGAATTGAGGGCAACGCAAACATACCAGCCCTCATCTTCCTTAGTCACATTGTAAATCGTCAGCTGTTCTGGTTTATCATCCGGGTTTTCGCTCTGTAATAACAAATTAGGATAAACTGTTGGTCATAATTATATTTAACTTCCATAATATTTACACTTACATGCCATTATTTATTATAAAACAAAATTGAAATATTTCACGCGAAAAGAAAAGACGAAACCTGTTTCGTATAAAAGTTTTTAGCGTATTAAAAATAAGAAAGCTTAATACTATCGTCAAAGTTGAAAGTATCATGCAACAAGCGACAATTTACTATTAGCACTTTTTTATTTGCGTTAGTGTCTCAAGCATGCTCGCCATTAATTACGACTACGAAGGAAAAGATGCCAAGTATGTGGGCGTCGACAGAATCATTTATCTCCAACGATAATGTAGAATTGACCTGAACTCAGGACATTGGCATCTATTTCATTCATAGACTTGTTTCGATTTAAAACATAAATGTCAAAGGTAATATTGAAAATATTAGATCCATAGCAGACGACAGATTATCTATCGCAAATAGTGAAGATGGAATTCTAATCAGTATGAAGTATGAAGTTCAAACTTGAATAGAAATTCATAGTGGTTAAAAGTTAGAAATAGAACTTCTGGAGTCTGATGCATTTTAACGGATTCACACAAAACAAATCATGCGTTAGTCACTCGACCCTCACCATAACAATTTTTGTAACATCTTTGTACACAATGGACTCTTTCGTTGAAGCGTCAATGATGGTCTCATTATAGATGTACTCTTGTTTCGTAAAATACATCCAATAAATAGACGGATGGAGGTCTGATAAGAATTCACAGGTGAGTCTAGCCATTTCACCGATCAACCTGGTCTGATTGATAGCCGCTTGTGTTAGAACAGGCTTCGCGTATAGACGCTCTATGAACAAAGATGTTGAATAATTGAATGAATTTCTGAAATTATGACCACTGTGGAATAAATATTTTACAGCTAATACGATTTTTGTGTCCAACTGAAATGTGCGCATAATAATAATGTTAGATGTGCAACCTATTGTACATCTTGAGGATTATTTTTAACACTATCCACCACCATATCACTATCCTTCACCAAATAATGAACCAATAAGAGAACCAAATTATTATTATTTACCGAAATTTGAAAAAATGACAATTTTACGAGACATATTATTGAAATAATGAGAACCGCCACCTAATAACCAATTAGGCACCTCTACAACATCTCCAATGGGAGCTGGTGCGTCACTTGGCCCCACTTCAGAGTCTTTCACGGAATAATTCATCGGTCTGACCCAGTAAAGGTGTGGTTCTAAATCTGATACTGGCGGACAAGTCAATTGCACGGTATCGTTCACGAGGACTGTGATGTTTCCTGGATGACCCTCTTTTATATACGGCTTCGATGGGTAGCGCTCTATAGCAATAGTTATTACTTTACTATCCGAAATCTTATTAACCAAATTATATTTAAAAAACTTTCGTAAGGCGAATTACAAAATCATTATTTTTCGGCGGATTTAATGGTAATTGACTGATTATATCTAAATTTTGGAACCTAAATTTTTAGTGAAATAAAGTGTCTTAATTATTTCAAAAACTTTTAATATTTCTGTCAACGTTTATGGAATCTGATTTTATAACCAGGTATTTATAAAAAAAATATTAATTTGTCAACATTTTTATTCTTACCTTGTATTTGTAGAGTGTAAGTATGTTCAATACATCCTAATTCGTTGCAAATTTTACAAGTGTAGTTCCCATTATCTGCTTTAGTAAGTTCATCGAGTGCCAGAGACCATTTACCATAAGATGGTTTAAAATAGCTTCTCGATATTGGTGTACCCTTGTTTTTATACCAAGTTATGTTTGGCATTGGATTTCCTGAAAATATTTTAAATCTATTTAAATAAAAGGAATCACCGAGGTAAATGTACGCGCTTAACTTTTGAACAATTTGAACCAAATTGGGTACCTAATTCTTGTTACCTGACTACGGCAAATCCAAAAGGAAGATTATAATTATAGCAGTCTATGTATGTATGTTCATCTATTTTCTCATAACTCCCAAACTACTTGTCATATTCAGACAAATGAGGTATCATGAGAAGTGTCTTAATTGTAAACTGGTTATAGGCAATATGATGTCACATTGTATTTGTGTTGTGTTGTGTTTGTGTCGTTTTTAGTTTGTAACTTCCTTTATCTTGTTTTGTATTAATTATTGCCAAAATTGAAAATTTGAACAACAAATTTGGTGGAAAAAAAATATACGGCGGTACGAACATCGCTAGGTCAGCTAGTTAATAATATATTTTAAGAACCAAGTTAGTGATTTTTGAATATTATCTACAACTCTGTATCCTTAAACCCTAAAGAATTATTACTTGAAGTTACGATATAATACACATAGGTATTAAGCATACGTTGTTTAGTTTATAAATTCGATAAAACACATTAGTAACTGTTTCTGTAATGAATTGTAAATTATTTATAATACCTTCAGCAGCGCATTTAAATCGTATCGAACTTCCCGCTGGTTTCATTTCCATGTCAAACAACTTCGACGGATGTTTAAACTTCGGTGCATACTTCGATTTAGTATCATCGACGTGTCCGTAATTAAGATGCTCTTTTTCACTTTTCTCATCGAAATCTTCGTCTTTAGCGTTTTCATGTTCCTTATGTCTTTGTTCAGTCGAATTATAATCAATTGTATTATTTTCAATTAAACTTGCTGAGTGCTGAGATAAAATTTCAGGCATCGGTCTTAAAACGTCCACATCCGATTGATATTCTGTAAGAGAAACCATTTCGTCCAGTAAAACTTAAAAACTATTTAAAGATTTATTTATATTATTGTCACTAATCGCTTTGTTTTTCATTAGTTCTCGAATGAAATAAACAAACTACCTAATAGAATTCGAAAAACAAGAAATATTTTATATGAAAATATGTCGTCGTCTGTATACATTACAGCTTACATTTGCTTCGGAATTCAGGACGTTCGCTATGTTTACACATCTGGGTGGCAATAAAGAAGTCGATTAAATATAATTTAGAAATAACTGAGGACGCGCTCAAATCGAGACACGGTAAAATACGGTGAAAGTTGTCATCGCGAATATAGCGGAAACTATATGAACGTTTGAAGACGCACAGTGTCTTCATAATGACTATAAAAGGAAACACATACCGTCGATGTTGTCCGGACCGAGATCTGGTTTATGTTTAATTGTGACGCTCATTTCTCTGCTTTTATCTTCTTCGTTTTGACATGTGTACACTCCGGCGTCTTTGGCACGGAATGACTTTATTCTCAACCTAAAATAAATATCAAACATTAAAACATCGACTGCATTTTAAAGTTAAATTAATAATATAATAATAAAAACAAGTCTTAAGCTCTTAATACCATTATCAAACCTTTTAAGCAAAACACATAATATTTTAGTAGCATTATTGATTCATATGGATGTAGCTTTTCATTCAAGCCTAAATTTAACCAAATGTTAACTATGCCATCATGTAGCCGAATGCTTTCCTTAATCCATACATCGGTATGCTGGCGTGATTGATACGTTATTATGATCGGCAGCTTATTTTCAAATGCCTCGAATAGAATCGCGTGTTACCGCTTGCATATAAATTATTGCATGTATTTCAACTTCGGATAGAAATGCATAAATATTGATATAAGTTGAAATGGATTTAGTGTGTCGTTATTTTTAGTATTCTAGTTATTTCAACTAGGGATTATGATGCGTGAAATATGTGACTTCATTTTGATAAACTTTATTTGTTTTTGAAGATTTAGATTTCGTTTTAAAGAGTGAAAAAAATCAAATAAATCCACATTTATGCTATCATAAAACGTCGTAAATTAACGATATAATTCTATGCAAATATCTTAATTAGTATTAAAATACCAAATCGTTTATTAGCAAACCCAATGCATATTTATTTCAAATCCTTACCATTGTTTCTGTTGCATCATTCGTTGCCTCGCCTGACCTTCCAAGGGTTTTCCGTCTAAGAACCATCGCACAGTCGGTACCTGATTCCTTGGCTTCAACCCGCAAATAAGACGCAACCTCTCATTCGTTGAAACTTCTATTACTGAACTTGTATCACCTGAAACAAAAAAAAATTGGTAAAAATTAATAATAAATAATTTTGAAAATATGAAACTTAATTAGTTTAGAAATCACAATTTCAGCATAAATGCATAATACTTTATTGCATACATTGAAATTACATGAAATAAAAATTACTTTATATAAAACTAGCGACCCGCTCCGGCTTCGCACGGGTGCAAAAACTATCAGTGTTCCTCGACTATATTTTGCGTGTATTATACATATAAACCTTCCTCTGAAATCATTCTATTTACTAAAGAAAACCGCATAAAAATCCGTTGCGTAGTTTTAAAGATCTAAGCATACAGACAGCGGGAAGCGACTTTGTTTTATACTATGTAGTGATTAACAGTCTTATCACTGATAGTAATTTCTTACAAAATCTTGTTCTCTAAACCCTGTGTTGGCATGACGGGGTGTTATAAAAATAAACGCATTTGCAACAGTACACCTGAGAGCAATAAATTCGCCCCAAATATATAATTTTAACGCATCCACGAGTCGAGTTATTGCACTCCGTTACCTGTAGCGGGCGGAGCGGTCTGAAGTTTATTTTAGATCATTGTAACACTTCGCGTGAAATTGGGGTGTAGTTTATATTTTAATGGTGTTTGGGTTAATGTTGCTGAAATGCTGAATATTTACGAACTATTATAATGCATACATGACAATTCAAAATTGTTTTTGAAGACTGCTCGTATAAAATATTTTTAAAGTAATACTTGTTTTGGCGCGTTAGAGAAAAATTATGCGAGTAAATTTTTACGATTCGCGCGCACACCGTCACGAAAAAAACCGACACCCTGAAGTTTGCTAGTCAATGAAGAAGAAGCTAGCAACGTGAGGTTAGGTAGCCAATGAAGTAGAACTTCTTACGTGCGTACATAAGTATATACACACTTTGTTTATTTGTTATTTTATCACTCAATTTCAAGTAAGTACAAGGGAGCACGTAAGTTAGTCAAAAGTAATGCATTCGTTGTTAAGTGTCTTATTTTAATTATTTGTTCTTACAAGTTTAGTTTAAAACCTTTAACATTAAAATCTAAGCAAAAATTAAAAAGGTCAAAAGCAAAGACACGAAAAGTTTTTTTAACAGTCAGAAATACGAAATGACATAAGCTCGATCGTTTCAAAGTAAATAAAACGTAAAGTATTCGCTCCGTACGTGCTGCATATGGCCCGAAATATAATTTTATGTTAGCTGAATATCGCGTTTACCCTCGTAAGTCCTGACTGGTGGTTATAAAAACTTCAGCATTATTTTTGTCCGGTTATGTGTAGCGTTTTATAAGGTTACTGCATATTTTATGGGATTAGCGTTACAAATTATTATGTCTGTGAAAACAGGTTAAAAACGACAGCGATTCAATGGGTAAATATGATGTTTTATAATCCCTTGTGTTTGTAAGAATTCTCTGTCTAAATTTTTCCCTTTACAATTAAAAAAAAATGTTTTGAAGTAAATTTAGCTGGTTATCTAATATTACATAGGATTATAGATACAATATCATCAAAATCCTTAGCAGATCTTGTTGGCGGCTTGGAGCAATTGTTTCACCTGCCATCATTGAGCTATTATCACTAACGCCTGCCATTGCAATTAGATCGCGCTGTGCATTTGTTTTTTATCCTCCGACACAGAAATTTAATCCTACTGGCAACTGTTCAATGGTAATTGTTTTACTATTTTATCGTTTATCAACCCTTAACAAACTAAAATTTTGTTTGTATGTACCTATATTTATTTTGAAACTTCAAAAGTTCTTAATATATAATTATGTAATTTCATTAGTGTCAAATGTCAAGTTACGGTTGGACTAATTTTTAAATACAAATAAAAATCACAATGTTGCATTGCTTTGTTTGAGTGGGCTCGGCCGAGTACACCAGCCCTGATTTATGGTCTGTGAATTATGGCGGACGATAGTGACGCGCTTTGTTCTATCGACATCGATAATTTCCAGTAACTATAATGGTTAAAAATAAATATAACTGCTTCACGAAACTTTAACATAACTGTCTTTTTCTTTGTTCCTATGAAGTACGTATAGTTTTTTGATTTGTTACAGAGTTATTTGAAACTGTTATAACTTTTTACTTAGTATTTTTTGTATAGTTAACATTTTGTTGTGTGTACAATATAGAAAGCACAACATATAAAAAGGGACAAAAATCAATGCAAAATTATATTATCTAGTCAAAAAGGTTAAATTGGCAAATAATGACTACATAGTATAAAAAAATCGCTCTCTGCCTATGTCTGTCGTTTCTGGTCTTTCTTCTTTTAAACCACGCAACGGATTTTGATGTAGTTTTCACTATTCTTCAAGAAATTTTTCCGAAAATCATTCTACCAAAGTATTTTTATGATAAAGAAAATTCCATGATTTGTGATGAAGCCGTCAAAAAAACGATTTTCTGAGTGCTTACTTTGCGAACGCAGGCTAAACCGTATGAGATACATCAAAATAACGTACTACGGAATTATTATTATAAAAAGTATATAAATAGGTACTGGAACTGGAATTCCAATGGAAATTCATATGTACCTTAAATTGACTCGAGCGCAGCGTCTTATCTTTAACACCATTCGCACAGCGTACTCCCGAGAAGCTTAGGCAAGGACATAGAGAAGTGAAGAATGCCTTAGTGTAATATCGACATTCAGTCATCGATATATCGATACATTTTCAATATATCATTCGCAAACTCCAAAATAATATTAGTGTTGCACATGTTGAACAGATGCAAATCTGTGCCCTTGGGTCCAAAAAAGCTTTCTCAAGAATCGAATCACATTTTTTTTCTTCTTAAAAACAATAGCGACCCGTGTGAACACATGGACGTGGGACCGTTCGGAATTTTTATATAATTATATTCTATCGATGATTGACAAATACATGCACGGGAAAGGATGTCACCGAAATTTTATATAAATGCCAATTTTAAATTATTTGTTAGAATTGTAAAAAAAATACAATAGCAACGTGTTTCCTAATTTCTACGAATGAGCAAATTGAATTAACGTGAAATAATTTTTGTTTCCAACAGACATACGATTTAAAGGAAATATTAAATGAACTACTTGTGAATTGAGTGAAAGAATGTCTACACTAGAAATGTCAAGTTTTTTTCCATATAACGTAGGTTCTAAGCTGTTGTAATTATTTACAGACAATAAATAAGTGTCATTATGATTGAAATATGATAGCAATTCCTTGATTTTCTTAATATAAACGAATAACAAAACTTAAGTAAATAAGTATTGAAAAATAATTAATACGCATTTAATGATGAAAAATTATGCCAGCACCTCATCATGGAGTCATAGTGTCAATTCTCAAAACGCTGAAAACTATTAAATTTACACTTAAAATATAAAATAAAAGTTATAAATACCAATGGCGTAAATGTGTTATCAATTTTCTATCATGAAAATAATTCACTAATAGTAGTTTAAATATAGTTAAAATAGTAGTCGGAGTATAAAGCACATAATATAATCACAGCCTAGTTGATCTTCTTGAATAATAAAATCAATGATATTTTTTATACAACGCTTTAGCTTAACATTCGGTTTTTTTTTTTAATATATAACTTGGTCAGCAAACAAGCATACGGCTCACCTAATGGTAAGCGATTACCGTAGCTTATAGACGCCTACAACACCAGACCGCAAGCGCGATGCCTACTCTACCCCCAATCCCCAAGAAGCTCTGGTTACCTTACTCACCAACAGGAACACAACACTACTTGAAAGCAGTATTATTTATCTACTGCACTACCCACTCGGACAGATTTTGAGCAGGGTATTTCCTGCTGTTCTCTACCTCAGTAAAAAAAGTTTTAAGCGATCTTCTTTTTATCCCCGACTCTCTCTGAACTCTGTGTGGTCTCATTGTCCTTAAATAACTGTATTACAATCCCTTACAATAGGAGGTCACAAATTGTACACGTATATCGTATTGTTTGTCATTACAGCGTACGATACCATTCCGAACAATGGTGTCAGTTTTTTAATCTCTTTACAATCGAATCCTGTGATTTTGAATGATAATTTAATTTTTGGAACGCGTTTTCAGCCGCGTGGATATGTAACAAATAATATCACTACATATCACTACATATTATAAAACAAAGTCGCTTTCCGCTGTCTGTCTGTCCCTATATACCTATGCTTAGATCTTTAAAACTACACAACGGATTTTGATGCGGTTTTCTTTAGTAAATAGAGTGATTCCAAAGGAAGGTTTATATCTATAATACATGCATAATATAGTAGAGGAACATTGAAGGTTTTTGTAACCGTGCGAAGCCGGGGCGGGTCGCTAGTTATAAAACAAAGTCGCTTCCCGCTGTCTGTCTGTCCCTATGTATGCTTAGATCTTAAAAACTACGCAACGGATTTCGATGCAGTTTTTTTTAATAGATAGAGTTATTCAAGAGGAAGGTTTATATATTATATAAAATAAATGCTTAATATAGTAGAGAAACACTGATCATATTTGCAACCGTGCGAAGCCGGGGCGGGTCGCTAGTTGTAAATAAATCAAAGATTATTTATTATTGGAAAAGTAGATAATGATGCTTGTATGTAGATAATTATGTGTTGTGTATTTATGAAATTTCTGATTTTCTTTTAAATGTGAATTTGTTCTTTTTGCACACAGACGTATCATATAACGTCATAATAATAATTGAAACAAAAACTATGAGAATAAACTTTCGTTTTTTGCAAAATAATTACCTACGTTTAGTGCAATTAAATTAAAATGAAATAATATAGCATACTATTTTAATAACGTTATATCATATTAATAACAACACGCATGTTAAAAATATAGTATGCTTTATTTTAACGAAGATTAAAACAATAAAAATATTGAAAATGTTGTTTTTTTTAGTATATATACCTACATATAATTAAAAGTGTGCTTTAGACCACACGACTGAAGTAAAACTTCTTTAGCAAATAAAAATATTATTATAAAAAAAGAAAATGTGTATTCGCGCCTCTCTCTCTCAGAGCAAGCAAGAGCTCCGATCACCTCGCCCGATCTCACTTTTCGTAACGCGCTCGTCACGCATTCACCAGCTTACTCCCCAAGTCAAGCGTGCGTAAAAAAGTTTTACTTCAAAAATAAAATTTTATTAATAATACAGTAATATGAATTATGTGAACTAAATAGAAATGGACTATACAAAGCAGTAAAAGTCGCGATACAAAGATAAACTGCAAACAACGTCAAAGGCCAGCGTAAACATATGAACGTTAAGAAAAAATTATAAATCAAACAACGCGTTTGTAGGAATAATTTTTAGAAACGCAATGATGTACGTAACGATATTCTGTGTTGTATGGGCTTTTGATTGCTTCGAATAGGGGAACCAAGACGTGGTGTTACAACAAGGATAAGACCCGCGGCTAAATATAATTAAAAAACATACTGTAATTTTTTTTAAAAAAGAAATGTTTTTCAAGAGGTGTCAGAGGTCATTGAAATGTATTTTAAATCTATGTTTTTAATATAAAATCTATTGATTTTATAATAAACTAGCTTCTGCGCGCGACTTCGTCGGCGTGGACTCCGCTCCTATTGGTCTTAGCGTGATGATACATAGCCTATAGGCTAAGGCTATAGCCTTACTCGATAAATGGGCTATCTAACACTGAAAGAATTTTTCAAAACGGCCCAGTAGTTCCAGAGATTACCGCGTTCAAACAAACAAACAAACAACCAAACAAACAAACTCTTCAGCTTTATATATTAGTATAGATAATATCTTATATCTACATCAGTGTACCAGTGTGAGAAATTAGGATGTAATCTTTTTTTTTCATTCCTAAAGGCTTAAATATCGTTGTGTGTAATTAATAATAAATGGCTCCCAGTAGGATTGCGAATTCTGTCAGGGCAGGGGTCTGGAAACACACATGATATACAATTTCTAGCTTAAATGATATACAATACCAAAATAAGAAAGAAACAAAAAAAATTGTTTTACCATATTGATTTCTAGAAAATCATAGAATAATCTAAAAAATGCGTCGTGTACTAGAGAAATACGATGTGTGGCTACATTAACTTGGAGTCGATCCAAAGAGATTTTTTTAACGTGGGCGCAAAAGGGGCTTTATTACATACCTAATTGAAATTATTTCTAGACTGAAACACTTATAAAGCATTAATATTTATGGAACTTCTTACAATAACTCAAACCATGATGGACAGTGTTTTAATTTTATTTAAAACATTTTAAACATTACGTTTTTGTTATCAATTTTTGTACTTTCTTTTTTACTGATATTATTTAAAAAATCGGATTTCAAAGTATGCTACTCATGATACAACTTAAATTAAGAAACAAACGAACTATTTTTTTAAAGAACAAGAAAGTAAAACCGTATAAAATTTCGTATTCTAATCTTTCGTATTCTCTTGTCGATACTCTTTCTTATGTAGAATTCTTTATGTAGTAGTAGAAAATTAGCTACCTACAACATACCTTTCACGTAGTACAATTCATTTATATATTTATTTTATTTAATACTGTATGAGAACACAACATTTTATTACTAAAATTATTTAAAAACGGGATATTTACCATGTTTTTTATTTCCATTTTGCGAAGCTCGATATTCCAATATTATCTACGAATGTCTCGTTTCTCGTACGTTTGCTGCGTAGACACTGGTCGCCTCTACTATTATCATATTACGAGAAAGGAGGTAGTCCGGTATGGACACTTCTAATACCGTCAACATCTACCCGCAAACTTCAGTCTCGTCAACAAGCATTCGTAGATAATGTCGAAATATCCAACTCCGTAAAATGGAAATAAAAAACATGGTGAATATCCCGTTTTTAAATAATTTCAGCAATAAAAACAACATTTTATAATATGTAAAACACATGAGCAATTTTATTTATGTTAAAGGTACAAAGATATGCAGTGGGAATTTAACTTGAATAATTTATGATCGCTCTAGTACTTAAACAATGAGACAATTTCGATAAATGGTACATTTATTCGTAAACATATTTTTTCACGCAAATATCGTTAACGCAGTATTTATAACTGAATGTCATCGGGCGTCATAACTCACGTTTATAAGAACCTTGGACCGAACAAAATGAAAGAAAGACTTGTCGTTGTTAACCGCTGACGGGTTTATTATAAAAGATATATGATTCCCTGCCTTTAATTACTATCTATTTGTGAAGTGTTTTATATCGAAACTTTATTTAAAACACTATCTGTCAAACTCAAAGATGTATAATTTTGTTTAAATAAGATAAATACAGTTTCTGAACGTGACTGCGATTAGTTTTAGATTCATTGTATTCAAAAGTAAGATAAATACACATTAGAAAATTCAATATAGATATCTAATACTAAGAAATCAAAAATTCTAAGCCATTCAGTCTCATATTTATGTGAATAACATTTCGAAAATTAATACAATAACTATCTTAGATACTAAGGAATTTATGATTCGAAGTCTATTCTAAATTAAATATTTTCATTAACACACCTGATGGTAATAAGAGATTACCGTGGCTTATAGGGGTTTGCAATACCAGAATCATTGCAAAAGCGTTGCCAACCCTATCCCCAATTCCCCCAGGAGCTCTGGTCACCTTACTTACCAATAGGAACACAACACTGCTTGAAAGCAGTATTATTTAGCTATGATCTTCTGTAAGGGCGAGGTACTACGCCAGTCGGGCTGCTCCATATTTTGAGCAGGAAATTTCCTGCTGTGCCCTACCTCAGTTAAAATATGAACAAAAATAACCTAAATATTTTATTCAATATTTTACGACATCAATGAACTGCAATCAATGTGTCATATGGTTAAATTTTTTGAATATTCGTCTGGCACTACACTTTTCTCCAATCATTGTTTATTTTCCGTATCAAATAGGAAAGAGCTGTGTGTGAGTTACTGTAGTACATGATTTTGTAAATGAAATTGTTTAATTGTTTTGAATAAATAATGGTAGTTATGTTAGATAACATTTTATAATATATTATGTATAGTAAAGAAACAAAAAAGGAATATTGTATAATATATTTTTACAAGCGTTAATTCCCCCGATAAACTGTCCCGCACTTTGGCGGGTTAAGAAATTGTAAAGTATTTGATCCAATAATGAATTTATTTATTTATCTATTATTCATGAGTGGACTGTATTCATGTCCCTCTTCCGTTTTCACAAACAAGTATTAACAAGTTCCTGCTGGAACTCGGAAGTCATTAAACTGTTGTCGAATCAATGGCGACCTTTCTGAAAATGTCAATGGCACAACCGATGGTCTTGAGATAAACTTAATTAAAGCTTACATAGATGCAGTCTTCATAAGTTAGTGCCGTTTGAAAATGCTTTATGTGGTTATACAAGGTTGGTTTTTCAGATTTATTACTATATAAGTAACTAGCGACCGGCCCCGGCTTCGTACGGTTGCTTAACCTATCAGTGTTCCTCCACTATATTATACATGTAAACCTTCCTTGTGAATCACTCCATCTATTAAAAAAAAACCGCATCAAAATCCGTTGAGTAGTTTTAAAGATCTAAGCATACATAGGGACAGACAGACAGCGGGAAGCGACTTTGTTTTATAATAATTATGTATATGTGTGTATGTATATCTAAAGTACGTCACGGATATTCAATATTTGAGAAATTTTCAGATAAAGATTTTTTTATTGTTTTAATCTCTTTACAAAAAGATATACTTTGTGTATTTGTATGTTTGGATATGCATGTGTTTGTATTATTTAAAATTTCAAGAATATCATTCTTGTTATTTAACTAGATGAGGTTAACCAATAAAAAATTGAAACGTTCAGCTGTTTTAGTGAAATGAAAAAAGCCATTAAAATGTTCGATGTAATTATAAAAAAAGTAACCATGAAAAAACTGCTGGAGACACTCGAGGCGTCAAGTATCGATGTCCCAAAAAACGATACTGCAACAACAACCACACAGTTTTTCATACAAAAATAATACTTGCTGTACTATTTTGATCCCTATTTCATTACAAATAAAGAATGGAGTGCAGTTACTCAATTTTTTGATAAATTGGTTGTTGGTAAGGGTGTCGCATGACTACCGTTACATTAGTTTTGGCGTGCGACGTTTGAAATAGCGTTTCCTCTTCAACGGATGGTGTAATTTTCTGTCATAACTAATATTAAAACATCCACAACAAGCGTCTTGGCAGTGATAAAACATTTCGGACAAATTGTCACTCAATCATAATTTTAAATTACGTCTGACGGAATGGAATATGTTCTCTCTTAGTATATATAATCGGGCCTCGATGATGCTTATGTCTAGTTTTTTTTTACAATAAAATAAAAAAAGCTACTTGGGGAAATTTTGTTTGGATTATTGAATACTACAGTGAAACCTGGTTAATTGGGATCTCAAGGGTTTTGTATCCCAAGGATCCCAAGGAGTAATCCCAAGGATTTTGTACCATTTAAAGAGGTTTTCATTTATCCAGGTCCCACTTAACCAGGTTTCACTGTATATCAAATTATCAACATGATGTCATTCCACGCAACAGAACTGCTTAAAAGAGATTAAGTAAGTATTACTAATGTAGCTCTGATCTAGTAGTGCGATCAAGTATACGTAGGCACTTATAGGGTAACGATTTTGTATAATCACATAAAAAATTGCGTTTATAAATAGGCAATTTAGCATCTCTGTAATGATTTTAGCACTGTTCGATATCCTGTCGAATAAAAATTTAAGTTATTTAAGTTTTCGAATTAATGCCTTCCTATAGTTCCAAAACAGATCGAAAGATTTGGCCAATGTTACGTAGAATAGAAAAGAAACAAAGGAGTAACCTCCTTCAGTACAATAAAAGAATATCGCAGGTAAAACCTCCTGCAACATAAAATTTCGTAAAATTTTAGTATAAGTACTAAAATAACTAGAAACCGATAAATTTAGTATTGTAGATATTAAATGAATCAAAAATAAAATCAATATGCTACTAGTCCACCAACCCGCAGTAGAGCAGCGTGGTGGATTAAGCTCCGATCCTACTCCTGCATGGAGAAAGAGGCCTATGCCCAGCAGTGGGATATTACAGGCTGAATGCGATGCTACTAGTCACGCAGAAATTCTTTTAATAAATTCACAATTTTACGTATATATTTTTACAATTTTCTTGTTTTCGGTACAATCACTGAGTATTTACCTGTCATAACTTATTTATAGCGTCATCTTATTCAGACATTAGGTAGGTATGAATAAAAATAGGTACAAGAAAATATATTTGATTGACACAAGCGCTTTAGTACTTAAAAAAATTAACATTCCTAACTATTGTCTGGAAACAAGTCATTATAAATAAAACTGAACACACAATAAAATCTGATTTTGAAAGCGTTTAAAAACACATGTTGTGGCAAAAAAATCGTTATAGACGCCAGACTAAGATGGCCGACATCTATGACATACATACATATATTAAATTTGAATTATGAGTTATTGTGGACCGAGTCTTCAAAAGCAAATTTTCTCTTTGGAAGCCATAACGCGAACACATCGGAAAGATGAAAAGAGAAATTTATTTTTAATTCCTACAATCGTAGACGCGGCAAGAATATAAAATAGAATTATTAAAAAGGCGACAACGACACATCCGCTTCCTGTATTCAGATTTTGGGGCTACGATTTAGTGTCCCTTAGTCGGTATTTAGAATATAATCCGTTATTACTTACTGAGTGATTTCGTATTAGTCGGCACTATCCTAACTTTGATTTTGCCTGTTAGCAACAGATTTCCTACACAATTCATATTAAGTGAACGACAATGCTTTATCGAAGGTAATGAAAGTTGAAGACATATATTTATTAATTATTATTAATTATCCTTCCTTTTACAATAACCAATTACTATATATGCATGAATTACCAAAATAATTATTATTTAAATATCGAAAAGTGCAAAAAAACCTAACGTCTTCCAGTGGGATTTTCCCCTGTGTTGAGGATCCAGAAGCACACATAATACTCAAGCACAAACGTTCAGATTACGACAAGCATTATGACCAAAAAACACAAATATATAACAATTTTCAATATTTATTCCAGACTAGTAAATGCGTTAGTATCACATACTAAATTTTTTAACTTGACCAAATGTTTTATAAGGTTTTATCAAATGTACTCAGATCACCGAGTAGGTTATTACCTACTCGGTGATCTCGGTGATCTCGGTGATATATCTCATCCGATGGAAGTATTAAATTTTGTAAACCTTTTAAAGGGAGATATTTATTTGCTTGGAATTAATTAGTTATTATTCTATTAATAAGTTATACATACTAACTTAATGTAAGACCGGCTATAAAAACATCTAGCAACGACTTACCAATCTCATTGTTGTCAAAACTCAACGTGGGTATCCAAATTTACAAAATATACGAAACCTTTGGGTACATATTTGAAATTTTAAACATTTGTTACACTGAGGGTAAGATTGAAACAACAGTAACCTTGTTATTACTCCAAGCATCTTGTTAACGGGGCCCTATAGCGTCTGGATTTCTGCTAATAGTTTAAAACCGTTTACAGACGGTTCAAATAATTTTTTGTCTGCCACGTACGAAGGGTCGTCCGCCATCTTTGTTTTATTTATAGAGGTGCGCGTGCGCTTCTTTTGGTGGCTTTCAATTAGTTTGATTTGTGGGAAATCGATTTCAGGGAACGTTCAGGTTCCAATAGACGAGACGCACGTGAAACGCATTATAGTTATATTTTATTTGTATCAATAACGCTGATTAACGGAAGTTGAATTCTCGGTTTTTGTAATTAGGTGCGCAAGAGTTGAACTTTGAAGTGATAGATTCTGACATACTGATGACTCATTTTGATGATACATATTTGGACTTAACGAAATTGGAGTTTTGGAGATTTTGTAGATAAAATTTATTTATTGGATCACGATCACGATTCAGCCTGTAATATCCCACTGTTGGGCATAGGCCTCTTCCCCGTGTAGGAGAAGGATCGGAGCTTAATCCACCACGCTGCTCCAATGCGGGTTGGCGGATAAATTACACAAAAATATTCTATGATAATCAATATAATATCTCAAATATTAAAAGAGTTTGAATGGGTTTGTACTATAACTTATACGTTGCGACGAAGAATGACTGGAATGCAATAATATGGCTAAGTCTACGGATAGCTGATTAAACGATATATTTATATTGGTTTCGACCTATATATAAAACAGAGGCTACAAAATAAACTGAAAATTTTACAGGTTTTTACAAATAAAATTACGCAGAAAATCTAGTTGTTGATATGGAACGTAGCCCAGACATATAAACGTAATTCGTAATTGAGCGTCATTAGATCAGCCCGCGGCAGATTCGAGCTGTTTCCGACGCCTGCGCAGTTAATTCTCTAATCTGACTTACTGTTACAGACGTAACGAAATTGTTTAAAGAAATACCAGAATATTTATAAAATGGACGGAATTATTAGTTGTGTTTTTGGACTTTTCATGATGAAAAGTCTGTCTATCTATCTATCTATCTATCTATCTATCTATAACAGCTATAGAAGCCTCCATTTCCAGTCGAAATCCCTGCATATTTTACGTACGTGTTTCGGATTTTCTTCTGCAAATTACAGAATACAAATAAAACAAGTCTTTCCTAAGAAAAATCCCATAAATGTAAAACGAAATTAATCGAAAAATTGTTATCTAAATATCTTGAATACATGTCACGTTTAATTCGATACTATCCATACTAATATTATAAATGCGAAAGTATCTCTGTCTGTCTGTCTGTCTGTCTGTCGCGCAATCACGCCAAAACTACTGAACAGATTTAAATAAAATTTGGTATACAGATAGTCTAGAGTCTGAGAAAGGACATAGACTACTTTTTAATGCGAATAAAAGGGTGTAAGGGGTTGAAAGGTGGGAATGAAAATTTGTATGGAACTATGTTCGTGTTTCGTAACTGTCAAACATTTAATGTTCATCCCGTCGATATGGTAAACTCTCCGATAAAATTAAAGAACGTATTTAAATAAAGGTTTCGAATCGACAACATAATTATATCCACAATATACGGATAGTGGCGTATTTTACATTTTAAAAATGTATAATAATGTCAGTAATGAAAACGGATTGACATAATATATGGCACAAAATCACCAAGGTGGCGAATTCCGAGTTAGTGTTTTTGATAAAAATACTTAATAGATACTAACTTGAAAATTGGATTAAATAATTGCTACAATACTATTCTTAAGATGTTTAAGATGAGCAAGCATAAAAGTAATATTTGTGTCGATTACAGTGAATTTAAGAAGGCATATCAACGAATTTCGTCATTTCGGGAACAATTTTTAATATTATATTTAAAAATAACAGTTTTTAATATGACTTCTTCCAATTGTTAAATGACAGAATTCATCAATATTAATTGAAAATAAATAAAAAAATTGTAGAAAATTACGCATAATTACTAGTTAAGTTGATTATAATGCTACTTCAGAGTAAAGTTACGATTTTCAAGTATAAAGTTTAACATATACTAGATTATGAATAACATTTCAATTTAAATTACATGCGATTATAACAAGATTGATGTCTCCAAGGTATTTCCGTAATGATTTATATAAGAATATTTTAAATTTGTGGTAAATGTCGATTTCAAGAGGTGTTCCCGAAAATGATTCAGTGTTCCCGGGCCGATTTAGATGTTCACTGAATGATACAGTAACGATTCATCGACAGTCGAGGACGATATTTTCATTAATAAATGCAAAAATTTGGTTCTTTTTTAACTTTTTATTAAATTGCGATCAAAGTTTTTTATGTAAACAATAAGAATAATATTTATAACCCACATAAATAAGTTTTTAACTGCAGTCTTTAAATGACGTTTTCACAGTTGCGAATTAAACTTTTCAGAAGTAAAAAAGTAACTAAAACAAGAAAACGTAAATAAAAGGTAACAAAAAATATTATTAAGAAATTTAAATGAACTCAAAGAACAAAATTTTGCATAAATGCAATCAACAAAATTAAATAAACAAGCTATCATTACAATCAGATTTTTCAAATATTTCAACATTAGACTTAATAATAATAATCTCGACTTTTTGCTTTCAAAGTAAAGGTTTAGGAACTATCATGATTATTTGTTCATAAGTAACATACGATACATCTGTTGGGTCTAATTTAAATAGTTACTTTTGTTCTGTTACGCAAATATGTATTTTTGGAAAACATATGTGACATATGTGTATGGAGGAAAGACTTACGCCAACATATCTACAAAAGACACTTGTTTTTTGGTTGGTACTTCAATTAAGATGTATATCCCAGGAGCAATTAAGTTAGCATGCAGGTTTTCTTGAGACTTTCGTGAGATGTGCCAGCTTTAACAATATTATTTCTTTTCTCTGTACTTTTTTGACGCTTTTTTACATCTTTTCCCTAGTTTTTCCTTACTTTTCAGCTTTTTTCCGGTAGCAGACCCTGTCTTTATCGCGTTTAACATCTCTTTATTCATCAGTATTATTATCCAGAAATGTTCTTATTCTTGCATTGGCTTTTTCTTCTTTGGCGAAAATATGCAGTACCTACTATCTTTTTTAGTTGTTTTTTAGGTCTCTTCTACTTCTTTTCCTCTTTTTTTTGTTTCTATGCTTGCTGCAAATATGTTTTGTAGCTATCATTTATATTATAGCATTGTTAAATATGGCTTGAGTGTTTAAATAGTCAGTTAACACTATCATCATTTGGGGAACACGTCATCATATCCGGGAACGTTTCCAAAATGACCGTTCACGGAATGACGTTTTTAAATATTCGCGCGTTTTATGCCAGCATCAGACATCTTGAACAAATTACTCCAAAGTAAATGACAAGTTAACAATGGTAGCTTTAATTAATTATTCTTACAAAAACTGCGTTTTGAATATTACAAGCAATTGTACGTGTTCCCGTAATGATGTACAATTGATGTACGGTACGTAGATTGTAAATAGAAACGTTCTTACCACTTAAATTATAAATAGGTTGACGAAAAAACAAACAGCGCCCACCAAACACACATTCGCTCTCTACAACAGCACAATACCGCCAAAGATCGGGTTCAGTGAAAAAAAGTTTTGCTTGGATAGGATTTCGTTCACTAATATGACGTACATTGTCTCGGACAAACTTTGAGGCAAATTTCGTGTTTTAAATAATTTTATTATGTAAGTAATGGGTTTAAAAAAATGTTTTTGAGGAGATTAATATTCTTGTTAGACATGAAAAAGAGTTGAAATTTAATTTTTCTCAGAGCTACAGCAATTTGATTGCACGATACAGCACTTGGGGACGCGTTCTCGAAATGATTTTTTACACAATTATTTTATTATAATACTGAAATTTATTTATTTTCTAAGCAGGTAATTTGGTGTACTAATAAGTCAAATAGACTTGAATGGTGTCAAATGTAAATTAGATTAATTTCGTTACGATTGTATTTTTTATTCATTTCCAAACACAATTTTCCACCTTGGTGATTTTGTACCATATATTTGTTGTCAAATATAAAACGTAGTGGTCATAATATACTCTTTGGTCAAATATTTATGCGTGCGTTCAGAAATTTATTTAGTGTAAACTAAGGAAAATATATCAAGCTAATTAAATCTTATTCTATTGAAAAAAAGGAAAGCATTTTTTTCCCTCAAATCAACGCAGGTGAAACCGCGGGGCACAGCTAGTTTACCATAAAGCTAAACACCATTTTCCAATTTCAAATTTTTCAATTTCCTAAACAATTAAACTAAATTAGTCGAACATTTTTCAACAAATGTGTGATCACATGTTACTCTTACTAACAATAAGAGTTACAATTACGATTATTCAGCTTTTATAATGATATTGGCTATTTTCCTTTATAAAATTCTCGGTAACCTATTTTGACTATAGAGTATTTTAGTATTCCTTGCCACATACTCGTTTACTAAGTCTTAAAGGGCATTAATTTAAACCTTCTGACGGTAGTGTTTTATTATCCTGACCACTCACCTTCCTTGATCGATGTCTACCAGGAATAGACCAAGTGGAGAAGGTATCCGCATTTTATTCTTATTACTGTTTAAAATATGTGTATGTACTGCTACTTACGTCTTAGTATTTTGGAGTTGTAGCAGTAGTACCATAGCGTAGTTTTTAAAGATAGGGTTACAAAAAAATTAAACAATTCCTCAGAAATGTATAGTCGAATTTCATTTACTATTTTACATTTTTGTATAAAAAAGGTCTGCACTTGATTCTAGTTAAATGATAAAGACAATTCTGAAACTTAATCAAACTTGAGGCTTAAAACGACAACTACGAGTACTGTACCTACTTATAGTATTAGGTATGAAAAATTTAGTTTGACACAATTTTTTTAAGGAATACATTTGTCACTATTTCTGGTAAATAAATAATAATAAATCAATTTACAAATATCTTACATATTATCGAAAATTTTATTTACAAGTTTTTTGAACTCGCATATCGTCTCTTTATCAAAACCGAATTAGAAATTATTTCGATTTTATTAAAGTCTGCTTTAACTAACTTTATGCGTTTTGTTAAACAACATGTTTTAGACATCTACTTTGCTTCGTTCTAGTATTTCGATTATTTTAAGAATCCTTCCGGCCAATTTAAAAGTATCCCGTAGCCGAGGAAGCCGTTTGTCACGGTTACTATGGTATTTATATAGGATGCGGAAACTGGACGATTAGGCGAAGGAAGTTGAAAATGTGTATTTTTAAAAGCCTCGTAACAGAATAGAGAAATACTTTAAAGTTTTTAATTAACTTAGCAAATACTTTTACTTTTTGACTAGCCCGTTGGCGCAGTTTGTGGTGGCCCTGCTTTCTGTTCCGCGGGTTGCGGGTTCGATTCCCGCCTGAGTCTGGGTGTAATAATTGTATTTATATATTTATTATTTCTATGTATATTACTAAAACTATTCGAAAACGGGATATTTACCACAGTCTCGTGAACAAGACATTCGCAGTTACAGTCGAAATGTCGAGCTCCACAAAACGAAAATAATAAACATAGTAAATATCCCGTTTTCCAATAGTTTTAGTAATCTTCAGATTGGTTGAGTTGAGTATGACAAAAAGCCTATAATATTCCTTAGACAAACAGTTCATATTACGTTGACGTAAAACTATTAAACTCTCAACTAAATCTTCAAGTTTACACAAAGTTACATCAGTAGATAATATCTTTCCTCTAAAAGTAGAGTCTGGACATATTTCAACTAGATTGCAATTACGAGTTATGTAGATTAATAGATACGATTGTTACCAGATTGTATTGATAGCATTCTCTAATAAGGCAACCAGGCAACTAGAATACAATATTGTTTTAGATTTATAACTCTCTCCCGTTATCAAGAGTTGTAGATACGCAATTATCTAGTAGTTGTCCTATTGTGGAAAGCTGTTTTAGATAGCACTAGCTTCTGCGCGCGACTTCGTTCGCATGGCATTGGATCAATTCTGTCATACATGATTTGTGCGAAACTTTAACCGTTTACGCAGCGGAAGCTCTCAAAAGGAAAAAAACCCTTATGTTGATGGAAATGTAATGTTTTACTGAAGGATGAGCTTTTATTTATAATTTCTTTAGTTATGGCTTATTAAAATTGGTATTATATGAAGTAATAGATTTATAAAAACACGAATTATATAGTACGGGATCCCTAGTACATATTTTCACCTGATTAGTATCAAGCTAATTTTCCGGGAGTAGCTTCATTTTGATGAGACGAACAAAAAGTTCGTCTTCGAAAACTCTCGATTGTGGTAGATAATAGAGTTAGCAGGAGATAGAGCAGCAGTGAGCGTAGGACCGGGATAACGTACCACGCAATTTGTAGGACAATATTACCATCAAAATATATAAATATTAATTAACAAAAGAAAAAAAAATCAGCTAGTTAGTAATAATTTTTCATGACCTTACGAGGTCTTCAACTTAATGACCCCGTAAGGTCATCAAAAATTGATTTTTTTTCTGATTTTTTTTTGAAGCTACTCCCGGAAAATTAGCTTGATACTAATCAGGTGAAAAATATGTACCTACTAGGGATCCCTACCTAATAAACTTACTTTTGTTATTCTTTAAGTTTCGATTTAATTGCATAGTTTTTTTTTAATACAATTTCAGACTGTTCTTACATTAAATGTCAAAAAATTTTAACTACTTACTTAATTTTATTTGTCGTGAACCATTATTAGTATGTATGTAATTGTTCTACGCTTTTATTCCAAGAAGAATGGCTTTTTAAAATCTTCTTTGGACTTTGTCCTACAAGTATTCCCCTATATACATTTTCATTCACTCGTTCACTATTCATAGCTCTGTGATTCAAAAACAACGTTCATTTAAAGGCCACTAAATAATTTTCCTTATCATCGATTATCGCGAAAGATTTCAATGGCCGTACGACATTAATCCTGGCGCTTGTCCTGCGCGTGCGCAAACAATTGTGCATACATAAACAAATCTCCCGTACTGTGTATTATGACGCACACACACTAAACATGGACTGCGGTTCTCGAGAACGGTGACAGATCAACACTTATTGTTTTTTTTTTTTAATTATAAATAATAATTTTTCCTCAATTCCTAAACCGCATTGACCTGATATTTAATAACCTTGTTATAATCTGGATTCAATTAGAATTAAGATCTGGATTTCGGCTAAATTTAGTTTTAAAATGACATAAATTTCTTACTATAATAGCGTTGCTTGAAAAAGTTTTAAAATTATATTTTATTTTAAATAAATGTTTTGTCTGATTCCCAGATGTCATACCACTTTAAATTCAATTATAAAATGATTGAACGTTTTAGAATAGATAATTAAATTAATATTCAAAAAAATGCTAATTTTTGAAAAAAAATGTAACGAAAAATTTAATTGTTTAACAATTTGCAGTTTTGCTAATCGTAATACAATGAAAAGATATATTCAACGTAAAGAATACGAGCTTTTACAACCCGAAAGCGGAACCCACATAATCATCTCTATATAATAGGTTGTTAGGTTTGTTAGGTATATTTAGCTCTACTCTACTTTTTATGGAAGATAGGTATGCAACACATACTTTTGTTAGATATTATCGAAATAATACAATTTACAGTACAATCTTTTTTAGAGATACTTGCATAATTTGTTAAAACCTTCAGTTGTTTCTAAACGATTTTCAGTACATTTTAAAAACTGACAGTTTAAATGCAACGTCATCTAGCGAAAATGAAGAAAATTAAAATGTAAATAAAAAGCGAGTGTGATTTAGACCACACGACTGAAGTAAAACTTCTTTATCTCCATCTAACTTTAACATTCTCGTCGCGCATTCACCAGCTTACTCCCAATACAAGTCAAGCGTGCGGTAAAGAAGTTTTACTTCAATAAAATGACAGTACGACTTACCCTGTGGTCAAAATTAGGTTAGTATCGAAGTGTCAATAACATGTGTCATTCTTATCACAACACGTCCATCGACTTGCCGACCAAATTCAACAAACTATTGCAAGTAACTGTTTTATTCGATTAACTATAATGAGTCTTTGTATTCAATAAGTGACGCTTCGTAGCAAGTGACCGTATTGCGTGAATTCTTTCGAATGTTTTATTGACACAATAACTACTAACTTTTATTTTAATTTGTCTGCAAATGTTTCACGAGTATTTTCTTTTATTTATTTTTTAATTCAACTGAATAAACAGCACTTATTATTACCTGCAATATTAGAGGAGTTGACATTTAAAAAAAATGTAAATATTTACACGATGTTAATTTATTTTCGACATATAACGTAACAAATACAGAAATACAGTACTCTAGTAAATAATTGTGTTGACTTAGTATTTAATTTATATTATTTAGACAAAGATTTTATCCTCACAAACCCAATTTCGATTAATGAAGTTTTGGTCTCTACCAAAATTTCTCTTTACTCTAAGTGTTCCATCGCGAGTATCTATTACTTAAAATACACTTATTTTAAAAAAGCATTTTAAGTTTTAAATATTAAGATATTCCGTAGAATCTCAAACAACAGTGTTTTATGTGTATGCTAGTTACTCTTGACACAGGATCATAACCTGCATTAGTGTACTTTGTAGTGCACTCAAACTGCTGAAGCGTCGTCGTATAGTTGAGGAAGTGAACAATTTTGGCGCTACTTTTTCTTATAAAATATCTACAAATTAAGTACGAAGACGTGTTCTATAGTTTTATTTATTTTTGATTAGTACTTAAGTCTGCCAGAAACTATAACAAATAGATCAGTATTCATGCCATTTAGAAAGAATTTGAAGCTAAATTATGTGTATATTATATATAAATATCATACACCAATATAAAATTAGCATTAATATGATTCACACAAAAAGTTTCGTTACATTCTTTATTATAATTCGTAAAAATATGCGCAACATGTTATGAACATTATATAATTTTCAAACATATTGTTGACCACGTGAAGCGAAAACTTTACAAGCTAATGGTAAGATTAGGCATTTCCGTTTAACACCCGCACTAATACTTACACCCTGATTCATTGAATATTAAACGTTAAGTAGACCAAGTGTTAATCATATTACAAATTTTGTTTGTTTTTCTAATAGCTAGCGGATGTAAGCGAACGCTTCGACGGAAGGAATCGATTGGATTATAACCTGGAATGGAATGCTGTTTAATAATATTTAGAAATCAAAATATGGGTCATATCGTTAGACGCCAGATTCAAATTTACAAACGGAATCAATAAATTAAATCATTTTTCACTAGCTAAATTTTATTTTCACTAAAAATTATATTTAAAGAATGTAAAAATGCTCTGTAATTCAAATTATTGTCGTTTGTGTTTGTCTCTGTATAACTGTGTATGTTTATGTGTCTCTTTGTGTGTTACAAATCACTCTACATACTTTACGCATTTATCGCAGTTAAGTTTTCCGTATACATTTACTTGTAAGCTTATAGCGTGCTCCAAGATGCTTGCTTCGGAAAACTAAGAAGTACCTAATCCTTGCAATAAATCTTTTCAAAGGATTAAGTTTACAGCTACGTATATTATCCAACCCTCTCTCATTATATAGATCATTAAAGATAATCTTAACGTACATGTTTTCACACATTAAGCTGATTCACACGTGACCTTGTGCACGAGACGCCAGCCAGACCAGAGCAACAAAACGGTTTAGTTAGTCATCTGTAATGTCATATGAACTCTCAAATAGATTAGTATGGAATCACCCCGTGATTGAGTCATTTTGAAAGCGAATGTAAATTATTTATATTATTAATACAAGTGTAGAATTATAGCAATACAGTTTAAGTGAGAGTTGATGCACGAGCGCGTTTGTTTGGGATGTGTGTGTGTTTGTAGACTGAGTTCTGCAGCATACGCGGTTAAAAGAATACGATTATTAACGGATATCGATACAGCCCGATTAGTCTATTTCAGCTACTTCCATAGTATAATGTCCTATGGCATTTTGCTATGGGGCAATGCGGCTGATATTAGCGTCATTTTTATTCTGCAGAAAAGGGCTATCCGTTATATTTATAAAATGGGATGTAATGAATCTCTGAGAGAGAAGTTTAAAGAGATCAACATCCTGACCTTTGCATCGCAGTATATTTATGAAAATATAATGTACATACGGAAAAATAGGCATTTATTTGTTAGTCGTAGTGATCGAAATGCCTCAAATGATGTAACACTCAGGAACGACCACAAATTAATTTTTCCTAAATGCCGGCTTAAGAAGAAAAGTAGTTCCTTTATAGGAATGTCTATCTTAATATAATTATAATAAGATTCCGGCTGCGCTTCAATCTCTGCCTTTACTGAAGTTTAAAAAAAATTATTAAGCGAGCATTATGCAATAAAGCCTGTTATACAATCAATGAATACCTTAATGATGAAAAGGCATGGGATTGAATAAAGCTCGACCAGGCTATGTCTATGACCCGCCTTGTAAATTAGATAGTTACAAATATTGTGAGCAGGTGGCATGGGATGGTCTCGGCACGCACGATTGGCTGTCTCGTGTTTGTCCTGATCATTTCATGGTCCACTACTGCGTTTTTATCTTGTATCTGACTTTGAATCTTTTAAAAGAGTACCGAGAGTTTTTTTTCCGCCGGCTTTTTTTTTTCTCGGCCTACATTAGGGACTTTGTTACTTATTGTAATATTTAATAAAGCCGAGTATAAAGTAGGTAGGTAATGTCTACCGAGACATTAGTAATTTAATATTTTGACTAAGTTGCTTATAACACTGGGTACATTACGTAAGTTTGTAATGTACCTAATGTTCAGATATAAATTTTTATTTTTTATTTTATAGTTTGTTTGCTGCCTTAACTTTCTATTGTATTGTTTAGTTTGTTTTTTTTTGTAAATGATTTTTTGTTTTTTGACTTTCGTTAAGTGTGTAATAACCACCATATGACGAAATAAATGATTTGAATTTGAATTTTGAATTTGTGTGTAAAAATAGAATACATCGACGAAATACGTACTCACTAATTTTTACAAAAACACTAGAGTGTATAATTTTCGGTGAGATATAAATTTAATTAAATCGGTCGTTTTTATTAATTACCTAGATAAGAATAGATAACACTTTTAAATACATCTTCACAGAAACAGAATATTTTCGAGGAAGTACAAATTTCTTACTTTACATTGTGCAACAATAATAATTAATAATTGTACATAGGTACATAGTTACAAAGCCGCCGCTCAATCTCAATGTAAACTCAAGTTTTTAACACGCATCCATTAAACCACTTCAAATGATCTTACTCCTCTTCTACTGAATTGATTTAGTTTATTTAAAACATTCTGTTATATATACAGGTACATTTTCTATATTAGGATGTTCTGAGAACACCTCTGTAGTCCGAGTATAAAAATCAGCGCCATTTAAGCTATGAGAGATTATAGGATGGCTTTTTAATCAAAATTAACTCAAAGAAAAATTTTAAGAGTTAACTATCAACTTTTCTGTTCTTATTGGTTCTGTTACCCTTTTTCCAGTAGAACTTATCGCAATAATCGCATTTTGTGATAGGTTGACGATGATTCTTCGAAAAAAATAATAATAATGAAACAATAGCTCCTATTATATGCCAGAGAAAACGTGTGTAGAGGTTAACTTTTTTTTATGTTACTGGGTTGGCAAACAAGCGTACGGCTCACCTGATGGTAAGACCGTAGCCTATAGACGCCTGCACCACCAGAAGCATCGCAAGCGCGTTGCCGACCCTATCCCCAATCCCCCCAGGAGCTCTGGTCACCTTACTCACCAACAGGAACACAATACTGCTTGAAAACAGTATTATTTAGCTGTGGTCTTCTGTAAGGTCGAGGTACTACCCCAGTCGGGCTGCTCCATATTTTGAGCAGGAAATTTCCTGCTGTGCCCTACCTCAGTTAAATGAACGAAAACATTCGTCGCTTATACGAAATATATTTGGGAATCGTAGTTAAAATAATTGTTGTATTTTTTTTATGCTACTACACATACGATCATGCGCTTAAGTTAAAAGCAAATCAGATTAATTACTGTGTTAGAACATAGTAATTAAGCTGATTCTTTTTGAAGATTAACGATACAAATTATCAAATTACCTTTTAAATAAATAGAGATTTCTCCTGTTTAATTTACCCGATTGATTGATTTTAGAATATTATCATTTAAAACTAACGTAAATTAGTGCAATGACAAAGTATTTCATTTTAAATATCTTATTTTTAGCACTTTTTTTATAAGGTAGATTTTAGAGATAGATTTAAGTTTAGTCCGTTAATAGCGAGTGTGCGTTCGACCACACGGCTGAAGTAAAACTTCTTTAGGAATAGGCCTGCACTGTGTCTTAGATATATGAAACGCAACTGGCTATGAGAGAAAGAGAAAAAGAAAATGTGTGCTCACACCTCTCTCTCTCTCTAGCTCCGTTTGCCTCACCCGATCACACTTTTCGTAACGCTCTCGTCACGCAGTCACCAGCTTACTCCCCAAGCCAAGCGAGCGTAAAGAAGTTTTACTTCAAAAATGTTAAAGGGCTAAGAACATGCCTTTCAAATAATTATATTTTATGATATTATAATGGCGCCGCCTGTCACCGGCGTTAAAACAAACAGAAGTGCGAAGTCATGTGAAGAGCTGTGTAAATAGCATTATGACTGTATTCTAAGGGCTCCGTCACTTAGCGAGTTTACATATTTGGTTAGAATACATAATAAAACAATTTTAATAACTGAAATGAGATGTTGCAATTCTATTTTTAAAGTCTACTTGCTTTGTTTTAAAATATAGTAATTATTTGTTTGGTTTATAATTATTGCATGAATAAAATGTACACACAAAGTGTACACTTTATAATTTTAATAGTTATTTTAGTGACACGAAATTCCCTCGTATTTTTAAACTGATTGAGATTCGATGCAGGGTAAGATTGATTGGTAATTATTAGTCTGTTCACTCAATTAAATTCAACATATTATTTGGTATATCTTCCTCAGTAAAATAAATATCAGAGAAAATAATAATAATAATGTTTTTAACGGAGGCTTAAATTTTCTCTCCAAACCACATCAAAAATCCTCACAGATAAATACAAAAAGTATTAGTTACATTATTACAAAGACTTATTTTGATACTTGTCATAAATGCAACACATAGGTACCTATATTTAAAATATCTTCACTTGTCTTTCTTTTCGCTGTCTTAATTTTATATGATCAATGATTTACAGACTAGTAGGTAAGCCTTTTTTGTGCCTATTTAGACAGTCGATCTGAAGGAGTAAATTACAGTCGTGCGTCAGAGCTGACACACACACTTTTTTAAATTGATTTAATGTATTTTTATACATAATTTCAAAAATATATTAGTATTCTGCACTTCTTCTCTATATAAAGTACTAGCTTCTGCGCGCGACTTCGTCCGCGTGTAATAAGACCAATAAAATTCTGTCATAAGTACATGATTTATGCGAAACTCGCAGCGGAAGCTCTCAAAAGGAAAAAAACCCGATTTTGATACATTCTTCATTGGTGCTACACTCCTATTGGTCTTAGCGTGATGATATATATGTATATAAGGCGTATAGCCTTCCTCGATAAATGGGCTATCTAACACTGAAAGAATTTTTCAAATCGGACCAGTAGATCCAGAGATTAGCGCGTTCAAACAAACAAGCAAACAAACAAACAAACAATCAAACAAACTAACACTTCAGCTTTATTATATTAGTATAGATTAGTATAGATAAGTGTGCGAAACCTCATACTCCTCCGTCCGCGCAATTTTCGTAAAAAAGGGTACCAAGTTTTTGCTTCACGTATTCATATAAGTATAGATAATACACATATAATATATATGTATATGATGTTTATTAAATAGATATTAAATATATTTAATATCATTAATTATAGCGTCGAAAACTTAATTAAAAACTTTTTAACCAATCTTAACTACAATGAAAAGCATTTAAATAATTAAATAAAAAAGAGAAATATAATGGACGAACGCTGAAGGTAATTGTTCCATAAAATTTTGCATAATCATTTTAAATGTCTGTAATGTATCGTAATACCTAACTTCCTGACTAGATCTAGACAGAGATTGTCCTTCACTAACCTCAAAGCACAGTTAACCATTGCAGACAGATAAAAAACCAGACGGTGAGCATTTAACGTTATTATTTAGATTTTCATTAGTCATGGTGCATAATACCTAAATTTGCAGTCTGGCCGTAGCATTCAATAAATGTTAAATCGATTTAAAACCTTATATGGTAAGATTAAGACTTAATTTCGTATGAGGATTATTTTTAAGTTTTATTTGATTATAGTGTAAATTTTGAACCTAATATCTGGTATTGTCTATCGCGTTAGATTATGAAGAATCAAATTTCGTTCGTTGGCGTACCTATTAGATACTTGGAGTTAAATGTAAATTAATATATGTTTAAAGAAATTGCAGACCAGATTAAAATAAACAGAGGGAAACGAGGTTATTACTAGTTTTTTTTTTTTTTGTAATTCTTATATATTTTAATATGCAAATTGTTGACCACTTTAAGGATTCTTTTGTTTGTTGGATAATATCGATTGCGATTAGAGCGATTATCGCAGCTGATTTTAGCACACAAACTCGCCATAAACAGCGTATATTTAATACAACGTAGTAAAAACACATACGAAACAGCGGTGGAAAACGAAACTAAAGTAGGTAATAACATAATAAATATGTAACCACCCAATGTAAAAAGCGTAAACGTGAGCGTGGTAGGTTTTTTGCTAAGAAAATCCATTATTATAACTAGCGACTATTTTTAAATTAAATTATTTAATTACCAACTGACCTTTTTATCTTTATCTTATTTTATAATTCTGATAATTTATTTTTATAAAACTTATAATTAATATAAAAAATTTTATTCTTTTTTTATTCTGAGGTTTTAATTTACATAATATAAAGCGTAAAATAATTATAAACTTATTTTTGATTATAACAATACAATACAAACTTACAAACAAACGTTCTTATATATGGGGTTCATACCGTCTATTTTTATTCCTCCCTCTACCTATTTATGTTAAGTTCAAGGGCGGGTAAGGTAAATCGGAACTGATGTTTACTTAGCCGTACACCGCAAGACGTGTATGGTAAAACCATGGTACTTATTCTGATTTAGTATTTTAATCCTTATTCATAGAACATAAAGTCCTATAATAAAATGTAAGAAAGCTGAATGGTTTGTTAAAAGAGTTAATCATGGAATTTACTACTCTGATATTAAATTTTTCTATTCAAGTTTGTGTATTAAGAAGATATCTTTATAAATATAAATTAATCGCCAATATATACGTATTTATGCGCATAATTTTATTTATTTATTTATTTATTTATTTTATACTTTATTGTACACCACAGATATAAACAAACAAAGCTTACAGATAAGTACTAACAGTGAAGTACAATGGGCGGACTTATGGCTAATTAGCCATTTCTTCCAGACAACCCAGATATAAAAGGAAACTTATTAACAAAATTTGGTAGGTGGTGTAGATGTATAATAAACTTACATACGAATGTCTACATCCTAATACTTATACAAAATACATAAACAAATAAAAAGAAGAATAAAAATATAATATTCTATAAAAAAATATAATTTTCAGACAACTGCACTATACAGATTTTTTGTGTTCGTAAATATCGTAATGGAATATAAAAAAAATCGATATTGACGAAAAAAAAATATTTAGCGGTTTGAAGTTCGCTGGATCGGCTAGTAGGCTATAAAAGCCTAACTAAAAGAAAACTTAAATATAAGATTTTGAACGAAAGCAAAATTAACATAGGTAAAACAGCTGAAAATGCTGAGTTCAGTAAAAAAGTATTAGTACTTATTAATATATTTCTTCATACATTATAATATTAAATATACTTACAATTCAAAGATATTAAACTGATTATTAAAACAGATTTTTTTTTACACCTTGTCTAACTTTTGATAATGATCGGCGCTTCTTATAAATGTGATATTGATTTTTTTTTTGGCTCATTTGATTTATTTTCAAATGCCAAAAACGTCAATAAAATATTGAGACAACTTTTTTATCTGTTTAAAAAAAAACAAACATTACAAATGTCACTTTTTTATTTTTTTCTTCTGTGTTCTTGAGTTTTGTTGTAAAGCTACACAACAACAGAAGTCTATAGATAACCTCAGAGATGTTTAACTTTTAAACGCCGTTAAATTCTTGGTGGTCTAAGCAATAATATTACTTCGTGTAATTTTATTGAATTTATGCTTTAAGGCCAGTCTTCTCAGATACATATTAAAATATAGTAAAATATAATTAATTTGATACCTTCAAAGTAAGCAGGAAGTAAATACAAAATATTTGACAACTCTATATTTAAATATTGGAACACACAATGGAACTATGTAATATATTTATTTAATAAGTTTTTTCGAAATGTTAAATTATTTCTACAAATAAATAAAATCTTTTGTCGATTTTTAATTTCGATATTTTCTAGTTATCTGTTTTGTAGTAATTTTTCGGGTATGATTTCATAAACAAAATTGGTTTTATGAATCAAAGTTGTTATGAAGTCTACATTGTAAAGCACTAATTGAACCAATTTACAATAGCATTTCATGGAACTACAATTAAGAAAGTAGGACATTAACGAAAACTGTATGTTATACCAACTTAGTTCTGACAATAACGAGCAAAAAAAATTTAACGATCTTTGTTCGGAAATTATGTATCCTACAATTGAAATAAAACAACTTTTTTTTCGGATTTTAACGCGGTTTATTAAGTTTTTTAAAATTTCCGACATTTCGGATACTTTATAAGTTTATAGCAACCATGGTCACGACAAAGTTGTTTCATTTCAATGAGTTAAATTCGCGTAAACATTAGAAAACAACATATCAACACATCCTACAATTCATCGATTCATTTTTATTTACAGAGATTATCTACAAGAAATCCTTAAAATCTCAAAATGCTACAAGTCTCAATGTTTTGAAAGATCAGAAATTTTGGTTACAACTATGAGCCATATTGTTCCAGTAAAGCGACACGCGGTGTAAACTAATCCGTGTGTTTGTTCTGTAAACAGAGAATTCGTTCCGGAAATCTTGCTTACGATGGAAAAAAATCTTTCATATATTGCAAAATTGATATTTCGAATGTAATATGTTAGCCTATTACAGTAAAATTTATTCTGATTTTGTAATAAACCTTATAATAGTTTGGTCATTTGTATAGTTGTTTGAATTCACTAATTCACTAATACATCAGTTATTAGTATGACTTAAACAATATTTACTACTATATAGATACTATTTTTATTAGTAAAACCTCTTTATTTAATTAACTAACTATAAATTCAAATAAATATTCTGGCAGTAAAGAAAAACGTGATGTAGAAACTTTCGTTTTTTGGAAGAAATTCGTATTTGAATATATTCAACTACCCACAATCGAGGACAACATGGCAATCTAAACTAAAAATTTCATTGAATTCGTCTTCATGAGAAGAGAGTCCATTAATAAAACGTTTAAATGATTTTATATTACAATACAAAGATTTTAAGTTGGAAGCAAACTGTATATATAGCTTCATTGTATGTGTATAAATTGTTATCAACATCAAATTGTCAAAGCAACAGACTAAAGATTTTTGTCATAGTTTGAATATTTACGTTCATTTTTGTTCTTTTGTGGTCTATTTGAGTGTAAGGTGTTTATGTTTTCAGACCCCCGTAACAACCGTTGCTAGGGACTATTGAGTGTTTTTTGTTCCAAGGTGATTTAATTACGTAAATGATGTAGGACACGCCATGTAAAATGTAAATCATGTGACATTACCATTAAAAGAGAAATTTGCTGATGTTGATTAAATAAATGCTTAGGGTTCCGTATCCTATTGTTAATAGTTTCACTTACATAACCGTTAAAAATATATAATTTTTTCAAAACACTTCATTTCTCGCCTTTTACAAAAACGATTCTCTGATGAAAAATCTTAATATTTTTACATTACTTTATAAAAATCACAAAATATGAAAAGTGTATTCGTGTTTAGAAATATCATCTACAATCATTTAATAACTCGAATGCCATAATAAGTGTAATAATATTGTTATACATAAAATTAATTATTTTTTATTGTCTATCTCACGTAAAATTCAATTCGCGCTTAACCATTTCACTTTTAATTCATCATGAGTAAAATCCCTTTCGCTTCATCCATATTAAACATCCGTTACTTGAATTCACAACAGCACAGGATTCCTGCTCGATCACATGTGTTCGTGAGAAAATCGTAATAACATACACACATAGCGTTTCTTTGAGGAACGCCGACGCTTCGCAAAAACATTTGTAAACGGTATTTCTAGTGACATCTGAAATCTCTGCGTATTTCTTGCCCTTCACTTTCTATTAGTTTTTCTTTATAAAAATTTACAAAACAGAGATAAAACAGCTTAGAATATTTTAGCAACATGCATTTGTTAACGAGATTAGATAAAAAGGTGTGATAGATAGAGATATATCTATTTGAGTAGTGAGTACCGATCCCACTCATATTGTGAATACGAAATTTTGTGAGAACGCAACTCTCAGAGAAACTACTCAAGTGGTTGCGATAAATGTTTATATCTTAGAAGCTGAAAAGTTACAACCGTGAAATACTTTGGAATATTTTTCGAGCATAATTCTTACGCGATCAAAAATAATTTTGGTAAAACCACGGGGCAACGATAGTGTATGATATATTTTTAACAATCCTAATGTCATTATGTTTTGTTGTATTTCTCTGTCGCAGTAATAGCAATGTTATATTCAAATAAGATGTAGAATCGAATCACCAAAACTTGTTCCATTTTCCAACAAAATTATGAAAACATATCAAGAAAGACTTAGTTATCATTAGCATTCAAAAAATCATTTTAAAAAATCTCTTAATGGTATATAAGAGTAATAAAGAAAACCTCGACGGAATTATAAGTATAAGACACATGTCACAATATGCTTAAGATGAAGCTGATCAACAATTAGTCAGTGTCGGGTAATTGGGGTGATATACCATAAATACTCTAAAATAAGACGAACAAGGCAAGTCAATAAATCCGGGCTGATGCACACACCGACCTAATAAGACAAATTGTACGCAAAGATACGTCCCCTGTTGAAAATTCTGCAAAATGAACAAAAGCCCATCGACATCTGGTCACCTGACCAAAAATACACAAAGATATGGTGGAATATGATTCCTAGAATAGCATCAGACTGTAAAATGAATGAGGAGACACCATGTGCCTTCAAAAAGTTGGAGCGATACATGCATCTGCAACACATGAAACCAATCTTTTCTAAATTAAACTCTAAGACCTTGTTATTATGGTTTAAAATTTTGTAAAAAATATTTTTATTCAAGAACCTTGCAAATATGGACAAGTGAATAATTTGTCATCTGCTTAGGTGGCGTTGACGTTGCGTTTCACCCTCTTGCTAATGGTCTTTTAGGCAGAATCACATTTTAAGACAAAATGGAAAAAGTCTGAGAAATTTCTGAGACATAAAATTCGTTCGGTAGATTTGATACAATGATTAGATACCGTCAAATTAAACTTCATGCTTAAAATACATTTGTTTCGAGTTACTTAGTTTATAACTCACTTTCAGTTTTTAAAAAACATGACTTAAGCGATCATATTTGTTTTCATAAAATAGTAGATCAGTAGTATTTTACAAAAGTTCTGCCTAAAGCCAACTCAGATCTCATTTTACTATTTAAAATTTACCGAAATGTATTTAACATCGTAGATGTGATTAATGAAAACTTAACAATAAGATTAAACAGGACCACGCAGACGAACAAGAAAAGAATCTCTCCACAATGTAAGCCAGGCAAGTAGGTGATTGTATGTATGGAAATACTAGTTTCCCTAGCCATCACAAATATAGATCGGCGAGCCAATGAACTGCGGCTCATATCTTGCTAGCAAATATTTAGAGAAGGCAGCTGCGTATGCGTCTGTGTAGATGTACATCAATGAAAGAGCTTTTACGTGTAACTATTAAAGATTGGATCATTTCTGCTACAGAATGTCCCGCTACAAACCATAAGCGCTGACGAATATTACACACTTTTTGTTTCAAAGATTGCGACAGTGTAAAAATAAGACGTAATTTATTTATGAAGAGTGAAGAATTCGTACAAAAAAGAATTATGATTAAAAAATGTACATTCTCATAATATCATAAAAATAAGTAAATTGTCACAAAAAAAGAAGTAAGTCTTAATATGTAGAGGTAATAAATAATAATTTAAACGCAAAACACGATCATAATTCTCTGTCATTTTTTCAAAACTATTACATTAATCTGAATGAAATTACAAATCGGTTCATTCGAACTCAATTTATCAGCAATGTCAAGGTGCTGATGTGTTAAGTAATAACTTCGTTGACTCGAAATGTGTTTCCACAAGTAACTTAATGAAGTTCTGAAAGCAAATTATGATAGGAATGTGCGCTATTTGCCTTACAGACGATTCGTCGACAGCTGGCTGTAACAGCTGCTATTATATTATATGATGTGCATTACAAAACCATTGACATTTATTATGAACTAGGACTTCTACTGCGGTTTAAAACGGCATAGATTACTGTTAGGAAGATAATTAGATTTGTGAAGAGATTCATGGTTAATGTCACGGTCAGTTTTGCTCGTTTATAAAAATATTGTGCATTTTTTTTTTCATATTCAAAGAGGGTTTGTTCAAACATTGAAGATGACACCCTCATAGAAACATCCTAAAACTATCTTCGTTTACATCTATACTAATATTGCTGAAGAGTTTGTTTGTTTGTTTGAACGCGCTAATCTCAGAAAGTACTGGTCCGATTTAAAAAATTATTTCAGTGTTAGATAACCCATTTAGGAGGAAGGCTATAGGCTATATATCATCACGCTAAGAACAGTAGGAGCGGAGCACCAATGAAGAATGTTTCAAAATCGGGTTTTTTTCCTTTTGCGAGCTTCCGCTGCGTGCGCTGCGTAAACAGTTAAAGGTTCGCAAAATTACGTATGACAGAATTGTTCCTATTCCATGCGAACAAAGTCGCGGGCAGAAGCTAGTGCTAAATATTGTGCATTACCGTGGGTATTCGTAATAATTTTACAAATTCAGTTTTGGCAACGTAGAAATATTTTGAAGTGATGATCACGGATCAAAATGGCATTCTTAAACCAATTGCTTATAGTGTTTCGTTATAAATGTTTTATAAAGAGTTTAATTTCATATTAATTATCGCAATTCGCAATCATTTTCAAAAAGGATCACGACGAAAAAATTTGCACGTGAGTTTACTCATGACTTTCATAAGATTTAGAGAGATAACCTTTCTTAATCTAAAAGCTACATCGACGCCCGGTTTGACCTGATGGTTCCGTAGATTAGATAAAGAAACATGTGTGCTGTTGTACCGAAGAAGTCACAGTATATGTATAATTATTTTATACAAAGCTTAGTATCTATAATTGCATTTCCTTGTAATGCTAATTCACAAATTTATCAGAAGTCTTCTCATTTGTATAAAGCTTGTTTCCTATTAGACTTCGGGGTGGTTCTCAATAGGCAAATCTCTTATAAAACGCCATAAGTTTCACAAACAAGCTATATTGACTAATGGTGCATTTAATCCTGACTTACGCGGTGGTATTTAAATAAGTATCGGCCATTAAAATATGACTCCAATGTTTATTATTCCAAGGACTGTTTTTCTTTAAATATGAATACTTGATAAGAAAATGATTATAATTTATGGAGTACACAAGCACATAAAAGAATTCATGCGCGTCATAATAAATCGTCTTATTTAACGTTTATTATTTATTACAATCTTACATGTAGGTACTGACTTCGTCAGTATTTATGACAATTAAATGGACGTAAATACAGATTAGAAATAATTTAACAATATTTTTAAGTCTGGTTTTTTTTGCGGCAACATGGGCAAGTTATACTCGTATATACCTATATTTTTTTTATTACATACCAGATATGTATATATATATTTTTTTATGTTAGTAAGTCGACAAACAAGCATATGGCTCACCTGATGGTAAGTGACTACCGTAGCCTATAGACGCCTGCAACACCAGAAGCGTCGCAAGCACGTTGCCGACCCTATCCCCAATCCCCCCCAGGAGCTCTGGTCACCTTACTCACCAACAGGAACACAATACTGATTGAAAACAGTATTATTTAGCTGTGGTCTTCTGTAAGGTCGAGGTACTACCCCAGTCGGGCTGCTCCATATTTTGAGCAGGAAATTTCCTGCTGTGCCCTACCTCAGTAAAAACATTACCTATACTTACTTGCTTTTGTTTTCCCATATGGAAAAACAAAAGCAAGTAAGTCAACAGAATATACAGATATGTAGCATCCAAGAACTTTATTTAAAATTTATGGCACTATATTATACTTGGCTTCTACTTCAAATATTGGTAGGTAATCTTTTAGCGTTCTTGGTGGATCTCTGACACTCTTCACACTATTATTAGACACAGTATAAATGATCTTGGTCATATTCAGTTACTTATTCATTTAATCAAAACCATAAGCATATTTGTGAAAATACATCATCTCGGCAACTTACTCTGGAATTCATGACATTTATATTTTTACTTATTGTTAAATGACGCAGCTGCTCGCTCTTCATCTAAACTAAATCTCAAATTTAATGGAGTCATTCAGGAGGCGATATTATTTTATTGCTAGATGAATATTTATATCTTTGTTACAAACTGTTTATACTAGTTTTCAAGATTCTGTCGTCATTGAGACACGATAAGTATAAGGTAAATAAATATTCAAATGTGAATATAGACCCTTCGGGAATCGTGCTCAAGGTATCGTGCTAGTTAGACCATGTTCTATCTAACTGTAATGGCGAAATAATGGGATTCGTTTGTAGCAACAGTGGTAGAGAAGTATTGATTTGAGAATAAAGATTTAATATAGAAATTTCAATTATCTATGTATATAAATAAAAATGAATCGCTAAATATTTTGCTAATTGTAAGTGCAGAACTCAAAAAACTCAAATTCACGAACTCAAGAACGTCTGGACCGATTATTTATTTTAAGATTTTCTTATACTTTGCAGAAAATTAATTTAATGAAAGTTTTATAGCTGTAGTAGAATATTTCAGAAAACGTAACAATCGCTTATACTGCATCTTTTTTAAAGTTGGAAAACAACAGAACGACTGTTGCAAACGTCAGTCTAACAGTTTAATTTTCAAGTTAAAATAACATACAAAAACTAAACTTTTATGAGTGTCCTTATCTAAAGTTTTATTACTCACAACTACTAAAATTTAAAACTCACATTCGAACATTTAATATATTTGTCGGTACCTGTGATATTATCGACATTCAACTACCCTCATTTTATTATTCGAGTCATTCAGTCGTGTATAAAAGACCGATGCAACCGCAGCTAAGTCAGTCTTGGCTCTGGCGTGGCGCGGTGCACTTGTGTATCCTGCTAGTAGCTTAACCTCGACTCTTCTAATAGTTAGTTTGTGTACACGAATTAATTGTTACTGATTGGGCAACTCGACCGGTGGTGGTGAGTGCCAATGCGCATTATAAGGCGGCGCCGCCGTAAACCAACACTCGGGTCACAAGTCCCGGGCACTGCGTCGAGTTGTCTCTCTGCCACGCGATAGACGGTACCCGCTCGGTGAGTCCATTGAATACTAAGTAGTGTAACTGTCTTGTTTTAAATTACATTGTGAATTAATCATTCCGGCCATCCGTCATCCTCTCCTCACTTCTGATTCCTACATCAGAAGTGGGATGCAACCTTAACGACCCACATCGCGAAAGTCGTGCGCCGATAGTAAGTTGCAATATTTCGTGGTGATTAGTGGGTACATTGATATTTTATATTTTAGTTCTTTTCGGTCGTTCTGTTATTCTGTTATTCTTATCGGTGTACAAGTGGTTTTTGTTCAGTGTTCGATTACGTAATTAGATTTACCGGTTATTTGTTGAATTTAGTTTTATTGTGATACGTAGGTAGTTGTGTATTGATTAATTTTGCTAATAGATTTTGCGATTCAGTTTTTGTATCGATTCAGTCACAATGTCAGATCATGAGCGTAATCGTAGTGTGAGCCGTCGCGGTAGTCGTAGCGACAGTCGTTTAAGGAAGATGCCAGAAGTTCATGTACCAATTGAGTTTAATGTAGATGACGATCATAATGGTGAACATCTTAGTGATGTGACAGAAAACTGATGTAAGCACTCTAAAGACTGTAGTGTGTAGTCATCAAGAGGATGATACACTGTGATGAATGTGTGATCCAAGAGGGATACACTGTGACGTGATCCAAGAAGGATACACGTAGATTGTGGAGCAATTGTAATTGCTGGTTGGCTTGTGAAGCCTTGGAAGGGTGGCTTACATAGTTGTTAGTGTCGTGGTAGAAAATAAGTTTGGTTATTAAAAGTTTTGATTGACGTTGGTACATGACTCTGGATAGTTATATTTGCTTTAAGTTTTTGTGGTGGAATGCTGTTCTCGTGCCCACTAAGAGTCTTACTACAGTGAGTAAAAGTAATCTATTTCACGATGCTACGAGAATCGCGTTCGCGTTGTCCCGTAGTTGAATTATCGTGCGATCGAAGCGCAAGTCGAGTCGTCATCATTTAAACCGATTTAATAGTAGTAGTACTGTCTCTTCATAAACTTTTACTTGGTATGACTGAGGAATAAACTAAGTTCAAAGTTACAATATTCAATGTTGCGAGCGAAGTCGTGGTACTTGGGTAACTTGGGTTGTTTGTTAAGATTTTGTGGTTACCCACTTGTTTGTGATAAAGTGTTAATATCGTTTTAGCTTGAGTATTTCCGATTACCCTCTGTAACGGATATTTTTGAGTTTGTTTCTACTATCTTACGCGATATTTTAACTAATATTATTTGTCGAAGTACCGAAAGAGCGTAAAATTAAAGACGCAATCTTCCGAATAGTTAATACTAATTTTCTGATTACTCAGTCGCCATTTTTATCATCTATTGGCGGGATTGTTGTAATTTGCAAGTGAATAAGCAGTTATTGTTTAATTATGTAGTTTCAATTACGTGGCGTATAAGTGATTACTGTAATAATAATTAATTCGATATAGTTAAAAGTGTGTATCGTGAACTATAGATTAGAAGTGAGAAATGATTGTTTCATTGAGGGTTTTAGTCTTTTTCTACCTTTAATTGATTTATTTAAACTGTTTAAAAGTTGTTTTAGTTGTTCTGTTTAAGAACGTTTAAATTATAGAGTTAATTTAACACCTAATTGGTACAATCGTAAACCTATTACAACTGCAATAGTTGTAGGTAGGTAACCTCAGATTAATAATTTTGTTTATGAGTAGGTATGTAACTATTAAAATTCTTACTATACTCTGTCCATTCGTTTGTTCTTTTAACAGTTCAAGAAAATTTGAAATTAGTGACTCTCTCACACGATACCAATTTGATTTGAAATAATAATCGATTTTTATATAAGAAGAAATTTCAATCGATATTAGTTAATTACGTAGCCAGTTTGTTAAATAAATAAGTAGACAGGTATGTGATTTCCTAACTATGTTGCTATAGACTTGATTTAGACTTTATTAACCACGCGTTTTAAAGTTAAATGTCACTAACGCGTGAGCAGTTACATTTTAAGGCAGTCGTTGTAGGTAACTGTTAAAAGTCTTGATACGAGTATGTTTCCATCTGTTCTAATAATTATTGTGTAATTTTGGGAAGCAAGGGTTGTAAATGGAGCTATATGATTTCGCTACTTCCTTCATAGGGACAGTTAGGCTTTTTAATATCCTATTGGCGATTTTGTTCTGTTACAAAATGAGGACCGTCATCAAACGAAACTTGATCCGAAATATTGAGGCCCTTTTCGCGTAATAAAAGTTCTCGAAGGTAATCGGTATACCTACCCTTAAAGCTTAAATTGTCAACGTACCTACTTTGCTCACGAAAGGTTAAGAGAAATGCCAGCACGTCATGTACCAGACGATATTGATGTAATTTATGATCTTGTTGATAATGATGATGTTCAAGTTTAAGTAGAGGGAGAGACTCGAGTGAACGACTCTATCGAGCGTAATGTGTTCAAACGTACCAGTGTAGTTATTTAGTAGTCGTAGCCCTGTAGAAGGTGTCTCTTGGGGCAACCCAAGAGTTCATGGGTGCGCGGTGTGCGTTTAACTCTGGCGGAGGTCGTGGTGTTTGATACCGTAGCGTGTAGTCACAAGAGGTGACTGACACGGGTGATCCATTCGATGGATATGCGTATATGACTGACACATGTACTGTGATTACTCTTCGCCTAGAGAGCCGTGGTGTTAGAAGTCTTTACTCGAGGTTTTTGCAAGCTTGGTTGTAACTTGTTGTAGAAGTAGACATACGTCTAAAGTTTTGGTTGTAATGACGTCGATGGTACATGGCTGTGGTATTTGTGTGAAGTAATTAGTTATAATTGGTTTGATGATAATTATGATTCAAATACTATGACTGCCAACTGATACAATGACTGCTAACTGGTACTATGTCTGCCAACTCTAATACTGACTTTGTACAATCTGAATCTTTCAACATTATGATGCGGGCTGGTGTTCACAGAACTGACGACAGTACTTTACAGATGAATGGTTAAAAAAAGGAGATATATGGTAAAAAAAAGAAATGTGGTAAAAAGAGAAATGTGAAAAAAAAATGAAAAAAAAGCATTAAAAAAAAGTGATGAAATGTATAAAAAGAGCTTTAAAAAAGAGATGAAAAAAAGCATTTAAAAAAAAAAGCATTAAAAAAAGGCATTAAAAAAAGCATAAAAAAAGCATTAAAAAAGCATTAAAAAAAGCATTAAAAAAGCATTAAAAAAGCATTAAAAAGCATTTAAAAAAGCATTAAAAAAAGCGTTAAAAAAGCATTAAAAAAAGAAAGTAAAAAAAGTATAAGTTTATGATGATCATAAGTGATGATGACGATAAGTCATGATGATGACGATAAGTGATAATGATAACCATATTTAAAAAAAAAAATGACTGCTGTGACTGTGACTTAATTGTTTCTGGTCGGAAGGTTCAGTGTGGACCGGGCCAGATGTTAAGATGTTGGATAGATTTTTGTCAGGATAGTCGAGCGATATTTTGTTGTTTAATACCCAAGATTTTAATGGATAGCGCGCGAGGACGCACGCGCGTCAGAATGGCCGTGTCGGTACCTGTGATATTATCGACATTCAACTACCCTCATTTTATTATTCGAGTCATTCAGTCGTGTATAAAAGACCGATGCAACCGCAGCTAAGTCAGTCTTGGCTCTGGCGTGGCGCGGTGCACTTGTGTATCCTGCTAGTAGCTTAACCTCGACTCTTCTAATAGTTAGTTTGTGTACACGAATTAATTGTTACTGATTGGGCAACTCGACCGGTGGTGGTGAGTGCCAATGCGCATTATAAGGCGGCGCCGCCGTAAACCAACACTCGGGTCACAAGTCCCGGGCACTGCGTCGAGTTGTCTCTCTGCCACGCGATAGACGGTACCCGCTCGGTGAGTCCATTGAATACTAAGTAGTGTAACTGTCTTGTTTTAAATTACATTGTGAATTAATCATTCCGGCCATCCGTCATCCTCTCCTCACTTCTGATTCCTACATATTTATATTAAAATACTGCATCTGGATTAACTTTACAATAACATCTAATTCAGAAAAAAAAGTCGAAACATATTTATTTGTATGTGGCTAGAGTTACGTAACTATAGCCATTCCGGAGCCAGTCTATTTTCTTACAGTTGTAAACTTTTTATTGTATAACTCTTAGAGCACAGCGAAATACTATTTATTTTCTCACCAACTATAAATTTTTTACGACTATTTAAGCATCAACTCCACTTCTGCCCCCTTTTCGTGTAGACGGTGGATTTGTTGTCTTTAGACTTACTGAATATTTGGAGCACCACAGAGTGACTTTTGGTCGACGTTAACAACTAGCGACTAATACCACATTTCTTAGTTAATAAGATCTCTTTCATTATAAATATAGTATAAAACAATAAGAAACATGTCAAAATTCAACTTAGGTGAACATAGTACGAAGAAATCAATAAATTTCCTAAAAAGTAGAGATTTCTTTTTTTACGGAATCTCGTACACGATTATTGACTTTTGATGAACTAATTTTAATGAAACCAAATTGTGATGTATACCGACCAGGAACCCAAGTATTATCTCTTACTACGGGTTATAGGACATCAATTAGTTTTCAGTTTGCGGGTGCTCTTACTAAAATTTTTATAGATGTCAAACGAGTTAGGTAGTATAAACTCGGTTTAATGGCTTGTTTCTCGGGAAACAATCGACTGCGGTAGACTAATAGACTGCTAAGGATATGAGCTGTAAAATTCGACTCTAAATCAACGTTAATAGCAATGTGCTGAAAAATATACTCGAGTATAAATCAATTTAACAATAACATTGTTTTCTTAATGAAGTACCATGAAAGCCTGTGAACGATTCGGTACACAATTTTATGTAAATTGTTAGGGGTTGGATGATTGAAGCAGTTCTAAAACTACAATTAAAAACGAATAGATATTTGAATATAATTCTATCTTTTGCATATTTTGAACCGACTTCCAAAAAAGGAGGAGGTTCTCAATTCGATACGTATGTTTTTTTTTTTATGTATGTTAGCTCAGAACTTTTGACTGGGTGGACCGATTTCGATCGATTTTGTTTTAATTGAAAGGTGTTGCGTGTCATGTGGTCCCATTTTAATTTATTTGAGATCTGACAAGTACTTTTAGAGTTATATCTAATAATGCGTATTTACGTGACTACTTTTTCGTCGACCTACGTTATATTATACCGCATAACGTTTTACTCGGTGTACCGATTTCGATGATTCTTACTTTAATCGAAAGCTAATACTTGTCTTGTAGTCTTGTTTAAATTAGATCGAAAACTGATTACAACTTTTTGAGTAATCTTTAATAGCGCGTATTTACTTGACTATTTTTTCATCTTATTACGTTGTATTACTTGTCGATGTAATTGAAGTCGGTTTTTTTTCGTTTGCGAGCAAACACAATTATTCTAAAGAATACTTTGACTATTTAGAACAAATCAATCAAAAACAAGTCAGAGACAAACGTTAGTATTTACGTCGAACCATTAGAACGTATTGAATATAAATGGAGACAGTCGACGGAAGTCGGCGCTCTTTACCTCAGTTCGGTTCTGACGGACATGCATCCTATGAGAATCCGTCATATCTCGCATCAGCACGTAGGATGCATTCGCAATATTCCATATGCTGGGAAACTCGTGAGCGCGACTCGTGACCGTCCACGTCCTTACACAGCCTTGGAAAAACATATTTGTATTCCAATAATGTCGCTATCTCGGATTCGCACAATAGCTGGATTAACATTATTTTTAATGTTTAATAAATAATCTATTAATTCCTCGGTATTGTGTGCTTATTTCAATTTATTAGCTTTAAGCATTTCTGTTTGCATTTTCCTGTAAGTTGTTATTCCTACTTATTGCCTTTTATGCCTTTGTATTTAGGATTAAAGTAAATTTTGAAGTAAAACTTTTTTACGCTTGACTTGGGGAGTAAGCTGGTGAATGCGTGACGAGAGCGTTGAGAAAAGTGTGATCGAGCGAGGCGAACGTAAGTTGAGAGGGAGATATAAGTTAGTAAAGATAGAAATGGAGAGAATTACGTTTCGTAAATTTTACTTCAGTCGTGTATTCTAAAGCACACTCGTTTTTTTTTAGTTCTTTATCAATGGCAAAATTTTTATCATTATCTTGAACGTGAATTTTATGTTTTAAGATAAATATTTTATCTGTTGCAACAATTCGTATCGCAAAAAAAATCGTTGTTTAATTTTAGTCGTAAATCTTTCTTATCGTTATTTTATTATGTTTGTTTAGGACCAAATTGGAGTAAACAAAGTTGACGCAGAATGCCATCAATGTAAATATTTACCGACTTTCAGATAAAGAGAGTATTTGTTGAGAAATCGTAAAACGTGATAGTGCCTATCGTAAAATCGAAAATAAATTTCTACATTATTTACTGCTTTGCCATTGAGTTGATTTCTTAAGCAGATGCTTGCGATAATACGCCGATAATTGCGAGTAAATTCGTTTAGTCACTATCAATAGCAACTACAAACACCTACTATAGTCCTAGTGAGGTCATAGCCAATTTTACTTCTGAAGTATTTTCTTTGTACCTAACGTACATAGAGATTATGTCGATTTTTTTTTAAGTTACTATGCGGAAGTTATTTGTCTTAGTAGGATGAAGATTGATTTGATGCTAGGAGCTCATTAAAAGAAATTAATCGAGCCACAGGACTACTTGCCAGTATAGTCAATCGTCAGAATTTAACTATATGTATTTCATACATTAAGCGCGATTCACAGGCGGGACGATTCAGTAGGATATCACATCCCTGTGGAATAACAGCAAATATGCAAGTATTATTTCCTGTCTGGGAATCATATGTAAATATCTAGCAAACAAAGACTCAGTCTTCCTTCCTATCACCAAAAGAGAATGCAGCTGATGTTAATGAATCCCTTATTTATAACAAAAATATAAATACGTCTATTGTCTTCGTATTGAATGTATGTTACTTATAATATATAAGAATAAGTGTATTTAATTAAGGAACTTAATAAGAAACACAATCTACGTACATTTTTTCAAATTAAATCTATACTAATATTATAAAGAGGAAAGATTTGATTGTTTGTTTGCATTGAATAGGCTCTGAAACTACTTACCCGATTTTAAAAATTCTTTCACTGTTTGGAAGCTACACTGTCCGCGGGTGACATGGGCTGTATTCACAGACCACAGAAATACTATCCGTGGCTGTATTATATTTTCAAAAATTTTTTTTTTATTTTTGTTAATTACCCGTGCGAAACCAGGGCGAGGTGCTAGTGTGTAATAAAGCGGTTTACACGGGATGAAATTTGCTTCAAATTAATAAAAAAAAAGGTAGCAAAAACTCGCGAATCGCCGAAATGATATAAACGATTGTACACGAATAACTTCCGAGCGACTGCATTGGAAAATTTTATTTTTGTGTATTTGTAGTTTCCAGGACAAGGTTTCTATGAAAGAGATAAAAAAAAATTGATATTCATGTAAAAAAGTTGCGGTTCAATGTTCTCGGGGTCAGCTACTGTCTTATAAAACAATGTATTACGACCGTACCCGATTGGTCTATGTCAGATTAATTGTCAAATAAAACATGGCAATCATTTAACCAATCAGAAACGACCTCCTACCCTCAGCGCGTCCATTCACATACAATCAAGAACTCATACAGGGAAAGGGCTTCATAAACTGGTCATTACAGTAATTTTCTATGCATCCGGCTGCTTAATGAGAACCAAATGAGAGGGTTGAAGCATTTGGGAAGTAATTGATTTTTCCCCGTGAAGTAATAATATGTTCCGCTTTGAATTTAACGCTTCACTTTCCTTGATTATGTATGAAAGATGTATGTAAAAAATTTTAATCGAGTTTTAGTAGGAAACTTCAGTAATGTCCATAAAATTGTCCATTTAATAAAACAAACATATTGTAGCGTTAAGTTTTTTTTTATATATTATTATAATGTGATGCAAGGCATCCGATTATTAGAATTTCTGGATTAGTTTTTTTTTTTAAATCTTGTAAAGATAATACAACTACATATTTATATTCTATTCTTTTATTTATTTTTTTAATGAATGTGCTCTAGGAATGAAATATTATGTTCGTATTCCATTATTTTATAACAAAAGATATTTTTAAATATAAGATTTTATTTTACATTATTATTTGTACCTATAGATTATATATAATATTAGAAACAGCACTATTGAACTGTATTATTTATTAACTAGCTGTTCCCGCGACTACGTCCGCGTGGAATTTATCAAAAAATTTATTGTTCAGTTCACAGAGTTATAAAATAAATAAATTTCTAAAATAAAAGTAGCCTAACTTACTCCTTATTACATTAGCTATCTGTCAGTGAAAGTCCTGTCAAAATCGGTCCAGCCGTTTCAGAGATTAGCCGGAACAAACAGACAGACAAAAATTGTAAAAAATGTTATTTTGGTTTATGTATCGTGTATAGATCCATATGCACTTAGTAAAAAGCTGTTATTTTAATATTACAAACAGACACTCCAATTTTATTTATTTGTATAGACGTATAGATATATAGATATATTTTTAAAACGATTAGTTTAGTTTTACAGCTAAATAATACTGTTTTCAAGCAGTGTTGTGTTCCTGTTGGTGAGTAAGGTGACCAGAGCTCCTGGGGGGGATTGGGGATAGGTTCGGCAACGCGCTTGCGATGCTTCTTGTGTTGCAGGCGTCTATAGGCTACGGTCTTACCATCGATCGAGTGAGTCGTACGCTTGTTTGCCGACCTAGTTACATTAAAAAAAAGCTTTTTTGTTGTTGCTATTTTCTATCTACCGCACACTTAAAATACACTATAAAAAATACACACAATGCCTTCCTAGACTAAAGATATTGGTATTATGAAATACATACAAGGATAATATCATGAGCGTTGTATTACTACTAAGTTTCGAAAATGAAATCGAGGTCCTAACTACAGCCCTTCTAGACTTTTCGTTGTATTCAGCGCGACGGATGTTTCAAAATAAATTATTATTTTAATACATAATTATTTCACAATTGATCAAACAGATATACAAATAAGGCTCCACTCACAATTCGCAATGAATCGTAATACGGACCCTTTCCAATACCAAAAATATCGGCGAGTCGATTTCAAAATTTCGTATGCGTAACGTATAGGTATATTGTTGTATATGCTCGCAAACGAAAAAATACCGACTTCAATTACAAGTAGTACGATGTAGCTCAAAAAGTACTCATCAAATCTAAATCAAATATAAATTAATCTAGCTGATCCCGCAAACGTTTTTTGCCATATATGTTATTAACCCCCGCAACCCCCTCTTGTGGGTGGAATTTCGTAAAATCCGTTCTAAGCTGACCTCTACTCGGCGAAAGGAATATTCCTACCAAATTTCAAGTCTCTACGCCATAAGGTTCCAGAGATATCGTGATGAGTCAATGGGTGGAAATCTCTTTTATATATATGTATAGATGAGACCATATTATGACAAGCTCCAGCTCGCGAATTAAAAAAAAGAATCATCAAAATCGATACACCTAGTAAAATGTTATAACAAAAAAAATACAGTTGCATTGAGAACCTCCTCCTTTTTTTGAAGACGGTTAAAAATTAAAATTCTCGTCGAATCTTCAAAGATTTTTGTTAATATATCACGATGGATTGTATACGGAATATCTAACAAGTTTATTACCAATTTATGAAGTTAATAAAAATTCAACGTGTGTCCGTTTTAGCCCATTGTTGGATTTAGATTTAAAAATCAAAGAACAAAATATCAAATAAATTTAGCGTTTTGATATATTATATGATTTATCGCTTCCTCGCAAAAATTACTAATTCGTATTACTTCCTGTGTAGTATTTTCGATTCACTTGAAAGATTATTGCGATTCTATTGTTTTGTTTTAAGCGTGCATTTTGTTTTTGTAGTTCCTGTCGTCATAAATATTTAACACTAGCTTCTGCGCGCGACTTCGTCGGCGTGGACTCCGCTCCTATTGATGTTAGCGAGATGAGACATAGCCTATAGTCTTCCTCGATAAATGGGCTATCTAACACTGAAATAATTTTTCAAATCGGCCCAGTAGTTCCAGAGATTACCGCGTTCAAACAAACAAACAAACAAACAAACAAACTCTTCAGCTTTATATATTAGTATAGATAACTTTAAATGAATTATGAATGGGAATAAAAAATCATGAAATTACTTTTATTTTCAAACCCCGACGCAAAAAGAGGGGTGTTATGTCATAAGATATATGTATAAAAAATGTAAAAAAAACTTATTATAAGCAAATAATAAAATACATCTATACAAATAAATAAAATTGGAGGGTTAGTTTGTAATATTAAAATAACCGCTTTTTACTAAATGCATAATATTGATGTATACACGGTACATATACCAAAATAATATTTTTTACAATTTTTGTATGTCTGTCTGTTTGTTCCGGCTAATCTCTGTAACGTCTTGCCCGATTTTGACGAGACTTTCACTGGCAGATAGCTGATGTAGTAAGGAATAACATAGATTACTTTTATTTTAGAAATTTATTTATTTTCTAATTCTGCGAACTGAACATTAATTTTTTTTTAATTCCACGCGGACTAGTTCTAAATAGAATATAACCTGCAAAATACATTATCATTTTGTAAATACTTTGTTTTTCGCTGTCTCAATTTGTTTATTGACTTACCTAAAACGATGTCTCTGGCTGAAACGACGCATGCCAATGCCACGATTGCGAAAGTGACAGCGATTGGCATTTCGCGCCAAAACGCAATGGCGGCCCGCGTCATGTTTCAAAATGGACTTCAACTTGTCTTGTTGGGATCCATTAGCCGCTGGAACAATAGAATCGAGTATAAATTTAATGTCTTTTTAGCTTATTATTTTTACGACTACGTTTAGAAAGGAATTTCTCCATTAAAACGTAAATTAACTCTACCAATAATAATTAAAAAGACTGATTAAAAGTAATATAACTTGAGAAGGAATTTCAATAATTTAATTTGTTTTGTAAAATCTTATTTCATTCTATTCGAAAAATAAATTAAATATTAATTATAAGTACTAAAAAATTAAAACTATTTATAAATATAACTAAATTTTGGGTTGTCTGGAAGAAATTTGGGTTGTCTGGAAGAAATGGCTAAATAGCCATAAGTCCGCCCATTCTACTTCACAGTCTGTAAATGATATTTGCAGTTGTGATGTAGGTACAATAAAGTATAAATAAATAAAAAAGAAATAAATAATTTAATTAATGTTTATAAAATTTATATAGAGAAGGAGTGCAGAATGCTTAACAATTTTCAAACTTAAAATTTAAATTAATTATGGTCTAATTCCGACCACTGGGCCACCACTAGTACAGTTAACTTCATAAATAACATCTTGATTAAGTAAAAGTTGTCTCTCTTGTTTACACAACATAAAAATTGTGAGTCTTCCTTCCGCAAATAAGAAATGAAGACAAAATTTCAGTGGAATCGAATTGAGCGTTTCATTTGATTTACGACTGTAATTATTTTTAATTAAGAAACAAAGTAAAAAAGTATGTGTCCTTATATTTATGTATGTATTACTTATGAAATATACATAATTATACATGACGTATGCTTTACTAGTTAGTAGTGACGTGTTTCCCGCCACAAAATTCCACAGATAAAAAATATAGTGCGTTTCACGAAAGAGTTCCCTTCGTGATTATATTGGCTAACCTGATTTTAATGTTGTTATATCTTGATATAAAATTCCCTTACTAATTATTTAATATTAATAGTTACTAATATTAAATTTTAATTTTAATAAAACTTAATTAAATATCAATTGGTTTGCTATATTTATTTATTCTAAAATGTTCTTAGCTATTTAAAAAACTAAAACATTAATGAAACATGACAGGCATGTGATGGTTAAGAAATTAAAATTTGTATATACTGATGATTAACCATGTTACTGACAAAATCTACTAACTACTAAAAAATTTTTTTTTCTACGGTTCAAAAATAAAAAGTACTAAATTTAGTGGTAAAACTACTGAGTTGGCAACGCTGACAGTACGACAACCGACAAACAGAGCTACCAACATTTAAAACAGAAGGGAACTCTTTCGTGAAACGCACTCTAGAAAATAGTCCGGACCGACACCCTTGTATCAATTAATCCAACGTCATTTATTTATACCACAGATTATAAAAACACGTATAAAAATAAATCGAGTAAAAGATTGTTGAAAGTTCTATTTCAGTATCGAGGGAACGTAACAATAAAAACGTAATCCAACCCTCAACTTGATGTATCCACTTTTAAATATATACCAGTTTAACCCTTCAGCGCTATGATATATGAGACCGAAGCACGTGTTATACGGCCTAATGAAAAGTAACATTAAAAAGAGCTATTCTGTACAAAAAGGTACATTTCTTCCAAACTTTTTTTGTATATTTATGATCATCTATTTACGTTGAAATCGTAAATGTTCGATTAAATGCGCTGGCAATACTAAATGCCAATGACATTCTTTTATTGGATATAAATTTTTAAGTTTTTAAATTGAACCATAATTGCAATTAAAACGATTAATTAAAGAACAAGTCATCTTGCGCTTAATTTACAATTAATGTTATCAATTTTCCAATCATATTGAAACCAGTCTTATAAAACGAAGAAAAATTTACTATCTTATTAAGTTTATTCAAAAAAATTGGTTTTCATTCATGCTACAAATAATTTTATGATAAAAAAGTCGTCTGTCATTCAAGTTTTTTCAGAAGGTAATAAGTCACAAAGAATAAAAAAGTAAAAAGTTCTTATAATAATCAACCCTTCTAATGGTGCGTACGTCGAATATAAAAATGTACACATTTTTATATGGCTGTTTATTTTAATGTTTAATTTTACACCGAGGCAACGAACCCGCGGTCAGGCGAGCTGGTATAAAATTATATCCAGCGTGCCTCTGCAGAAAATGCATTAAAACTTTCAGTGTAATGTGAACCTTTTAATCTAATCGATTCTAATACAAATAAGTGCTCCTTGTTGTCTTAAAAAATTTGTAAGGCGCTTTTTTTTTAGCAAAAGAAGTAATTTCTGTCCCACGTATCTTTGGAAACCTTACCCTACATGAAGAAAATAAAAATATTTCTTTTTAATTTTTAATTTTTGAAACTTTTTATTGTTCACTACATTATTTATTTATTTACTTTATAAATTCTTATAATTTTTCTTTAGTCTTATCATTTACTTGTCACTAACATACTAAAACATACTAACATACTATACATAAATAGTTAATCTTGTTTATTATTTTTCACATTAGAATAAAGTTCTTTAAAATGTAAGCGCTGCGTGTTTTTTAAGTGACAAGTTCACCGTAAACTGTTCATTGAGTATTTAATTATTTATGTCCCGTATTGTTTGTTAGTAGTGAATAAATCATTAAAGTACCTTTATAAAAATAAATAAATAAAATAGAATATAATTTATCTACCAAAATGAGTAACCTTTACGGTAAAAAAGGTGTTCATTATTTAATTATAACAAAATAAAAGTTGAGTTAATAAACTTACAAACATTTATCACACCAAATAATATATAAAGGATATTATACTCGTAGTAAATATTATCTTGAAGGTAATAAATTAAACATGACTGTATTCACTTGAAGTGTGAAGTCGAGATAAAAGAAATAAAAAATATATACATAGTATGCACAAGTCCGTATATTGACGCAGATAAAATAAACAATTACATAGTCGCCGACACCAGATGGCGCGTGCGGCGGTTTCTACACTAATATTAGTAAACAAATTTTTTTATTCGAATACAGAGTGTTTTAGAATTTAATTTTTTTTATATAGGTACCTACCTATATAAATGTATAAAATGGTTCTGATAAAGTAGAGACATTTTGGTAAATAATAAAAAAACTGTGTTGCCTCAAAATCTACTATAAAATCTACGAGTAAATTGATAGCTATTTTTGACGCCGCGTTGGCGCAACGGTTACAGCACTGGTTTGTAGCTGTTGCGCTGGGGGTTGCGGGTTCCTTTTTATTGGTCATACAGACGTTTGCTGTGGTCTGGATTTTTGTGCAGTCCTTGTGGGTCTCCCACCGTGCCTCGAAGAGCACGTGCAGCCTTCGGTTCCGGTTGTTATCATGTGTTACACCTGATAGCGATCGTTATGTATATCCGCTAACCCGCGTTGGAGCAGCGTGGTGGATTAAGCTCAGATCCTTCTCCTACATGGAGAAAGAGGCCTATGCCCAAAAGTGGGATATTACAGGCTGAAGCATATTTTTGAAAAAAAAAATTAAGTTACACAATACATGTTTTTTTTTTTTAAATATAATACCTCTGGCAAAACTGCCAAAGATGAAAAGGAAAAGGAAATTGTAGATTCTAGAAGCCATCTTTAAAATTATACGTGTATCTATTTTTTAACATAAATATTGAATCGTTGCAATACTAATTTGTATAAAAATCACGTTTTAATGAAACCGCAATAGTTTTACAATTACCGCCACCGAGTTACGCCTGCCAATAACATCGACCGCAAACGTAGTAAAGGACAGACAGACGTGGCGTGACTGTATATTTGTATATAATTTGATATTATTTGTCTATAATGATATATTTTATTATTATTAAATAACTGACCTTGCGAACTTTGTACAGCCATTTTTATTTTTTCGTGAGTATAATATTTTTTTTTAATTTTCTTTTGTATAAATCTTATCCTGACATTAATAATAAAAAGAATTATCCGATTTGTAAGAGTCGTTGGAAGTTATGGGCGTACATAACTCTCAGCGATTGTTTTTGTATTAACATTGATTGATACGAAAATAGTAGGTATCTGTATTCGTTTGTAAAAAATACAATCGAATTGAGATCCTCTTCATTTTTTTGAAGTCGGTTAAAAAGCATCATTGTCAATTACTCCCAAAATAATAAACACACTTACGAAATAATAAATAAATTAATAATTATTTCATCATCATCATTATTAGAGATGCGCCGAATATTCGTTTGGTATTCGGTATTCGGCGTATTCGGCATCTTTTCCACTATTTGTATTCGGCCGAATTATTCGGCTCAGTTACCGAATATATTCGGTTTTTTTTTTCTTCAAAATATTAAAAACTAGACCCGCCCCGGCTTCGCCCGTGGGACATACATAGCCTATGTCCCTCAGGGATAACATACGTGTCTAATAGTAAAAGAATTTTTAAAATCAGCCCAGTAGTTTTTGAGTTTATCCATTACAAACAAATCTTTCCTTTTTATAATATTGGTATGAAGTAGGTATGATATTTTTCTTGGCTTTGTATATGAAATGGAGTAGAATTAAAAGACAGCTTCATATAAAAGACTTTTTATATTAAAAGTCAAACAAAACATAATTATTTCAACTATAGTTATTTATTATTGCCAACATTATTTTATAAAATAAATAAATAAAAACATTTATGCTAAGCTTAGAATAATTAACGTTTGTTTTTATACGCCAAAACTATATTTATTAGACTATTATTATACTATATTCCAATATTTTTGTAATACTTAAATACTTTTATTGCTAACGTAAATAGTGCGATGTTTCGAAGCAAAGTGACAGCGCGGTATGTACGCGGGGAGCGGGCGGTGAGGTACGGCTCGCTCCGAGCTAGCCAGCAGCAAGGAACCCAACATTGGTTGGTTATAAGTTCCTTGGCCAGCAGCGGCACGTAGGGTACACGATAGAACCTGTTTGCGCGGCAAAATAAAATAATGGTAAACCGAATAATTCGGCCGAATATTCGGTTCGGTAAAGGCTAAACCGAATAATATTCGGTATTCGGTTATTCGGCCAAATCACTATTCGGCGCATCTCTAATCATTATCATCATTTCAGCCTATTGCAGTCCACTGCTGGACATAGGCCTCCACAAGTTCGCGCCAATAATGGCGTGAACTCATGTGTTTTACCCATAGTCACCACGCTGGGCAGACGGGTTGGTGACCGATATTTATTTAACAAAAAGATATAAATGCTAAAACGATAAAACCGTCTTTGTCCAAACAGATCACATTCGCCATTTCGTAACTGCGTTGTAGCGAATTCGTTTCAAATTCTACAACATCCTGTGCAAGGAAACGCACGTGTTCACAAACTTCCTGTGTCCCTAACTCCCTACCGAGGAAGGTATCGACACCTGTAGCCCTAATTGTCGAGGACATAAAGACTACATTGTTTTGTCAAACTTGACATAGAATAAAAGTCTACTAAGAATCTCGTTGCTTTTACCGTCATACACATAGTGATTATTGTAATCAAGCTTAATATAATTTACACGAAAAACTTGCTTATTCTATTGTACTAAAGGTGAAATTAGTCTAATGAAATAGTAATGGAAAGTGTGAATCTTGAAAAAATTAATACTTTTTAAGAAATGTTACTATCTACCTACTTTTATTACTCCTATGTAGAGACTCCTATATAGAGTTAATAAGTTATTTCAGATAGGTAACTAATGATTAATATATACTTTTTTTCTTATTTACATAATGATATATACAATTACTAGAACATAAAAATAATAATCATTTCAAATCTTGTTTTACTTTAAAAAAGTAAAGCTTAGTTAACTAAAAACTACACTTCGTATGCCTTATTCCTTACAAAAAAAAAAACACCAAAATAACATACAATTTTATTTCTTTCAACATGTGAAGTTATATTACTGCGATCGATGTCAAAAATAAATATTTCCATTTCATAATTATTTAAAACACAACAAAAGTACAAATATTATACGCACAAATACAATACAATCAGTCAAAAATAACCACAAAAATAACAATACAAAAAAACATTGAACGAAAAATATCTCAATTCTAAATCGACATTTTAATCTACATTCCTGTAATTTATCGTTCATTGTTTATCTGAACAGATAAACAACAAATAAAGCATGTGCATGTATTATCACAACACGTAGCTTTAAGCCCACGCGGACAATAAAGCATACAGACATCGAGACAGATTGATTTATTTTATTGTACTTGACTTTTTAAAGGGTTACTTGTTACTGTACCAGATATCTTGAGTAGGTACGTACTACGGTACTAGTAGGTATGTAATGTTTCAAGTGGTTTTTGAAACACATTGCTACTAACGGTTGAGATATGTCTCGCCCTGCTTTACTTACAATTAGATGCTTGTCAGGATTTTTTTGGTTGTATTATTCTTAACTGGACGTTGTTTATTTAGTAGATATATGTATAGTCTTTTTCAATCTCTACCAATGGTTGCGTAACAAAAAAGATTTTTTTTTAAATTATCGTTTTCAGTGCTATTGAACAAATTCTTAAATTTATTAGTGTAAAATGTTTTTAGACAATATCTTACCGGTAAAATAAAAATTTAATTTTATCTTCTACATCATAAATTTACAGTTTATAATTTCAAGTAGTACAAGATCATTCAATTATTAATTTTCTATTCAACTGTTAACATCATTCATAACAAAAACGAAGAAAATAACTAATAAACGATTATAACAATAAAACATTAAATTGAAAAGTAATAAAAACGAAGCGTAAAACATCTTCAACGCTTAATTACAAAATATACCTAGCCATCTAGTAAACTGTAAAAGTATTTTGACAAGACAATCTTAATTATTTTTAACGACAGAACTACAAAACATCGGCATATATCATCCGGTCAACAAAAGCGTGAAATTACAACAATCGAAGCGAATAAATCTTTAATTTTGTTGTGAATAATTCGGTGTTTCACGGGAAATTAATGAAGTTTTCACGTAAAAACAAACATTATTTATTTCTCTACTGGGAACGATCTGCCAGTACACATTTATAACTCGGAATCATTCTTTGAAACAGTAACTCAATATGGTTGAAAAAATCTAAAGGGAATTTATTTAGGTACATTAAAATAGGTAGTAGATATGTGTTAATCGACGTTTTGAATTTGAAAATCCATATAAATAAAAAGAAAACTCCGAAATGTAAATCCGAACGACTGCACCCATTTTTTTTATTATTAAACGGTTTTATTTAGCTCACCCCGTTTGTTTTATTCTTGGGTCAAATTTAGTAATTCAAATTTCACCCTCTTCCTGTCAACCGATTAATCTGAAATTTTGTATACACTTTGGATTTTGGTGACAATACAATTATGTTTATTCATTATCATTATAAATTCAAGATGGCCGCCGCTACAAATTGGCGGATAATTTATGTTTTATTAATCCCATCAATATGGGTATCAAATGAAAGGGCTCAACATGCAGAATACAATATACTATAAAAAATTGAAATCCAAGATGGCGGCCGCTACAAAATGGCGGATAACGTAGGTTTTATCAATCCCATCAATATGGGTATCAAATGAAAGGGCTCAACAAGCAGAATACAATATACTATAAAAAATTGAAATCCAAGATGGCGGCCGCTACAAAATAGCGGATAACGTAGATTTTATCAATCCCATCAATATGGGTATCAAATGAAAGTGCTCAACCAGTAGAATACAATGTACTATATAAAATTAAAATCCAAGATGGCGGCCTCTACAAAATGGCGGATAACTTTATAGGTTTTTTCAATCCCATCAACATGGGTATCAAATGAAAGGTCTCAACAAGTAGAATACAATTTACTATGCAAAATTGAAATCTAAGATGGCCGCCGCTACCAAATGGCTGATAACAATTTTTTGTCAATCCCACCAATATGGGTATCAAATAAAAGGGCTTGACAAGAAGAATACAGTGGACTATACAACCTCAATATTTAAGATGGGCGCAGCCACCAAATGGCGTATAATAATAAGATTTAAATTTAGAAATTGAATCTGTAATTTACGAAATAAAAACTAAAAACTAGAAAATAAAAATAGGTAAAAAAACTTTTTAAGTTAAACGGTTTTATGTTAAACACACATTGCAATGTTTAAGGTAAATGTACTAAAAACCAAAAAATAATAAAATAGATACAGTCGTGGGAATTATAAACATATGCATAGACTAGACTAAAATAAAACCGTGGGGCACATCAATTGTCTACAAATTATCGACTTAATGTGCGATAGAAGAATCGTTTAATTCGTCGTTAGGCAGTTGGCCCGCAGACGGTGAGGAAATTACTTACTATTTTCTTGCTCATGGAAATTCCAATAGTTATACACTCCATGTAAATAAAAGAGATGTTTCAACTAGTTTATCGTTGGACATTCACACTGCTGGCTGGCGAGGAATCGTTTCACTGCTCGTAGTTTGTCTTTAATCGACAAAACATATGATAAAAGTACTACTCGCTCACCACTATGAAACCCTAAAACTCGCTTATAATCGAGCTTGCTAGCTTGTTTCCACATTCTAGCCCTACTTATCACACGTCCATCGTTGTCGGTTGAACAACTGCCTAATTATAGTGTAACATTAAAAAACAAACATTTTAATCAACGATTTCAGACAATTGACGTGCCCCACGGTTTTATTTTAGTCTAGTCTATGCATATGTTTATAATTCCCACGACTGTATCTATTTTATTATTTTTTGGTTTTTAGTACATTTACCTTAAACATTGCAATGTGTGTTTAACATAAAACCGTTTAACTTAAAAAGTTTTTTTACCTATTTTTTATTATACAACTTGTTCGGCATCCAAGTGTACGGTTCACCTGATGGTAAGCGATTACCGTAGCTTATAGACGTCTGTAGCACCAGAAGCATCGCAAGCGCGTTTCCGACCCTATCCCCAATTCCTCCAGGAGCTCTGGTCACCTTACTCACCAACAGGAACACAACACTGCTTGAAAACAGTATTATTTAGATGTGATCTTGTAAGGTCGAGGTACTACCCCAGTCGGGCTGCTCCATATTTTGAGCAGGAAGTTTCCTGCTGTGCCCTACCTCAGTTAAATTGGATAGGCAATTTTTTTTTGGTGTTCGTTATGGTCAGGACCAGATTTGTATAAAAGATAATTAAAAAAATCGACGTGTTTACGAAGAGAATAAGGCGGTATGCAGTTCGCCGACTCAGTCAGAGATTTATAAAGTTTTAATTACTTGCTTGCCCAAATCTTCTCTTTCTTCTTTTAATCCCAGTACTATATTGAGACGACAGCTTGTTTTGCTCACGCACCGTTCAATTTTGAACATTCGAATCTTTTTGCGAAGGTAGAAATCGTACTTTAGTCGAATATATTTTAATTAATCTGTTAATAAATGCGCCATTTAATTTTTACTTCAGACAATTGCTGCTTTATCTTTAAAAATATGATAATTAATAAGTTTTGTTTGTAGACTTTTGGAAATATATGAAAGTATCTGCTAATTATGTTTGAGGGATTGTCTCTTCTTTCCTAGAATACATATATGAATATAGAAAAGAAATATTATTTCTATGGTCACAGCCCTAGGAGGTCTAAAGAGATCGGGTTCTATTTTATTGAATTTAATACAAAAATACATTAACGTACGTAAATAACAAAATCAGTTTTTCCTCTTTATAATCATAGCATAAAATATATACGCACATACAAATTCTATTAAAATAATTTACATGCATTAAATTACTATAAACTTATCATCTCATAAAGATAATGTCTTAAAGGCCCGCGTCCATTAGGCTCGCCGAGCAGAGTCGAATCGAATCGCAAAAAGTCGCCTACTATACATTTTCTATGAAACTGCGTCCATTAGCGACGCGCCGCGGCGCGCCGAATCGAATCGACCGAGGGAGTCGCACGACTCTTATGGCTGGTTTACACGGTGCGAGCTAGCGTGCGAGTTGGCCTTCCGAGTAGCTGCACTGCAGTAACTCGCACCGTGTGAACAGAACTTACGAGTAACTCGCACGTGCGAGTTGGTCAGTAGCTCGCATCGGCTGGTTTACACGGTGCGAGCTAGCGTACGAGTCAGCCTTCCGAGTAGCTGCACTGCAGTAACTCGCACCGTGTGAACGGGAATTACGAGTAACTCGCACGTGCGAGTTGGTCAGTAGCTCGCAACCGAGTTACTTCAAACTTTTTTGTTTTCAATCACTCGCCTGCTCGCTCGGCAGCATCTCGCACATGACGGCGGCTCGGCCGTCGCTCGCATCGTTTGGACGCGTTCGGCACAGTGATGGACATTGAAAAAAAATGTGTGTGTGCGATTCATACACGATAGAAGTGTAACTTCTTTGCCAAACTAATTTAAAAAAAAATTAATTTAAAATTAGCGGCGTGCAGCGCGGCCCGGCCGCAGCGCGGCGCGTCCTTCCCTGTCGTTGCATCCGGTTTGAAATCACAACGATTCTAAAGAAGTTTCACTTCAAAAATACATTGATTTTTTTTTTTTTGATTCAATGCATCGGATAGTGGCATCGATGTAATATCGATACCTATATATCAAAAAATACATCGATGTTTTCCATACATCGAGTGTTTTTCTATAAGCTAGATATTTATGTAGTTTAGATATAAAAAACTTACACGTGCATATAGGTCTGTCGACTATACTTTATAATAATGTATCCTCCTTTATTTTTGGTAAATATGCTTTATACTTTTGCATACAAATAAAGCATGTGAAAATACTTTATTTTCAATCTTTACTGTGATGCGTAAAACAAAATTGAAAATACTCATTAAGGGTACTTAACTATTTAACGGTACAAATAAGTTAAAACGGATGATGGAAACGATTTATAATTACTGAATAAACCAAATGTATATAAATATAAAAAAATATATTTCTTATTTAATCTCCGTTCCCACCACTTAAGCTTTAGATGAAAGAGTTTTTTCAGTAATGAATCTAAATTGGCGAGAAGAGAGAAATAGAGCGCCATCAAATTTAATTAATAAAAAAAAAATTAAAAATAAAAAAAAACCAACACAATAACCGAGATAAACCCGACATAATAAAATTGGCCGGAACTTGATTTTTGGCCGAAACTCGGCCGAAACCGAACTTTCGGTCGGACACTAATAAAAATGAGTTCGATTTTAGTTGAAAAATTCATATATACATTTTTTATAATTATCATATTATTTGTGGAGAATTTTTAACTGTTTAATTTATATCAAACAAAGTTATATAATACCTTTTTAGGGTTCCGTACCTCAAAAGGAAAAAACGGAACCCTTATAGGATCACTTTGTTGTCCGTCTGTCTGTCAACCTTTATTTTTTATTTAATTAGGTACAATTAATTTTTTTTTAAATATTTATTATGGTTTTCTTTACAATACCGTTCTTATAGTACAATAAACTTATCATTATGACAGATGGGTATATACTTACTATGTTTAATTTAGACAAATCGTCACATTGCGTTTAGATGAACCCAGTCAAAACCTAGTAATAGATCTTGCTAGGTTTTGGTCTACAAAAATCGATACATTGTTGATCACGCTAACCATTTTAGAACACAGTGAGAGCTCTTACTAGGTTGTAAAGTTGTACAAGAAATTTAAATTTTAATAGATGTTTATTTTCAAAATTAGTAAGACTTATAAAACTTGTCCTAAATGGCTTAGCAAATTAATAAATATATCAAATAAAAGCTTTCATAGTAGCTTATTTACGAAACATCAATTCATCAACAGGTACTGAATAGTTCAGAAGGGCTAGCACAAAACATGTTTTTTTGGTCTCCTGTAAAATTTTGTCAGTCACACTTACTAGGTTTTGAAATGGGGCAGCCGAATTTTCCTTCGGAATTCGTTGGGGGAGGTCACTGGTAGTTTAAATTTAAAAAGTAGGGCTACCAGACTTGTTGCTTCATCTTGATTTACAGGGTAATTTTTTGTCTCTTGAATAACTCGTTTATTTTCAATGTTACACGAAAAATTGTTATTACAAAAGTTGTTTAAAATTAAATTTCCTACAATTTTGGTTCTTATCAATTTTTTTATAGGATCTATATTTTTCGATTTATAATTTTATACCCGAGAATATGTGCGAGGGGATGAAATCTTATCATTGTATTATCACGTTAATTGTCTTTTTTACGAGAAAAAATGTATTGAACAAAGTTGTTTAAAATATAAAATAAATGATAATTATGTGTTAATATAAATTAAAGGATTGCCTAACAGAATGGGTACCAAGAGACAGGTCAAGGAAAAAAGGGAGACCAAGTAAAAGGTGGAGAGATATCTTCAACCAGAGATGTGGACCGCTATGTAAACGGAAAGAACGGGAAAGGGATACATGGAAAGGTTTAGGAGAGGCCTACGCCACAGAGGCGACTATTACTATTAGTAATATTAATTAAGTGCTGTGTGGCTACGGCACTAAATAATGTAGCCACCCCCTCTCTTCCCGTGGGTGTCGTAAGAGGCGACTAAGGGATAACACAGTTCCACTACCACCTTGGAACTTAAAAAGCCGACGGATGGCGGGATAACCATCCATGCTGGCTTTGAAATACACAGGCCAAAGACGGGCAGCAGCGTCTTTGGTGCGACAAAGCCAGCCCTGCGGTCACCAACCCGCCTGCCCAGCGTGGTGATTATAGGCAAAACACATGAGTTCGCGACATAATGTCGGGCCTGAACTTGTGGAGGCCAACAGTGGACTGTGATAGGCTGTAGTGGATGTTATAAATAATTATATAGACGAGTTAATTATCCGAGTATAGAATAAATATATTCATAGGTTAATATTATAGATAACATATGTTTAAACTAAGAATACTTACGCTATTATTAATTGAAATTTTAATAGTAATAGAAATAATGGCTATTTTTATTTTATATAATTATTTATTTTATTTAATATAAATTAAAGGATTACTGAAAAGATAAAGATACCTTTGTCTTACATTTATGCTCCTCCAACTTTCCACATTGTAATGTTATGTATTTCATTTAGCAGCAAAATACCATAACTTTTACTTATATACCTACATGTTTGTACGGAACCCTCGGTGCGCGAGTTCAACTCGCACTTGACCGGTTTTTTTTCTATTACGTTTAAACTTCTTTTAAGATAAGTAATAAATGATAAAATTATAAATTCAATCGACATCGCGACTCGGCTCGGACTGGGCAGTAGCTGGTATCGTGTAGACAGCAAAGGCGAGCCGAGCTACTCGGTGCGAGTTGCAAACCGAGTAGCTGTCTAACTCGCCACGCAGCAGCTCGCACCGTGTAAACCAGCCATTAAGCCCGCGTCTACTAGCTGCCGAGCAGAGTCGAATCGAATCGCAAAAAGTCGCCCACTATACATTTTCTATGAAACTGCGTCCATTAGCGACGCGCCGCGGCGCGCCGAATCGAATCGACCGAGGTAGTCGCTCGACAAGCGACTTTCTTCGTTCGATTCGGCGCGCCCCACTCTCCAGTCGCAGTGTTGGCAACTTTAAGGATTTTCCCCTAAATTCAGGGATATTTTGCAAATAGCGGGAAAGTTTTAGGGGAGACATTTTTTAGGGTATTTCTTTGGGAATTTTAATCGTCAGAACGTAATATACTTTAATATAAAAAATTATTAAAAATAACATACAAACAAAAATATAAATAATAAACATACAAAAGCAAAGTATACAAAATAATTGGTTTTCTATTTTAAAATCCTTTGAAAAATAAAAAATTAATAAAAATAAATATGTCTTTTTTTTAAATAAGTAACTTCAATTAGGTTAGGTTAGGTTTAGGGGATTTTGTTTTTAATTTAGGGGCTTTTATTAAAGGATTTAGGAAAAAGTTTTTTCAAGAGTTGGCAACACTGCCCAGTCGACGCGGAGAAGCGGATGCTCGCCAACGTATTTTTAATTATTAGTATCAAGTTTTAATACGTTTAAAAACTTATAAAAATCCTAGCTTCAACAAAAATGAATGAAGAATTATTAATATCACTGGTCCAACAATATACAGAATTGTTTAATCACGAAGATCGACATTATCACGAATTCACGATGACCTGCGTCGGATGAATATATGGGAAGAAAACGGGAGAACTATGAATGAAACTCGGGAGTTTTGTTTTATTATTAGTGAAAATATTTACCTATTTATATTTATTTATTTAATTATTAAGGTTTGCTAGCAGTTGTTACATTTATGGTACATTACATTATTAATTTTATTATTGACTACACTTCCATGTATAACCATATTAAAGCAAACACGACATGCAAATAGGTATCCTGTTATAGAAGAAAACTTGATCAAACATTAGCAATAACTCAGAAAAGAAAATAAAGCATAAAATATAAAGATGATAATATACCTACCTACTTCTTTTTAAAATGTTTAGTGCCAAACAGTAACATAATTATTATGAGAGATATATTATTGTAAGAGAAATAATACACTGTCATACAATAACACACATTCAACAAGATAATATTCCTTCCTTATATATATATGTATCTTATATATCTATATATATCTACTAATAAATAAAATTATAGTGTCTGTTTTTAATATTAAAATAAACGCTTTTTATTAAATGCATATGGATCTATACACGGTATTTATATAGATACCAAAATAACATTTTTTACGATTTTTGTTTGTCTGTCTGTCTGTCTGTTTGTTCCGGCTAATCTCTGAAACGGCTGGACCGATTTTGACGGAACTTTCACTGGCAGATAGCTGATGTAATAAGGTGTAACTTAGGATACTTTTATTTTAGATTTTTTTTTTATAACTGCGAACTGAACAATAACAGTCGCGAGCAGAGCTAGTATATATATATAACCTTCATATTTTTTACAAACTATGATGCTGGAATCCTCTCCTGGGAATATTTGTTTTCCATGGAACGGAGCCTGCATTAGACAAAAAAAATCTGTTGAATTTCTCTCGAATTTCGAATACGGCTACGGGCTACTCCAGGGCCGGACCGTGAGGTTAGGGGGCCCTGGGCTAATACTAATTAGGGGCCCTGGGCTTATACTATTTAGGGACCCCCCAAATTTGACCACGATTGAGATGAATGCGTAATGGCAGCCGAACATTTTAACTGTCAGTTGGAAGTAATATAAGAATAAAGAATAAATAATTTAATAAAATTATTGATTCTTTCGCATTGTCGTCTATTTTTGACTTTGAATTGACGTAGCTGGGGGCCCCTTGAATCCACGGGGCCCTGGGCTGAAGCCCAAAAAGCCATATGGTAGATCCGGCCCTGGGCTACTCGTTACGTATTCTCCTCTTCTTCATCAAAAAGTATTTGAAATAAAAACATCTCTTCATCTGAGCTGTCCATGATGCAAACACGACTTAATTTCATGAAGAGTTGGAGACGAATGAACAATTCGATTCGACGCGTCACAGATAGACGCACAGGAATAAATGCGATTCGCTTCGATTCGACGCGCTTCTGATGTAGTCGACGCTAGGCTTAATACAGAATTGGATATCATTCGCATTTCTGTTTAGCTAGAAACGTATTGAATTCGCCATGAGTCTTATATACTAGATACGTACATATATATAGTAATCTAATTTTATGTACGTACGTGCGATCGGTCAAATCTTGAACGCAATATGCTATTTTGGTAGATTGTATACAACGTGCTCCGTTTGAACTGTCCACTGGAATAGAAACGCCGGAGGAAAATTAACAAAACTACTGTAATTCTAAACGTAAGAAGATCTTGAAAATAATTATTTTAATAATGTGTTACATTTACAATTAATATAGGGTGATCGACTCCTAACTGGGTTCCTTTAAATAGAGGGTTGTAGGTGTAACAGATCGCGTTCAGAAAAAAATTTAGCCCATTCTTAAATTTAACTTTGTCTAAATAGACTAGTTACTTTGATAGACTCAATCCACTTGATATTTTTGTAAGTAGGTACCTAAAGTCTAAACACGCCCTTAAATTCTTAAAGTACAATTCTAAGAGGAAAAGAATTATTTTCAATACGCAGTACTTTAGTTGTATTTGTCGGTTAGTATTAATATCCAAAAAAATGGTAGCATAACATAAATATGATTAAACTATAATATTTAAAAACTTAAATTACATTTTCGATTCAATATTTTATTACAGACGGTTTCGAAACAAATTGTTTGGCAAGTAACTCGTTCAATGCAAACGCGTTACGAGCAACGGCTGCTGTTTTCAATCTATCCGTGGTTTCTGCAAAATCGTATTCCAAATAATGCTCGTACGACTTACGGCGAGAGAAAACGTCGATGACTCCATCCAACGGGAAAACTAAACGAAATACGAGAAATATGAATCGATTCCCGGTAAAAACTTACTCGCCATAACAATTTGTGTAGGTATAGTATGATTTTAGTAGAGTTTGCCAAACACAACAAGACTGTTTGATGATGTTTTTGTGTAGTTCAGTCATTAACGAATTAGCTACGCCTACTATGTTTAACTCACTTAACTCACAACACAGCTATCAATGCTAGTTCAGGCTGTAAATATATAATCGTATTGAAATTATAACATTAGATAATCGTAATAATTGTCTAGAAAATACATAAATTTTAATTTTCCACCACCACCACCACTTCAGCCTATCACAGTCCACTGTTGCACATAGGCCTCCACAAGTTCGCGCCCGACATTATGACGCGAACTTAAATTAAGTATATAGTAATATGTGTAGTATATAGTATAGTAATGTTTGCCCATAGTCACCACGCTGGGCAGGCGGGTTGGTGACCGCAGGGCTGGCTTTGTCGCATCGAAGACGCTGCTGCCCGTCTTCGGCCTGTGTATTTCAAAGCCAGCATGGATGGTTATCCCGCCATCCGTCGGCTTTTTAAGTTCCAAGGTGGTAGTAGAACTGTGTTATCCCTTAGTCGCCTCTGACGACACCCACGGGAAGAGAGCGGGTGGCTACATTCTTTAGTGCCGTAACCACACAGCACATTTTACTTTTAATTATCATAATTTTATTTATAAGGAAACAAAACAGACGTTATAAAACGCAGACGCAATTACCCTTTGATGTCGGAAGGATTCTTTGGTCAGTATGCAATTTCATCTCTTGCGGTTTCTCGTGTCCTTCATAAGGACCCTCCTTAACATTCACACGACATAAATTAACACTGACGACGATACACAACGAAGTTTACATTCATTAATAAATAAATATGATTTTGATAGTTATTTTATTATTGACTTATGATTGATTGAAAAAACATCAAATCGCTCTTCCAAATTCAAAAGTACCCTCATTTGTAACAGAGAACCCACATATAAAATCGTACCGGTCAATTCATCCATAAAAAAAAATTTACGTTATTTGAAAAAAAGCTTCCATTTTTCGTTAAATTAATATTAATTCTCGATTTCAAGGACACCAAATTGTACTAGATGTATTATTACGCTATACAATTGTGGTTCTTAATTCAAGTTACTAAAGATCATAATAGCCCAATTGAATTGATTACATGGCCTAGTGTATCGTACTCCCCTGAGCAATAAAACGGGCTATTGTGTCCAAGCGATGTGTAAATCGACTGTAAGTAGCTGAGATTTGCTAGTGTTGCGCGGATAATGATTATTTATTGTCGATAAATTCGTTAAATTACTACCAATATATGATGTGAAAATAGATTTGAGTAAATGCCAGATTTGCGTTGTTAATGCGGGTTTGTCTGGTTATTTATATTACAAACTTGATTATGAATATTTTATATTATATTACGTGGGAAAAGTATTTATCCACTTGCAACTTATTACTTTTTAATGGCGTTTATTTTTACTTACACGTATAATGCATAATTATGTCCTCTTACAAAGTTACAACTACAGGATATATTTTTTTCAATAAAATTCGAATCGTAACAGTTTTTCCAAGAATTAGTTCACTGCTTTTAACGGTCATATACAGGCTGTCCCGCGATAATCTGCAACCCCGAAAGAGGGTGAAACTAGACCATAAATTATCGACAAAAAACATAGAAAAAACTTTTTTTAAAAAATATTTTATTTTTTATTGACGAATTAAGATTTTTATATCTTACCTAGACTCTATGTACAAAAAATGATGATTTCTTCCAAAGTAGTGGGTCGATTACTTTAAAATAAAATAAAATATTACGCCACGTACTTGGCGGTAAGGATAAAATAAAAATTAGCTGGCAAAAAAGTGGCATTATGTCTTTAATTATGCTTCTTGTGAAAAAAAATCCATTTTTTATGACTGTTTTTTTCAATGATCTCTAATTTTCTCAGAATTATGCCCCCAATACCAGGAAATTTTATGATTTATTATTATTTCTTACCATATTGCCATTCAAATAAAAAAAAATTTACGCCTGTATCCCAAAAAACACGTACAAAAATCATCATTTTTTGTACAAAGAGGCTACGTAAGCTATATAAAAATCTCAATTCGTCAGTAAAAAAAATAAAAAAATTTTTTTTAATTTTTTTAATTTTTTTCTGTTTTTTGTCGATAATTTATGGTCTAGTTTCACCCTCTTTCGGGGTTGCAGATTATCGCGGGACACCCTGTATTTTGAAAAATTTGAATTGTACCTACAAGTTCTATACGCTTATAAATAATATAATATATATATAGATAACTATAATGTCATAAGTAGAACTGGGTTATTCTTTAAAGCATCTAAAATAACATTACTGACGATGATACACTAAAAGCTTTTTAAATTTTCTCATCTTTTTAAATATTTACTTTAAAACAAAATATTTTAAATATATATATAAAATATAAAAAAGTCTATTCCAGTATAATATTTCAGCAATCTATCGCTTGGCCTACATAATGAGATATTTCTATCATTCGAGACATTCATTCGACGATATTCGCTCGGTAGGCCAATAAATGTCACATTTATCGACTTTTATCGACTCGTCCCATCACTAGAGTGGCCAGGACGATCGTTATTCAATTGGCCACACTACGACCCATAACGGTCGCTACAAAGTATTACGTGATATGAATATTGTTAATTTTAACTATGTTAGCGAAAATTTACAACAGTAAACACTTGCTCCATTATTCGGTTTAATTGTAAGTTTGGTGTTTCTGAAAATAGCACTCAATGAAAGAATGAAAATTATTAAGAAAAAAGCGCCAAGGTTTATCTTCTGATCGTTAGAGGTGTCTATACCTCAGCAATTGTTATGAACCAAAAGTAGACTTCTTAACATTTTTTTATGATTTTATTATTATTAGTTCAGTGTTACTGTTGCGGCTCGCTTATAAAATACTAGCGACCCGCCCCGGTTTCGCACGGTAGCGAAAATGATCAGTGTTCCTCTACTATATTATGCATGTATTATACATATAAACGTTCCTCTGGAATCACTCTATCTATTAAAAAAACTGCATCAAAATCCGTTGTGTAGTTTTTAAGATGTAAGCATATATAGGAACCGACAGACAGCGGGAAGCGACTTTGTTTTATAATAATATTATGTAGTGAAGCCATGGTGAAGTAATTCTTAAAAAACCTTGTCACAAGAGGACGGGACCATATTTTGGCAATAAATTCACAGATTAGTCATTTTGATAAAAACTAAAAATAAACTTAAATATAAAGAAACGGGGTTAACGTTAGGGGTCGGAACGAAGTTTCTTTCGCTTTTTGTAGAAGCTCACTGTACAATCATAATTTATATTGTAAAATATCAAGTTAACAGAGTGAAATTAAAAAAAAATCTAAAAAAATATATTTATTTCTATGTAATGATTTAATGTAAAGAGTAAAGGGTATAAGTAAAAAGCACAAAGCTGCATGCAGCATATTAAATAAATAAATAAATATACAATAGCTTAAAACATTGATAAATTAAAGACAGAAAAGTCTCAAAATTACTTTTAGATAGGGATCCCTAGTACATTTTTTTCACCTGATCAGTATCAAGCTAAGTTTTTGGGAGTGGCTACATTTTGATGAGGCGAACAAAAAGTTCCTCTTCGAAAACTCTCGATTGTGGTAGATAATAGAGTTAGCAGGAGATAGAGCAGCAGTGAGCGTAGGACCGAGATAACGTACCACGCAATTTGTAGGACATTATTACTATTAAATTATATAGATAATCACTAACTAAAAGAAAAAAAATCAGCTGGTTAGTAATAATTTTTGATGACCTTACGAGGTCATCAAAAATGAATTTTTTTTTCTGATTTTTTTTGCTTTTAGTTAGTGATTATCTATATAATTTAATAGTAATAATGTCGTACTTAACTAAAATTACTAAAGAAGTCATGAAATCAGCTTATGACTGGTATTATACGCCTTCTTATTTTTGGAACTGCATAAAACTTAATGAAGACTGTCTTTTCTTTTCGACTTCCGATCCAAGCTAGTTTAGTTCGCTATTGTGTTAACGTGTTGGTATATTACGTTATTATTAATGACAATGGCAGATTTGAAATTTTACTGGACATTGGATCAAATTCAGGAACAGTTTTATCACCAAATAAACACTATAAGAAAAAAAAAAATGAGATACGTTCAATTGAACCAGAAGCGATTAGTAAACACAAAAGAAAGAACCATAAAGCAATTGAACAGAAGTCAGGAATGCAAACATATTGTTACTGAGCTTAGAAAAATCTAAATATAAAAATATCCTGATGAAGATAAAAATTTACTAGAAAATGAAGATAATCAATATGCAATGGGAAACACATTGCAACTTGACGAATTATCATAATAATGTTATTAACATATCTCATTATTGATTCCCAAGGAGGGTTGATGTCAGGCAGGCGGCCGGTCGTAAAAAATAATATTATGCCAAATCACTTACAACATGAGTCTGAGAAAGAGAAGAACATGTTGTGCCGACCCTATATAAATAGGACAAGGGCAGGGAGAAGAAGTAATAATGTCGTACAAATTGTGTGGTACGTTATCTCGGTCCTACGCTCACTGCTGCTCTATCTCCTGCTAACTCTATTATCTACCACAATCGAGAGTTTTCGAAGAGGAACTTTTTGTTCGCCTCATCAAAATGTAGCCACTACCAAAAACTTAGCTTGATACTGATCAGGTGAAAAAATGTACTAGGGATCCCTACCTATTTAGGAAGAAGTGTCGAGAAAAAGTCTTGTTACGCTTTTTTCGATCTCGCTCCCATCCCGCTCAGTACCTAGTACCTACCTACGTGTACACTGTACAGCTGCGATTAGGGACTTCGTTCCAAAAAGGGTTTACTTTTTTAGATCTTAACAAGGGTATAATATACATTCTTTAACACTACACTCACGCTTAATTAATTACTTAAGATTTTAATAACAAGAAATCGAATCATATACACATTTTATTCTGTAAGCGCGAAATATTATTACCTTACAGAAAATAATTACCTAAGTGAGATAAAAGCTGCAGTACTTTAGAAAAATACCCATTTTTTCAAATTTTTTAACACATATTTACAGCATTCACAGTGGTGACTCGCAAATCATTCGTCAGTTCATTAGGCAAATTAATGCTAGCTAAATTATACCTTGTGTCAAGCTAATTACAGATTAAATCTGTTTGTTTAGGCCGTAACGCTGTCAGCAGCGCGATAAACTTACTGTAATTCGTTTGCGAGTGAAATATTCTTTTCAAGATTTTTTTTATCAAAACTTTGTTGATTCAAAATATTCACAATATTATTATCAAAACGAACAAACGATTGATAGCAAAATATTATTATTTCATAACTACTTATCCTTTGTCCTTGTGGGTCTCCCCACCGTGCCTCGGAGAGCACGTTAAGCCGTCGGTCCCGGTTGTTATCATGTACACCTGATAGCGATTGTTACTCATGGTAGGGAATGTATCCGCCAACCCGCACTGGAGCAGCGTGGTGGATTAAGCTCTGATCCTTCTCCTACATGGGAAAAGAGGCCTATGCCCAACAGTGGGATATTGCAGGCTGAAGCGTGAAGCGTATAACTACTTATATCAAAAAGAGTAAATCTTGTAGAAAGTCTTTCAATATACCTACCTAGTCAAAAAATATTTGCAAACAATATTATATTTACGATAGGCAACTCGTAAAATCTAGACTAAGGTCAGACCGGCATCACAGATTAGTAAATAGTTACTGGCATGGTCAAGATCTAGCAATAAAAAGTATGGAATGCATTAAGTCAATCTATTAATTGAAATGATTAAAACAAAGCTACTCTATATTTTTCGCCTTTAGACCGATGGTAATAGGTATTGAAATCGCGTGAAACGTAAATTAAACACAATCTAGTTAGAAATGTAAATGTTTAAACAAATATTTTAATGTTGAAAATCGAGCAAAACGCAGCACTAAATGTTTTCTTCAATTAGATGACGCGGAATTATTTCTGGCGAATAAAGTTCGTTGTACACTATACGTGAAGGTACATTTATATTGTTTCATATTATTTCATTTCTATGTTTTCAATGTCAATAAAAAATCTGAAAATATACACTTACAAAAACGGAATTTGAAAATAATATCATCTCTATAATATATGTCCTACATTTTTTCAAGGAAAACCGTCAATTGTTTTTAATAAGACTTGTTATTCAATCACCACCTTATTTCTGTAATCTGTGATCACCACTATCTAATGTCATGTTACCTAATTAAGTCTGTGGTAGAAGTGTACTACATTAATTCATTTGTATGTATTTTTATTATAATATTATCCCAAGTCTAGACGTTGGAAATATTCCACTTGTGCTCAGCTACCGACCTTTTATAAAAGTGTAGTTCTTAAGAAAACGATCAGATCTAAATAATCCCGTCACCTCTATATTTAGAAAGAAAATCGCTACGGAGAGTAAAATTTGTTTTATATTAACTTCATGGATTTAACGTTGCTTTATTATTACAAGATTATCAAAATAGTACTTTGAAATATTTTACTTGAATTTTATCCTTTATTTGCGTTTTCTAAAAATTATAATACAATCTATACTAATATTATAAAGCTGAAGAGTTTGTTTGTTTGTTTGAACGCGCTAATCTCAGGAACTACTGGTCCGATTTGAAAAAATCTTTCACTGTTCATCACGATAACACCAATAAGAGCGGAACAGCAATTAAGAATGTTTCAAAATCGAGGGTATTTTTCATTTTAAAAGCTTCCCCAGTTAGCCCAAGTAACTATTCCATTCGGAAGAAGTCGCAGGCAGAAGCTAGTAACCAATAAAATTAACTTTGTGTCATGCTTTACAGTTTTGCTTTAAAGATTCGTTAAACATTATATAAAATCTTATGTTTTATATGTAATGTAGTAGCCATTGCCTGTTTCTTTTAGTGATTAATAAAGAGCTGAATCTTCGTAAGTAGGATCGGTTAGGCGAGATGACGAATTTTTCTTCTGTGAAAATTCTTGATAAATGTAGCTATTGTAGTGCGCAGGTATAACACACCGAATCGCAATAATTATATGAAATAAAAGCAAAACTGTGTAAAATGGTGTAACAAAAGCTAGAAAATCAAGTTAATCTCACCTAGGTAGTGTATCGTTAACAATTCAAAATTGGACTTAAACAAAAAATACACAGAACAAAACCAAAACTTAAGTAACTACTCTCCTTGTTAACAAACATCTACAAACACAAGCGCATCACACTTCTTACGAAGTCCATAATCAAAGTTCACTTAACCGCATACGTAAATAAAAAAAATAAAAAAAAAACAGATTCCATCGGTTATACAAAAATAAACATCCAACGGATATCCCCGAAGTTTAGTTTTATTGCTAGACATCAGAGGGATTTGGTCGGAAAGAATACTTAACTTGCCCACTAACAGCACTTACGCATAAGCAAATTATCCCATGTTTATAATTTTGATATAAATTACATTAATTAATGGTTAAAAATAAATCTTTTGAATGTAAACAAAAAAAAATGTGATCGGTTTTAAGTGTTTCTTTGAATATATTTTGTTCAATACAATAAAAGTATTTCAGTCTGTTACAATTTTAATATATTATACCTATTACTAGCTGCACCTCCCGTTTTCAACCTCGTAATTTATAAGCCAGTTGTGTCGAATATTGACAAGCGTTAGACAGTTAATACTACACCCAAAAGTTTCATTATAAAGTTGCCAAGTAAAGTACTTCATAATTAACTCAGGTTCTAGTCTCATTTACCATATTGTGAGTAATTGATCTACATACCCAAAAAAAAGTATTCGCATTTTTAAACAATAATTCATTTGTATACAGGTGTAAATTAGAACGCCTAAAAATCTTATATCCGGTCATTTAAAATAGGTTAGTTTAATAACCGTCTACACAATGGTGATGTGGGCCACTGAGGCTAGATCAGTTCAGTGCTGCCAACTCTTGAAAAAACATTCCCTAAATCTTTTAACAAAAGCCCCTAAATTAAAAACAAACTGCCCTAAACCTAAAAATTGAAATTATTTAAAAATGTCAGATTTTTTTTATTATGTTTTTATTTTTCAAAGGGTTTTAAAATAGAAAATAAATTATTTTGTATACTTAGCTTTAGTATGTTTATTGAACATTTTATTTTAAAAAGTGATAATTGAGGGATTGTGTATTATTTTTAATAGTTTTTTATATTGAAATACATTACGTTCTGACGAATTAAAACTCCCAAAAAATACCCTAAAAATGTATCCCCTAAAACTTTCCCACTATTTGCAAAATATCCCTAAATTTAGGGGAAAATCCTCAAAGTTGGCAACACTGGATCAGTTAACACTAGTACAGTTGAAATTGTTACGTTTATTTTTAAAACCGTTTAGTTAAGTGTCTGGTTTGGGAGTTCAAAAGCTTGGAGTTGTTTTACAAGAGTACTGAAGGCTTGTCTTGTATCAATTTTAATCTATAGTAACTGATAAACACGACTTCATCTGTGATGCTTATAATATTATGTACAAAATGACTTTGTTACGATTTTATAACAATTATTTAGTACGTTTTTATTTTTGTGTTACCCACACCTGAGGAAATTATAAAGATTTTAAATCCTATCTTTTCGATCCTGCTGGGTCGAAAATTTTGATATGATTTAAAATCTTTATAATTATTTAGTAGTAATACTGATCATTAAAATTTCATATACTTATAAGTTTTATAAGATTAAACTTATATTAAAGACGATTTTAGAATTTTAGAAAAAAAATCAATTTTTGATGACCTTACGAGGCTATCAAATTGATGACCTCGTAAGGTCATCAAAAATTATTACTAACCAGCTGATTTTTTTTCTTTTAGTTAGTTAATATTTATATAATTTAAGTAATAGTAATATTGTCCTATAAATTGCGTGGTACTACGCTCACTGCTGCTCTATCCCTTGCTAACTCTATTACCTACCACAATCAAGAATTTTCGTAGAGGAAATTTTTGTTCGTCTCATCAAAACGAAGCTACTCGCGCAAAATTAGCTTTATAGTAATCAAGTGAAAAAATGTACTAGGGATACCGGACTATATACCTACTCAAATTCGACAAAAAAAATATTTTAATATTTCTAATGTCCACACGTCGGATGATTGTAATCATCTATATAAATATATGAACATGCAGAAGAGCTTTTTTATTTGTTTTGAGATAGCATTTTTATTTTAAACAGCCTCTGTTAAGACAGGTTAAGTTTCTGTTAAGACAGGCTATGAAACATCACTCTTATATCAGGAACTATAACGAGAAACATGAACAAATCTGGTTATCAATTCTCAACCTCGAAACCTCAAGCATTCTGTTACAACTGAACAAAAACGACCAAACCGTTGCGACTACGTTGCGACTATCAACTAAGTTAATTTTAATAGAACATTAAAATTCGTCCTCGTAACGATTCGACCCTCGTATTCCAAATTCAAAATACTTTACGCGTATCGACACATTTTTTTTTTCAAAACGAAGAGCTTCTAAGAAGAGCGCCCTTAATCAGAATTCATCTCGCGTTTGCATCGAAGCAGCGTCGTAGCGCATCACAATAAATGATACTATCTCCTTCCACAATAGAGGGTGTGATGTTGACACCTCATTGTAAGCAATTCATAAGATGACACCGATAGTGCATTTTTTTATAGTTGACAGGAAACTGGAAAGGCGAAATACGATTGAGTTGTTTTTTAATCCCATATATCACCTTGGAAGTCGAACAAATATTTCACTTTATTTTGTACTTAAACGTCAAAGTTACTGATTAGTAATACTATAAAACTTAAATTTTGATAAATATTTGACACTTAATTACGCCAGAACGGTTGAACTTATCTGGATAAAATTTCGTATGTTTTATATTTAGGTCAGTATAATCGCTAACTTGTTAAGTATGTTCTTAATTTTACTGAATAGATATTATTTAAAAAGAAAAAATCCTTCGTCTTAGTCAAATATCGCACGAGAGCAAAAGAGTATAATTAGTATGTATGTGATCGTTATGTTCTTTTAAGTGGATTTCTATAAACGATATAATTAATTACATTAGTTTTACTAACACAAGGCTGATTATTATTTTTAATATACATATATTAATCTTTCGAAAATCAAACGAAACATAAATAATAATAACAGCCATTAAAATTATTTTGATCATTGATTCGTTAAAATTTTGATTCATTACAAAAAATTACACTATTCGACTTAAACTATGAAAGTTACATTTTTTTAAATAGCAAAAAAAAAAAAAAATGGAAGGCTTTCGAAATGTAACATCAAAGTGACACACATTAGCATACTTTTCGATCGTTAACAATTGTCATTCCGAATCGTAACAGAATTCTTTCGTGTTAATCGAACGGTTAACAGGACATCGCTAAGAATTAACAAGTAGTAGTAACAAGTAGGCAATAGGCAAATTTGTTTAGAGAAAGTATCGCTATTGTGTTATCCGTGGGGTCTAAATATATTTGTATTCATAGAAAATGCCTTGTTCTCGAAATTGACGTGATATGTTTTGAATAATATCGTGGTATTTGTAAAATTTAATGTTCTACGAGTTATTATTTGCAACTGTGTTGAATAAAGATGTGTTTTTAATATTAATTGTGGTAGGAATGTATGTAAAATTTACTAGATTATAATATATTATAGATTTCTAGGAATGATAGCACAGAAACAATAGTGTATGTAATTATACATTGTTGCTGGGTTGTCTGAAAGAAATGGCTAATGTAATAACTAATGTATAATGTAAGAATGTAACGTTTGGACGTCTGACACGTCAGTCCTCCCGTGACCATGGTTGCTGTAAAGTATCCGAAACGTCGGGAAATTAAAAAAAAAAAACTTAATAAACCGCGATAATATCCGTAAAAGTTGTTTCATTTCAAAGAAATGGCCTATTAGCCAGTCCACCCATTGTACTTTAATGTCTGTAACTATATTGATGTTTTTTTTGTAATATATTTATGGTCTGCAATAAAGTATAAAATAAAAAATAAATAAATATACATACATATATGTTTTGTGCGTGTAAATATGTCGAATTGAATCGATCGAATCAATTCTGTCTCTAACATCCCAATGCTAGGCATAGTAGGCCTTTTTCCATATACAAGAAGGTTCAGAGCTTAATCTAGTATAGAGTGTTTATATGTATTGTATATGTATTCGTACCTATGGGTGTCATTGTAATTTACAATGTTGTTTTCGTGTTTGATAAAGAATTGTATGAAAATAACAACACGAGAAAGTGAACATCCAGCAGATACGTTTTTGCCGTTTGTCATTTCTGCGGCTTGGCGGATATACATCTCTTAAAAATTATAATATAATTTCACTGACTATTTATTCTTTAACGCTGATCACTAGATTTATTTTTAACTATCACTTGAAGCGGCGCGCTAGCCTGTACTTGAGCCTTTAGTTAGCCCAGTTGAATCAGTATTACAGTGCATTACAGTACAGTATGACAAACACCAAACGTACATAGAATAATACTTAAAGAGTGCATGAACAATACCTTAATTAATAAAATTAATTAATGCAACAATGCGGTGTGTTAACGGTATTAACAGCGCATGCGCATATGGTAGGTAAATTATTATTTCTACCACGCACCCGTCTTGTCACATCCTAGAGCTAAAAAAGAAATGACTCTATCTATTTTAAACTATTGATTGTTTTTTATACTAGACCAATCTATCTATATCCAAGTATAAAATGTCGTCAAAAAGGTAGTTTTTATTCAAACAGGACGTTTGAAAAGGTATTTTTTTCATATAATACATTATATTATTTGTATAAAAATATTTTATCTATCTTTTTTTAAAATGCTTGTACGCTCCTTGTGGGATTTGTTAAGATATAGTTTCCGCCTTGAATTTACTTCTTGTTTTTCCTTTATTTAAAACTAGCATCCCACCCTGCTTCGCGCGGATATTTAAAAAAATTCAGAACAATTTTTTTCCCTAATTTTTTTGAGAATATAATAAAAGCCTATGTCATCCGTAGATAGTGTGGCTTCCCAACAGTGAAAGAATTTTTCAAATCGATTCAGTAGTTTCGGAACCTATTCAATGCAAACTAACAATCAAATGACAAATCTTTCCTCTTTATAATATTAGTATAGATTAAAGATTTATTATTTACTAGCTGACCCCGCAAACGTTGTTTTGCCATATATGTTATTAACCCCCGCAACCCCCTCTTGTGGGTGGAATTTCGTAAAATCCGTTCTTAGCTGACCTCTACTCGGCGAAAGGAATATTCCTACCTAATTTAAAGTCTCTACGCCTTATGGTTCCAGAGATATCATGATGAGTCAATATATGGGTGGAAATCTCTTTTATATATTATATATATAGATAATATAATGACTGACGCCGCGTTGGCGCAGCGGTCACAGCACTGGATTGCGAGTGGCTGTTGCGCGGGCGGTTACGGGTTCGATCCCCGCACACGACAACATTTGTATTGGCCATACAGAAGTTTGCCGTGGTCTGGGTGTTTGTGCAGTCCAGTGTCAGTTGTGGGTCTCTCCACCGTGCCTCGGAGAGCACGTTAAGCCATCGGTCCCGGTTGTTATCATGTACACCTGATAGCGATCGTTACTCATAGTAGGGAATATATCCGCCAACCCGCATTGAAGCAGCGTGGTGGATTAAGCTCCGATTCTTCTCCTACATGGGAAAGAGGCCTATGCCCAACAGTGGGATATTACAGGCTGAATCGTATAATATTATATTTTGTAAATACATAATTACACGTTATTTAATATGAAAGCTCTATAATATGCGTATAGGGTCGTTCTTGTGATTTAAATTTGGTCGTGATGATATGAACAAAAATAAGGTTTTCAAACTTGTAAAAAGTAATGGACACAATACGTGAACATTTTGAACATTATAAAACAAATTCTACATAAAATATGTTAAATATGTTTTAAAATTATTTTGATGTACTTTAGCGTAGGAATAAGAAAAGGAGTCATCGCAATATAATCTGTATGATTTTCCTTCTGACGCTTCTTGACGACTTTTCTCAGCATCTATCTTCCAAATCGGTGTTAAATTTTTATCAAATATAGTCAATTAATTTAAAAAAAATCAAGACTAAGTACTTGAATAAAGAAATATTATTATTTTTTTAATTCTTTTTTAATATCTGCACAGCACTAGGACAATTATAGACATATGCGATAAGCATTTTCATATAAAACTACCCTCATTTTTCCTACCAACCGTTTCTTAACGTACAATCAAATTACATCACCGAGGACCAACAGAAGCTAATATTCAGTGTTTCTTGAGTCAATGACTTAACGAAACCGGAAGCTTCGATAATATACCACTGACCATCACGAATAAAGATGATCGACGTTACCAGACGCCCTTCTATCTCGCTCGCACACACTACCATAGTCACACGGGAGAGAAGGATAGAATATAAGTAGTAAAATGCATCGCACGTACAAGGAAACAGGGACAGTTTCTTATGGGCGTCGAGAAATATTAATCGGGATGTGCTCAACAGTAAATAGGTAAAATTTGAATATTATATTATATTATTGGTGTCATTATCGTATCCGAGTGTACTTGACGCATTTGTGTACCTATGTGTGTGTTATATTTACCTTGCATATACACATGTACGTACAAATAGAAGTACCAGATAAAAAAAGCGCGGCTTTTTTCGCGTTTTATATAACTATTCCAACAATATATAAGTAGTATCTACCTAATAAAGTTTATAGGCAATAACCACGTTAGGGGATGTAAAGTTTTATTTTATACTTTTTATTGAAACCATAGATTCTTATACCAATGCATTTAAACAAAAATAGTCTAGCGCTTGAACATAATCTGTGCAGTAATATTTAAATAAATAACGTATGTATAAGAAACCAGATCTTTAATTCCTGAAAATTTACAATAAATACTACAAAATCACTAAGCTATATTCATTCAATTTTTAAGTGAATAAATTAAAATTATATTCATGTGGAATCTAACTTTTTTCTAACAAATAACAATACATACTAGGAGATCATTGAATAGTTAATGCAAATAAAAAAATATATTTTTTTACATAAAATCTCTATCAAGCACGTGCCGACGATATCTATAAAGCACGTGCACTTTACACACATGTAAATAAATCACAATACACACAATAACATTTATTTACATATACGCTATTGTAAACAATCCATCGTTTCTATTTCATTGCCCGTTTGCAAGTTAAAAAGCCATTACGTTTGTCGTTTACGCGTTCAATGTACTCGAAAACGATTTTTTCGCTCATTTTCTTATCGTAAAACGCATTGTTTTTATTCATTGCTTGTTTAGAATATGCATACCTTTTTATGTGATATGTGTATGATTCTGTGTAAAATGAATATTTTAAATAGTTTTAAATCCATTGCCTGTTTTCATGATAAATAAATATTTTTCTTCTATTGAGCGATCGAGGTAGATTTACCGCAAAGTTTTTGTTTCATAGTTGTGCAATGCATTCGGTCAGTAAACGATAAAAGCGAATTGATCATCAATGGTTATTTGCTTGCAAAATATGTGATGAGAATGACCGCTAGCGATTGATATAACATTTGACTTCAATTGAATTTCAATTATTCGAAATATTTATAAAGGAAATTCATTTTTATAAAATATACAAATATACTACTTGTAAAAAGGTTCTAACTACATGTAGTCTTTAACAGATCAAAAAACTGATTTTTAAATAAACTACTAGATTCCGATAAAGTTTTCTACGTACCTAATAACCCAATTAAATAAATGAATAGATAAGATTGATTTTTTTTACTATAAACTTACATTTCATTATTCTTTCATAAAACCTCCTTAGAAGCCTCGATACGTTTTCCACCTAATTGTATACTGGATTGTATCTTTGAAATTAGCTGATGAAAGAGAAGTAAAAAGGTTTCCAATATAAAATGTTTTTTTACAACTCCTTAGACGAAAAAAAAAAATTCTAAGTTTAATCCCAGTCCGAGTCTCTCCTATTTAAAATTTTTCAAATAACGAACAGACACTTAAGAACACAATAAATCGAACTAACGAAACATAAATAAAGTTAAATCGTACAAATTAATAAAATTATATGACATTATAAATTGATGTAAGTTCGCACGACTAAAAGAAATTATAGCCAAATCTCTTTGTAAGACAATACAGGCCTGTCGGCGGCATTAATTGAGATTTATTGCGTCTCATGCGTAAATCGGAACGTTAACGACACTTTATAACTTACATACACACAAAAATGAACCCTATATCACAATACAATAAATTCTAATTTGGCCTACAAAAATTTGGGAGGACAAGAACCCTTATATCAAGTAATAATCAACCTTATCACAATAGTTCAAAATTCATAATTGAGTGGTGTTTTTCGCCTCTCGATCAGTTCTTCGTAATATTTATTCGTTGGACGATCGAATCGAATCGAAGATAATGTTCCACTCATGTGATTTGAAGCAATCACTGACCGTTTTTGTTCTATTGAATTAACTTGTATTTGTTTTGATCGTACGGGAATTATTCAAATTCATATCAAGGACTACATAAAATGCGTAACCTGAATCAAACTGAAAAAACATTCCCATAGGGCAAGTATAGATGACAAAAATTAACAAACTCCGAGCATTTCTCTCAAATCTCAATATTGTATTTAGGTAAATACACTTAAGGCGACTAGAGGAGCTAAAATGATGTTTTATAACGCCTAAAAGTATATGATCCACTGCAGTAAAAAATAACAGAAAAATATATGATATTCTGCAGGATATATGCTAGATAGATAGTGTGTTGAAAACATGATTCCTTAAATTTGATACGATAGAAAAAAATCACAAAGATACCTCTAAAAATATCTTTTAACGGGTAAAAACCATGTTAATATACAGGCTATAATTCTGATATTTTGTCAAATTATTCTTTAAGCAACATACTATCGTGATAGTGTTTTAATTATTTTGTTTGATCAATAGATTTTTATAAATACACGTTTCCTTATTTTTGAGCATAAATAATCTTAATACGTGCGCATGGGTGCGTAATACCCGTGTACAGACAGTCTCGGCCAAGGCCTGATGCTAAACGGACGTGTTGCTCGTTTTTTCCGCATTATTCGCATAAGATTATTTACTGTTTTTAATTATTTTCAATATGTGAAATAAAGCGAAACCCGTCACGAAAAGTAAAAAACGTTCATATAAAACAAATGCCCAAAATATGAACGATATTAAAAGTTTAGAATATTTTATTATTACTAAATATTGATTGTCATAACAATGATAACAATGAATTTTGGCGTTTTAGATGTTTGACAGACGGATGTCAGTTCAAATACGTTCAGTTTTTTTGATCGGAAAAAGTAATAGGTAGGGATCCCTAGTACATTTTTTTCACCTGATTAGTATCAAGCTTATTTTCCGGGAGTAGCTTCATTTTGATGAGACGAACAAAAAAATCCTCTTCGAAAACTCTCAATTGTGGTAGCTAAGAGAGATAGCAGGAGATAGAGCAGCAGTGAGCCTATACTCACTGCTGCTATATCTCCGGGATAACGGGATAACGTACCACGCAATTTGTAGGACAATAGTACTATTAAATTATATAAATATTAACTAACTAAAAGAAATAAAAATCAGAAAAAAAATCAATTTTTGATGACCCGACGAGGTCATCAAATTGATGACTTGAGGGTTTGGGAAAAATTATGAAACAGAAATTTGAAGATAATGCTTTACAATAATTGTGTTTTGAAAAAATCGGCAATGTCATTGAATACCACAAGCTCATGCGCGCCATCAGCTGACCGGAGCGAGGTCAACGTACTCCCGCACGACTAGTCGCGCGTCTCGCGGTCAACGAGAGTTCGCAAAATACACAAGTCCTAAAATGTTCTTAAAAAACGTTTCTGAGATAAATGGTTATATGCATTATATAGTATATAAATAGTATATTATTAGGTTTAAATCTTTTCAAGCGTTCCAAATACACCAAGTATAATAAAAATGAATATTGCTAAGCGCATAGCTGAAGAATGGCTCGACCAATTCGGCTAACATTTTTTGTATGTTCCTTAAATCCCACGGAAGGTTTTTATACTTAAAAAAACATAAAAGACAGTTAACGAAGTTTGTCCGGGCAGCTAGTAAGGAATAAAATTTGAGTATCGTGTTTGTAATATTAAAATAACCGATTTTTACTAAATGCATATGGATGTATACCCGGTACAAATACCAAAATATATTTTTTTATAATATTTGTCTGTCTGTATGTCTGTTTGGTCAGGCTAATCTTTGAAACGGCTGGACTGATTTTGTTGGGACTTTCACCGGCAGATAGCTGATATAATAAGGAGTAACTTAGGCTACTTTTATTTTAGAAATGTATTTATTTTATAACTGCGAACTGAACTAACTTTTTTGTTAAATTCCACGTGGACAAAGTCGCTGGTACAGCTATTACTCACTAAAAGATAACTAATTAATAATAGATAATTAATTTTATAACATTGTCAACATGATTGATTGTCAGTACATTTATTGTTTAATTTCAAATTTATTTTTGTCTAACGTTGAGCGAGTAGGAATTTTTCTGCTATCACCAGTATTCACTCATGGATATAGTTATACGTTGCCATTTCCAGAGTTCGAGATTCCAAAAATGTAACTATATCAATTACAAAAAGTGACAAACAGATTGTTACAGAATAGTTTATATAGGTACACTTCGAATATTGTTTATAAAGAAGTTTTGCAATAAAGAATTTAAACAAAATTATATTAATTTGTAATTTAGTAAAGTGATAATTATTATACTTATTTAGTGGGTGCGAATTATTCGCACGGGTATAATTGCCAGAAAGAGTTTTAATTTGACTTTTTTTTTAATCTAACATAGCTTAAGAAAAAATTTATGTAACAAAAATATGGACTAACGTCTGCAATAAATGATAATAATAATTATTATTGTTATTTTATATAAATATACCCCTAGTATTTTAAATAAAAAATCAAAAATGAAAAACATTCCCTTCCAAAATTCGAAACCGCAGACACTCCATTATAAAAACATACCTCTACTAAAAACGCTACTGTAACAATAATAGTCCGGGATCCCTAATAGTACATTTTTTTTATTTGATAACTATCGAGCTAATTTTCCGGGAGTAGCTTCATTTTGATGACCTCGTACGGACATCAAAAATTAATTACTAACCAGCTGTTTTTTTTTTCGTTTTTTTTTTTTTAATATTTATATAATTTGATTGTAATATTGTCCTACAAATTGCGTGGTACGTTATCCCGGTCCTACGCTCACTGCTGCTCTATCCCCTGCTAACTCTATTACCTACCACAATCAAGAGTTTTCGTAGAGGAAATTTTTGTTCGTCTCATCAAAATAAAGCTACTCCCGGAAAATTAGCTTGATAGTAATCAAGTGAAAAAAATGTACTAGGGATCCCGGGCTATAATAATTGCGATCGAAAAAACTGAATGTATGCGAACTGACAGCCGTCCGTCAAACTCCAAAATTCTTTCGCGCCATCTATTAGCATGGTCGGGCATAATCTCGCTAAACGGCTGTCGAGTTAATTTTTATAAGCGCCATAGTTAAATGGCGTTCACGTCGATATTGCAAATGTGTGCGTGCGTTCTTGAAGATCACTTAGCTCTTCTTAACGCCTTAATTACAGATTTTATAAACAGTGTTATTTTTAATTTATATTGTATGAAGAATTAAAGAATATAAATTGTTTATGCTGTAGGTAACTATTAAATGTGTTTCAAATTTTCAATATAAGGGGACAAAAGGATGGGCAGAGGACATCTAAGACTTATGTTACAGGGCTTCATTTGTTATACAGAGATAGTTAACAAAAAAAAAAACATTTTAAAGATTCTGTAACACACTTGTTAAACCTTTGATGGGACTATCCCTTTTCGGCAATTTTAAAACACAAAAGAACTGATATATCTGTTGCCAGAGACGGACTATTCAAAGGAATGAATTTAACGTACCTAAGTAAAATTAGTTTATAATATGCTGTAATAGTAACAAAGTAATTTTTGTTTTAGTTTCATTAAATTTTCCGGATTATTTAACAACCAAAACTGTTCAATTAAAACATTTGTTAAATAATTTTTCCTGTACCACCCGTTATTTATTTAGCCCCTTATTTTGCAATACAAAGGGGCACATATTACCAGTGCGTCCCTGTGTACCATAAGTTGTAATAGCAACTTCAAGTGGTTAAATTTCTTTTGTCATTGTATTTGATGATCTCAGAAAGCTTTTTAGAGGAAGTTAAAATTATAATGACATTATTATTGTTTTTAAAGTGAAATTATTGCTTTTAGAACGTCTTCCTTCTTCTATGGTTCTTGAATAGAGACTAAAATATTAAAAAACGAGTGTGATTTAGACCAAACGACACAAGTAAAACTTATTTAGAAAAAGGCCTACAAGCTACAACTGTGTCTTAGATATACGAAACGTAACTGGTTATGAGAGAAAAAAAATGTGTGGTCGCCTCACCCAATCACACTTTTCGTAACGCTGTCGTCACACATTCACCAGCTTACTCCCCAAGTCAAGAGTGCATAAGTTTTACTTCAATAAATATTTAGTCTAATACTCATGAGGTAGAGCTCATTAGAAAATACGTTACTCAAAATCCGGAACTTCTCCAGTTGTAGTACGTACTTCAACCAAAAAAAGATCACAGTACAAGTATTAAAATACTAAGGATTTAATTAAAGTTCGCCTCTTTTATTACCTACTAAAAACATATTTTCCTAGTTATTATTAAAAAACGAGAGTTATTGCGATTCCGTTAAGCGGGCTTTACACGCTACGATAAATTGTAACAATTTATCGTAACGATCCAGATTGTTACAATTTATCGTTGCGTGTAAACGGGAGATTTTAGCGATTTATTGGGATTGGAATTGGAGTGAACAATGCTCTACTCTTTCGATTTGTTGGAGCGATAAATCGTTCAATAAATTGTTACAATTTATCGTAGCGTGTAAAGCCAACATTATAGTAGCAAATAGCAAGGATGCATTAAAACCGTCAATCAAGTTATGACATGAACAATGATATCCTATCGTCAAGAGGAAACGGTGATGTATTGGCGGATATCGTAACTATCTTGACCTTATGCATTGATCTTTTGTCTAAGACTAATCGACTCGCGCGGCTTTCTTTGGGTTTATTTGAACGATTTTTTTACAGATAGGTACCTATATGATTTACGCTTCAAATTATACTAAAGAAAGCTTCAAGGTATAGTTATGGTATTATTAAATATTTATATTAAAATCTATTTCCAGTAATCGTTAAAAATCTGCGACAGACGGATTATTGAAATTTACTCTGTTACAATAACCGATTAGGTCACAAAGAGAAACATTTAAAATTGAGCTCTATAATGTAAGAGATAGGCACTATTTTTTCTTTAGCAAAATACCTACATAAAACAATATACATAATATTATGAATCAGAATCACAAAGATTAAATATGCACTTGTCAAATGTCAAATGTATCTACACTTTCTTATCCATTGAAGTGTCTGAGAAAGTAATATCAATATCATATGATTGCAAAATACTACAACTATCTCTCGTAAAAGTACAATTTTTATTTAAGCACATTTTTTTTCTTATCTATACTAATATAATAAAGCTGAAGAGTTTGTTTGTTTGATTGTTTGTTTGAACGCGCTAATCTCAGGATCTACTGGTCCGATTTGAAAAATTCTTTCAGTGTTAGATAGCCCATTTATCGACGAAGGCTATAGGCTATATACCATCACGCTAAGACCAATAGGAGCGTAACACCAATGACAAATGTTTCAAAATCGGGGTTTTTTCTTTTGAGAGATTCCGCTGCGTAAACGGTTAAAGTTTCGCACAAATCATGTATGACAGAATTGGTCCTATTCCACGGGGACGAAGTCGCGCGCAGAAGCTAGTTTTTTATATACGCATAAAGGCTTATAGAAACTAGGGGCAAGGTCATGAATAAAAACTTTTTAAGTCTTAGTCTCCTAGCAGCAGTTAAATCAGCGTTTGCATTTTACAATATTTAGATACAATTATCATATATCAGCAATACTAATATATTATATTATATAGATACAATTTATCTAATTATTACCCAATGGGTGACTCTTAAAAGCTGATCTCACTCATGAGAAACTTGAAATTTTCCAAAAATTATGTATAACTAGGTTACACACAATAAATTCAAACACAACGAGTTTTTTTGTTAATTTTTAAACTATGTAGATCTTCTTTATGTAGATAATATACAGAATATCCCATAAATCAACATCAAGCCGAAAACAGGAGGTAGGGTAAGTAGTGACAGTTACCAGAAAAATATAAAAAAAAATTTAAGTCCTGAACTTTTCATGTTATAAGCCTTCAAAAAAAATCGATAAAACTGATACCCTGTGATGAACTTTCAAGTACTGCGACTATAATATTTTATTTTTCTTAGTTTTTTTTTTTTAGAATTGTAATCTTGAATATTTCTTTTATAAATTACAAACTAAAATTTAATCATAACTGAGTCCGTTTTAAATTAAATGTAACTTTTATGCTCTATTATGCACTCAAAATTATTACATAATCCAAATTTAACTGACTGTACTGAAAAAAAAATGTACTACGTTGTATGTAATGTTGGCGGATTTAGTCTAGAATCCAAAATGGTCACTACTTACCCTACCTCCTGTTTTCGGCTTGACGTTGATTTATGGGACATCCTGTACAAAGAACATATTGTGGTAGTCTGACTTACACATGACTGGGTAAAAATTATCCCACAAGGCGCAAGTTTAATACACTGGCCTCCAAAAAAATCGACCCAGGGGAGTTATAACATTTTGAAAGCACTGATAAGAAAATGTTCATTTGTGCATAAAGTGCATTGTTAGTTTATTTCGAATTTTTAACGCGTAAACATCTCGGATATGTGTATCGTATTGATTAAACCTGTTAAAATTTGTTGGAGTAAACATTTTCTTAACATCAAACCATAAAATATGGATACTACTGAAGCGGAAGCTGCTCAAGTTGTGGCTCTCATTTGTGAGGGGTTAAGTCGGCGAAATTTGGCAAGAAGATTAAACGTGAGTCGATCAGTAGTGCGTAGGGTTTATAAACGATTCTTAGAGACTGGGGGGTATTGCCGGAGACCAGGATCTGGAAGAGGACGTGTCACAAACCCGACAGATCACCATGTTATTGTTTTGAATTCTTTACGAAACCGCGATATTTCTGCTGTTGACCTTCAGGGTAGGCTGAGGGAAAGTCGCGGAGTGTCTGTAAGTGCGAATACTGTAAGAAGAAGGCTTAGAAAGCAAAACTTAAAACCACACAAGCCAGCCACAGGACCAAAACTCACTGCATCTCACCGGCAAGCGAGGTTAGACTTTGCTAGGCAGCACCTTCATTGGACATTAGACCAATGGGAGACAGTACTTTTCAGTGACGAAAGCCGGATGTCTCTTGTAGGCTCTGACGAACGTCGTAATGTTATGCAAAGGCCAGGGGAACGTTATGCTCAGTGTTACATTCGAGAAACAGTCCGATTTTGTGGAGGCTCTACATTGTTCTGGGGAGGCATATCTTTCACGGCACGTACTGAGCTGGTTTTCTTTCGTAATCGTGCTGTTAATGCTGAAAGTTACATATCAGATATTCTAGGACCTCATGTTATGCCTTTTGCTGGAAATCTTGGAGACAATTTCCATCTTATGCACGATAACGTAAGACCTCATGTCGCTAGAATTGTGTCTGAATACCTTTGGGAGGTTGGAATTCCAGTTATGCCATGGCCAGCGTATAGTCCGGACTTAAATCCGATAAAGCACCTCTAGGACCAGCTCAAACAGAAAGTTCGAGCCCGAAATCCAGTTTCAGACACATTGGATCAACTGAAAGCCGCTTTAACGGAAGAATGGGAGCGGACCTCACAAAATGACATCAAAAACCTTATTCAATCAATTAATAGGCGTATGCGGGCAGTGATTAAAGCAAGAGGAGGAAACACTCAATATTAAAGTAAGGTTTAGATAAGAAAATTAACAAAAAAATAAACAATATCGCTCAAGACAGTTAAATCGAAAATATGGTAAAATTTTATGTTTTCATGTCTCATTACATTTTTACACAATAACTCCTGTTTTTAGCATTTTTCTTCACTTTTTTACAACCCTGTAACTGCATTTAAACATTACCAATATTAAAATTATCAATTGATTGCGGTAAGATGAATTATCATCATTTTTTTCAAAAAAACGTAGGTGGGTCGATTTTTTTGGAGGCCAGTGTATGTATTGAAAGGTAATTTATCTAGTGAGTGATAATCGTAAGGCAACATTCAATAAACCAGAGCCGAGAAATATCTAAGTAGATGGAATCCGAACAACTGGAGCGACGTTAGAACTTAATATTGACGTTATATTAACCCGCGCTTGAGAGAGCACTTTCAACAAATTACGGACATCAAAATTATTTGCCTAGCCCGTTGGCACAGTGTCCAACAAATTACTTTCTGCTCCGAGAGTTGTATGTTTGCCACCCCGAGTCTGGTTATAATATATGTATATATATATATATTAGTATTATATATAAGTACCTACTAGATGTGCCCGCGACTTCGTCCGCGTGAAATTTAACAAAAAAATTATTTTTCAGTTCGCAGAGTTATAAAATAAATAGAATTCTAAAATAAAAGTAGCCTAAGTTACTCCTTATTACATTAGCTAGCTGCCAATGAAAGTCCCGTCAAAATCAGTCCTACCGTTTCAGAGATTAGCCGGAACAAACAGACAGACAGACAGACAAAAATTATAAAAAATGTTATTTTGTTATATGTATTCATCCAAATTCATTTATTAAAAAGCTGTTATTTTAATATTACAAACAGACGCTCCGATTTTGTTTATTTGTTTAGATGTAGATATAGATTATTTGTATATAATTATCGAAAAAAAATGTACTTAGGTATATCAGTCGGCTTATTTCTATAACAAAGGATTAAGTTGCTTATCTCAGGAACAGACATGACTGTGTGTATGTAAAGATATTTAATTATTTATCGACAATTCATTTTATCTCATATATAAACATTTGTTATGGTTCTTCCACACATATCATACTAATATCGTTGTAAGCTAAGTGAGGCCGCACACCACAGCTACATTTGTATTACGATAATTGTAGTGCCACATTTGAAACGCGATACATTTATCGACCCCCTATATTTCTATGTAAACCCGCACATCAAGGACACATTTGTAGTAGGTGCGGTTTGTGGCAAGATGGCTGCCCCGCCACACGAATTCAAGATCGAACACGTTCGTTTTATGTGGCGCGAACATAGAATAAAAACGCGCGAAAATGAAAGAATGTTGAATTTTATGTTGAATTTATTGCAGAGATTGAAAAAAATCCTGTTTGAATAAATTTATTGAACTGATTAATTGAACAATTTATAATTTATTTAACAATTTGATTTGATTGAACTAAATTTAATAATAATTGATATGTGTTTTCAGACATTCTATTATATAAACGGAACTTTTCTTCGTCGGATCGTAATTCTTGCGCAATTTTGAAATTTCCGTAAACTGTACAATTTTGATTAAATGGGTGAACCCAATAACGTCTTTTTTACAAGCTTTTATTTAACTTGCAATGTATGTATGTATGTATGTATGTAACTTTAATGAATGTTTGTTCGGGTGAAATCTTGCAACTCAATTTTGAAGCAGATATCTTCAACCAATTGAGCTGAAATTTTGTATACAGGTTCAATTTGGATGACAATGCATGGTTTGTATATATTGTATGTATGTTTGCTCTGGTGAAATCTTGCAACTCAATTTTGAAGCAACAAATTGAGCTGAAATTTTTTATGCAGGTACAATTTGGATGACAATGCATGGTTTGTATATATGCGTGTATGTATGTATGTTTGTTCGGGTGAAATCTTGCAACTCAATTTTGAAGCAACCAATTGAGCTGAAGTTTTGTATGCAGGTACAATTTGGATGACAATGCATGGTTAACTTTGTGACGTCATTCTAAATCCAATATGGCAGCATATCCAAGAGTGCGGACTAGTTACTTTTAAGTGCACTTCTACAATATGGGTATCAAATGAAAGGGCTTGCTAAGAATAATTCGAATAAAGTGACGTGATAACCGACTAAAAAGTCAAAAATAAATTAAATGTAAAAAACCTTTTTAAAAAACAAACTTTTATTTGAATGCACTAAAACGAAAAAAATAAATTTTTACTTTAAAACTTTTACTATCTACTTATAAAGTCATTACACATAATCTATATGATATAAAAGCTTGTCGCGAGATTTGCTTTGTAAACAAGTAAATTAAATAAATTGATGTGATTTATTTTAACTATTAAAATTTTCAAACTAAGGAAATACGAGTACTCATATCTCGCGACAAGCTTTTCTATCATATAGATTATGTGTAATGACTTTATAAGTAGATAGTAAAAGTTTTAAAGTAAAAATTTATTTTTTTCGTTTTAGTGCATTCAAATAAAAGTTTGTTTTTTAAAAAGGTTTTATCAAAAAATCGTCATCGTCAGACGATGATGTCGACATTCTGACTTCTGTTGTTAGTGCCACGCTACAATTGTGCTTCCAATGTGCGCACACACGACACATTTGTGGCCGCTTAAATTGTATCGCAGTAATTGTGGCGCCGTAAATGTATGTTGAGTGTAGCGTGTGGCGGCGGTGTGCGGCCTCACTTACTGACCAGACGTTCTCCAGTTTTTGAAACTGTTAATCGCGTGCTGTTTAAATATTAATTCTTTCGTTTTCAAAATTTTACAATTTTCTGTACAATTTTTAAATACATTATAGTACAATAAAAAAATTTAATACTATAATGACTTTGTCAGAACAAAATAAAAAATAAAAAATAACCGAAACCGTCCAGCCGATCTTAACCCTATTGTTTATACCGATATTCATACATGATCCCAATTCCCAAGCTACACCTGTAAAAACACTTTATAAATACAATGATATTAATGATACGATAAAATTTTAAATAAAAGTAAAAAAAAAAAATTTTTTAATCAAACCAATTATAATATTAATTTCGTTTTGGTTTCAGATGTTATACAGAATGTATTAAAAGTTTAAACAAGTACAATATTCCTTTACTATTATGTCATCCGCATCTGTACAGCTTTGCATACAAATGACGTAGAATAAAATTTTATTTCCCAATAACCATGTACATGCATATTGTAAAATTCAAAATACATGCAAATTTCATCCTTATTTTTGTACTGTAAATGTCAAATTTGTTTTTACTACTTTGACATAACTTGACAGATTATGTCATTCACAGATAAAGACTTTATAGACGTTAAGAATTTATATACGACAGATAAATAAGGAAGTATTACACGTACGAATTTAGAATTGTATTTAAATATACGTATGTAGTTTAAAATAACCATAATTTCTAATTTGTAATGCTTATCACGTGTCATACGTATATAGTGTACACTACTCATATAAATTAGGCAATACCCATATTGATATGGTTGCATTAAAATTCAAGGAAATTCGTTGAACTTGTCTCGGGAACTTAGTTTATATCACGACAAACGTGTGAGATAATTTAATTAAATATGTATTCATAAAGAACTTTAGATAATAATCTTTGTTGCATACTCAATAGAATTATCAATAATATCCTGTGACTACCTAATAATTTAATGATTGTGAGAAAAAATGTCTGATTTGACGAAAAAAAATTAAGTAAGAATTTATCGAAAAAAGTATGATATTTATAATATTGTTTTGTTTATTCTTGAGATTTTTTTTTTTAGAATAGTGATTAAAAAACTCAATATTTTATAAATAAAATAATGAAAATAAAGCAATAACATTAACTGTACATGTTCCACAGCAATATCAAAGTCGGGCACAAGAAAATAAATTAAAATCGTACCACAATAAATCACTACATACATTCCAGAATTCTTAACAGTTTCTCTTCGATTTTCTCACAAGTAAATGCTTATAAATAAATCATTAATTCCACAGAACAAAAATACTTGCCGCGAAAATAACGCCTTCAATGTTCGCTCAGCAAATAAAATTGCATGATTACACCTGATCCTTAAAATGAAAGGCATAAGTATTAAGTTAATTAGATTTTCGTTAAGGGAACGGTAAATATAAATTGGTCAATCAGTACTAGCAAAGGGCGATGGAACGCCCTGGCCACATAGAATACCGTTTCGAAAATAGAATGCCGGTGACAATGAGAGACGTTAGTTAATTGTTTTTAAACTGTCATAGCTTTTTTTTTTTAAGTAAATCTTCTTTCGAATCGATACGATTTGAAACTCGATGTAACGAAAATGCGTCACGATAAAGAAACAAACACATAAACTAATAAGAGAGAATGAGATAGAATACATTACACAGTATTTTATATTGTCTACTTTTTAGACGCTTCTGCCATGTGTGAATTGCACACACACACTTTTTATTTTATGCTTTGCTCAAATTTAACTAGCAATACATCGTTGAAGTAAAAAACAATTATAACGTAAGTGCTTTCTTAAAAACCGTAAAACAATTAGTCATTATTCTAGAGGAAAATCTTGCTACTACGTAATATAAATGCAAAACTTTAGCCAGATGGTTATTACTTAATTACGGATGAATAACTAAAGATAACAAGATGAAACTCAGTGCGAACGTGGAGATAGAATAAAACATACTTAGGCTAGTTTTAACCGACTTCAAAAACAATAGACTGTCCTGAAATCGATTGTATTTTTGTTACCTCATAACATTTTACTGAAAGGTGATTGATTGTAATTGTAATGTAATGTGTAGAGTAATTGATTGTCGTACAGACGTACTTGCGTCATATTACTTGTTAATGTAATTTTGTTCCATAAAATAAGTTCGCAACTAAGGGCAAGGAGGGAGGGCTTTGTTTAGCGTCACGAGATATGACAAGGGGATAATAAATAAATTGCGACGATTGCACATCTCGCTTATTCTCAATTTTTTTTTTTTTTTTTTGTAGCTTGACATTTCCTAAACTTTTTTTCATGACGATGAAATGTCATTTAAGGGGGGACTAGCGTTGTGACGTAATATTTGTTGGAGGGACGCTGAAAGTGTAACGTTATTGGACAGCCCCAAAGGTTAGGAAATTACTCTGGTAAAATCACAAGATGTACCTAGTATTAGTTCTAAATTTCATCATAGGTAAAAATATTCGAGTACCGTGAAGGAACATCAGCGGTTTGGCACATCCATTTAATATATCTTTTACTATCGTACGTCAAGTCAACTAAAATAATACATGAATCTAAAGATAATACTTTATTTTCATACTTTATGATCTATTTTATTGTTCCATTTAGTTGTTTCTAAGATATGCTATATAAATGATGTTTTTTTTATTCGAAAGAATTGTAACATCATAACTAAATTTAACATACTTTTCGAATTCCTATTTTTGTTTCACACTCTTCTTTATATATTTTCATATCTTTTTCAAATTTTCAATCGTTAATAAAGTGCTTTTATTCATACACTTAAATTCGAATATATTTTGTTTTAACTTTAATTGACCTAAGTAAGAAATTACTTTCTTTAATTTTACTAGTTTATGTAGAAGCAAGCGACGAAAAGTTTTACTTTATATATTATCATTTGTATGAAAAGGTAGACAAAGTTGTATTTCTAAGATTTTGTAATTATCTATCGCCTTCAAGTATCTACTACCTAAGCGCTACGCTTCCGTCCATCCATCAGTTTGTCCATCTTAAGAATGAATCTATTCTTAAAACATTCACGTAGCCTCGACAAGAAAGAGTTTAACAATTGTAAAACTCAAAATTAAAGGTCGATGAACCCCATTATTGTCATTTTTCTATCTTTTTTGTTCAATCTTAAAAAACGATGTAAAAATGGTACACAAGGTATTAAACCCTGAGGTAGGGCACAGCAGGAAACCTGCTCAAAATATGGTACAACCCGACTGGGGTAGTACCTCGACCTTACAGAAAAATAATATACGGCTTTCAAGCAGTGTTATGTTCCTGTTGGTGAGTAAGGTGACCAAAGCTCCTGGGGGGAATTATGGATAGGGTCAGCAATGCGTTTGCGATGCTTGTGGTGTTGCAGGCGTCTTTAAGCTACGGTAATCGCTTACCATCAGGTGAGCAGTACGCTTCTTTGCCAACCTAGTTATATAAAAATAAAATAAAAACCTCTATGTGTGTCCTACTTATTTAGGATTTGTTAATCTATACTTATATTATAAATTGAAAATATTTGTATTTTTCATATTTTGGCCTATCTGTGATTGATAAACTCAAAAATGACTGGACCGATTTCAAATATTATATCACCGAAAAAATACCTACTACGTTATCTCTGACCATGTGTGACGTAGACCATATTATACTGCCGTCCTTTAACTAGAACCTCGTTAACCCTCAAATGGTCGATTTTGAGTTTTGAATGCAAAGTATTACAGTTTTAAATTCTCTATCTTTCTGTCTAAGAAACATAGCTCTATGACTTACAGTTTTAGAGATATTAAAACATGATATACCGTTAAATGACAAAATATGCAACAAATTCTTGACTAAAAAGTGACTATACCACACTTCTTAGCTTGATGTACGTTAAAGTACCTTAGTTTCCAAATTCGCCTAATATTTTTTTAACGTTTTATTAGCTTAAACCACGTTATTTGATTATTCTTGACTACAAATACACTAAGGGCGTATAACGTGTTTATAGTTTAGGATCAATTTTCATAAAACACAATAAAACAATGCTATAAACTATTTATGATGAAAAACTTACCTTAATTCTAGTTAGCCCACCATAACGGTATTTTAGTCAAGTATTCAATACTGCGATTTTCTCAAAACAATTCATTAAAAAAGCGTTATTTACTTCTAACGTGGAATTTGTTCAAAAAAATATTAGTAATTCTTAACTTAATATCCGCTAACCCACGCTGCCTAACTAGAAACACGTTTTTCGTTGCTCGCGCTTCGTTCATTCCGGGAGTGTGCGGCGATGCAGTGTTACCAACCCTACTGTTTTAACAGTAGATTTGCTGTTTTTACATCGATGCCCCTGTTTTCTGTTTCATTCCTAATTTTTACTGTTTTTCAATTAGCGTTCAGCGTCACCTACTACACTATGTAATATGTTTTGATAACCACTATATAATAATAATACTCTTACTAGATGGCAGTGTGTAACTCTGTACTCTTGTCGGGATTCGAATAAGGAATTCCCCGACCTGAGTCTTATGTGATTGACACTCATATTTTTATGCACTGGAAAATCATGTACAAAATTCTCCAAAACGTATTTTTCGGATATTTCAAAACATTTCAAACATTTACAAATGTAACCTTTGTGCGAATTTTGTGAATTGGTGAAGAAACTTTTGTGCTTACCACATAGCAGCGCCACTGTGGAAAGTTTATTTTCAGCTATAAATATTATTTTGAAAACTAAATTACGCAACAAAATATCGACTAAAACTATTAACCTTTTGAACGCCAAAGTCACCTATACTTGACGAGCACTTGCGAGGCTGTGAGCCCTGTGCGCCAGCGAAGTCTTTATGTGACAAAAAACCAGGATCACAAAAGTATTAACTAAAATTTTTTTTAAAAAAAAATCTTGTATTTTAATTCATCATTTCTCAAAATAGAATATCTCAGCAACATTTGAGTATAAAAAACAAGTCTTTTAGAGCTACACATACTGAGAAACATTGAAATAAAAACATGCATTCTTATTCCACGTAAATGATATGTCCACAAAGCCAAAGTCACCTATAGTCTATACTTCTATAGTATTATTATAGATCTGAGTAGGTATTTGATATAAATTTCAATTTAATACCTTTACGCGTTCATAAGAAAAGGGGTATTAAGTTTAAAATAATTAAAAATTATTAAAAATATTTTTATTATATGATTTAACTAAAAATGTATACTTTTCGCAATTTTTCCTTTATTTGTGCTATAAGTCGTTGCTTCGTACCAAATTTCAAGTTTCTGAGTTCACGAGAAGTACCCTGTAGGTTTTAATTTCTTTGCGAGTAGTTGCGAGTTTCAAATGCGGCTTAAATTGCTGTTTCTTTGATGATTGCCTTGGCTTAGAAGTTTCATTTTTTCACAGCTCTAAGGGACAGCAGATTTAAGTATTTGATATAAATTTCAGTTTGATACCTCCACGCGTTTCTGAGAAAAAGGGTCTTGACAGACAGACGGACAACAAAGTGATCCTATAAGGGTTCCGTTTTTTCCTTTTGAGGTACGGAATCCTAAAAAAGGAAAAAAATGGCCTTTGGTTTTTTGCCAACATTTCATAAACTATTCATATTTAAGAAATTTCAAAAAAAGATTTTGAAAGAAGAGAAAATTTTCAATAAAAAACTCTCCGCTCCCGGAACTCTGCCTTCATTATTTATAACTAGCTTCTGCGCGCGACTTCGTCGGCGTGGACTCCGCTCCTATAGGTCTTAGCGTGATGATACATAGCCTATAGTCTTCCTCGATAAATGGACTATCTAACACTGAAAGAATTTTTCAAATCGGCCCAGTAGTTCCAGAGATTACCGCGTTCAAACAAACAACCAAACAAACTCTTCAGCTTTTTAAATTAGTATAGTTTTTAATTTAATTCTTAAAATGGGTCTCCGCGTGACGTTTTTAGATTACGCGCGGCGTCAAAAGCGAGTACGACACATTGATTAATTTATTTAAAGTAGTACCTGGGTGACCGAGCCCAGCTCGGTGTTTTTATTTTATTTATTTTTTATTTTTTTTCGGTATTTTTATATTTTAATTTTATTTAAATAATAAATCACGAGTGAAATTAAAAAAAAAAGAAAAAAAAATAATCTGGAGACTGAGATTCGAACCCGGGTCAAAACGATTTGAAATCCGTCGCTTACCTAATTACGCTGGTACAACTATAATAATAATGTTGAAATTAAGCTTCGTATTCTAATGATATTTTTTCATTGCCTAAAAACAGGGATAAAACGACATTTTTTTTAAATGAATCCTAGCTATATCAATTTTTCGCCCCCGAAATCCCCTGCATACTAAATTTCACGACAATCGTTGGAGCCGATTCCGAGATTCAGAAAATATATATATATATATACAAGAATTGCTCGTTTAATAGTATAAGATTGATTATTATTTTTTTAATTTGAAAACATTGTGGTGTATTCTAAACACTATAAATACTTAATTTCCATTGGAAATTTTACTTCAAGTTAATTTTTCAATAAGTTAAACGATTGTTAACCAACAAAATTTTCTTGAAATTCCGTCTCAATTGTAAATTTAAAAAAAAGTTTAAATATGTAATTGTATGACAATTATTTATTATAATTTTTCGCTTCGTAGAGCCTTTCTTATATACAAAATTAATAAGATCACGCCATTAAAGTTAAAAAATATTCATACTGTTTAAATAATAATTTTTGTACTTGAACAAAAAGTGGTGATTTTTCAAAAAGGGATGATTTTTCTGAAACTACAAAATTTACAACACATTTACACATAATTTAATAATTTTAAGAGCAGTATGTCTATTTTCGACCATTTTCAACTTGTCGACTAGTTTGTCGTGTTTAAGGAGAAATACTAAAGTTATGCTGTGTGGTTACGGCACTAAAGAATGTAGCCACAGTAGTGCTGTGTGGTTACGGCACTAAAGAATGTAGCCACCCCCTCTCTTCCCGTGGGTGTCGTAAGAGGCGACTAAGGGATAACACAGTTCCACTACCACCATGGAACTTAAAAAGCCGACGGATGGCGGGATAACCATCCATGCTGGCTTTGAAATACACAGGCCAAAGACGGGCAGCAGCGTCTTCGGATGCGACAAAGCCAGCCCTGCAGTCACCAACCCGCCTGCCCAGCGTGGAGACTATGGGCAAAACACATATGAGTTCGCGTCATAATGTCGGGCGCGAACTTGTGGAGGCCTATGTCCAGCAGTGGACTGTAATAGGCTGTAGTGGTAGTGGTAGTGGCTAAAGTTATACAAATAAATAAAATTTCAGTTTTAAAATATTTTATATTGAAAGATTTACCAAATTAACAAATACAGAGATAATAAATTTTATAATTGATGTTTGCGGCTTTTCCTAAGACTAAAATCTTTGAATTAAAGCACAATAATCTAACGACTGAGCTACGTCATTTTCGATTGAAAGAATAGCAAGGGCTAAAAGCCGATCTTGCGTCATCGAATTCCTCAAATATGTTTTTATAACTTTAAGCCTCGAAAAACTCCTTTCAGCAGACGCAACTGTAAAAGATATGGTAAGACGAAGGACGAAGAGCGATCGGCAGGCCAAAAAAGCGATGGATGGATTGTGTGAGTGAGGACATGAGAAAGACTACTACATAATGAATTTTTCAATTATGTTTTGAATGAATGAATTAGTTAACTAACTTTATTTTAATTTACCGTTATGTTATAACCTTAATAAGTAATTAAGGATCAAAATCAAAAGTTTTAAGTAAAAAATAAAGTTCAAAAATCTATATTTTTTAAAATTTGCTTGGGTTATCGCGCGAGGCCCCTGCAAGAGCGAGGCCCCGGGCGATTGCCCCGTTCGACACCCCCTAAGGCCGCCACTGCCTATAGGTACTATACTGTTGATTTTAAAGTGTTAAGGTGAAATAATAATTAATACTATGTTATTCACAATGAATAAAAGAAGAACTGTTAATTTATTTTTGAGATAACATTTTTTTTGTTGCTGTTTTTAAATTACAAATTGCTGCAGTTTATGTAATGATAAGTGAAGGAACCTTTTATAGTTATAATTTTTTTTATAAAATTTGATTTAATTTTCATATTGCTTTTTATATAATCTTCCAGTTTTTTGATATGAGATGCTTAGCTATAAAGACGTTAGTAACAATCGAGGTAAGAGTTGCCTTTTTTTAGCTTAGTAAGCAAGTATATGTTTTTACAAAAGTTATTTTATTTTTCGGTAACACTTAGCTTAAAAGAGTCTAAGGTGCTTTAGCCTCTTCTTACGAAAGGTATTTATGTATAAAATTAAGAAAAATCTTAGCTACAAAACAGTTAATTGACTTAACGAGTTTATAGTTAAGCATTTCAGGATAAATCTATCAAACATTACAAACCTTAGATATTTAAAGAAAATACTTAACTAAAGAGTCTCTAAGTGTAGGTTAGAGACATTTTAGTGCGGCAATCAATGTCAAAAAATATGTGTATTGCTTAACTAAACCAAAATTCCTTGTTTTATAAATAATTCAAAGTATATTTCTGCGCAGAAAATATCCTAAATGATGCAGGAAAGTATTTGTTTAAATTATATCCAACAATCACTGATCTATGTATAATAGTTTTCTAGAAACAACGATTCCCGCGTTTTTTGCGTTTTTCTCTAAAATCACTTTTTGGGGTTAACGAGGTTTTAGTTAAAGGACGGCAGTATAATTGGAGAAAACGGAAGTAATATTTTTCTTTTGCAAAGTTACTTAAAATTCAGCGACAATTCTCTCTCCCTCCTGGAAATCCCAGTTTAATTAAGACAAAGTACCGAAAATCACGGTTCTCAAAAACAGATCGGTTCTGGGAAGCCTAATGTGTTATCTATACTAATATATAAAGCTGAAGAGTTCGTTTGTTGTTTGTTTGTTTGTGTGTTTGTTTGTTTGAACGCGGTAATCTCTGGAACTACTGGGCCGATTTGAAAAATTCATTCACTGTTAGATAGCCCATTTATCGAGGAAGGCTATAGGCTATGTATCGTCACGCTAAGACCAATAGGAGCGGAGTCCACGCCGACGAAGTCACGCGCAGAAGCTAGTATATTATATAGACATGGAGAAAGAGGCCTATGCTCAGCTATGAGATCTTACAGGCTGAATCGATTACATTAATTTTTTTGGTACATAACGTGTATAATTCAATGTCTGGATGTATTTTATCAGCGTTTTTGTATGGCATGTTTTTAAAACTATTTAATCCTTCGAACATAGGCGTGTTACAATACAAGTCTATGTATGGATCGTCAAGGCGAGGCGACCCTTGCCGTGCATCGCATTAAACGCAACACGTGGTCAACAATGTTGTTTTTGTTACTAATGGAACTACTATCGACTTATTGTTATTTAAAACGTTTTTATATTTAACTCGTTAACTTATTTTAACAACAAGTAAAATGTTGTTGAATGGCTGTGTAATACGTTGGTTGACTGGTTGGTTTTTATCATTATATAAGTATATATGTAATTATATTAATTTGTCTTCAACGGCTGAATTTTTTTTTTGTTGTGTGTCCATTATATTTATTTCGTGTTTCTTTATAATATATGTATATATTCTATATGTATTTTTAATTTTAATTTTTATTTATTTTTGGCAATCTCAAATCAATTTCAAGTGGCGTTTTGTTTTTTAAAAAAGTAGAATATAATAATAAAAACTTTAAACTAATTAAATATGTAGTAAGGAACCCCATTTGCTTTGTTCTCTATTCAAAAACAGCTTGTGCCAAACACGTGGTGCTGTCCCTTAGCAAAAAAACTAAGGATCTCTGTTTCCATTCATCCTTAATTGGTATCTATTTCAGTACATATCTTAATATTCATCTCCTATTCTAATAGTTAATTAAAAAAATAAAAATAAAAACAATTAGGTAGACAATAATTTATGATAGCCGATTTTAACACAAATGACACACATGATGACAAACATATTTTGTATTGGCCATACAGATGTTTGCCGTGTTCTGGGTGTTTGTGCAGTCCTTGTGGGTCTCCCCACCGTGCCTCGGAGAGCACTTTAAGCCGTCGGTCCAGGTTGATATCATGTACATGACCTTATAACGTTCATTACTCATAGTAGGGTATATATCCGCCAACCCGCATTAGGCCTCTTTCCCCATTTAATGTAATGTGATCCATGTAATCCTGGCGGATTAAGCTCTGATCCTTCTCCTACATGGGGAAAGAGGTCTATGCCCAGAAGTGGAATATAGCAGGCTGAAGGGTAAATATTCTCTTCAAATTAGGACTCTCTAAAATTTTAAACGCGTAAAAATTTTAGCGCGTACAAAAATAAGGTTTAATCACAGACCACGTGGGTTTAATCTTTTTCTTTGACAAGAAGGCAAGCATTTATCTTTTGAAATAATGCAAATGATCTACTATAAATTAAAATATTATCTTGTTAAGGAAATATTTCAGCTAAACTACAATTCTTATATTTTCATAGATTTTTATTAAAAATCAAAGCCATATAATGGCACTTGACTGTTTAATTTCACATTCCAATAGACGTGACGTACAAAGATTAGGGATATAGTCAACCGAACTAGACATAATATTAGAGAAAATTTTATTTATACAGAGTACAGACTACTCCTACTAAACAGATTTAATTACTTTTTTCAATATTGAAATACCACATTGCGATTAACTGTAACGAAACAGTAGCTATTATTGAAAACGTCATTTAACTGTGCTAGGGAAATTATAAAAGAAAGGAGCAAATAAATATCATTTAATAAATGAAAGATAAATAATCTTAATATGTCGATTGTCGAAGCAAGTGAACCGAACTTGCCGCTATATTTACCCGGTTCGCGCCTAAATCAAACTTTAGTTGTAACTAACGAATTTAAATATGAAAACTGTAATACTGGCATCAATTTCATATAAGATGTTTGCGAATGTGATGTTTATAGGATTATTTTTAAAACTGATAAAAAAATTACTGTCGTAGCCTACCTAAAGGATACGTATAGAGTTGAAGAACGACAAAACAGCAAAATAATCAGTATTAAGATTTGTTGCTGGTAGATTGTTGGGATTGAAACTTCGTGCTCATCGTGTGTACTTCTTGTGTTGCAGGCGTCCATAGGACGGTAACCGCTTAGTATCATGTATCAGACGAACTAGACGCTTCTTTGCTAATTACTAGAGAGCCGTCCTAGATTAGCCTATAAGCTATTTAAGCAATAGCTTAGGGCATCCCGTCTAGGGGGGGCAGAGACCAGAGACGACCGCGAAAAAAACCGTCACACGAAAGTTAAAAGCTATTTCAAAATTCGCGCGTTTTAAATTATACCAACACATACATATAATTATGTAGGTAGAAACTTACGATATGTATTCACAATTTTTTTTCAATTAATTCTTTGTAGTTCAACTTAAGGATAGGGGGCATCAAGTTACCTAAATCCGGCACTGCTAGAGAGCACAAGCGTACTTTAGTTCCAGTATGGTTTTGATTTAGTTAAACTTCTGGGATGTGGGGATGATAGATCATTTCACAATTGGCACAAGCGCGTGAAGATAATATAAATATTATAGTATTTATGTGTTTTTAGCATGGCTGGTGAAATTCAATCTAATAATAAATTTAGGTTAAAAGGAAACTAACCGGGTTTATTGTCGTTTTTACTCGGAAGTTCAAAAATGCTCCGCTTTTTAATTCGAACGGAGTTATATCTGCGCAGCTCCTTTGATCATTGCTAATGACCAGCGCAGTTGATGAAGTAGTTACTATGATTTATATTAGCAATTATTATTGGCGTTACTTTAAATTGATTTTTATGGACACTAACTCTTTTTGTGACTTCGTTCGTACACACACTAGAAAAAGTTTGAAGTGTATAAAGTATAATAGATTTTTTTTTAAACAAATAAGTATGCACTTAAGAAAGTTTTTATTTTATTTTTTAGCCTCCAAATTTAGGATCTGTTGATCCTAAATTAATAAGCATATACTATCACATCCTACACAACAATCCTTTACAATCAATGAATTAGCTGCACTTAATGCGAAGAAAAGAGACTAATGAATGAAAAACGGCTAGTCTGTGACCACTAGGAACAAAGCAATAGTTATACGGGTTGAATATTAAGTACCTATCTAAAAAAAAAGAATTTTCTATGATTATTGATAACCGTTTATAAAAGTTCAAGTTTCCTGATCTATAATATTCACCATACATATTACTTTAATTATTTATACAAAAAAAAAAAAACAATCAAATTGAGGACCTCCTCCATCATTGAATTCGGTTAAAAGGGCGGCAAACAAGCGTACGGCCCACCTGACGATAAGTGGTTATCGTAGCCTATACGCCTCATCCACCAGAAGCGTCGCTAGCGCATTGCCGACTCTACACCCGACGTGATTCGCAGGAACACAACACTACTTGTGAATTTTCTATGATTATTGATAACCGTTTATAAAAGTTCAAGTTTCCTGATATATAATATTCATCATAACTATTACTTTTATTGCATACCATTTTTGTTTATACGAAAAAGAAAGCAATCAAATTGAGAACCTCCTCCTTCTTTGAATTCGGTTAAAAGGGCGGCAAATAAGCGTACGGCCCCCCTGACGATAAGTGTTTATCGTAGCCTATAGACGCCTGATCCACCAGAAGCGTCGCTAGCGCAATAGCGCATTGCCGACTCTACACCTAACGTAAGTCGCAGGAACTGCTTGTGAGCAGTATTATATAGCTGTAATCTTCACTAAGGTTGAGGTAGTTCTCCAGACGGGCTGCTCAGATTTTGAGCAGGATATTTTATGCCTTGCCCTACCTCAATAATATCGTCCCATATATATTTTATTTATACGTTAAAACTATATTACAAACTATACTGGCTTCAGTCATGAGCTTTTCTAGCTTAGGTGCCAGGATTCCAATGATTTTTATATAACAGAGTTTTATAAATAAATTAATATATCTTATTCTTCTTTTACTAATATACCTATATAGAAGATAAATGAATTTTTATTTGTTTGATTGACCTCAATAGTTTTAGAATAATATTTTTTCGATAGTAAACCTTCTTATTAGGGTATATAAACACATTAGTAAATGTACTGTACTAAGTACTGTACTGTACTGTAAGTACTTATTAAACTGATATGACTCCAAAAACATATTTTTATTAAAAGCCGATTTATATTAATTTATAAAAAATAATTTTTATTTTTAACCAGTAAAAATTTCAAATTTTTACCTACACTAGCAAAAAATATGCACATGTTTGTAGTGAACCGCTGGATATTATATTATACACATGTGTTTCAAATTCCTCAACCTCCAACGGACCGACAACAATTCGTGCTACGAATGTTTCTAGGTAAGGCTGAATCATGTTAAATATGAAACTAATTATGTTTTCATACACAGACGTTCTATATTTAATTATATCTTAAAATAACACAAATCGACTTACCAGATTCTGGGAATGAACACAATTCCCTCGTACACAGAACAAAACTTTAGTGTCACTAGTATATACCCTCAAAGACGTTGAGGTCACTATATAAAAATAACACAACACTGTAATGTCACTCGTAACAATTAAGTTCACGCTGAAACGATATCGAGATTGATTTTTTCAGGAAAATGCATCAAGGAGTCACGTCCACACGCAACGACGGTTGAGCTAAAACTGAAGACAATCGGAGATTCGGAGCTTTCAGCGTAGCGATGCGCGCGCGCTCCGTTCATGACGACGCCGACGCCGCGATGCTCTATCTCTCTCCCAACTATAGCAAGCTCCTGATTTGTTTTATTTCTATCTCCTTCTATCCCAATGTCGTCGCGTGAAAATTAAGAAAACGGAGTCGACATTCGTATTATGTAATTCGAGTGATTTATTCTGCCTTTTGATTAATGCTTTCTTGTGTTTCTGTGTTATATGTCTATGTGTATATACATTAGACAGAAAAGCTACATATATGTTGGACAGGAAGTATTATTGAAACACAGTCGTAGACAATAAAGAATGTGGCAACCGACAAACGTTTATAAAGATATATATTTCTATTTTTTCAACATGTTTAAGCCGCATGTTACAGTAACTTTATATTGCGATTCATCCCTTTAACTACGAGTACAATTTATTTAAATATTAAATATATTTTCTCTGACCATTATTGAAGTAGATATAATTTTAGATAAGAAAAACATACTGTATTAATGGTCGATATTGTGTTTTTGTTGTCCGTCTTTACCTAATTACTAATCACTCAATATTGAGATTCTACCAACATTAATATTTATTTAACAACATGCAGTGCATTCCAATCTATAAAAAATATAATTTGTGGTTTAAGTCTTATCTTAATTAACAGTTGTAAATATATAATTACGTTAGTGATCGTCCCGGTTTTACTCGTGGTTTGTTCTTTCATTTGTCAAAGTTTTTAATGCAATAATGCAATTGTTAATGGAATATATAAAACTAACAGACCAGCAAAAATCTAAAAAAATATATCGATAAATCTATATTAATTACAGCTGAACAGATTAGTAACGCACTTGTCTTAGGTACTACTTGTTCGAACTGAAAAATTATTTGCACGTCTTAGCACATTTATCAAGGAAGGCAATTGGCTATATAACCTCTCGCTACAACCATTAGTAACAGCATCAATGAGAAATATTGCGGGCAAAACCGCATGTGGAAGCTAGTTCGTTATATACAAATGCATTTGCTAAACAGATAAAGATTAACAAAATAATTTAATATTACGAGAACTTAGCAAGATACTTCGGCTAGGAAATGAATTTCCTCTGTGCATTTCTAAGAAAATAAATTTTACATCCATTCCATACACCCATCTCGCAGCTCTCGTTCTTGCTTCCTGGTTCATCGGAAGTCGTGTTTAACTAATAGATTGTTCTTGATCAACAAAATAGGTATAGGGCTATAGGCATATTCTCTTATATATAAAATTCTCGTATCACAATTTTAGTTACAATACTCCTCCGAAACGGCTGGACCGATTTTTATGAAATTTCGTGTGCATATCGGGTAGGTCTGAGAATCGGCCAACAATTATTTTTCATACCCCTAAGTTATAAGGGGGGTGGGGGATTAAGGGGGATTAATAACATTTATGGCAAAACAACGTTTGCGGAGTCAGCTAGTATAGTTATATTATACATAGTGACGTGTAATAATATCGTCAATTTACAATATATCCGTTGCAAAATATTAAATTTTAAATCTTTTTTGGTGTAAAAGTATTTTTTTTTAAAGATTTATAACGATTTTAACTTGGTTTAGATCAGATTTAAGACGTGCATGCAGATCGCAAAGAATTAGTGTATTTTATTCTGTAATACCAGAATTAAGTTTTAGGTGTATTTTTAAGATTGGATGGTTTGTAGTAATGTGATACATACTTAGACTTTCACAACAATATTATTTTAAACAAATCTCTATATATATAAAAACTAGCTTCTGCGCGCGACTTCGTCGGCGTTTACTCCGCTTCTATTGGTCTTAGCGTGATGATACATAGCCTATAGCCTTCGTCGATAAATGGGCTATCTAACACTGAAAGAATTTTTCAAATCGGCCCAGTAGTTCCAGAGATTACCGCGTTCAAACAAACAAACAAACAAACAAACAAACAAACAAACAAACAAACAAACAAACAAACAAACAAACTCTTCAGCTTTATATATTAGTATAGATGAATCGCTGAATGTGTTGCTAAGCGCAAATCTCGAGAGCAGCTGATCCGATTTCGCTAATTCTTTTTTTATAATATTCCTTGAAGTACGAGGATGGTTGTTACGGAGAGTAAAATTTAAAAATTCCCTGAAAAAGTCTAAAAACAACACTTTTCTATATTCCCATACAAAAGATTCGTAATAATACTTAAAAGTCAATTTGAACTTTACTATCATACCATAAAGTTTAAGTGTTAGCGGAGGGGTTCCGGGAATGACAAGTATAAAAAAAATGAATCGACTGTTAGGCGGTACGAAGTTCGCCGGGTATCATTATCCGGGTAGTATTATCTCTAAAAATTTCAATTATAATCATACTGTTACTGAATACGAATGTATTTCCATAACTTTTTGTATTCAGCTAGACTCTCGTATCTTCATCTGTGTTACGTTACTTGTCAAATTAATTGAAGTAGGTAAGTACTCAACTTTTACTGACACTACACAATAATTGAAATTTGATGACGCCTAACGATAATCAACAATAAACATGATTTGTCATGTAAACAAGTAATTTTTAAATCTACTGATACCTACTGAGATCATATGAGTAATGAATATAACACTATTTTTTTTGTGTACTGTGTGTGTGTGTTATGTTACTCAGTAGGGAAACATCCGCCAACCTACAGTAGAACAACGTGGTCAATTAAGCTCCGACCCTTCTTCTACATAGACAAAAAGGCCTATGCCCAGCTGTGGGGCGTTACAGACTGAATCCATTAATCAATCAATAAGCGAAGTTTTTTTATTAGTTTTTGTCTGAAATGGCTCAACTCTACCGTCATGTTATAACAGATTTATTTTACGTTATGAAGCCTGTTTCTTGAAGGGAGTTATTTTAAAATAACACATTATATATATTAATGCAAAATTACGACATAAATTTGAAACAATTTTGGCATGAACCGTTCATGAACCGCAGTGTTCCGATTCCTCTCCAAACTAAAAATATTAATAACAAAATGTCAACCATTTAAACAAGCAAGCGCATGCTAAACATCCACTTGTTGAAGCGGTTAAACTAAAAAATATTTATACTTGATTAAAACCACGTATTTGAAATTACATAGTACTATTTCGATATGACAACGTCTAACGGTTAAGCCAATTATTTATTTAAAAAAAAATCGAGTATAATTATTTAGCTTATAATTTATTTAATATATACTACAGAATATAATAATTAAGTATAGTTTTATAGTCAAAGATAAAAGTAAGTTTTAAGTTCTAGTATTAAAACCAATACATTAAAAGTTAAATATTTTAAGGATAACGTTGTTTATTAATCTGAGGATAACGTTTTATAACTATAACCGTGGGCGCGTTGCTATGCTTTTTTTTGGTCGTTCCAACTGATTATCTCTCGATCATGACATTTATATCTAATGCATAGTTTACGATTCTATAAGGGACATACAGACAAGAGTTCATTTTTATATGTATATATACGACTCTACTCTCGGCTCGACGCGTGTCGTAGCGGTGCACGCGCACGTTATAAAAGTCAATATATTTAAAACCGAACCCCACATTCATCAATCAATCGAGAGTCGATCATTGGCAACGAATTTGTTCAACGATCTACGGCCACAAGTATCCGTTTCCTGTCCTCCGTGACTCGTGCCTTTAAGGAAGTGAATTATATCTGTGGAAATTAAAAAAAAAACGTTTGAACTCTATTTAGTTTTAGTTTTTTTGTCGTTTAAAATGTTGTTTAACTATAAATGTTTTTTAGTAATAAGTACTTGATCGTATGAATGCGCCTAAAATATAAGTAACTAAGTTTACGGTTGGTGATTTACCAAAAAGTCAGATACTAAACTGTGATATATCACATATATCAAATATTTTAAATACTGTAATGCGCTGTGTAGACAGCGGAGGTAGGATCGGATAATATGTTCTTTGGAGGGCCTGTAAACGATCAAATAATTTGTCAAATTTTTGTTTGACAAACGTGTTTGCCAAATTTTTTGACCGTGTGCGAGCTTGTTTGATGTGTTTGTTTTATGAAAACATGAAGTTTGACAAAAAAATTTGACAAACTATTTGACAAATTATTTGATCGTTTGCAGGTCCCTTTAGTGGTACTGATACCATTGGCTACGGTAACCGCTTACCATCATACGACTATTACCATTTAAACGACTATTTACAAGTTCTTTTTTAATATGTTTAAAAGTTATTCTGTTTAATGTAAATTCAGTAAAAAAAATTACAGTTTGAATGTTGATTTGAACTAAAAAGCACTGAATTAGCCTGTAAATGTTCCGTTGCTAGGCAAATGCTCTCATAAAATGCCTCTACGAAGGGAGCTTAGTTCACTACACTGCTCCATTACGGATTGGCAAAATAATGATTTCCTTCCTAAATATTACGATTTCTATCAGCTATCATAAGTAACTGCGACCTTCTCGTTTTTCCCTTTTGGGTGCCTTTCTTGATCTTCAAGACACGAGTGAAGATCTTCTAGACAAGAATGTTTATTGAATAATTAAGTTATACTTATTTCTTTACATTTTAGTGACAAAACTTTTATACAAATAGAATAAATTTAAACTTTAAAACGTAATAAACATCTACAACGATTTAAAAAGTTAGGAAACATTCAATTGTCGTATGTTACCCAATAACACTTAAATACATTACTTCATAGAACTCCACCGTAAGAAAAGCCCTCGCATCTACATTTACAAAAATTAACACATCATATTAATTCATGTATGTTGATCGATTAATCGATATCGATATCTCGAAACGATTAAACAGACACGCCCATCACTTGTATCCATAGTAATAAATGTAGGTACTCCATTTATGAACACCCATACTTAATACTTATACTGACTTCACCGATGATTATTGATCTCTGAGAATTGAATTATTCGTAGTATAATATACTAGCTGACCTGGCGAACTTCGTACCGCCTTATATATTTTTTGTATATATTAATTATATATATCGAAATAAAATATAGCCTATCTTTCAAGTTGGATCGAACTGCACATGGTGTGCGAATTTTATTATAATCGGTTAAGTGGTTTAGGAGTCCATTGAGGACAAACATTGTGACACGAGATTTATATATATTAAGATTGAGTAAGGATTTATTTATTTAACAATTTATTATACGTACAAAACTTAAATAATAAATTTGTCATGGAAACTCACGTATAATGGGTGTGCTTATCCCTATAAGAGATTTCTTCCAGCACACCCAAAAAGGAACGGTTACAGACAGAAATTAAAGTAGGTAGACGTACAATAAGAAAACATTAAATCATAAACACACACACATATATATACACACATACAACAAAAAAAAATGACGCTGACACACAAAATAATAATATATTATACCTACATTAAATAAAATAAAAATTATGATATGGAAAGATAATGCTCTTTTAATTTTTTCTTAAAAGTATATAAAGTCGTACAAGTGCGAATTGATGACGGCAATGAATTCCACAGCCTAGCTGCATGGACGGTATAGGAATTAGTATAGAAACCAGAAGAGTGTGAAGGAATACGCAATAGTAGTTGTACGTTGGATCGGCACGAGGAACCGGGAGGATGTAAAAATACAAAACGCTCGCGAAGGTAATTAGGAGACAAGGGATTAAATAAAATGTTATAAAGGAGACAAAGAATATGAGTTTGCCTACGAAGCCTAATAGGAAGCCATTTGAGCTCAGTTCGAAACTTAGAGACGTGGTCGAACTTACGAAGTCCGAAAATAAAACGGATGCATGAGTTCTGTAGTCTCTCCAGTTTATTGACTTGTTCTTCGGTAGCATCCAGGTAACAAGCATCAGCATAGTCAAGGAGAGGAAGTAAGAGTGATTGAACAAGAACAGTTTTAGTTTTAATAGGAAGGAAATATTGGAGATTTTTAAGTGAATGAAAAGAATAATGCACTTTTTTAGAGATTTCACTGATATGTTTGGACCAGGACAAGTCATGGCTAAAATGAAGACCTAGATTTTTTACTGTGTCAACATAATTAATAGGTACGCCATTATACGTCACTATAGGAATATTGTAAGTAGAGAGGCAAGAATGCATATAACGGCTACCAACAACCAGTGCCTGTGATTTTGTGGGGTTAACGACAAGACCAAAACACTCAGCCCAGTAACTAATACGATTAAGGTCTTCATTAATATGAGCAATGGCTGCCGTAACATCCGCAACGCCAAAGTGGCGATACAATTGTAGATCATCAGCATAGAGGTGAAAGTTGGAAGAGATTACCGATGTAATTGTATTGATGAAAATAGAGAAAAGTAAGGGAGACAAAACGCCACCTTGAGGAACGCCCGTCTTAAGAGTGCACCAATTTGAATAACTTTCACTCAAACAAACACACTGTGAACGATCTCGGAGATAAGAATCAAACCAGCTACACGCAGAGGAAGAGATATTTAAAGATCTTAAAATACTTAATAAAATATCAAAATCCACAGAATTGAATGCGTTGCTAAAGTCCAGCAAAACAACAACCGTAAGATTCCGATTCTCCATGGCAAATCTGATATCTTCCGAAACCTTCAAAAGCGCAGTAGCAGTGCTATGTCCCGATCGGAATCCAGACTGCCAAGGGTTTAGAAGACAGTTAGTTAGCAAGTATCGAGACAATTGTTCATGCACAATATGCTCCAGAACTTTAGAAAGGAAAGGGAGTATGGAGATGGGACGATAATGAGTTAGTGAAGTAGGTTTGTTAATTTTCGATAAAGGGACAATGTGAGCTTTTTTCCACGCTGACGGATAAACAGAAATAGAGATAGAGTAATTAAATAAATGAGTTAGTATGGGAAGAAATTCTGGAAGAATTAAACTTATCATTCTGGAACATACTCCATCATGACCAACAGCAGTAGAATTTATAGATAAAAGATGTCTTTGAACTTCCTCTCCGGTAACAGGTTGCATAGCAAAAGAAGAAGAATTCGGTAATAAAGATTTGGATAAGTCCGAAATAGTTTTTGATTTTTTGTGGTCATCCAAAGAAATAGGTGAAGTTGAAAAGTAAGAGTTTAAAGCGTTGATGTCTACAGAATTGTCACAAGAAGAGGGAGATTTACCAATACCAAAAGATTTGAGAAATTTCCAGACATGTTTACTGTCAGAACTTTCAATAGTGCTATGGATGTAACGACGCTTCGCCTCACGACACACTTTATTGCATAAGTTACGCAGGGACCTGTATCTATCTAAGTTGAAATCGGATGCATTTTTTCTTAAACGTGACTTTGCTTTATCACGCTTGGTCATACATTGTCTTATTGCCAGAGTAATCCATGGCGCTGGGTTATGTTTCAGTTTAACTCTTTTTAAAGGAGCATGTTGATTAAATAAATCAGTTATTGTAGAGTTAAACCAAGCAACCTTAGCGTTAATACTTACCTCGTTATAAAACGGCGCACAATCGATTTTGGAAATATCTGATTTCAATTTTTCAACATCGATATGACCAAAACCTCGACGATAAGAATACAAGGTTTTACGATTAGAGCGGCGGATTTTAAATGATAGGAAAATAAGATCGTGGTAAGAAAAACAAGAGGTAAATTGGCCATGAGCGGAAACAAGTTCAGGAGAAGAGACGATAATAAGATCAAGAAGAGAAGGAGTGGTATTTGGAAAGTGATGTGTAGCAGACAGTGGAAGACAATGTAAGTTAATTGAAGAGAGAATGGAAAGAAGTTTACGCGAACGAGCATCGTTTTTAATTAAACACGTATTAAAATCACCTAAAAGTAAAAAATTTTGATAGATAGGAACATAATTAAAAAGGATGTTTTCTAAAGTGGTGAAATAATCTATATGGATAGAAGGACTATAAAGGACGCCTAAAAGTGTTTTGGAAAACCCAAAGTTGATTTCTAGGAAGAGGAATTCTGCTGATTTGGAATATTGGCTTGCGGAGGAATAAACAATTTTGTACGGAATATCAGCTCGCAGATAAATGCAAACCCCGCCACCTCCCTTTCCGACTCTGTCATTTCTTATTAAAATAAAACCAGGTAAGCTAAACTGAGTAGAAGGCAAGGAAGGTTTTAGGAAAGTTTCCGAAATTAAAATAGCATCAACAAGACTACTACTAAAGGTTGCAGAAAGATCAGAAAAATGTGCGGGTATACTCTGAGCGTTTATATGGACTATGTTTAAATTACGCGGAAAAGGTGCAAAGATAGAACGCAGTTGATCATTCATTGGCAAGTCTTGCGCATCATCACTTTCTGCACTGAAATACTCGTCAGAAGAAGAGCCAGAATTTAAACTTAAATTAAATAAACTACTGTTCATAATAAAATAAACAAAAATGAATCAGCCTAAAATATATATAAATTAAGGTAGGTATAATAAACTTAATTTTAATTAAACTACTAAACACACTACAAAAAAAAAGATATGAATTAAATAATACAGAACACACTCAAAACATGATAAAAAGCTTACATAAAAAAAAAACAAGTAAAAAATAAAAATATAAAAATGATGTAACAGATATTTAAAAAAAAAAAAAAAAGAAAACAAGATAGTAGAACCAACTGTGTCGCAGTTCTTAAATTGTAAGGCTTGTCATTCTTATCACTATAATTATGTTAAACTAACAATACCTGTGCGAATAAATCGCACTAAATTAGTATCGTAATTAATTATCAATTTACAAAATTATAATTTTTTCAAACAAAAACAATAACAAATTTGCTAATTATAATGCTAAATTGCTAATTTATTAAAAGAAATATTATTAATTTATGAGGAATAATTGTGACGGCTTTTCTAAAAAGGGAGTCAAAGATCTTAAACCTTAGCGTATAATCAATGACTAACTGTATACAAACTCAACTTGTGTACAAGAAATCTATTAAACCAATCAATCAATTAATATCAAAAAATATTAAGCTAAACTGGCCACAATATATTAGTAAAAAAAAAAAAAAAAGAAAACACATCTAAATCGGATAAGCTGTTTCTGAGACCAGCGTGCACAAACGAACAGACAAACAAATAAAAATTCTGAAAATCATTGTTTTGCGTGCTATTTGCGTTTATAAAGTTACCAATAATATTTTTCTCATATAACATAAATTTACAGACAGCAAGGATTGTGTAATACGTAAATAAATTATTTTTGTAATATAAAATAATAACAGTCGTCTATTAATTTATTGGTCATTCGTTTTTTAACTTATCTTTAAGCCCGTTTATTACGAGTCTACGATATTACAGATATTATGTCGATCGTCAGTTTAGCCGCACAAGTTTTTGAAAGAATTAGATATTTTTGGTAAAAATACACAGAATAAATAAGGCATGGCCAAGATAATGTCGACATCTGAAAACATTTCGCTACAAATATGCAAAATTTGTAACATTATTTTTGCTGTTTTGTTAACAATGTACATTTTGGTTGTACAAATCGATTTATTGACACTGGTAGAGTAATCTCTACATCTTAGTAGTGCTACAGATTTTAATATAATCCAATTTGGCCTAGAATAAAATTCTAAACGGTAATATTTCAACAAAGTAAACACGGTATTGGTTTAAGTTTAAAAATAGCTAGTTTTCGAGATACGATCGCTATGACACATCTACACTGAACCGTATATTAAAGTTGAGTAGTGTGTCACCCACGCAGTACACTTTGCATTTATCGCCTTGTTTCGATTATTTATTGTTTGTTTAAAAATAAGAAACATTGTGATACTTGTAATAATAAATAATAAAAATATTATAAACTTAGTGCTATAAATAAAATGAATAAGTTAATATGATTAACGTACTCAGACGGTCGCGATCGGCCTAGGTAACAGACGGCTGGTACAGATATAATATTATATATATATATGTATATATATAATTATGTTGTATTATTGCTTTACATCCAGTCAGTGCAAACTGAGTTAAAAGGTTGAAAAATGTTCGTATTTATAAGCTAACCTTGACATTAATTTCGTTTTTTTCTTATTTATTCAGAAAATAAGTGTAAGTTATGAAAAATTACGCTACGATTTATAGGTTAATAATAAACGCAAGTGACACCGGTCGTTTCGGCTAGTGAAACAATAATTTTACATACAATCATATCTCGTTTGTTTCAGATTCGAATTCAAATATTCAAAATATTATGCTTTATTCAAACGTCCACGAGATCCTTCGTAGTCTTACTTTACATATATTCAATCTTTTTAGTTGTTTTGTAAAATATTTTTGACGAAGCGTTGGCGTAGCGGTCACAAGCACTGGCTGTTGCGCTGGCGGTCGCGGGTTCGATCCTTGCTCGTAACTAAACGTTTGTATTAGCCATATAGACGTTTGTCGCGGTCTGGGCGTTTGTACTTGTGTATTGTGTGTGTTTCCGGACCCTTCCGGACCCCCGACACAGGAGAAAATCCTACCGGGGCCGTTGAGAGTGAAGCGTTTATTTATTTATTTATTTTCAGATCATAAATTCTACTTGCAGAATATGAATTTTTTATTAATAATGCTGCATCACTTTGGATCGGCGCATAATTTTCTACCATGAACACAAGTTGAGTTTGTATCAGGTGTCTTTGATAACAACCAGAACTGAAAGTTTTACACGCTCTCCGAGATATGGGAGACCCATAAGGAAACACTTTCAGATCAAAAACAAGAATATGTGTCAATATAAGCGATGGAAACGAACCGAGGATAAATAATCGAGGTTGTTTACTCTTATAAATAAATAAACCATTAACACAAAACGGCCTCCAATAGTATTTTTTCCAGTTTCGGGGGTCCAGAAAAATATACAATACCTACACAAGCACAAACGCCCAGACCACAACTAACGCTTGGATTTTGTACAAACACATTAAAAATACTTAATATTAATTAAAAAGGTAAAGTTTGAAAGAATTATGAACTAAATTTATGTGATAACAATGGCACAGGTATAACGCATGTTACCTCTGGTAAAAGTCAGCTTTTGAGACAAAAATAATATTAAGGCCTCATTTACAGAGTCGCGGAGCGTCGTGCGTAGCGTGTGGCGTGGCGGAACGCACTAAATTCAAATGTAGGGCGTTGGATGAGTGCGTTTACGGAGACGCGATTTTACACGCGTTCATTTTCATACATTTTGACACACGCGCGACGCTACGCCACACGCTACGCGCAACGCCCCGCGTCTCCGTAAATGAGGCCTAAGAACAGAATACAAAACAGCAAAACAGCAAAGCTAAGCTACAAGTGTAGAATTTCCGCCTAGCGGTGCAAGAGTTAGAAATCTATCAGCCCTATACTTTATGGAATGCGTTTATTCTAGATTTATGATGTTTAATACCAAATCTAGAAATCTATGGACTTTGTTTTGTTGCTCGGAACTTCCGAGTCAGATAGTATCGAATTCATATTTACTATGCGGAAGATTTATTACTGTTCATAAATTATTATTTATGATTATTCACGGGACAATACTCTGTTTTGTGCTCAGATATAATATATTGTTTTCAAGATGACAAGTCGTGCAATTTATCATTACTAGTGGTCGCCCAGTGGTCGAAATTCGACCATAATTAATTTAAATTATAAGTTTGTACATTATTAAGGTATCATTGTCAAAGACTATCTATATAAATAAAAATGAATGTTGCTAAGCGCATAATTTTATTCTTTAAGGCCCACGGAAGGTTTGATACAAAAAAATTATAAAAAAATTAATCAATTGAAAAATTATTTTTATTGAATTGTTCATTTCCTGAAAAAGTGTATAGACTATATAACATTTTAGTGCGATTTTTCCTCAAATTTACGCTGATGTAACAGCGGGGCTCAGCTAGAATATCAATAATATAATACGTTACAACTGAACTATGCTATATGAGTAAATGTATTTTTAATTCATCAATTATTTATTAAATTATTATCATATTCAAAAAAAAATAGGAAAGGAAACACATTATGACGCAATTTTTATACGCTTCAGCTTGTAATATCCCACTGCTGGGCATAGGCCCCCCATGTAGGAGAAGGGTCAGAGCTTAATACACCATGCTGATCCAATGCGATCACTATTACTTATGAGTAATGATCGCTATCAGGTGTACATGATAACAACCGGGACCGACGGCTTAGCGTGCTCTCCGAGGCACGGTGGGGAGACCCACAAGGACTGCACTCACACCCAGACCACTGCAAATATTTGTATGGCCAATACAAATGTTTGTTATGTGCGGGGATCGAACTAGCAACCTTCAGCGCAACAGCCACAAACTAGTGCTGTGCCCGTTGCGCCAACGCATCGTCAATTATTTGATATTATTTTAATTATTTTATATTATTTTTGTTTATTTAAATAAAAGCTAACTTAAAAGACATCTCAAACATACATTTTTTTATATACTTAACTAGGTCGACAAACAAACGTACGGCTTATAGACGTCTGCAACACCAGAAGCATTGCACGCGCGTTGCCGTCCCTATCCCCTTTTTCCCCCCAGGAGCTCTGGTCACCATACTCACCAACAGGAACACAACATTTCTTAAAAACAGTATTATTTGGCTGTAAGTTCTTCTGTAAGTAAGTATCTTCTGTAAGGTCTACCGCAGTCGGGCTGCTCCATATTTCCTGCTGTCCTCTAACTCAGTAAATATATTATATTTATATTTTTATATTTATATCTATATATTTGTACCAATATTTAAGAAATCAATTTTAACGCAACTCTTTTACGGATATACTATTAAAGCTAAGTTAAAAGATATCTGACGACGAATGATACTTTTATTCAAGATCAGTAATACCGGATACTAACTACCCCGATACAAATATTCCAACTAATATGTACATATTAATCTCTTCACAAAGACATCTCGACACGAATAGGAAATACAAGCTCAAGGAAACGATTAATTGTTAAAAAGTGCTTTGAGCGGCGCGTGCTCATCCGCCGAAAGTTGTATCGTATTTTTTTTTAAAATCCGAATTTAGAAACTTTTTTTTTGGCTAGCTATCCGTCGGTTAAAATAGCTAAGGCCAATTCTTAACGATGTCCTGTTGGATAAGTTGGAGTGGAGACGGAATCATTTTTAAGTATTATAGTAAGTAGGTCTATATTGTTGTAATAAAATATTAATTTAAAACTTTCATGTAAAATGTTTGTGACTATTTACCTCAATTGCATTTGTGAAAAATTTCTGAGCGAATCAAATCAATGTAGGTAAAATGTTTAACTGCATGAGTCGATTTATGTAAAAGATAAAGTAACGTAAATTAATAAATTCTAAATTCGTATTTTTTTTTAAATTTAAAATAATACAAAACATCTAGATGAATATTATTTGTATTCATATTTTTCTCTTGTGTTTGTAGACAGATAAGTGTTGTTCAAATCATAGTTACACATTTACATATACACGCACACATACAACTGAGTAGATAATATGTACCTATTTAATATCCACAAACTATAAGAAGATTTTTTTTGTTTTTTTTTTTTATTTATACACACACTACACTTACAATACACATTTACAAAAATTTTGCAAAAACCAAACACATTTTATACTTTTGATGAGTGTATCAATCACAAAAGTTATTTAAATATCGTTTATAATAGCAAATACGTAAATGTATCTTAAGAAAGTTTCACTTATTTAAAACTGTTATCACACAACGTTATTATGCCATAATTACGATCATTTAACTCTTTAACTAACAGTCTTTCTCCATACAGTAATAGCTATGTCAAAAGTTCCCAATACATTGTGACAGACAGACAGGCGCGTAGCGTAGGAAGTCATTAGTAACGCGCTATGCGGACGGTACTAGCTACTGTACGGTTAACATAAAAAATTATCACTCCAAACCAATTACATTCTTATCAACTTTATAATAAAACCGATATTCGCCTCCCTTAGTTAAAGATAATCGAGTACCGAAATCAATTTTCAGTATAAAATTATTTACAATAAAAGCTAAGTTAATGCTATCACTGTAAAGTCTAAAATCCCTTGCTCATATTTAACGATGAAAATTCTTATTTAGTAGCCGATATGCCATTTTGGTCTCTAATTAAATGGGGATAGAGTTTTATTATAAGTTTTAGCTGTGCAGATATTAAAGTTTGAAAATGTGCACTTATTAAGGGTAATTGGTTATAAAATAGTTATAAAGTCGTTAACACTACAAGCGTATAATCATATTTCTCACGTTACTAGAACTGCAAATAACGTTAGGATGTAATTTTGGGCTGAATTATACGCTATCAGCGTCAAGCGGTCTTAGTGACACGCTAGTGGCATGATCGTGTGACAATGGTGGTATTTTGAGTGCCGCTTATAAATGATCAATATTGATATTAACTGTTTTCTACACACAAGTGACACGACCGAAAACATCTATCTTGGCACTAGTGAAAGCTATTTGTTCTGATGAATGAATGAGTTCAGACATCAGACACAAATGTACCATCGTCTGGCGTAGCTAGTTACGTGAAATAATAGTGGTGTTATGAAAATACAGAGTAAATAACAAAACTTCTTTTGGATAATACTAAATATTATATAAAAGCAGGCTGTCTAACACCTTTTACTGGGAGTTGCCGCCACTGTCATTTTGAAACTCCCTAAACTTCGACAACACATCAGATGCCAGGTCACAGGCTCACAGGTGACTGAGTAGCTCCCAGTTTGATCGCGAGGTCAGGTAACTCACGTAGTATCAAACGTTGTCATTGTAATCGTAAAAGTTTTAATACTTTTATCAGGCTGTCTAAAACGAAAATTAATTAGAAAAAATATTTTGTACGCTACACTTATGTATTGATGCCCACACCATTGAGATATTATGCACTAAGTACATATATCTCAATGGCCCACACGTACATTATCAACTATAAATATTGATGTATATATAGGTACTTATTACCACATTAAAACAATATTGTTATATATTTAACAGTTATAAATATTTATCTATAATTGCTAATGAGTAGGATGGTGATGATCAGAACATAAAGCAAAGATGTCTATTTCCAAAGAACAAGATAACGAAGCTATTAAACACCCACGTGGTATTAATATTACAAGTTTGATAGCATCTTCATATCTATTATACTATATTAACGACTATTCCGTTTTACCGAACTACGTACAATAACGAATGACTATGACCTGAAGAAAAACAGAGGATACTTAAACATGAATAAGTCTATAATAGCAGTAAAACTGTATTAAATATCCAGTTATTATGTACATAAATGAACGACATTTTCGCAGATATTTTGAAAAACAAATCGGAGAGCTCTCGTCACGGGCTCTCGGTAATCGATATTGATGGCGGATTCTTTTTGTTTCCTTTTTGTCTGTCTGTATCTTGACCACGTATCTCGCCGAGCATTGACGCCTATCTGTAATTAAGTTTGGGACTATAACGTTTACAGGTAAACCATACCTTATCGTCACTTTTTCATGTTTTAATTTTTTGAAGTGAAACTTCTTTAGGCTCATGAAGGGTAAAATTTGAACGACCGGTAACGCGGTAATAGTTTTACCGTTTAATACATTTAAACTTACAAATATCTTACTGATCTAAATATTTTATTAATCAAACCTCTTGGGGTTGAATTGGTGTTAATAACCATTACCTGACCCATAATATCTTAGCTATATCACAGATTAGTTACGTAGCTATATCTTGATAATATAGCTTTGTTATCGCAAAATAATCAATTCAGTAGTTTCCGAGCTTTACAGTTTGAATATATGTAGATAAATGCAAGTTGACAGATTCATACCGTAAGAAGCCTTAATACCAGTAGCCATCATATTACATTTTTTTAACCGACTTCAAAAAAGGAGCAGGTTACTCAATTCGACCGTATATATGTTTTTTTTAAATGTATGTTCGGGGATAACTTCGTCGTTTATGGACCGATTTTGATAATTCTTTTTTTGTTGGAAAGGAAATAGCCCAACTTAGGTACCATGATAAGGAAACCAGGATCTGATGATGGGATCCCAGTGAAATCGAGGGGAACCCTCGAAAATCGTAGTGACGACTAGTGCGTTTGTTAATTAATTTATTATTTATTACTTGCCGATGCAATTGAAGTCGGTTTTTTTTTCGTTTGCTAGCAAACACAATTATTATTATTAAGCTAAAGCTACATTTTAACTAAGCTACATTTTAGTGCTTCTTATCTAATGACAGCCAATGGAATGCTCCTCTATCCATCCGTCTGTCTGTCAAAGGGCTGTATTTTTGGAACCGGAATAATGAAGCTTGAGATTTTCACAGAAAGTCTTTTACTATTGATGCTGTGACTGAAAGAACCATCATAAAAACATTAGGTATATTTCATGTAAGTATATCTACGTATAAGGAGTTTTTTCTGTGGTTGTAAGATTTGGCTTTTTTATACATAATACATAAATAAGTTTTTTTTGAGTATAAACTTTAAGCTTTTATTTATGTACTTTCGTTTTGTTTAACGAAACCCACGCGAAGTCAGGCAGAAGCTTATGTCATCACAATCGACGTTACTCTTAATTTATAACCGTTAATTTTAATGAAAGCCTGGCTGTTTTGATTGTTGTAAGCTGATTGACTTTTACCGCTACCCAGTGGGATTAGTATTGTTCATTTATTAATAATGCTTTCGCTATGACCTTTTTTTTATAACGCATGACCTCTGATGACCTAGTTCAGGGGTTCCCAAACTGTGCGCCGCGGTGCCCTGGTGCGCCGTAGAAACTAAAGAGGGGCGCCGCCGTGAGTCCATTCTCTATTAGGTATTATCCGAAACTACAAATATTCACCAAGCTCACCCGTCACATTGATTTGATTGAGTGAATATCGTATTTTATCTTTGCTTTTCTTAAGACTTAAGTCTTTCTTGTTATTGTCTGTTTCAATTCTTTTATAATAAAAAAAATCAATTTCATATTGTAAGCAGACATTTTCATTTTTGCTCCTCTCAACCTAATTATTATCTTTATAGGTGCCTATTTCTTTCTACTGTATATTTTTCAAATAGCTAAATAGGGTAGGGCACCGTGACAAAATTCTAAATTTGTGAGTGCGCCGCGGGCTGAAAAAGATTGGGAACCCCTGACCTAGTGAATAGAACAGAGAAACCGGAAGTATGCGATTTCAATCCACTTGCGTCGCTTAATATTAATATGCTAAAAATTCGTTTAAATCTGTTTCAGTTACTCTTGTTTATTTTTTGATTCAGAAGTTACAGGCATCAGTAATAGATCCAAATAATATAGAACCTGGAATGTACAGAAACATTTGAACGTACGATTAATTTTATGTTGGTAATTTGGTATTCTTTATTTCAAGGGCTTTATGAAGCACTGGCGGATCCAGGGGGGGGGGCACGGGGTCATGACCCCCCCCCCTGGGCTGTGTCCAGGACCTAGGTGGACCACTAATAAAAAATTTAAACAAGATTATTGTCACAATATAGGTATTTTTAAGTACATTACCTACATAGATTAATAAAATACCTACTTTTTACCTGTATCTATCATTATAAAAATTAAATTATAACTTTTTTTAATTGACCACGACTTTGTGACCCCCCCCTGGCGCCTTGATCATGACTGTGACCCCCCCCCCCTCCCCCTGGCGCCAAAGCTGGATCCGCCCTTGTTATGAAGAGGCTTTTCATAAAGCAAACATGGTGTCCACAGGCTACTATATTACGGAAAAATACCATCTAATAAATATATTCTTGTAATTTATGTACTTAAATTTTTATTTTCATTAATACGTTTCTTAATGTATTACTATATACATTTGGATTATATTGTGAAAGTGTAATGGTGAACAAAATAAATTTAACGAGAACTATTTTAATAATTATTTATTAATAGTAATTAGTTATTATAATAAAAAATTGCTTTCATTTATTTTTGGAGTTTATTGGAATTTACTCCTGAGCGTGCATAAGGCGAGCAAAAAATCAGATTTCACCCGCGCGCCCGATGAAACAAAATATACACAAAGCCTCGTGTCAGAGTGCGATAGACGATATAGTTTTGAGCGCATTACGAATGTAAAAAACGACAAATATGTTATTTTGTATATAATTCCGAAACTAAAAGTAATTACATTAAATGCCTTGGCATAGCCTTTACTCATATTTAAATGTAATTAATTATCAAATTTTTGTCTTAATGGTCATAACCATATCGAGTATAAATAGAAAAAATATAAAAATTAGAGGTTACTTCGTGATTATATTTTATCGAGGAAATTTTCTTATTTTATGTTTTTGATATGGGTCAACCCTTGCAAATATCACGTAGTTTGTCATATATTTTTATTTTAAGATTTGGTCTGGAACTTTTCATGTCAAAACAAATAGAAGATGGTAATTATGCATTATGCGCACTCTTAATAATCGATTTTCATATAAGGCCCCCGGTATGAAAAAAATATGAGGAGTAAAATCTACTGAACGAATGATCTCGTTACGGTTTTGTGCGCCATCTAGATAGATGGCGTCATTTGATTCGTTTATTTACCATTTGATATGGTATTAATCTTTTTCTTAGACTAGTAAGCCTTTTTTGCCTATTTAGACAGTCGAACTGGAGGAGTAAACTCCAGTCGTGCGTCGGAACTGACACACACGCTTTTTTATAACCTTTTATACAAATCTTGTCCCGACAATACACTGACTGCACATAACAAACATTTGTATTGGCCATACAGATGTTTGCCGTGGTCTGGGTGTTTGTGCAGTCCTTGTGGGTCTCCCCACCGTGCCTCGGAGAGCACGTTAAGCCGTCGGTCCCGGTTGTTATCATGTACACCTAATAGCGATCGTTACTCATAGTAGGGAATATATCCGCCAACCCGAATTGGAGCAGCGTGGTGGATTAAGCTACGATCCTTCTCCTACATGGGGAAGAGGCCTATGCCCAACAGTGGGATATTACAGGCTGAATCGTGTATACTAAACCTACGCATTTTACCATCGTTAACAGTACTCGACAATTACAGGCCGTAACTCTAATAAACAAACGATTAAACCATTTAAAGCCAACGATTATACACGAAGCCCGACCTTGGAACTAGGCACAGTTATCAATAAAAGATCACCCAATACATTTATTAAGCGACATTATGGCATTGTACGCATTGCATAACTGTGAGTAACGTCTTTGTATGCAACGCTCGCGTGCAATCGATCATCAGTTTAAAGCGACCTTGTAAAAATATATAAAACGTTTATTGGGATAGCTAAAGTCAAAAACAATTATTTTTCTTTTAAGTAATATTTCTATTTTAAGTAGGTTTTCTTTTAAGTAGGAAATAAATCGTAATCTCAAAAGCTTTTATGGACTAATGTGAATAGTCGTGGTTTGATTCTATGTGTATCTAATCTATGTGAATCTCCCCACCGTGCCTTAGAGAACATATAAAACTGTCGTTCCAGGTTTCTATCACAGTATTCTGATAGCTTTACTCATGGTTGTTTGACTACCTGAAAATTCATAGTCAAGCACCATTGTGGATTAAGCCTCAACTCTAATATAAATTTAGTAATAAAGAAGACGTATGGTCCAGTAGTGAAACTTTTGTACGTGATAATTAAGATTTAAATTTTAATTTATTGTCTCTTTTCAATTAAGTGGTGTAAGTTTAAGTTTTTTTTCAAAATAATTGATTCATGATTCAGTTCAATAATTCATGATTTCTATATTTGTATTCGTGCTTTCAACCTAAATGTGAACTCAGAAAAATATGTCAGTACTGAGACTTTTGTGCTTATCGAATTACAAGTCTTGAGTCATGCTGGCAGAATTACATATAATACTAATGTAGGTGTATTAGTTATATTAAATAAAAAGCAATATGTAATAATAAAAGACAAAATGTAAAACTTGGTCGGCATTAGCTTTTCTATTGTTTTTGGCCGAATGTTCCTAACTTTAAATATTTTTTATAAAACGAAAATTGTTTGTTTAAATTATATAGTATCATAAAATATCAAAAGTAAATTAAATTTTAGAACTGTGCAGTACATTTGGACTAATAGCATCTTTCGAACGCGCTGTAAAATAATGTAACTTATTAAAAATATCACATATATAAGACAGTTACATTACATCTGACTGCTATGTAACTTATTGCAGACGCAATACGACAAAAACACTTGTTAACAAATTCCTAACAATTTTCAATACGAGAGCGGTGGTGAAGTGAAAGAAGCTACGTACGGCCTCTTGCGAGCTCTTGTGAGTGATGAATATTTCTTTCATGTTTCTGTAAACATGCTATCTAACAGAAAACACTTTCAAACTTACTTCTGAAATTAGCGAGTTGAAATAAACACATGATATCATCAGCTTTATAAAATTTGGAATAGACTACATAGTATATTCTAGAATAGGTGTGATAATTTTTTGAAGTAAAACTTCTATACGCTCGCTTGACTTGGGGAATAAGCTGGTGAATGCGAGACGAGAGCGTTACGAAAAGTGTGATTGGACAAGGCGAACGGAAGTTGAGACGGAGATTAAGTAAGGGGATTAATTTTCTTTTTGTCTTCTCCATTCTACCTAAGATAGGCTAAAACATTTTTGCGATTTTAACACTATTGCAGGCCATTAGTTGAAATGAATGAATTCATTGTAATTTTGTCGTCAGCCAGGCACATTGAATGTCAGCCACTAGTGAAGTTTCTTTTTCAAATTTCGTGCCATTGTTTTCACCTTGCATCTTACATAAATGATTAAAATGTATGGACTGAGTGACGCTGTATTTCATGCGTTGTACTTTATTCACTTTTAAAGAGAATTAAAATTTTAATTAGTAAGATGACGTAAGGGTGCTTTTGAAACCTATTGGAATAAAGTTATTTTCGTTTCTGATTTTGATTTTGATAACGCATAGTTCTTTTTCACGCGCCGCGGTGGCGCAGCGGTTACAGCACTGGATTGCGACTGACTGTTGCGCGGGCGCTTGCGGGTTCGATCCCCGCACACGACAACATTTGTATTGGCCATACAGATGTTTGACGTGGTCTGGTTGTTTGTGCAGTCCTTGTGAGTCTCCCCACCGTGCCTCGGAGAGCACGTTAAGCCGTCGGTCCCGGTTGCTATCATGTACAGTGTACACCTAATAGCGATCGTTACTCATAGTAGAGAATATATCCGCCAACCCGCATTGGAGCAGCGTGGTGGATTAAGCTCCGATCCTTCTCCTACATGGGGAAGAGGCTTATACCCACCAGTGGGATATTACAGGCTGTATCGTGATCGTGATCGTGATAGTTCTTTTTCAACTAGTCTTACTCGATTGCATACAATATAATGCGCCAATGATCTCAGAATTTTTAAAAGTATCATAGTTTTATTTTTAGTTTTTATTATATACATATTATTGAAATAGCCTACATTAATAGTTGTACTGTCAAGTTTATGTTGTTATGTACTAGTTTTATATCTCATTGTGATCACTTGTCAATCACCTTTATATGTATCTGACCAGAATATTAAGCAGCTATCAGCCAGTTCCGATAAGCAATCTAGTTCTGATTTCGTTTACTACCAATTGCTTTGTGATACCAATCATATTCATAGAATCGTAAACTTTAAGTTAAAATTCAATTAAACAATTTTGAAATCAAGTTCCTTTTAATACAAGCGAAAAATCTGGTATTAACCGCTGAACATCAAAAAAGTTGTAATGATAATTTTAGTTTATTTAATTTATTAACTTTTATTTAATTTAAGCACGGACAAACTGATTAACAAACATCGAGTAGGTACCTACTTACAAAAAAAATTAACTTATTCTATTTCTTTAACGATAATTTTAAAAAATATGAAAATAATGTACAGACACATGTTCTATCGAATATTTGTAAAAATTAACGTTATTACTTCATAAATTTCAATCAAAATGTTTAAATAAAATATTGTATCGCGAAATTCATTCCTTTTCGACATACAGAAAAATATGAAAACCTCAACAACATAAAATAATTAATCAAATAGATATATCCATTCATTAATTCATTTATTTGGTTTAATGGCAACATTAGATTTAATTGGTATGGGTCAGTCTGACAGGTGTCAAATAATTTTGTTTTAACGCCCAAAAACAAAGTTATTACACAATCAATTTTCAGATGATTTAAATTCAGGAAATGAAGAGAAATTATCTTTATTTGCAACACAGTCATGCATGAATATAAAAAAGAAGAAACGAAAAAAATTATTACGTACAAAAATTAGGTAACCCTACAGTTCAGTAGTTTTTAAACCAAACAAAACGCATTTTTTTACAATACTCACAATACTCTTAGACTTAACATTGAAGTTCTTGCGAGTTGCGAATAGCAAAAAAAAAACAATAAGTCTTAACTCTTGATTTTAATAAAGTACACATACCTACATGAGTTATAATTAAATCAAAGATGTACAGAAATATGGAAAATTCGAGAAAATGTACATCGAATTTGTCGCGGCTATTTCTGTGAACGAGGAAAAGGAAGTGGGTCATAAGAACGGTGTAAGACGTCTCGGTACTGGCGATGTTACTAATGATCACTTTAAATATGACTCGTACGAAAAGTGATCACGTAAGGAGAATTTGAGACTTTCGTATAGTTTAGTTATTTATTTAAGGTCTAGTTGTCTGTACAGTACAGACAACTAGACCTTAAATAAATAACAGTACAGTACAGACTGTACTAAGCCCATATTGTCTTCTGCTATACATAATACAAATAATAATCAATGCAATGTCTTACATCCAATTTATTATCTAGAATATTATTACAGTATATGTTATCTACTACTACTATATTTCTATATGTTCTATACATATTTACGTCTTTCCACAAACTATAAATTATAAACATTTTCAACTTCATCATAATCACCCAGAAAGCTTACACGCAATATCGTATGTGTACCGTTTAGAACTATAGATAGACAAAAATATTTACTCGATTATTTGGAGTTTATTGTGGACAAGTCCACAATTCTTTATTTTTTCATATACATATATTCATTATACTTTTGGGCGATAGAAAGTGTAATCGGTTTGCTTATCAAAATCATTGTTTATTAAGAGTAAATCCTATTACTAGAATTAAAAAAAAAATTACCTTTTTTAAAAATATTTCATATTGAATTTTTTTTTATTTCAATTTAGGTACATAAGATTTTAAATGTACTCAGATAACGTCGCGGGTACTAACAAAGCGGGTCACCAAGTCACACAGATCACGTGCCAAGTCACATAGTTCCATAGTCGCGACGCGTATCACAATTCGTTAAACCGTCTTTACACGTTACGTATCTCTCTATCCGCCGCAAGCTTTACAAACTCCCAGAAACGTAAATTTCGCATTCGATTCGAGTACATTATTAAGATTTTATCTAAAGTTCGTATCTCAAATTGCCGACGATTCGCGTATCGATTGAATACTAAAAGAGGATAACAATGGTCGGACGATATTTTAAAAATTTTCGTAACCGGAACATTTTTACAACCGGACATTTAATTAAATACGCTTTATGGGTTATTGTTGTCTGTTTTTAAATTGGTGTTGCGAAAATGAATATTATCATCATATAATTATATTAATACGCTAAGGCTTAGGTTAAGATGTTTGCCTCCCTTTTTAGAAAAAAATCTTACAATAACTCCATATAAATTATATGTAAATCATTTTATAAATAATTGCTTGCTCTACCGGCATCCACAACTAAAAAAAATATTATTGCTTTTGTTTTTGAAAATAATTAATTATTAAAATTGTATATTTATATGACGACTTTAATATTGAAACTACGTCAACATATAGGTAGGGATCCCTAGTACATATTTTTCACCCGATTAGTATCAAGCTAATTTTCCGGGAGTAGCTTCATTTTGATGAGACGAACAAAAAGTTTCTCTTCGAAAACTCTCGATTGTGGTAGATAATAGAGTTAGCAGTAGATAGAGCAGCAGTGAGCTTAGGACCGGGATAACGTACCACGTAATTTGTAGGACAATATTACCATCAAATTATATAAATATTAACTAACTAAAAGAAAAAAAAAATCAGAAAAAAAACAATTTTTGATGACCTTACGAGGTCATCAAGTTGATGACCTCGTAAGGTCATCAAAAATTATTACTAACCAGCTGATTTTTTTTCTTTTAGTTAATTAATATTTATATAATTTGATGGTAATATTGTCCTCCAAATTGCGGAGTACTTTATCCCGGTCCTACGCTCACTGCTGCTCTATCTCCTGCTAACTTTATTATCTACCACAATCGAGTTTTCGAAGAGGAACTTTTTGTTCGTCTCATCAAAATGAAGGTACTCCCGGAAAATTAGCTTAATACTAATCAGGTGAAAAATATGTAGGTACTAGGGATCCCGTACTAATAGTTGACGGTCCATTCAAATTGTAATAGTAATAAATTTAGTCAACCTCGTCATTTAATTCACTTACTTTTGTCAATTTGATACAAATTAATTTAGTACTAGGAGTAAAATATTAATTTTAAAGTACCATTTACTGTACCGCAACGATTTTTGCGGTTCCATTTTTTCTCGTTAAAATATAGCCTATGTCGCTGAGTGATAAAAACCATTCTGTTGGGGAAAGAATTTTTATAATCTACGCAAATCAAGTAGTTTTTGAGTTTATCGAGTTTATCCGTTACAAAAAACAACATTCAAATCCTTCCTCTTAAAAATATTAGTATACAATCTCTAATATAAATTAACAATTACACCTAACAATACTATCGGTGAAATTATTTAAATATAAATACAAACAAAATTTGAAATAACCAATAATAATTCCCTACTTATTTTAAAGCAAATAACAATAACAACTTTATATTCTAATGGCGGTGTGGTATCTTATACTTGACCGGATTCGTAAAGTAAAATTAACCTAATCAGGTCACGAACTAATTTCAATGTTCCCAAGACAAATTATCATTTCTATTTGATAGCCTCTATTTAATTTAGGCTACTCTAGTCGTTCTATACTATTTGCGTGATTAATTTATATTTGAGGTTACTTCTCTGCTTTCAGAAGTAATGGGGTGACTTTTTACAGCCCATTATTTTCTTCGATAAAATGGCAAGGTACATTTTTTTTCGAAATGTTCTGTAGAACGTCTGATATTGGCATGCTTAGAAAAATCTTATCTTTAAGATGAGAAAGTGTGGATTATAGAGCTTTAAAAATTTGATAGTCTCTAAATTTTACTGAGTAAAGAAATGAGTTCTTTAAGTCGCAAAATTAATAACATTCTTTAAAACACTTATTAAAATACAATGTTTGTGTACTAAACAAAAAATAGCACACAAAAAAACTTCGATTTCTGTTATATTTGCGGCACCACTTTCCAAATCACGGTCATCATACAATAAAAATTTGTTGATGAGAGGACATGCTTTTGCTTGGGAGTAATGTTTATTCAATTATACACTTTAAAATACTTATAAATATTTATTTTGTGTCAAGTGTGTAACGTTAAATCATCACTCAGTTTTTAGGTGAGTACACTTAAACTTGAATTATATTTTAGACACTAAATAGTGGAACCGACAGACGTTGTTCTTTCATGTGAATCGTCAAATGCGTGTAACGGAAATAATCGTTAATTATTCTGTTATTTTTTTTAATTTTCTTAATTTTTCATACAATAAAAACCTAAAAAGTGTCGGTCCAGCCGATCTCAGTTTTACTCAGTGATTCGTTTTGAAGTAAAATTTCTTTATGCACGCTTGACTTGGGGAGTAAGCTGGTGAATTCGTGACGAGAGCGTTATGAAAAGTGTGATAGGGCGAGGCGAACGGAAGTTGAGAGAGATATATAAGTTAGTGACAATAAAAAGAGAGAGAGTTGCGTTTCGTAAGTTTTACCTCAGTCGTGTGGTCTAAAGCAGTGTTCCGCAAACTTTTTCTGTTCAAGGTACACCTAGGAATAAGAAAATATTTTGGAGGTACACCACAAATAAAAAATCATTTTTAAGTAACATTAACCAACATTTATTTATTAATCACCGAAACAATATTTATGATTAATCAATAAACGTAAACTTCATTTTTCCGAGGCACACCAATAAACGACCACATTACACCAGTGTGCCATGAGTGTGCCGCGGTACACCATTTGCGGAACACTGGTCTAAAGCACACTCGTTTTTTATTCACAAGTAGGTATTATATGAATAGATTGGATAAATTCAAATATAACAAAAAATATCTTTAAATATAGCGGATTTCTTCTTTATTACCTTTAACAGATTCTTTATATGCAAAATAACGAAAAAAAACCAGGCAAGAGCGAGTCAGAATTGAAAGGCAAACACGAAACGCTTGTGTACGTCTCGATGAAATGTAAATACCGAATAATATTTATATAACATATTTTTTTATTACAAGCTAAAATCACCTAAAAACTCGTTTTATATTAAGACTGTCTTTGATTTTTTACTCCCTTTTTATTTTTGTTATTTGAAAAATCAATCATAATATTATGTAAAAGTTTCAAATTTTCAATGTATTCGTAAATGGAGAATATATTCGTCTTTTTTTTTTATTTACCTCGATTATCATTTTGAGATTTCCGATATTTCGGCGACATTACAGATACCATTACCACGGGCGATGAGTCGTTAATCTCAAAATTACAATAGTGGGAATCTCAAAATTAATATTAATGACCGTAAGAGCATATAATTGTGTTTGCTGTTTGCTCGCAAACGAAAAAAAAACCGACTTCAATTACATCGACAAGTAATACATACGCGCTATTAATATATTTATAAATAAAAATATTACTCAAAAAGTTGTATTCAGATCTCGATGTAATTTAAACAAAACTACGTGACAAGTATTAGCTTTCGATTAAAGTAAAAATCGGTACACAGAGTAAAAAGTTATCTTATACTATTAAACGAGCAATTCTTGTATATATATATATATATATATATATATATTTTCTGAATCCCGGAATCGGCTCCAACGATTTTCGTGAAATTTAGTATGCAGGGGATTTCGGGGGAGAAAAATTGATCTAGCTAGGATTCATTTAAAAAAAATATCGTTTTATCCCTGTTTTTAGGCAATGAAAAAATATCATTAGAGTACGAAGCTTAATTTCACTACTGTCAACATAGCTGTAATAGCGTTATTAGGAAATCGGCGGGTGTCAAATCGTCTTGACCCGGGTTCGAATCTCAGTCTCCAGATTATTTTTTTTTCTTTTTTTTTTAATTTCACTCGTGATTTATTATTTAAATAAAATTAAAATTTAAAAATAACGAGAAAAAATAAAAAACAAAAAATAAAATGAAAATACCGAGCTAGGCACCTGGTCACCCAGGTACTGCGATATAATTCAACGTACGTCGACGAAAAAGTAGTCAAGTAAATACGCATTATTAGATATAACTCTAAAAGCACTTGTCAGATCTCAATTAAATTTAAATGGGACCACATGATACGCAACACCTTTCAATTAAAACAAAATTGATCGAAATCGGTCCAGCCAGTCAAAAGTTCTGAGCTAACAAACATAAAAAAATACAGTCGAATTGAGAACCTCCTCCTTTTTTGGAAGTCGGTTAAAAAACTTATAAGCAATAGACATAGAAAGACCCTTCTTCTATATAGAGAAGAGGCCTATGCCTGTGGGATGTTTTTGCTGAATAAAATAATCAATCCATACATAGTTTGTCAAAAGCAAAAATATTTTAAAAAATTGCGTTCGTAAAAAGTACACATGTCAGAAGTGAAACTTCTTTAACAAACTATTTAAAAAAAAAACAAATTCAAAAAAACAAATTTAAAATACAAAAAAAAAGCAATTGAAAAAAAAACAAAAAGCCAACGTCACGCGGTGTTCCCAGGCGGTCACCCTTCCCAGTACTGACCGTCCCTGACGTTGCCGCGTTACCGGTCGGTCGCTCAAATTTTACCCCTCACGCGCCTAAAGAAGTTTCACTTCAAAAAGTAATAATGTATCGTAATTTACGTACGGAACTCTAAAATATAGATATTAAGACGTGGTATTGAACCCTAATACTAAAATACGCAATACGGTACGGTGGGCAAAGCTCATCAATTGGCTTGTGATCATCTTAATCGAACGCAATTGGACGACTTGCTTCTGGGAACGCTTATTGATGGCCCTTGACTTCTGTGTTGTTTCTTTACGATAGAAATTATTTTACATTTTTTTTTAGAGTTTAATCCTTAAGAAGCGATATTAGCGGTATAAAAAATATTATCTATACTAATATAACAAAGCTGAAGAGTTTGTTTGTTTGTTTGAACGCGCTAATCTCAGGATCTACTGGTCCGATTTGAAAAATTCTTTCAGTGTTAGATAGCCCATTTATCGAGAAAGGCTATATATAGGCTATATATCATCACGCTAAGACCAATAGGAGCGTAGCACCAATGAAGAATGTTTCAAAATCGGGGTTTTTTTCCAGCTTCCGCGGCGTAAACGGTTCAACTTTCACTCAAATAATGTTTGACAGAATTAGTCCTATTCCACGGGGACGAAGTCGCGCGCAGAAGCTAGTATTATATATATATAAACAGTAAAGATAAATGTTTTATATTTTATTTATTATATTATGTCTGTCGTGCTAAAGGAGTAAAATCCGGTCGCCATCTCTTTATAACTAACTGAACTGGCAGAAGTTGTCCTGTCTAACGAACTGTCAAACTTGTGAATTTTATTTTATCGTTACATTTGCTGAAAATTTGTTATTTTCTCTTGCGATTTTTTTTTTTTTTTTAAATATTTAATTCCGTAAGAAGTTAAGAACATTGTTTAAATATTACAAACTTTTAAAGAAATTGTCGTCATACGGTTTGTTTAAGTGGAAAAAGAATCGTTTTTACACATAAAGTTATACGAAAACATTTGCACAAAACTTTTAAAAGCGTTACTTATACGAAAATATCGTGACTGAATTAGGTCACAAAGTTTCAAATAGCCGTCAAACAAAAATTTACAGTTCTTTTCACGCTTCAGCCTGTAATATCCCACTGCTGAGCATAGGCCTCGTTCCCCATGTAGGAGTAGGATCAGAGCTTAATCCACCACGCTGCTCCAATGCGGGTTAGCGGATATATTCCCTACTATATATGATTAACGATCGCTATCAGGTGTACATGATAACTTCTGGGCCCGACGGCTTAAGGTGCTCGCCTAGCACGTTCATCAGACAGTTCTTTTACTCAACTATAATTAACATATTATGTCAAAAAAAATAAACTTATTACGCTTGACATTGTTAGTTTTTTTTCATCTTATATTATAAATCCGTGGGATAAAACTGTAAATAGTTATTAGATGATTATTATCTATACTCTATAAGTATATACTATTAATTAATAAATAAAATTGGAGTGTCTGTTTTTAATATAAAAATAACCACTTTTTACTAAATGCATATGGATCTATGCACGGAACATAGGTATACCAAAATAACATTTTTTACAATTTTTGTCTGTCTGTCTGTTTGTTCCGGCTAATCTCTGAAACGGCTGGACCGATTTTGACGGGACTTTCACTGGCAGATAGCTGATATAATAAGGAGTAACTTAGGCTACTTTTAATTTCGATTTTTTTTTTATAACTGCGATCTGAACAATATCTTTTTTGCTAAATTCCACGCGGACGAAGTCGCGGGCACAGCAGCTAGTTGTAAATAATTTCTAACTACAGCCAACTTCTTGTTTATAATTAAATACTTTCAAAGGTTAATAATTAATTAGCTACGTATATGGAATTAAATATTGATTGTTGGTGTGAAATTTAAATTATTTATCATTAATTAGTGACAAATAAGATTACCATGAAGTCATTTTAATTATTTAACCGATTTTTTTCTTTTAAATGTTTTTTTTTTTAATTGAAATAAAAATCTCAAAAGGATCGATATATTTTAATTCCGGTTTGTTTATAATATACTTTCTTTTAATATTACCATCTCGATTGTGGTAGATAATAGAATTAGCAGGAGATAGAGCAGCAGTGAGCGTAGGACCGGGATAACGTACCACGCAATTTGTAGGACAATATTACCATCAAATTATATAAATACTAATTAACTAAAAGAAAAAAAATCAGCTGGTTAGTAATAGGTTGATTTTTTTTCTGATTTTTTTTCTTTTAGTTAGTTAATATTTATATAATTTGATGGTAATATTGTCCTACAAATTGCGTGGTACGTTATCCCGGTCCTACGCTCACTGCTGCTCTATCTCCTGCTAACTCTATTATCTACCACAATAGATAGTTTTCGAAGAGGAACTTTTTGTTCGTCTCATCAAAATGAAGCTACTACCGGAAAATTAGCTTGATACTAATCAGGTGAAAAATATGTACTACGGATCCCTACCTAATATGGCAGTGGTCTCCAAAATTTAAAGCTTTGGGGCCGTAATGATTGATTCAGTGTGTTCCAAAGGCCAAAACAGTTTTGATTTTTCTGCTCTTAACTATAATATATTATATTAGAAGCTTAGAGACTTTAGTTTTCGCTTTTGCAGGCCGGATTGATAGCACGGGAGCTGGCCGGATTTGGTCCGCGGGCCGTAGTTTGGAGATATCTGTTCTATGGTATAAAACACAAACGCCCAGACCACAACAGACATCTGAATGTCCTATACAAATATTTATCATGAGCAGGGATTGAAACCGCGACTGTTAACGCGGCAGACAGTTTTTAAAACCACAACAACGTATCCGAATTCTTACCGTATAGAAGAACATAGACAATACAATATACACTTTATTTTAATAAAAGCTTTTAATAAACATAAATTCCTAAAATTGGGTTTCTAAAGTTGAACGAAAACAAGTAATTCCTTTTTTTATTCGTTATGGTCAGGACAGAGTATTTTTTTAAGAAAATTAAAAAAAATCTATATATTCACGAAAAAAATATAACGACACGAAACTTTAAGGTCAGCTAGTGTTAAATAAAGCCACGAGTTGACACTAGGTCTATTAAATCATAAGGTAAGATAACTCCCACGTGATACGCATTGTGCATAATGTAGCACATCAAGTAACGCATAGTCGTTAGATCTAGTTAAACATTAATTTATTTAATTCTATGACATCTATCGATTTATATAAAAATAAATCTATGGGGCTTAAAATGCTAAACTTTGTTATAATTTATATATGTTTTTTTAAATATTATCTTATTATTACGTTATACGCAGCCATGGCTATCTATTCTTAAGGCAACAAATGCCTGGAAAGCTTTAACGGTATTAGATAGGTTGGATTTGAATAAGATAACTTTCAGTCAAGTTTTGTGCTATTCATTGATATATTTCAGTTCATATGATAATGAGATCCTGTATTCACTTTATATTGGTCTTCGACTACGAAATAATGTGTGGCGAAATTATAAATATAAAATAAAAGTAAAAAACCTTTTTAAAAAAACAAGCTTTTATTTGAATGCGCTAAAACGAAAAAAAGACAAATTTTTACTTTAAAACTTTTACTATCTACTTATAAAGTCAATACACATAATATATAATATGATACAAAAGCTTGTCGCGAGATATGAGTACTCGTATTTCCTTAGTTTGAAAATTTTAATCACATCAATTTATTTAATTTAGGTACTTGTTTACAAGCAAATCTCGCGACAAGCTTTTTATCATATAGATTATGTGTAATGACTTTATAAGTAGGTAGATAGTAAAAGTTTTAAAGTAAAAATTTATTTCTTTTCGTTTTAGCGCATTCAAATAAAAGCTTGTTTTTTTTAAAAGGTTTTTTACTTTTAATTTATTTTTGACTTTTTAGTCGTTTATCACGTCACTTTATTCGAATTATTCTTAGCAAGCCCTTTCATTTGATACCCATATTGTGGAAGTGCACTAAATTCACTCTCACATTCTTGGATATGCCGCCATATTGGATTTAGAATGACGTTACAAAGTTAACCATGCATTGTCATCCAAATCGAACCTGCATACAAAATTTCAGCTCAATTGGTTGAAGATATCTGCTTCAAAATTGAGTTGCAAGATTTCACCCTAACTTACATTAAACTTACATACATACATTGCAAGTTAAATAAAAGCTTGTAAAGTTGTAATAACAAGTATCGACGGCTAATAAGTAATTTAACCTATTTAAAAAGTACTAAATCTAAAAGTATACTAATTTATTTGACTCGGACAGGACAGATCTTAAAAATAAAATTCTTCTGCGGAAGAGATAGATCTGCTAATAGAACTAAACAAATAGAGAAAAATGTCATATATTATATGAAACGAGCACGCGTGATCAACTAGTATAACATAAAGATAGCATTCGGTCGTCGACTAACGAATATCCACATTATTTTTCTGTTACAACACGGATCATAAAATATTATTGTCGGTGGGTGGAGAACTATAAACTTGATATGTGTTACTGAATTCGGATGAGAAGCCGGGATCTGTTTGTCTTGGTTTGTCGACAACTAATTATGTTTTAACTATTCTTATTTATATCGAGAGAGAGATATCTGGGCTCCGGTTTCTTATATTATGGTAAGCTGTAAATATTGCTAAAAAACTGATCATAGTTTAAATTTACAATATTTAATAGTTAAGAATAGATATAATTGTTATTGGTATATTAAATGTTTACAAACGTCGAGCTTAGCATTAAGCTTGTATTTTCTACCATTTTAAAGTGAAACTTTTATTACATCGCCCCAAAAATTTTCGTTCATTTTTTTTAAATGTAAGTAAGTCGGCAAACAAGCGTACGGCTCACCTGATGGTAAGCAAATACCGTAGCCTATGGACGTCTGCAACACCAGAAGCATCGCAAGCGCGTTGCCGACCCTATCCCCAATTCCCCCCCAGGAGCTCTGGTCACCTTACTCACCAACAGGAATACAACACTGCTTGAAAGCAGTATTATTTAGCTGTGTTCTTCTGTAAGGTCGAGGTACTACCCCAGTCGGGCTGCTCCATTTTTTTAGCAGGAAATTTCTTGCTGTGCCCTACCTCAGTTCATCTATCGCATGTCGCAAGTGTTCCGCGGTATTTGAGTGTTTTGATCTGTGTATTATTAATGTAAATTGTTTTTATTCACAAAAGTTTCACTTGCATCGTGGATTCATAAAACCACACAACTCTTTTTTTTAAACTTTACCTAAATAAATTTATCGAAATGACAAATATAATTTCCTTGTTTACTTTGTAATAAGCAGGGCTCGGATAAATATGTATTAAAAAATTCAAAATATGTACATATAATATGGACCAAAAATTGTAAAATATGGAAAAAATATGGAAAAATATGGAAAATAAAAATTAGTTTTTCCGAGTCTATATAGTAATAATCAATGTATAGAACTATAGAAGACATTCAAACCGAAAATCGTGTAAATTAAAAATATGTATTTACATATTAATCCGAGCCCTAGTAATAAGTATGCTTCTTACGAAATTTTACGGGCTTATATACTATATAAATAGTAAATACAGAAAATTTCGTAAGGAATAGTAGAAATGGAACATTACTCATCAACATCAACCAGACAGGCAAAAACTATCGCGATTGAAACCGCGCGTTTATCATATAATCATATTTAGACAAAACAGTAAATCTGGGTGCACTAGATTAAATCAAGGTGATGTAGTACAATGCCAAATAGAGTCCCGTATCCACTTGACCCAGCCATTACGCCGATTTGTGCGTCACTGATAAGACTATTTTAGTGATGTATCACCTAGCAACAAGTATCGATATATTTAAAGTTTATAAATCTTCTTCTTATTAGCTATCTATATCTAGTAAATTATTACATTATAGTAAAAATACAATTTTGAAAATGCTCTTAACATATTCGTGCTCATGTCGGATATCCTTAATTTAAATTTTATTTTCTTTCCCACTATTTTTATTTCTGTGTAAAGAATAATTAGAATACTTTATTTATTTATTTTTTCTTTTATCTAAGACGAGGGGTTTTTAGGCTATAATTGCAATGTTTAACAAAAAATTATTATACTGTTATTTTTTTATTAAGAAAATTGTAAAGCTATGTGTTGGGTTCCTATATAATAAAAAAAAATTAATAGGCAATTTTTAACTAAAACAGGAAACCACATAATACGAAAAAAATCCTCCTTTTATGAGTTTAATTATTGGATTTTCTTATCGTTAGCCTTATTATTATAGCCCGAACGAAACATATTGCTATCCGCAAACATTGCTCGACGGTACTCTAAATCAAATTGTGTCTCATTGTTTTGGGTATTAAAATGTTCTAAAAATTAATTTTGATAAATATGATTTGACTTATTTCATTTGATATTGTAACGATGATGGAAACGAACAGTACATTAATAAAGGCAAATAAATCGAACACATGAGCGTCAGAGAGAAACTAGTGCAGATAATAAAACTGTAAAGTGCCAGATATAAAATTAATGTTTCAGCATAAGAAATAAATCGATCTTTGCCAATAGTTTCTTTGAATGCTTTTATAGCCTTTTAAGTTTTTCTAGCGTTTCATTTTTTTACTGGACTATTGCCAAAAAAATTTTTTATATTCAAAAAGAAAAATAATATCAAATTTATTTGATACAGAAATAAATTAGAGATTATTTTACTCGGGTAGTTATAAAAGTGACTACGCTACGACTATATAGTAAATACCCATAGTTTTGATTAAAATTATTGTCCTTCTATATTTAGAAATTAGTAGAACAGCTTAAAATAAGAAAAATAAAACTTGACATCAATTTAAATAAATCAGATTTACATCACCTTATTAAATTATCAAAAATTTATACTTTTTCATCTATTTTAATCCCTCAGTAGATATTGAGGTCCACTGGTCTTTTCTAGCGAGTTGCAGTAGTTTTATATGCAGATAGATTTTCAGTTTTTTAGGCCACGTGCATAGGAGTAAAGAGAGTTTTCATTCCATATTCTAAAGTAAAATCATTTCTCAAATATACTATTATAACTGCAATAAATGCATCGATCTAAATACATCGCGTTTTCGCGTTTTATTTACTTTGTCTACAGAACCTGTCACTTAAATGATAAATTACCAAGTAACACGAGGAACAATATTAGTTTTATGAATGTTTATTTGTTCGCTCTATTAATATTGTTACATTTAATCATAATCTTGTTTGTTTATACAAACTGCTTACGAAATGAAATCATTATTGTAACTAGATAAGTGAAATGGATCACATTAAAGAGGATTTATGTACTTATGTGTGTATTATAAAAATATAATAATACATAAAATTTTAATGTGGTTTTTTATCTAACCATACGAAACAAAATACTAAGCCCTATGGCGTAGTTGACATTGACCCTACTTTTCACCTTATTATATTTTTTCTACTAGTTTTTTGATCTGCGATCGAATCGAAGGCTATGTTTACAGTCGTTTTTTGACTCTCCCTATTTTTTTTCTATCTATCATTAATTTGTTAGTCAATATAACTTACAGCATAGATTTTAAATTTCCTACCTATATATATAGTGTAGTACGTACAGGTACAGACGACCGTGAATATATTAATAATATTTAAACATATTTAAAATATCGATAAATTAAAAACTACACACATCACTACTCCCCGAACCCCTGTTACTCGGCGCGCATTAAAATCGTTATTCAATTGTCCATCTCGTATTGTAGACCAATGATGGCACTTTATTAGACGACACTCGACGTGAGATTAAAAGATTTTCTCGCACTAATCATCCTCTGACCTCCTTACCTTTGTATCTACTTACTATTTTTATATATATATATATATAACTAGGTCGGCAAACAAGCGTACGGCTCACCAGATGGTAAGCGATTACCGTAGCTTATAGACGCTTGCAACACCAGAAGCATCGCAAGCGAGTTTCCCACCCCCGGGAGCTCTGGTCACCTTACCCACCAACAGGAACACAATACTGCTTGGAAACAGTATTATTTAGCTGTAGTCTTCTGTAAGGTCCAGGTACTACCTCAGTCGGGCTGCTCCATACTTTGAGCAGGAAATTTCCTGCTGTGCCCTACCTCAGTTAACCTACCTCAGTTACTAGTGACAATACTGTGCTTACGAATCGGGCACAGCAGGATATATCCTGCTCGAAATCGGAAGTAGTCCGCCTGGGGAAGTGCCTCAACCTTACAATACTGCTCTTAAGTAGCCTTATGTTCCTTTGCAGTTATTAATCACTACATAGTATAAAACAAAGTCGCTTTCTCTGTCCCTATGTCCCTATGTCCCTATGTCCCTATGTCCCTATGTATGCTTAGATCTTTAAAACTACGCAACGGATTTTGATGCGGTTTTTTTTAATAGCTAGAGTGATTCTTGAGGAAGGTTTGTGTATATAATTTAGTATACTTTTATGTAAACTAGCAGAATTACGGCGATAAATGTTGAAGAAGTCGTAAAAAATCGCTCCAACTGGGAGCTTTCCACGAAAACGCCACGTAAACTAGCAAAGATACAGTTTAGTAATGTACTAGCGAATTCAAAATCTATAAAAATTCTACAAAAAAGTCCGCGAGAGCATATCTCTATCTCTTACGGTTGACTTACAATAACCACGTTTATGTTCAAATTTTTAATTAAAAACCTTACGTTATTTTCATAGCTATTTTCTTTAGTTCAGTATTAATCCTTATCCATATAAATATGTTAGTTAGCTTAGACATTTAATGCAGATTAAAATTGCCCTTCACACTATATCAATCAGATGAATAGTTTTTGAGATATCGTCGTTAGAAGCAATTAGCAGCGAAACATTTAAAGTTCCTAAAGCGCCTACTATGCTATGCCTACTGCGCGGCGAGTCAATCCCCTCTGCCCCGCATGACGCAACGCTCGACCACCAGTACATCTTTATCTTTATACATAGTATAAAATTAAGTCACTTCCCGCTGTCTGTATGTTTAATTGTTTAGAATTTAGATCACTAAAACTACGCATTGAATTTTGATGCGGTTTTTTTTAATAGATAGAGTAATTCAAGAAGAAAGTTTATATGTATAATAATACATGCATAACATGGTAGAAAAACACTGATAATTTTAGACTAGAGGTTTCTAACGTATCTTTTATTGTTGATAGTATTTAGTATCATCATTGCACCCGTGCGAAGCCGGGGCGGGTCGCCAGTATATAATAAGATAAGGCTCCCTAGGGTCAGTGATAGGGTAAGCAAGGCACTTGTAATACTTCTAGAGTTCCAGGTATCTATCTATATAATATAATCTACGTTAGCCGCTTACGATCATGTGGGCCGAACAATTCTTTGCCGACCTAGTCATAAAAAGCACATATTCTCATAAAAACATAAAATAAATAGCTTAAATTAAAATATACGTGTAGGAATTTCCGTCTTAGGGCATGTGTAGGCTTTGGGCACACTCGACTTTGGGGAAAAGAGAAAAGACATCGAAAATGAAAGTGAGTTATTATGTAAATAAAACTACCAGCCTTGTTGTTTCCGGTATAGGTTCTAGGTATCATCACATGTATTCCGATTTAATTTATGTGAACTATGTAATGACTTGCAGCCTGAACTGAACAAAATAGAAACTGCATGGAGACGGCCCATTACTCCCACTGTTGGACAAAAACCTTCTGTCAATATAAGGAAAGAGCTGAGCTTAATCTGGGTGCTGATCCACACTGAACTTTAAATAATTGAAACAAAATAAAACATTATTATAACAACTAGAACTGACGACAATACTACGTTACTCTTGAAAGCACGGTGACGAACGAACTCTTAAACAAGAAACAAATTTTCTATATCTTCGACATCTATCTGCTACGAGCGGGAATCGAACACACAACCAAAGCTGACTGATCTGCGTTGGTAAAACTGTAACACCATTTATTTTATTGAAAGTTGAAACAGTTTTTAGCCAAAAGTTATTTATATTTAAATTATAAATATTTTAAATTAGTATTAATTAGGTACTATTCTTCGAAAAATATATATTTTTTTAATTATAGAACAACCTAATGGTCTAAGATCCGAGATAGCTAAATATTCCCTCATGTCAGTAACCTCAGTCAGCAGTAACCTGGCTGCAGGTAAGTATAGCAATCATAGAGATGGGTGCCTACTACAGTCAGGTATATAATGTAAAATATTAACGGTTTTAGCTTATTACATGTAATTAACATGAGAGGGAAAAGATAAAGAAAAAAAATTTTGTAACAGGCTTGTGGTGGCAGAGGTTGTTTTTATAAATTCACAATATTGAAATCAGCCTGTAAAAAATTGTTTCGTCTAATTAACAGATAAGGAAATATTTTGTTATATCCCGGATCTTAGACCATAAAGGTTTCAAAGTTTTTAAACCGTATTTCAAGTATTTTTCGACCTACATTACAAAATTAGCTGAGACTCATTCACTTGACCACGTTAACTATAACACTAAAACTTGCTAATTGTAAATAAATTACGCGTTATAGTGAAACGGGTAATGGACGTATTTATTGCATTCACATTACACGTGTTAATTGACTTAATTATTGTTCTTTTGATAGAGATAATTGAGAAAGTTTTTCTACTACGAAGTATGGCAATTTCTTATGTTCTCATTTATATTTATTTAGAATTTTATATAAAAAATACAAAACTTCATAAACTTAATGTGTTATTTATATATAGATAGATCAATAATCAAAATATTTACATGTAATAAGTTCAAGAGTTCAGAATTTCGAAAAAATTATTAAATGAGTTTACTTACTATGTAGTTTAGTAAGTAGGTATCTACTCGTATCTTTAAAAAAATCAAAAAAAGAACTTGGAGACTAAAATATAAAAACTCTTTTGTAAATACTTCTTAGCGTTTGAAAAAAGAAAAAATTCAATTTCGTTTAGGCATTAGGCAATAAAAGCAATTTGACACACTAAATTCTACAGTAGGTACAAAAAATGTTAATTGACAGAAATTTGCTACCTTATGTATATGTTTAAAAAAATCAAATTAAGTACTAAATTTTAAAAATAAAACGACTTTCGTAATAGCTATTAGCGTTTAAAAACTAAAGAATGGTATTTCGTTCATCAATAAAAGCAATCAGACGCAATGCTGGATAGTTCGGAAAATGTTTGATGGTGTTCAAACACTCCTTTGATTCTGTAAGCTACTGTTTGAAACACCGCATTGTAAACATTATGGCGTATTTCTTTACTTGTCGGCTTGTAGCAGAGTTTGTAAACCTTTTTCAGTTTTTTTTTGTTTTTTTTTTTTTGTAAGTAGGTATAATGAAATTAACTTTTGCAACTGCTCAGTGATTAATTGAATCAAAAACTGTTTTATAAGTACAATTGAAAGAGGGGATGCGATGATCATTATTGACGGCTACTTACTGTTTAGGTATAAAGAATCGTAACGTTATATTTATTGTAATTTTATTTTTTATGCTTTCAAATAAAGTAAGGTTTCTTACTCATATTTTTTAATATCAGTGGAACTTAAAAACTATGTTGTTATTGAATTTAAGCGTACTTATCTAATTAAATGTGACGTGACGTAGATAGATTTCTCCCTTCCATGTGAAGTGTCTATTACGAGTTTTTTTTTCTTCTTCTCAATAAATCATACTACTTATGACACATTATCTAGCATCCATTTAATTTGAAAATAACAACAAATGTAAAATAACGCTTATATTTTTTTACGGTAATTTTTCTGTTTAAAACCACAACTCCAGTTTATCTACTCTGGATTAATTGGAGCAATGAAATATCTATTTCGGTTAAGAAAATTATGCTCGAGCCCTTGATGTTTTTTTTTTGTTTGTTTATAAAAATATCAAGACGTAGGCCTGTGACTAAAAATTAGTTATGAATCACCGCTATGTTTAATGTAAATAGATTAACTATCTATTCTATTTTTTTTATCTTTCATTCTAAATGCTACAGAAATGACAATTTTCAATATAAAGAAGAAGAAAAAAGTTATTTATGCACTGTAGTGATTTTGCTTAGTTAATATTTGTGTTTGCTAGTAAACAAAAAAAACCGACTTCAATTACATCGACAAATAAATACGCGTTATCAAAGATTACTTGAAAAGTAGTTATCAGATCTAGATCAAATTTAAATGGCAACACATGACAAGCATCAGCTTTCGATTAAAACAAGAACTTTAATTAACATATACTTTCTCGTTCGAGATCCTCTATCCTAGAAAGAATGGACAAGTTACTGTCAGTCTGTATCGAAGATTTAAATAACGATAACTCGAGGTCTTATATCTAAGCACAAATGGAAAATCTTTGTATGAGATGCTAAAGACAGTCGTTTGTTGTTGTCGAAGGAAGATCACACAGAAGGTGAGTTCTTAGAAATAAGTGATTGATTCAAAGGATTCTGTTTTTTGTTGCATTATGTTTTGAACCTCTATACAGGCGAAAATCACATAACGCGATTTTTTCCAAAACGTATTCCTCGCGTAAAGCCGGGGTATTACTGTATTAATTTAATCAAGTGTATGTAAAGATCACATCGTGAGCAATATCTTATAAAGCCAATAAGTGTTATTTGACTTTCTGCAAGTTTATATAACTGCACTGTAATTTTACAAAGCTCTAACAATTCAATTACTATCGCTTTGGGCTATATCTGTTGCAGATTTATTACATGCAGCCTGAGTGCCTCTTAATTACTATCTGTAGTCAGCGACTCGAATAAGAAACGGTGATTCCACTACGAACTGTGACTGCTGGCCCTTTTGTTACAAAAAAAAATATTGAAACTTTTACATATTCAAATCAGTTTCAAAAAAATAATATTTAACGAAAAAAGTATTTGTTATGCGCTATTACTAAAGTCAACTGCTAGGCTACGCCGCTCCGCTAGTATTTTTTTTTTACAAAAAGAGGTGTATTTTCTACAAGTTGTCAGGGCCGGATTTAGGGGAGGGCAACCGGGGCTACAGCCCCGGGGCCTCCACATAAGAGGGGCCCCCACAATAGAGACTGAAAAAAAAATTAAAATTCAGACTAGTAAACACTAGTTCACAACTTTTCCTTTCACATTTTTTTCGCGTTTTATTTTTAAAAAAAATTGTCCATTTTATTTGGAAAAAAATTTGGGGCTAAGGGGCCTCCACTCCTTTCCTTCCACTCCAATTCGGCCCTCCAAGTTGTAATCGCAATTTTGTACGGAATTATATACTTTAAAGGGTAAAAGAGAGCATAACATATAAAATATAAATGTTTCAACGGTCCTAAGTAGAATAAACGCTGATATGATAAAGGGATTCGTAATTGCTAGTCACGTTGATAACTCTCGGATATATTGCTAATAAATTATGCTAATGTCTCTATTGCATTGCGTACATTACAATTAGTTTTATCAATATAAGGGCCACGCTGCGCCGGCTACGATAATTTTACTATCGTAAATCGTCGTACTATGTACTTTATCTAAAGATATTTTTATAAATCTGAATATATAATAACAATTTTACATTCCGGTCGAAAAGCGACTGATGTCTGTGTATGAAATATATTTAAGACAAACTAGTTTTTGATAAGAACAAATCAATTTATTTTAGTGCCGGTTTCACTGGTAGTGGATAAAGTTTTCTATACGACTCTATTTGACTATATTCGACTCTAATCGACTCAATTAGACTCTAACTCTACTCTATTCTATTCTGTTCTGTTATGTTCTATTCTACTCAATTAATAAACTACAACTTTGAGATTTATATTTACGAATAGAAATATCACATAAATATTTTGGAATGCGATGGTAAAAATTTTGGTTACCCTTATCCGTCAAATAGCGTCCTCCGTCCGCGTAATCCTTAACTGAGGTAGAGCACAGCAGGCCTGCTCAAAATATGGAGCAGCCCGACTGGGGTAGCACCTCGACCTTACAGAAGACCACAGCTAAATAATACTGTTTTCAAGCAGTATTGCGTTCCTGTTGGTGAGTAAGGTGACCAGAGCTCCTGGGGGGAATTGGGGATAGGGTCGGCAACGCGCTTGCGATGCTTCTGGTGTTGCAGGCGTCTACAGGCTACGCACGGTCTTACCATCAGGTGAGCCGTACGCTTGTTTGACAACCTAGTTACATAAAAAAAGCGTTATCCTCAACTAGTACAGACCGGCACTAAGGGCCTGTGGTCTGGGCATTTAAGCTTGTGTATTGTATATTTCCGAACCCCCAACATCCTTGTGGGGGCGTTGAGTATGAGACTTTTTTTGTCTGTACAAACATGTTCTGTCAACTGTTGTTGATGATGCTTCGAAATATTGATTGAATATTGAGGGATTTCACTGATCCTGGAAGTCAAACTTGAAACCTCGTAGGTAAGTTTAATTTTGACGCACGACAAACTTCGTGTACAAAGAGTAGCGGGCTAAAGCTCTCTGTCTATGGTATACAAAAACTTTTTCTTTTTTAAAGATATTGCTGCACATATTGTTTTTTTTATTTTATTTATTGTTTTTTTTATTTTATTTTTTGCCAAGAAATTAAAAACCAAGTAACTAAAAACTTAAAGTACTTTATAAATTATAATAGGTACATTAATATTCATGTCTATTGTTTAAAAAGTACGCGTTCAAAGATTCGACAACACAAGGTGAATGCTCCGGAAGAACTTGTACTACGTTGTGCGTGTGCCCTTACAATTGAAAACTTTCAAATTAAATTATCTAAATATGGAGTTACCACTTCAATTACAAGCTACGCGTGATTGTCTCCTGACCTTTCTTAGTAAATAGCCTATGATGACATTTTACCTTTGTACTGATAGGTCTTTTATAATTAACGTGTATTAACAAACTATTCTTCTCTATAGCACCAACAAAATAAAATTTTACACTGATATAATTATGTTTCTTTAAAATTTAATAGTAAGGTTACTACACATTGAATACTTTACATATCTTAAGCTGTATTATAGAACTGTCGTTTATAATAACTAAAGACTGAATTAAAAACGAATTTTTCAATTTTAAAGGTATGCTGAGATGGTTTGGCCATGTCGAGAGAATGAATGAAGAACGATTGACGAAAAAAGTGTATAAGGCGAGTGTGAATGGAAGTGTTGGAAGGAGTAGACCTAGGCGGACTTTTCAAGACCAGATCTGAGACGTCTTGAAAAAAGGCCAGGTCAAGAGTACCCTAAACCGAAGAGCATGTATGAAAGGAATAATGAAAATGAAAGTATGTGTAAGGATCGTAGCGAGTGGAAAGAAGTGGTCTCTGCCTACCCCTACGGGAAAGAGGCGTGATTATATGTATGTATGTATGTTTTCAGTTTTAAAATTCATCTTCATAAGCCAGTAAATTAACAATAAACGACAGAGTAACAAACAATATAATTTAAAAGTCTTACCAGAACTTTCCATGGCAGACAAGACAATATGGACGGACGTTTGATTTTTACTTGTTAATATTGATTAGATAAATGAACAACCCCATGAACGGCTGATGGTTCAATTGTTCTCATATCCGCTCGCTAATGATGCACAAATGAAAGTAACGCGACCGCCATCGCCATGTCGGACATCTTTATTCCGGAATATCAATTTGTGTGCGCAAATTCTTTTTGTTTAAATATCTTGATTCTTTATTTTTTTTCGTTAATTTTATTTCTTAAACATTGTGTTTTAGTCAAGTATTTTTTTTAAATATAATGACATGAATATATTAATTGCTAATTTGAAAGATTGTAGACGATGAATGTTTGTAATGTAGGTATTGACGATATTAATAATTATGTTTGCTCGCAAACGAAAAAAAAACCGACTTCAATTACATCGACAAGTAAAACAACGTAGGTAGACGAAAAAATAATCAAGTAAATACGCGTTATTAGATATAACTCTACGTAAAAGTTCTTGTCAGATCTCAATGAAATTTAAATGGGACCACATGACACGCAACACCTTTCAATTAAAACAAAATTCATCGAAATCGGTCCACCCAGTCAAATCTAACATACCTACATAAAAAAATATAATCGAATTGAGAACCTCCTCCTTTTTTGGAAGTCGGTTAAAAAGAATAAATTTGAAGTTCTGATACCTACATAAAAAAATACAATCGAATTGAGAAGCTCCTCCTTTTTTGGAAGTCGGTTAAAAAGAATAACTTTGAAGTTTGTTGTCGATTCTTCTCATTCTTTAAAACTACTTGAAATAGGTAAGTACTTCAATAAAATTGTTAAGTAACAATATAATAAAATAATTTAAAAAAATCGGCCAAGTTCGAGTCGGACTCGCGCACGAAGGGTTCCGTACCATTGACTAAACTAAATATAAGTAAATTTTCTGTAAAATATTTATTCTGTAAAATATTTATTTAATTATGACGCCATCTATGATGCTTTTAGAAAACTGTTATTATTAGTCTATTGACGAAGTTTTCCTAATTTCTGATAGATGGCGTTTTAGACTAATAAAAAAATTATCGTCCTCCTTAAATGTTTATTATATTTTGTTTTTAGTATTTGTTGTTATAGTGGCAACAGAAATACATAATTTGTGAAAATTTCAACTGTCTAGCTATCGCCGTTCTTGAGATACAGCCTGACAGACGGACGGACGGACAGCGAAGTCTTAGTAATAGGGTCCCGTTTTTACCCTTTGGGTACGGAACCCTAAAAAAAGAAAATTTGCAAGTATATTTAAGACCAATTCATTTTATTTATTGAAGTAAAACTTCTTTACGCACGCTTGACTAGGGGAGTAAGCTGGTGAATGTGTGACGAGAGCGTTACGAAAGGTGTGATCGGGTGAGGCGAAAGGAGCAACGGAAGTTGAGAGGGAGATATAAGTTAGTATAGGTAGAGAGTTACGTTTCGTAAGTTTTACTTTAGTCGTGTGATCTAAATCACACTCGTTTAAGTATGTCTCAAAAAATCTTTATTACATTTTTTTTAAATAAATAAATATACTTTTTTGTCAGTATAATTATGTTGTTGCTTAAACTCTGCTATTCCTCAAAGCACGAAAATGCTTATAAACACGGCGTCTAAGAAGTCCAGATGGCTCTTACAAATAGGTTGCATGTTATTATTATAAAATCTTTATACCCCTTCACCAGACGCGGTAAGCTTCCCTTTGAAATATTAACTTAGAATGTTTCAATCATTTTTTATTAAGTAGATGAATACTAATATACCTATAAGCTTGACAGTTTGTTTGAATAGACAATAATATGTAGCAATTTGATGAATATTTCTTTTTAATTTACAAAGTGTTGGGTTATCTGTAGATTTTGTGAATTGTCAATCTGTTTGTTATATTTTTTTTTGTTGCTTATTTATCAAATAATATATCTTTATTATAAATAATATTAATTATATATATAGGTATAATTACCTTATTTTGCAGTATTATTTACCCTATTAATCTACAGATAGTCTATAAAAAAGGTGTTAAGTAATATTACGTAAAATGTTTTAACATAATATTATCTAAAACCTTTTACAGACCTCTTCAGTCTTCTTAAAACTTTTATTTCTTATAATAGCAAAATTTATTTAAAAAAAAAAATAATAATAAAACACGGTTTTTTTTCACGTTTTTTTTTATTATTAAAGATAATAGTAATAAACTCTGCACGTCTGAAATTGTAACAAAAGTAGGTACATTTTACATATAAATTTATATAGTAATACTTAGTACAAAAATATCCTACTTGTACCTATTCCTAAATTAAATATTACATATATAAATGTAGGCTTTATTCCATATTTATGTAGCTTTGTCATCAAAAGAAAAAGACTAAAAATTTGTTAATTTTAATTTCGTTTATTATCTATAAACTCTTGAATTAAACGAATTAAAATAAATCTTTCACCAACAAAATCAACATTATTTAATAACATTGGCTATAGAGCATCAAGTTATGAGTCACATTAAACAAACGATAACGGAAGTGAGAAGCAAAGGACATTTCATATTTTATAAGTTTGATGATGGCTGTGAACACCTTTTATGGATCCCCGAGGTATTATTTACAGCTGGCGTAGTTTAGCAAGCTATAGACACGACGGAACCTAGAAACGCAAATAGCTTATAGTTCTGAATTCGAATCGTAAGCGCAAAACATCCTGGCAACGAGGAAATGGCGCGCGTGCCGCGTAAACTTCCTGCGACTGCGCCGTGATCGTGCTAGCGAGGAAATTCGCATGGATGTGGCAGTTTTACAGACACCGAATATATGTATTTTTTAATCCACAAGGGTGGAAAAACACGTAAGCCTCTGCGTGATGCTATAGGAATATCTTTGCTCGACGTCTGCACTATCAGGACTCAGGAGCAAGCGCGTTAATGCCGATCAATGTTAGATATGCGCCTATTTAGTTACGACATTTAGTTATTACGTGTATTTCACTTATTATAATGAACTTTTTTGGATTTTGTCGCGCTTTATTAAGTATCTTAGATACCCTACGTTTCGGATACTTTACCAACCATGGTCACGGGAGGACGGTCCTGGGCATCTGGCACGTCGTTCGGGTCGGGTGGCAAAGATCTATAAAACTTAATAAACCGCGAAAAAATCCGAAAAAGTTGTTTCATTATACGACATTTATTGAATTATTTACCCCTCTTTTAAAAAATAGCTTAACAAATGAGTTTACTTTTAAATGTCGTTAAATTGAAACTTTAGAAAAGTGTGTGTGTGTGTGTGTATGTGTGTGTGTGTGTGTGTGTGTGTTTGTTTTGATAATCAGTTCCACTTTTGCAAGTTCGTATTATAAAAGATGATACTGGACAGAAAAAAGACTTTTTCATCATAAAATAGGAATAACAATAGATAAATAAAAACAACGTTATACGTTTTCTAGTTCATTTTAAATGCCGCGTCCGTAACAAAGCTGCCCGTATCATTATACAATTGCACTGTTAAATAATACCTTCACTTCACTTGATATACCTATACCTACCTACAAGTAAATGTTAAACCTATGGACAGATGTTTGTTCATATAGTGTTCTCGTATATCTACGGATGATTTTATTGAAACTTGATATGTATCAGTAGGATAACTAAAACAAGCCTGTAATATCCCACTGTTGGGCATAGGCCTCTTTCCCCATGTAGGAGAAGGATCAGAGCTTAATCCACCACGCTGCTCCAATGTGGCTTGGCGGAAATATACCCTACTATGACTAACGATCGCTATCAGGTGTACATGATAACAACCGGGACCGACGGCTGAACGTGCTCTCCGAGGCACTGTGGGGAGATCCACAAGGACTGCACAAACACCCAGACCACGGCAAACATCTGTATGGCCAATACAAATGTTGTCATGTGCGGGGATCGAACCCGCAACCGCCAGCGCAACGGCCACAAACCAGTGCTGTGACCGCTGCACCAACGCGGGGTCAACAATACATAGGCTACTGTTTATTCCAACATTCCCACGGGATCGAAAGCTACAAGGGTAAAACCAGGAGTAGCAGCTAGTATTACTTATAAAATCGATATGCAAATTGTAAATCCAATCGATTTTGTAAATAAGTGGTTATCTTAAGAAATTATCAACTGGTTTCTAATTAGTACTTGCTCAAATATGTAAATACCGCCATGGGCCGATTTACATTTTAAATATATGCTAAAATTTTCTAAATTTAAATACTTCGCAACGTGCTAACTGCTAACTACCCTTACTTTTTACATTGTATATAATTATGTCGAAACATAAATACGCAAAAACGTTTATAATTTATACACAGATGCAAAAACACACATGTAACAGATGCATACCCACTCACACACACACATACACACACACACACACACACACACACATACACACACACACACACACACACACATTCACAAGAAAAAAAACTGTACTAGTAGTTTTTTATTTAAACGAAAATAAAATTGGTGAAAAAAACTAGTTTCTTAACAATATAGGCTACAAAACATCACTCAACGAACACACACTCCCGGCACAAAGTTGGGGTGGCCTCGCTCACATCAAGGCCACCCCGCAGATCTGTGGGGTCACGTCGCCCGGCCAGCCGAAGTCCCCCGACTGTCGGCCGGCGACCCCACTATTACGAGGGGGGGAGGAGGTGGGCAAACCGCCTCCTCCTTGCCCCCGTACGTCTGCGCCGGAGCGGGTCAGCGGAGGCGTCACTCTCCCTGGCCCGCTCCGCGGTCTCCTTCTGCGTCATTACCTCTTCGCAGAAGGAGACCGCCGCCTGCCACGATCTCTCACTGTCGAGCATGGCTTTTACGACGCTCAGCAGCGAGAGATCCAGCCCGATGACCGCCGAAAGCGCGCGCCGCCGCCGCTGTGATTCCCACGCGGCGCACACCTCCAGCGTGTGGAGCGCCGTATCCTCTGGCGACTGGGGAGCTACCTCAACCTCAAAAAAAAAACACCAAATAATACTGTTCTCGTGTGGTGTCGTGTTCCTCTGGTGGAATAAGGTAAGGTGAGATAAGTCAGGGATCTTGAGGATACGCTGCATTGATATTCAAAATACCACTGGAGGTCTGGAGTAAGAAGCATTCATAGGCTATTGTCACCTTAAGGCTGACCATACACAGGTTCCCCAACATAGTGGTGTAAAAAATCACACCAGAGAGCTACATGAATTTGAATAACGTTTTGCTCAAAAATAGGTTCTAGTCTGGAATATAATCGGTGGGTGTACTTCTCATCCCAAAAATGTACGATTCCCGTTGAATAAATTTCCTGACAAACAAAGTCACAGACAAAAACTAGTCTTACATAAATACAGGCATAACACCACATCAACTAGTTATAAAACTAGAGATAAATAGTTGCCATTCTGAAAAAATAAAATACAAAAATCGGTATAAGTACGTATATTTTTATATCGTGTTTAAATTAATTTGTATAAATTATAATCTCGTTCGAACATGCAGGCACTTCAAGTATAGCTTGACATTTCTTTTAACACTATCAAGAAAAAAGTAAACAAAGATAAAGATATGAATAAACTATTCGTAAAAGATAATAAATTGCGTTAATTTAAATTGCACAGATAATACAAGTAGCATTTATCTAAAAAAATAACAGATTAAAAATATAAGTGCAGTAGCTGTTGATTCTAAGGAAACATCCATTTAGCGCAGGAATTAAACACTTATGTCTAGATTGTTCGACTGGTCTAGACATTTTAAGTGGCTTGCTTCAAAGATCTCACCGCGCAAATGTGGTTTAGTGGACGGTGAAAAGAGTACGTAAATACCTTTGGTCCGCCATTACTTTTTTATTGATAATTAATCAAGAACTGTAACCTTAGTATTATTATAAATGTAAAAGTTTGTGCTAAACGAGGCATTCCTTTATGTATAAAACTTTTTCTTAAAAAGACTACTAAAATACCTGGTACACCATATGTAAAAGGTAGACAGTAGACTCTACCCACAGACCACAGAAATACTATAATATACTCCGTGACTCTACCATTTAGCAGCAAAAACCGCAAGGCCGATCGAGTTGACTAACACTTCTAAAAGAATATACATTCTAATTTTACTATATAAATTAAAATAAAAAGCTATAGGTACTAATACAAACGCACCAAAAACTTATTAATTACTATTTAATATGGTTAGTAATAAAAGTAGATATATGTACCTACGTATATATTTTCTAATTATACTTAATGTCATTTGTAAACTTTAAAAAAATTAACTCAGCTAACCCTGCACGATAAACAAAAATTGCGTGCGTACAAAGTACACATGTCAGAAGTGAAACTTCTTTGGCAAACTAATTCAAAAAAGTACTTTATAAAAAAAACGAATTTAAAATACAAAAAAAAACACTAATTAAAAAAAACCAACGTCAGGCGGTGTTCCCAGGCGGTCACCCATCCAAGTACTAATCATTATGACGCTGCCGCGTTACCGCTCACTCAAATTTTACCCCTCATGCGCCTAAAGAAGTTTCACTTCAAAAATAACTCACATAATATAGTAAAATGTTTTAACTCCACTTGGATATTTCGCATTGTAATAAATTTTAGCCCTTTCAAATCAGCGCGTAAATTATACGTCTAATTAAATGTTAGTCACAGAGAATAAGACGTCTTAAACAAAGATGGAGTTAATGTTGTTTATTACTTTCTTAATTGCATTAAGACTTTGGGGTCTCATGTTGTTGTATTGTTTTCTTTCTTTGGTATAATTTCTTACAGAAAAGAAATAAATTAACACAGCTGTTATTGATTGATTCATTTACGAGTAGTATCCTAACTGCAGAGTATTTACCTCTTTTTCTATGTAGGAGAAATTTATTTATTTATTTATTAAGGTTTGCTAGCAGTTGTTACATTTATGATACATTACAATATTAATTTTATTATAGACTACATTTCTAAATGTACCTACAACCATTTTAAAACAAACACGACATGCAAAGTTGTCCTCTTAATGTAATAATAGAAGAAAACTTGATCAAACAGTAGCAAAAAGTCAGAAGAAAATAAGCATAAAATTTAAAGATAATGTATTTTCTTTTTTTTTAATGTAGGAGCCTAATTCACCACGCTGCTTCTCTGCGAGTTACTGATAAATTAATACGATAGGTAACAGTAATAAATTGTTAATGTTCCACTACTCAGGGCGAAGTATTTTTCGGACCTGTTTCGTCAGTTGAACGTGTAACGGTATTGAACAGACAAAACCTTTTATTAGTTATTCTTATTCGCCATCGAACTCCACTTTACCAGATATTTGTATTCGCAACATATGATTACAAGAGTTTTAATTTATTATTTGAGATGAAAAAGGTTTAAGACACTACACTAAATTCCTGTTTTCTTTATATTTAATAAGCCCTATCGTGTAATATATTCCATATAAAAACTTCTATGAAAGATAGCTTTATCAGCAAAGATAAAAATTACGCTTATTAAAAAAAAAGTAACTTTTCTTTCTTCTGAACGAAAGTGAATCTAATCCGCCGTGCTGCCTTTTTCTTATTGTAGTTTATCTAAATTACCGGTAACCGGTAAGACAATCTTGTCTATGTAGGTACTTATATTTGAAAAAAAAGTTTTATATATACACAAAAAAAACGCCCATAAATAATCAAATTTTTCATTCACTAGTACAGTGTCACAAATAAAACTTATTTGGCAGTCGATTATTGTATTAATTTTTAACAGAGATTTTATTAAGCGTAAACTGCCACATAACTATAACAGGTAGGTACATATTAATATTTCTCCACAATCAAAAACATCAACCACCAACCACATTCATATTACATACAGACGACCGGTTTCACTTTAATCCAACATACATATGTGATATGATAATACAAAACTATTAATTCAGTAAACTCCAAGTAAGAAATCAATAAACAATATCAACACAACGTCCAATTACACGATTGTGCAAAAAATAAAAATAAAAATGGCGGGAGGTCTATCCTTGATGGGATAGACAATTTTATTATTCAACACGCAAACTACCAAGGTTCCGCTCTGACAGGTATTATTTTAATTCCAGAGTTAGTCTTATTTTTTTAATCGCAACAGGTGTCGAGTGGTTTATGCGTCCTGACAACGCGTGCCTGTGAGAAAAATTCTTGCATGCCAACCGAGGAGGTTTTATATTGCAGAAACATGTATATTAATAAATTGAATTAAGCCAATCAAGAAGGTTTTATAATATACCTTTACAATACCTTTTATAATGTACCTATAGAATAATAGTAGTTTATGCAACTGTCATATAATGAAGGGTATTAAAACACGAGTGTGAGTTTATGAAACGAGCGCAGCGAGTTTCATAATAGTAACGAGTGTTTTAATACCCGTGTTATATGCAGTTGCATACACTACTTTATCTTCACTAATGCAATTAATCAAACAACAAGAGTAAAAGCTTTTAATTTATTAAAATAACGCGTGTATTGTCACAGTGATTTTGCCGCCATTAAAATGTAACCAATCAACCGCGCCGTGCGCTCGCTGGAGGCGGCGCTGGCGGGCGCGCGGCGCGCGTGCACGTGCAGGCGCTGGCCGCGGCGCGCGCCCGCCGCCTTGGACGCGGTGTTATAATGAGATTTTATCTACACTAATGTTGTAACATTCTACTTATGTTTCCAATACTTGACTTATAATTACTACTGTTATAGCGCAGACAACAAAACACTCAATTTAAGCAATTTCACATGATGGTATAATATCCACATCGATATCGTAAAATCTCATTATAACACCGCGTCCAAGGCGGCGGGCGCGCGCCGCGGCCAGCGCCTGCACGTGCACGCGCGCCGCGCGCCCGCCAGCGCCGCCTCCAGCGAGCGCACGGCGCGGTTGATTGGTTACATTTTAATGGCGGCAAAATCACTGTGACAATACACGTACGCGTTAATTTAATTTAATAAATTAATTGCATTAGTGAAGATAAAGTAGTGTATGCAACTGCATATAACACGGGTATTAAAACACTCGTTACTATTATGAAACTCGCTGCGCTCGTTTCATAAACTCACACTCGTGTTTTAATACCCTTCATTATATGACAGTTGCATAAACTACTATTACGATATCGATGTGGATATTATACCATCATGTGAAATTGCTTAAATTGAGTGTTTTGTTGTCTGTGCTATAACAGTAGCAATTATAAGTCAAGTATTGGAAACATAAGTAGAATGTTACAACATTAGTGTAGATAAAATATATTACTCGATTGAATTAAATCGATACATCTACATAGTTGTATAAAGTAAAAATAATAATTAAACAAAGTTATTTATTTTACAAACACACGATCATCTCATCTCTAAGTTGACAGCCCTATCAAAACAAACATTTTTTTTATTTCCGTAATGTCTATAGTAATTAATCAAGCAAAGTCTTCCATTTTATAATTTAACTAGATGGCCCGGTTAACTTCGTATCGCCTACATATATTTGTGAAAAATATACACAAAACCCTTTTTGAACGCACTTAAATTTAAATATTTGACAACCTATTGAAAACGTTTTTGACAAAAGACATTAAATTTCCCTGCTAGGAACATTTTGTATTAGAAAATTAAATCGTCGTTTTTAGTATTTTCAATTATATATGTTTCTCACCGTGTAAACCTTCCCTGAACTTCCACAAACATTTCAAGATCAAAATTAGCTAAATCGGTCAAGCTATTCTCGAGTTTTAGCGAGACTAACGAACAGCAATTGATTTTTATATATATAGTTTACTAGCCGTCCCGTGCCCACTTCGTTGGGCGTTAATTATTTTTGTGATGTCATATTTTATTTTCTGCGCTTATTGTAGAGCTATCTCTAATTTTTTGCACTTGGATACTTATCATTAGGGACCGGATTATATGCATTTGCATATTTGCATATGCATTTGCTTATCTAAGCCATTCTCAGCGGTAATAGCATATTTTACCTAAGATCTAGTTATGATGCATATTAGCGGTACATTTACAATATTACATAGCCGTGATTTGCACTCATTTTTCCTACATACCTGAAAGTATTAAAAAGCTTGAAACTCGCGGTCTGGCATTGACTGAATCTATCCAAACAACGCCAAATTAACTCTACGTTGCCAATAACATTGCCGCATAAACTTAAAAAAAAAACTTTGAAAACAATTATATTGAACAATAACCCAGGTTTTGAAAGTTTGTGTCTGATTGATAGTTTCATTAATGGGACGGCAGAACTTTTGCCAGAAACTATAAGTACTAACATAGCACCCAAGTTGAAATTCTACCCATAGTTACTTCAGTCGATGTAGAGCGAACCTTTTCCACTTACAAAAATATTCTAAATGAGCGAAGACACAATCTCACCACTGAAATTTTGGAAAAATACTTGATTGTTTACGTTTACAAAAAATTTAAATAATTTTAATGTCATTTTACGGTACTTACTTATTTTCGCCTATCAAAAAGTAATTTACTTATTGTATGCTGATTTTGAAAAAAATAAAATAAAAACTTAGTTTTTTTTCATAAAATTTATCATTTAATTTCGCATATTTTGCCTATTTCCGTGCATATTTCAAGCATTTTTCATGCATATTTGCATGCATATAACAAGCTTTTTATGTTGCATATAATCCGGTCTCTATGGTCTCTATATATAGGTAAATGATAAGTTATCATTTACCATTGTAAGTAAGCGTTTATTGTTAGTTAAGTATTTTTGAAGTGAAACATTGTTAGGCGCATGAGGGGTAAAATTTGAGCGACCGCTAACGCGGCAACGCGTCGCGCGGTCAGTACTTGGATGGGTGACCGCCTGGGAAGACCGTGTGACGTTAGCTTATTTTTTAAATTACTTTTTTTTAAATTCCTTTTTTTTGTATTTTTTATTTATATTATAATAGGTTGTTCGGAAAGTAATTTCGTTTTTCCCGACAGATGATTTAATTGTATTTTTTGCACCCAACTTCGCACTTCAGCCGTAAAATTTTTATATGATTTCAGAGCTCATATAGCAAGGCTTGTGTGTGAAAAATTCTAATTAACTCTACGCAGTAGTTTTTGGTCGGTGCCCTTTTCAATATGGAGAGCGATAAGCAGCATTTTCGACACATCTTACTGTTTTACTACAGAAAGGGTAAAAATGCTGTTCAAGCCAGGAAGAAATTGACCGATGTGTATGGAGAAGGTGTGTTGACAGTACGCCAGTGCCAGAACTGGTTCGCTAAATTTCGATCCGGCAATTTTGATGTCGAAGATGCACCACGTTCGGGAAGGCCGGTTGGGGCTGATAAAGACGCGATAAAGGCATTAGTTGATGCGAACCGGCGAATAACAACACGTGAGAACGGATTGAGATTAAATTTATCAAATTCAACAGTTTATGACCACTTGAAAGGCCTGGGATTATTCTCGAAGCTCGATGTATGGGTTCCCCATGTGCTCACAGAGAGAAATCTGTGTCGCCGCATTGATGTCTGCGATTTGCTTCTCAAACGTCATGAAAATGATCCGTTTTTGAAGCGCATCATTACTGGGGACGAAAAATGGGTTGTACACAACAACGTCAAACGCAAGAGATCATGGAGCAAAAAAGATGAACCGGCTCAAACCATTTCCAAAGCCGATATTCACCAAAAAAAAGGTGATGCTGTCTGTTTGGTGGGATTTTAAAGGAATCGTTTTTTTTTTGAGCTTTTACCGGACTACAAAACGATTAATTCGGAAGTCTACTGTCATCAGCTGGACAAACTGAATGATGCACTTCAACAGAAAAGGCCAGAACTAGTCAACAGGAAAGGTGTAGTGTTTCACCAAGACAACGCGAGACCTCACACAAGTTTGGTCACTCGCTAAAAGCCTTTACAGCTTGAATGGGATACAATGCCACGCCCACCATATTCTGGCACCATCAGATTATTATTTGTTCCGGTCACTCCAAAATTTTTTAGACGGTAAAACCTTCACCTCAAATGAGGAGGTCAAAAACCACCTCGATCAGTTTTTTGCCAGCAAAGACCAAAAATTTTATGATCGTGGAATTATGCTACTACTAGAAAGATGGCAAAAGGTGTTGGACCAGAACGGCAAATATATAATTTAATAAAGTATTTGTTTACTATACGAAAACTGTCTTTCATTTCCACAACAAAAAACGAAATTACTTTCCGAACAACCCAATAATATACAACTCAATCGGCACACAGCTCGCTGATGGTAAGCGCTTACCGTAACCTATAGACGCCTGCAACACCAGAAGCATCGCAAGCGCCCTTACAATAGAAATACAACACTGCAGTGGCGGCCTTAGGGGGTGGCGAACGGGGCAATCGCCCGGGGCCTCGCGCTTGCAGGGGCCTCGCGCAACAACCCAAGCAAATTAAAAATAATATAGATTTTTAACTGTATTTTTTTATTAAAATTATTAAAACATATTTGAGGAATTCGATGACACAAGATCGGCTTTCAGTCATTGCTATTCTTTCAATCGAAAATGACGTAGCTCATTCGTTAGATTATTGTGCTTTCATTAAAGATTTTAGTCTTAGAAAAATCCGAATGGTCTAGTCGACAGGTTGAAAATGGTCGAAAATAGAGATACGTACTGCTCTTAAAATTATGTGTTATCAACTTATCACACATTAATCTCGTTGCAATGCTCGTTGGATTCGGAATGACGTCTAGAAAAATGCTCTAAAAGCGTGATTAGCACATAGATAATTGCAAAAGTTATAAACAATTAAAAAAAGGAAAAAATTGCATTTCGTTTTTTGCCAATATTTCATAAACTTAATATTTAAGAAATTTCTAAAAATTCAAAAAAGATTCTGAAAGAGAAGGATATTTCCAATAAGTAGTAATAGTAAATAGTTCCAGAAAAATCATCATTTTTTGGAAAAATCACCAGTTTTTGTTCGAGTACAAAAAATATTATATACAAAGTATGAATATATTTTTAGCTTTTATGGCGTGATCTAGTTAATTATGTATATAAAAAAGGCCCTACGAAGCGAAAATTTTTTACGACAACTATTTTTCATTTACAATTGAGACGGAATTTCGAGAAAATTTTGTTAATTAATAATCGTTTAACTTGTTGAAAAGTTAACTTTTAGTAAAATTTCCAACGGGAATTAAGTATTTATGGTGTTCAGAATACACCATAATTTTTTTCAAATTTATAAAAAAAATTTCAATACCTTAAATAAATTTTTCAAACGTAAAAACCGTTTTGCTGTACCTATGGGTGTGGGACATGGAAGGTCACCAAGGCCATCTCGCATCGGCTCCAGGTCTTCGTTAACCTATGCCTTCGTAGAATTCTCGGTATTTATTGGCCCGACATAATCTCTAACGAACACCTTTGGGAGCGCTGCAGTGAAAGCCCGATCGACCGGCTGATCAAACGCCGCAAATGGAGCTGGATAGGCCACACTCTCCGGAGGGATCCCAACCATATACCGAGGCAAGCCCTAGACTGGAACCCCCAAGGAAAGTGCAAACGTTGCCGTCCAAAACAAACCTGGCGGCGGACAATCATTGACGAAGCCAAGGCCATCGGAAAGACCTGGAGTGAGATCAAGAAAGACGCTCAGGACCGCTCGGGATATAGATGCACTGTGGACGCCCTCTGCCCCAGCTAGGGGACACAGGAACCTAAGTAGTAAGTAAGTAAATAAATTAACCAATGTGTTGTACTCGCTTTTGACGCCGCGCGCGCAACCTAAAAATGTCACATGGAGACCAATTTTCAGCATTAAATTAAAATTATAAATAATGGAGATAGAGTTCCGGTTTTAGGAAGTTTTTTATTGGAAATATAGCTTCTTCTTTCAGAATCTTTTTTTGAAATTTCTCAAATATTCACAGTTTATGAAATATTGGCAGAAAACGAAATACCATTTCTTTTCCTTTTTTAAATTTTTTATAACTTTTGCAATTTTTTATGTGCTAATACAGGCTTTCAGAACATTTTTATAGATGTCATTTCCGAATCCAATAAGCTATCACACATAATTTTAAGAGCAGTACCTATCTCTAGAGGAGACTAGAAGGACAAAGGGCCTCGCTAAGACTTGCCGCCCGGGGCCTCGCAATGGGTAAGGCCGCCCCTGCAACACTGCTTGAGAGCAGTGCTATTTAGCTGTGATCTTCTGTAATATTGAGGTCTTCCCCAGTCAGAATTCTCCAGACTTTGAGCAGCATATTATATTCCTGTTATGCCCTACCTCAGTAAAGTAGTTTTTGTTGTGTCTTATTTTAATTGGTTATTATCTTGCGTACACAAAAGATTATTTACGTTTTAAAATAAAATTTCTAATTTACATACATTACATCTAGGTATTAAAACGTTTAGGTACTTATTTATGTATGTAAAAAAAAACGCGTCAAAGATGCGTTGCATATTAAAAAAGTAGAAAAAATAAATATACAATACCATACTTATTTAAGCTTTACAACTCAGATTTGCATCAAAAATGCCTGCAGCATCAATTTAGCCTAGACATTGACTTGACGATCCAATTACAATTTTACTACCATAACCAATCCATGCCAAATTGCTTCAATTTATATTCTCCGCAGTAAAAACTGCACAAAATTAAACTCAAGTAATTGTAAGTAATAATACTTATTTGCCTTTTTAATCTGATTCCTTGAAAATTAAAACAATACAACAATGATTCTGAGTATTGCGGTAGTGCGTGCCGCTAACGCACGCTCATTATCAATTTATTTCTTATTTATTCAAACGTTATTTACATGTTTTTATTATAACTATAGCCATTCATTCAGACTATACGATAGCCACACATTCGGTCGAAAAATATTAACGTAGAACCTACTAAGTACTAAATATACGTTAAAATATAAAAAACTAGCTGACCCCGCAAACGTTGTTTTGCCATTTATGTTATTAACCCCCGCAACCTCTTCTTGTGGGTGGAATTTCGTAAAATCCGTTCTTAGCTGACCTCTACTCGGCGAAAGGAATATTCCTACCAAATTTCAAGTCTCTACGCCTTATGGTTCCAGAGATATCGTGATGAGTCAATATATAGGTAGAAATCTCTTATATATAAATATATAGATAAGCAGGTTTTTTAAAATCCAGGTGTTTACTGAGATTCACCAAATTTTTGATAGTTTTCCAAAATTTATTAATCTTGTAGCGATCTGTTTATAACGGTTCATCATGAACATCCCACCGCTGGACATAGGTCTCTTTCTCCATGTAGGTCGTTGAAAATCTGCTTATAAATACATTGATAGGTAATTGTATCTTGAGCTTGCTTAATCAATAATAATGAGTAAGCTTCAATTCAACCATACTTAGTACTTCTCTGTCATCTACATACCATACCTCTAGTTCTTTTGGAAGCTAGGAGACACAGTGACTAATCAACATCTGCCTGATATAGACAACAGCAGAGCACACAGTAGATAAGGCCCTCTCAGGACCATGGTGGTAAAGTAAGGTAAGGTGGAGTTTAGATGAAACTACGAGTATGTGTTGTGTGTGTAATATTAAAAACTTTTTAAAAATTTGTCAAATATATTTTTATCAGATTACCGTACTAGTACTACTAGTACGGCTGGGCAGCATTTTGGCAGGCTTCGCCGAGTCTTCACTTCGAAGATTCCGCAATCCTTGAAAACAAAAGTCTTCGAACAATGCGTCCTGCCTGTGTTAACATAATACGGAGCCGAGACGTGGACACTGACGAAGAGGCTGGTCCACAAGTTTAAAGTCGCTCAACGTGCAATGGAACGGGCTATGCTTGGGATTTGTCTCAAGGATAGAATTACAAATGAGGCTATCTGCGAGAGAACGAAAGTAACCGACATAGCCCACAGAATTAGCAAGTTGAGGTGGCAGTGAGCTGGTCACTTGTGTCGCAGGACCAATGGCCGCTGGAGCAGACGTGTTCTAGAGTGGAGACCGCGTCTTGGCAAACGCAGTGTGGGACGTCCTCCGGCCCGTTGCCCGCCGACGATCTACGTAAGATTGCCGGTGTAGGCTGGATGAGGATTGCGGAAAACCGGAATGTCTGGCGCGAACTTGGGGAGGCCTATGTCCAGCAGTGGACTGCGATAGGCTGATGTGATGATGATGACTACTAGTAGTTTCCTATGATAATCTATATCTATAGAAATAAATAAAATTAGTGTCTGTTTGTAATACTAAAATAACCGCTTTTTACTAAATGCATGTGAATGTTTACACGGTAAATATACTAAAATAACATATTTAACAATTTTTTTCTGTCTGTCTGTCTGTATGTTTGGTCCAGCTAATCTCTGAAACAGCTGGACCGATTTTGACGGAAATTTCACTAGCAGATAGTTGATGTAGTAAGAGGAGCAACTTAGGCTACTTTTATTTTAAAAATTTATTTATTTTATAATTCTGCGAACTGAACAATAACTTTTTTGTTAAATTCCAAGCAGATGAAGTCGCGGTCACAGCAAGTACATAATAATATAATTTATTAACAACTTCTAGTGACATCTCTGGACTTACTTTAAAAGTACATTCTGTACATTGTACGTTAAACTAAAGTTAGACAATATTAGTGACAACATTAAAAACATTTATTACATTTTTATTTCTAGTAAATTTAATCTCGTCTTGTAAATTATATTTTTCTTATATTTTATAAAGACGTCTTTGAAAATTGAAACTCAATTTTTGAACATGAAATAAAAATGAAATAAAATGACAAAAATATTGACATTCTTTTTGACGTTGACGTGGAATGGCATGAAATGTTGACGTTTCTCTTTACCAATTTACATTAATACATTAGCCGCAATTAATACAAATGAAACCATTTGACTTACCTATCAACTAATTTTCATAACGAGTTTTTCTCCATTATATTTCGTAAGGTTTGTACGCTATTTTGTAACAATGTTCCAAGTTTCTTTGTTAAAAAGTTACAAGTCCAAGTGATTCATCCCAAAGTCGTGACAAAATCTATCTACGCCTTTATTATTGTTTTTAATTATTCAGTGAAAGATTACAATTTTAGTGTATGGAAGAGCTTAAATCGAATTCTTCGTTCTCATCGTTACGGGATAATTTAACATTAAGTATAAAAATGTTTGAAAACTTTACTCTGTCTCTAAATAAATATAATATATTATAATAGCTATTCCTTTAAAAAAAACGATTTATATCTAAATTGTATCTGTTGTTCGATAATAATAAAAAGAAAATAATTCATTTTTTAAATTTTAGATTCAAAATGGCAGAAAGAGAGCCAATTAGTGGATCAAGCCGCGACTACGGAGCCATTGCAGCTCCACCTTCAGTAGCATTTGCTGATTTCAGCCCAACAGAACTATACAATCTCAGCGAAGGCATTGCAGACAATGTTAACACAATTAATAATGGATTGAGAGCATTAGAAAAGATGATGAAACAAATTGGAGGCCCGAATGACAGCGTGCAATTGAGAGACAAAATGTAAGTTACTCACACCATAAATTTTATTGTTTTAATTTAAGGAGTATTTAATTGTCTATTAAACACAATTTATTTCATTAAGCTAGCATTCTTAGTTTGCGAGATTTTTAGGATTCTTTATGGGACCAGGAGTGTACACAGCCCGAAAACGGGCAGCAGCGTCTTCGATACGACAAAGCCAGCCCTGCGATCACCAACCCGCCTGCCAGGGTGGGGACTATGGGCAAAACATAATATCAGTTCGCGCCATTTTAGACGTGAACTTGTGGAGGTCTAAGTCCACCAGTGGACTGCGATAGGCTGAAGTGAGTGAGTGAGTGAGAGATGATAATAATAGATCAAGAAAATGAAGTACATAATATTGAATAATCAGTAAAGATGTGGAGTCAAAAACAGTCCATTACTGTTTGCTAATTTTTATATTAGCAGTAAAGATAAACATTTTGATAAAAATTGTGTAAGTTGAGGGAATCTTTAAGTGCACTGATAAAACTATATGCATCACCTTACTAAGATAAAATATTTAAGTAAAATTATAATCATATTTCGATAAGTACAAATGTAAGGTGAGGAAAAAAAATACTTGAAGAGGGTAAAAAGTAATTTGATTAACAATACATAACATTTTACAATTGTGTTAAATAAGTTAGTCATAAAAACAATATGTATAAAATCATAATATAATTTATCTTGAAGCAGTCCCTCATGCCATTGTAAACAAATTTAAGGACAACAAAACAATCAATAAGCAATAATTTTTAAACATGTTTTCATCTGTCAATTATTAAGCAAAAGCCATATACCTATATGTTAATTATTTTTACTAATATTACCATTGAGTATGAAGCCTTTATTGAAGTAAAACTTCGTTACACACATTTGACTTGGGGAGTGGGCTGGTGAATGCATGACAAGAGCGTTACGAAAAATGTGAGCGGGTGAGGCAAACAGAAGTTGAGAGAGAGATAGAAGTTGGAGAAGATAGAAAGAGAGAGTTACGTTTCGTATATTACTGTAGGAGCTAAAGTACGGCTAGCCTATAGGACATGGGGCATCGATTTATGGGGTTTAAAGGGGAGAGGGGTGGAAGGGGGTGGGTGGGTTACGTTCTTGTACCACTCCCAACCCTAGAACTGGGCATAGATTTTTGGGATTTTGGGGGTTGGGGGTGGGGGGCTATATGACACTGGGCATCGTTTTATGTGGTTTTGGGGGAAGAGCGGAGGAGGGGGTGGGTGTTTAACCCTCTGGTACCACCCCAACCCCAGAACTGGGCATAGATTTTTTGGTTTTGGGGGAGGGGGGGGTTACCCTCTGGTACCACTCCCACCCCCTGCACTGCACTATATAGATATAGAAATCCGAAAAATACCCAAACCCGAATCGGAGCACCCCACTATCCACGTGGTCTAGGTCTATCCTACCCCTAGAGTGTTCTGTTGAGAGCCCGGAGCGGCAGAGGCTGCTCAGCCAGCTCAGCCGCTCCCTACGCTCACGCACTTTCACACGGAGGACAAGGGCTGACCTCCCTCCGCGCCATGTCGACCAGAGGGTAATCCCCCCCCCCAAACTTCAAAAATCTATGCCCAGTTCTAGGGTAAGGAGTGACACCAGAACGTAACCCACCCACCCCCCTCTTACCCTCTCCCCTAAAAACCCCTTAAATCGATGCCCCATGTCCTATGGCTTACCTAAAGTACACTTTTTTTTATTTGTTTGTTATTTTACTATTTTTAGACACGACACTCAACAAAACGTAAACAGTTCTGTGTCAGCGACAGCACGGGATATACAAAGGCTCGGTGTAGTTGTTCGGAGAGGTGACAAGCCACAGAAGTTACAAGTTGAAAGACTGACACAAGCCTTCAGAGATGCGCTTGCTATGTACTCATCTGTGCAAAAGGTAATGTAACTTTTTTAATTGATTTTTACTAAAAATATTGACATATCTTATTATTTGTTATATGTTGAAAATATCAACAAAACATCTTTTATTATATGTTCAACATTGTTAATAATGTTAAACGGATTTTACATGTCTACATTAAAAGTATTGTAAGGAAGAAATTTAGTGTAAAGTGTAGAGGATAATATGTTCAGTAAAGTCTAATTTAAATTGGTACTGAATACATAATTATCACAAAAAAAAACGATTGTGCTTTAGACCACACTACTGAAGTAAAGCTTTTTTAGCAATAGTCCTGCACTGTGTCTTAGATATACGAAACGTATCTGGCTATGAGAGAAAGAGAGAAACAAAATGTGTGCTCGCACCTCTCTCTCTTGCTCCGTTTGCCTCGCCCGATAACACTTTTCGTAACGCTCTCGTCATGCATTCACCAGCTTACTCACCAAGTCATACATGCGTAAAGAAGTTTTACTTCGAAAATAATGAAATGTTAAGTGATCCAACTTAAAATTGTATTCTTTTCTACTTTATGAAAATACAGACAATAAGTTCTTGCAGTAAATTTTTTTTAAAGGGGAAGGAAATAATGAAAGTTGAAAGACTAATCTACACTAATGAATTCCTTCTAATACACTTAACAGTATTTAAAGATACTCACATCCACACAAGATAGAGGCCATCTCATCTAATAAGATTAACAACAAGGTTTAAACATGTTCCTTTTGCACTACTATGGTACATATATTAGAAACTTTACAAGCAGTCCAGTTTTACCTTTGTTTATGATTCAATTTATATTATTTGGTGATAGCTTTACTTTAAATATGACTAATTAAAAATATATATGGGCAGATCCAATAATTGTCGACGAAAGTGTGCGCACTAGGGTCGGCGATTTTGATGCTGATTTTTTCCTCGAAAGTATACCTAAAAAGGAGATGATCCTTGAAATTTGAGCCCGATATGTAAAAACCCAGCCGCTGGGGAATTTTTTGAATTTTGAAAAAAGTCGATTTTTCACTATTTTTCAAATACTCGTATCTCAGCTTTCATATAACTTAAAGACTCCTGCCTAGCAGCATTATTCTCAGTATGACTTCTACTTTTATGAAAAAAATAGATATTAGGTCTAAACTTATATCGGGCTTAGCTAATAGCTTCCAACTAAACCACTGTTTTTTGGTTAAATTTTAACCATTTATAAAACACAATTATATGTACCGTATTTGAAATTGAGAGTCGACCAGCAACTAATATCTTTTGTCGAAGTATATTTTAATGGAATCTACCCAACTTTTGCTTAATTGCTCTGATTTTGTAAAGTTATAGCTATTTAAAACCAATCAAATTTTAGAAAATCGCTGTTTTTAAATAGCTAGAACTTTTTTCTACAAACTTCGATTTGTTTCAAGCTTTCAGGAAAGTTGCTTATTTCTCTCCCCAAGTAGCTCTAAAAATTTGAACAAGGGAATCGAGCTTGTATTTGAGAAATAATTTTTTTATATTGTCAAAATTATATTGAACCTAATAAGGAATTCCTTTTTTCCATAAAAGACGAATTCTTATTCAAATACACGCTATTGAGATCTTTTATATAAATGAAGTAAAGTAAACCATGTCCACCATAACATGTATAACAATACCTAATTACATCATAAAAAAAATGCTACACTATTATGAGTACTTAATAAATAATATAAATTATATTTTCAGCAAGTGTCAGAAAAGATGGCAGCTCACATGCCAACACAAGGCCGTTCAAGGAACGACCCTCAAGCTCTAGAGAGACAGGCTATAGCTGACGATGAAGAAGCAACTTTATTAGCTAACCAACAAGCTCAGGTAAAAAATTTCAGTAATATAATTATGTTCTTTTGGAGTCTCAAAGGAAATTTACTATCAGAGGCTATTGGTACTAAATTTAATGTATAAAAGTAATTAACAAACATCGTTTTTGTCAGTTTTTTCAGTTTTACAATTTCCTAATTTAAAAAATGTCAGATTGTTAGGATTTTTATGAAAATAAAGTGTTTTCCATGTTTATTGTTAGTCGTTTGTTAATTATAAAAAACGAATTAAAAAACAAAAAAGCCAATTAAAAATCACAAAACCGCTAAATAGCGCCAACTATTTAGTACACGCAGAAACAGTCTTTGCAGAACTAGTCCTTTGAAACAAACCCAACATCACACGATTTTTATTGCTCACATAGTTCATGTTATCAACACTAGATGTCACTAGTAAGTATTTTTTGTATTACAAACTGAAAACAATTTACATGAATATTATTTACTCTTTTTAATTAATTATTAATTGAAAATACAAAAAAAAAACTATTTGAAGAAAATAAAAACAAAAAGCCAACGTCACCACTCACCACGTGTTCCCAGGCGGTCACCTATCCAATTACTGACCGTCATGACACTGCCGCGTTACCGGTCGCTCAAATTTTACCCCTCATGCGCCTAAAGAAGTTTAACTTCAAAATGTAAATGTTCAAAGTAATATTTAAGTAAATAATATATAATTTCAGGCTCGTCTTGTCCAGTTCGAGACAAGCATGCTTATAGACAAGGAAGCGTATATGAATAAGATTGAAGCAGATGTCTTAGATGTTAATCAAATAATGCAGGAACTCGCTGAAATGGTCAATGTTCAAGCTCAGACTGTTGGTAAGTTTTTTTTTTTGTGTTTTCGGCCGTTAATCACATGAAAATGGGTTAGGGTTGAAAGTGGGTCCAGAAAAAATAACGAAATATAACAATATTATAATGATATTTCACGTGTATTATTTTTCGTTGAACTTGCGATTTCTAAACCAATAAACCCCGCAACCTTGTCTCGAAATATGTATCATAATTACTAATTTTCCAAAATGTAATCAGATTATACCTATTTCCAAAGATAATATTCTGAAAATTTCAATTTATATAGCACAAAAAATACGTGATTTTTTGGTATGGGGGTTTTTGGTTTTGGTATGGGGAGTCTAAATCCTCACCACATATCAAAAAGGTGAGGTAGGGAGTTAAAAGTTACTAAAAAATATCACTTACCAATTACTATTATCATACTATCTATGTATTTTAATATTGACTATACAATAAGAGTTTTGAAAGTAATGAGAGTCCTACTCGCTAGAGTCTAGACTGTATCAGGATTATTTTCTTATTTTTAATACCACTATGGTGGCAAAAACTCGTAAGAGTCGCTGATGCTAAGGAGCTACCGTAGCCTATAGCCTGCAACATCAAAAGTATCTCAATAGCCGCGTACTGACCAAGCGAGCGGCTTCGCGAGGCAGCCTCGGACATTTGCCACAGTACGCATGCCGCGCGAGGCGGCCTCGGTCTGTAAGTTTTCTAATCCGAGGCTGCCTCGCGCGGCAAGGCCGAGCCACCGTGGCTCGGCCGTGAGCATCGACGCTCAGTTTAACTTGAAGTCGAATAGAGACCGCGCGTGCGTATAGTTTGCCCGAGACCACCATGAGGCCGCACATTCGGAAAGCTGTCGCTGTCGCCTTTTTAATAATTCTAAGGCTTGCAAAAAAAGTTTTTCTTTTTTCGTTAAGTCAGCTATTGCAAGGTTCATTTCCTGGCTTATTTTTCTCCATGCATCTTCCCTTAGTCCTCTATTTGTGTAATCAGGACATTGCGCATCCCAAAGTCGTCTATATTCACCATATAGTTGTATTAATTTAAGAAAATGTTCTTTATCCATGACGCACAACTAACACGCAACGAATAAGCGAGGCAAAACACTACCGTCTTGAGTGAGCGCGGCAAACGTACTGAGGCGCCTTTGAGCATCGACAAAAACCGACAACGCTCGGCTCGGGCCGCGGCACGCTCAGGCGAGGCAGTGCGTGCGTTTGCATCGGGCGACGCACGTCTTGACCGACCGAGGATTTGCCTCGCGAGGCAGCCTCGCGAGGCTGTTCGCTCAATCAGTACGCGGCTAATCGTGTTTCCAACCCTACCCCCGACCCTCCCCAGGAGTCCTTACTCGTCACAGGAACACAACACTACTTGATACCAGTGATAATATTTAGCTGTGATCTTCTGTAAGATTTAACAAACGATCTGGTGTAGTGGTGCATGTAGTCACCTAAAAAATCGACGGTTTGCGGGTTCGATTCCCGCTCAGGATGGCTACTTGTACCCCCCGTCGGGCTGCTTCCAATTTTGACAATGATATTTCCTGCTGTGCCCTACCATTTTCTTTTACGTGACAACGTCTAATAAATCGATGAACGCCGGCGGCATGCACGAAAAAGGATGACTCAAGGTAGCGTTACGTTCATTGTCCCGTTACGCTCATTGTACACTTGCACTGCATCTATCTCTCTTCCACACGATTGGGTCGATTGGCCTAAGTTTTGTTATGACGTTGTCACGTTAAACTATCATCCGTAAACCAACTTTACAGACAAACAATTTTTTTTATTGGTAACTTTAAAAACGTATGTGATATTACAGATACAGTAGAAAGTCACATCGAAGCTGCCAGTGCTGGCGTCGAATCGGGAGTCGATGAATTAGCGAAAGCAGCTGAATATAAACGTCGACTGAGACGAAAAATGTTCTTTTTCTCACTTATCGGAATAATCCTTGCCATTATTTTGATAGTGTGGATAGTGAAAGCGTTCAAATAAATTATTTATCATTATTTAAATGTGTCAATGTTTTATTTTTTATACATGGTAATTATTTTCTTATGATTTGTTACTACAATTGTTTTTCAAAACTAAATGTATGTTAGAAAAGTTTTTTGATTATGCTTATGTAATAAAAATATATAGTAAAGTAGTTATGTAAAAAAATTAAGTGGAATTTTGTAAAAGTACACTCAATAGTTTATCCTACAAAAAAAAATATAATAATTAAAAACTTTTAAAAATTATACGCCTATTTAAATATATACTTTGTACATAATATGATTTTCACAGTAAAAATATGTATTCATTTAAATTAATTCTTATTATGGGATAATTTCATATAAAGTATATTGTATAATTAATATAAAAATTATTGTTTTTTACTAATATAAAAATAATTAGAACATATATATTGAAATTGATTAATATATAATAATATCATTATAATAATAAAGTACACGGTGATAAAATTTAAGACTTAATAAAACTAAAAAATACGTATAGAGAGCGAAAGAACAAAACTTTATATTTGTAAGTATATTAACTGCCTTTTTTATTATTATTTATATTATTTTTCTATTATCTATGCATCACCAATAAAATATAAAAACTATTCTCTTAATTGTCACTCATAAATAGAAAATCAGTATTAAAATAGTAAACTAAAAAATAAGACGTCACGGTCTTATATACAGGTCATGCCCTCAGTCAGGGTCAGGACAATACCTCTATGGTCAGGACCCCAATTTCAATGCCGAGAGATTAGTACGATAGTGTCATAACTTTCAATGTGTGCGTGCGCACTGCACCACCGGGTTGAGTGACGCATCATTGTAATTGGTTATATTGAGTGACGTTTCATTGTAATTGGATATATTTTTAAACTTAATCTATCGTCATGCCTCTGGCGGCCGTAAATTAAAACGAAAAGCGCAACCATTAAGCCGACGCACCTCGACTACTGTTGTTGCACGACCTGTGTAGAAGACCGTCTCTGACATAAGTCTTAATTTTTTGAATACGATTGTTTAACATTACGTTCGGACTCCTTCCTATCTATACTTCGTGTTTTTCAACATGAAAATTGATTACTATAAAAGTCAAAGTGATAAAATTGTCATCAATTGTTCTGTTCAAAAATGTTGTAGTTTAATCTATATGAGTGTTTGTTTTTTTTTATATTATTATTTGTTACGTATACTAATGTGTATGAATGAATTACTAAACTTTTTACAAGGCAATGTTAGATAAATGGCAGTAAATGGTCCTATATTATGTACTACACGACTTCACACACACTCTACGGCATTTATTAGGAAGAAAATTCTGTGTCAGAAAACATACAACAGAATCAACAGATGACACACAGAACTATACTTGCAATAGGAGGGTTGGGTGATGGGTCGTTTTTTGTCGAAAAAAAGAGTCGAGGTAAACAGAGAAATACTCTTAGCATTCACAATAGTAAGTAATTTTTGTTTTTATTTTATGTTTTTTTATTGTAAATATGTATATTATTATTCTAATTTTTATTTAAAAAAAAATAACAGTAATATAAAAATATGTTTAGTTCAATTTGTATTTTTGTACAGTCAACATTAAAAATGTATAATTCTCAGTCGTTTAATGTTAAGTTTGAAGAAATATATATTTGTTTAATATTCGTCAAGTATCAAACTAAGTTGAATAGTGCTATAATCGTAATTTGGTGACACTTATAGTTTTTTAGTTTTACCTCTCTATTTAGGATCTAATTTCACGCGTCAGAAGACACATAAGTTGCTTTGGTGTATTCAGTACATTTGGAATTTGTCATTGGTTAGTAATTTTGAAGTTTTAACAATAAATATCGGCCTAACGATGTAAAATTTTTAATTATTACATCAAATAGCCAAGCCTTGTCTATGAAATAAATAAATAGCTACATAGCTCTGTTATGCATTTCAAAATTATTTCAAATTAATAAACTTTCGGCCGTTAGTTGTATCTAAAAACGTAGATAATTTCGAAAAGTCATATTAAAATTTATATATCTTGTTGAAGGATCTCAATGTACATATGAATTTTTTTATATTTATTTACATACATACCAACAGTATAACAAACATTACATTACAATAAGCTACTCTGTATAATTTTAAGATAGTATACATGCCAATTACAGGTGGGATAAATTAAGAATGATGTAGATATACAACATTCTTAGGGGGCGTTCAAGTATTACGTAACGCATATTTTGAAGATTTTTGACCCCCCCTCCCCCCTATGTAACGCGCCGTAACGTTTTCCTGTTTCCCCCCCCCCCCCCCCTTACCCTATAAACGTTACGTAACACCCAACTGACCATTTTTACCACATTTTTACCCAAATATCACAACTTTGTTGCGCAATCTAACCTGAAAGTCGCTAAATTACTTTCGTTATTGTTTTAATCGCGTTTGTGGTAGTAATAAATAAATAAAACAATAGATTTTAATACCCTAGTTTTTTAATTAAACAAAAAACAACGTTACGTAACGCGTTGTTCGAACTCCCCCCCCCCCTCCCCAGTAACGCATCGTAACGTTTAACAAGACCCCCCCTCCCCCCTATCAGCGTTACGTAATACTTGAACGCCCCCTTAACTAATTGATATTGATTTTAATACAATTAAAAGAAAAATAAATAAATAAAATTAACGTTAAGTAACTTCTTTGGTTTGGTATTAAAATGTAAACAATCACTAAAGCCCGCTTGCTATAATGATTAAACGGTTAGTTTTACTTACGTTCCGTCAAATTCCGAAAAAGGTGCGTGTGTCAGTTCCGATACGCGACTGGAGTTTACTCGTTAAAAACGATTACCGTGATAATTAAAAATATATTTATCTCTTTCTCACAAGACGTTGCGCGGTAAACCGTCACTCTCGTCTCAAGGTCGGTCACGTTACAGTTTGGCACCATTTCACTCCCTTTTCTCTTCGATTCGCTTGTATTTTATTAATTTTTTTATTTACTTTGTCAGTATTTTTTGTCTGGGTGGACCGATTTCGATTTTTTTTTATCGAAAGGATTGTGTCATGTGGTCCCATTTAAATAATAATAATAAATAATAAATATCTACAACATCATAATATTGCTCTATTTAAAAAATCCTATATTGTATTTCAACAAAAATTATATATTATAGAGTAGAATTTGTACATGTATATATATTATATTATATATATTTTGTAACTAGCTGTGCCCGCGACTTCGTCCGCATGGAATTGAACAAAACAGGTATTGTTCAGTTCGCAGAGTTTTAAAATAAAAAAGTGTCTAAAATAAAAGTAGCCTAAGTTGCTCCAGCATCATATTACATCAGCTATCTGCTGTCAAAATTGGTCCAGCCGTTTCAGACATTAGACGGAACAAAAAGACAGACAGGCAGACAAAAATTATAAAACATGTTGTTTTGGTATATGTACCAAGTACATACACATGAATTTAGTAAAAAACGGTTATTTTAATATTACAAACACACTACAATTTTATTTATTTTTATGTCTAATCGCTGTGTGGTTACGGCAGTAAAAAATATAGTCACCCCCTCTCCTCCTGTGGGTGTCGTAAGAGGCGACTAAGGGATAAGAAAGTTCCACTACCACCTTGGAACTTAAAAAGCCGACGGATGGCGGGATAACCATCCATGCTGGCTTTGAAATACACAGACCGCAGACGGGCAGCAGCGTCTTCGGTGCGACTGCGGTCACCAACCCGCCTGCCCAGCGTGGTGACTATGGGCAAAACACTCGAGTTCGGGCCATGTCTGGGGTTAACTTGGGGAGGTCTATGTCCAGCAGTAGACTGCGGTAGGATGAAGTGATAATATTTCTAATTAATTTATTTCTAAATATAGATAGTGTAAAAGCATATTCTTTACTTTTTTTATATTTATCAAATTTTATTTCATGTTTACATTACTTAGATATAATTTATATAGTTTAAAAAAGCGACGAATTGAATTAATAACCATTTTGTACTGTACTGCATTTTAGTAACGTTCAGAACCCATTGTAATGGTTGCAAATACCCTTTGAGCGCTATTTTGTTATTTGCAAATAGACACATAATATGTATATTAACTTGAATGTTCTGTGAATATTTTAAAAAGTCAACACGACGCCTCTTATTTCATTAAAAAACAGTATTCATTTTTACTCTGGCACTATTTTACAATATTATTAGAATTAAATGTTTTCAAAATGTATTTATATAGATATCGTAACCTCAAGTATTTACCAATTATGAATAAATCATTTGTCAAAACCAAATCGTCTTTTATTTGTTCCTAAGTTTTTAATACGCGTTAAACTGTTGCGAGTGTTGTCGAAAATAACACAATTTGATAATGATCAAATAAACAAGAATCTAATAAATCAGTTTCATCATTCATTTCAGTAAACTACTTTAATCATTAATGATAAATCTAATTAATTTTTAAGTGTCTACACTAGACAGCATTATTCTACACGCGATAGCATTGTTTTATTCAAGCATCAATCACGTAGTACAAAATAATTAAAGGAAAAGATAGGATAGTTTGGAATGAAAAAATATGAATAAAAATACTGTTTATTTATTTACAATTTATTCCATTTGAGAGACCTGCGACCGCGATATCATCAAACAGAATTGAGAAGTTTTGATTAAAATAAATAAACTAATAATACATGCAACCGACCGGGACATTAAGATTTTGTGTGAACAACCTGCGCCCAGCTGTGGGCAAATGTGGGAATATATACACTATTTAAAAAACTTTTTTATAAAAATAAATATATTTTTTCGAGAGAACACACATAGGTAGCATCAAGTAACATTAAAACTGTAATATTTTTTATCATTATTTAAATGTATATATATCAATATCCCGGTTGGTTTATAATAAAAACTAATATTAAATGTTTTTTGATTTTATAAATCGATTTCTTTCGACTGTAACACAATCATTACTCAAAAAAAAACCCTAGTACCTAATTCCGAATTATAATCAAAATAATTTTAAACCGATATGGTAACATTAATTTCGACTCCAATTTATCTTAAAACGATTATTGTCAATACAAATAATTTTATTATTTTAAAGGAACTTGGTACAGTGTTTGTATTACCATATTTTTATAACAAGGTTTTAATGTTAGCAATAAATTGACTAAATTTTTTTACAGTTTAGCACATATTTGGTTCTAACAAAATGCCACATTTATAAGCCATTTCAATAGAACGAGTAACAAAAGACAGTAGTAGTGGATCGTCCTGGCAGGGCCGAAGACCTGTCCGGGTACGGGCCTTGAGTGAGGACACCCTCCTTAAAACGACAATTTTTTTAACAATCTAATTGGCAAAAATCACAATTTTTTATGTTGATGTATTATCTATGGTTCTTCAGTGCATAGCATGTGCATAGAATTTTGACAACTGTTTAAAGTCACTTGTCAAAATTCAGCAATCAGACAGAGCACAAATTTTACCATACTTTTTTTTTAATTTGAACTATTGTCTTCGATTTTCAGATCAAGATCATTATTTCTTTGTATTTCAAATCAAGTGTTTCATGTTTTGTGGAAATCCTATTGAAATAGACTGTACATACTTATACTTTAATTTGTGTCTGCAAATCAACATCTATACAATACAAAATTCTGTACATTTTTATACATTTAAATGAAAATTACCGGGAAAAAATATTTGTATTTGATATTGATATGTAATGGGGAATCTGTTTTGTACCATAAATACACTTTAAATTATTTTTATTGTTTTTAAAATTGACAAAGAAACATTTAAATGCAACGTTTTTATTAATTAATACAAAATGTAATCAACACAGACGTGTGAAAGGGACAGAACATCTAACGAAAAGTAAATTAAAATACACGAAAATAATTTAAACACATTTACATATTTCGATTTATTTTAATTTCAACATTTATTTTTATTATTTTTGTTACATTAAAATATTCTAGAATTTAGGGGTTATCCATTAATAATCACGTGACGGTCGAAAGGAGGGGACATTTTTATCGTTATGCTTAATTTTCCAAAATTTTATCAGATTATACCTGTATTTACAGATTTTATTCTAAAAATGTCATTATACTTTATACCAAAAAAAAAATGATTATGGATGGAAATTATTTATGGATGACCCCTTAACGAATACTATATTTATTGCTTTTTATAGTATACTGTTTTATGATATAACCGAGGCAGTTAACAGTCTAATATATGCTTTAATAATTGAATAAGGTATAAAAGATTTATTTATTCGAATTTCTTATATAGAGAGCCGGTTTTAGCTTGGCCATTTTATGAGTTAAAATTAGCAGTATCTTTAGAGTTCCATTTATGTATAATAAAGTGAAATAAAAATCGCAGAAATATATTTTTTTAATAAATTATATTTTTGGACCGGTAAACATTCAACATAAAGGATCTTTCAAGTATTTACATAAGCACCGAAGGGGGGGTCTTTGTTTTACTTACTTTTGATGACATGGTGGTTATGGCAGCAATATTTATTTTTTATTTTTGTTTACTTTTTTTTTGCAAAATTTAGTAGGTTTTCATTCAAGCCAATATGGCTACATAGAAAAAACATTGAGACCCATAAGAGTGGCTACTCGTTATATTAGAGAATTGATATGCATAATAAAAACTTCAGACAAACACAAAGATGTTAAATGGTTCGAAGAGAACGATGTCTACACCATCGAACAGCAAACATCCGATGTCATCGAAAACTTGGAGTCATGGATTGAAGTGCCATGGACAGAGAACAATTAATTTGAATTTGCCGAATTTAAAATAAATAAAATTCCGTTTTTATGTTAAGGATATTTAAATACGTTTATGAATTTTCATTTTCTTGAATAAATATTGGAATATCATTATAATTGTGCAATAAATTCACATCAATAACAATAAGGAAACCTGAATAGATTAAAAAAAATTAATATCTGTTTTACAATTATTATCTATACATATAATAAAATGGTAGAAAAGTCAAAACTGTACATTGAATATTTTTTTAAAAGAATACTTGGGGTGTGATCTACAATCGATACCGAAGCCAAAAATATAGTTTTTAGAATTTTTGTCTGTTTGTCTGTTTGTCTGTATGTATGTCCGGGATAAACTCAAAAAGTACTGCATGGATTTACTTCAAATTTGGCACGAATATTGTTAAGAAGTCGGGTCAGAACATAGGCTATATATTATCACGCTATCACCTACGGGGAACGAGCAGTGAACCTTTATTTCTTCAAATGTATGTCCTGGATAAACTCAAAAAGTACTGCATGGATTTACTTCAAATTTGGCACGAATATTATTAAGAAGTCGGGTCAGAACATAGGCTACATATTATCACGCTATCACCTACGGGGAACGAGCAGTGAACACACGCAGACGACGTCGCGGGCAGCAGCTAGTAATGAAATAAATGACGTACCAGTTAAAATAAAAAATAAAGTAGTATTTAAAGCATAGGAGGGTGGGGGAGGAAGGGGTTAAACATTCCTAAAATTCTGCTTACGTAATACTTGAAAGATCCCTAATCTCTTATTTTGCTTACTAAAAATAGAAGTTTAACAAATCCGAATGGTGTCAGAAAACTATCTCTAGTAAGTAAAATCTGATATAGATTTGAAACCCTCTGACGGTTATTAAAAAAATCTTGTTATAGTTGAAATATTATTGATTGAAAACTTTAATATTTATCGCTGAATTTTTTTTTTTTTTGGATGGAACTCCTAATACATTTTACGGTTTATACTTTTATAGAAACAAGAAAGAAATATGTCCATAATTATACTGTTACAGTCCGACTCACGAAAGTTGAAACTGGTTTAAAAAAAAAATGAGTGTGCTTTAGAAGTTTAGACCACACGACTGAAGTAAAACTTCTTTAGCAATAGGTCTGCACTGTATCGTAGATATACGAAACGTAACTGGCTATGAGAGAAAGAGAGAAAGAAAATGTTTGCTCGCACCTTTCTTACTCCGTTCACCTCGCCCGATCACACTTTTCGTAACGCTCTCGTCACACATTTACCAGCTAACAGTGTGTAACGAAGTTTTACTTCAAAAAATAATTTCAAATGAGTAAATAGAAATATTGAACAATTCTGTTTAAATGTATAACTTTAGAAGAGTATTTATTTTAAGTACCAACAAAATCGAAATTATTTCTGTTACCATTAATTTAAAAAAAAAATGTTTATTTTGAGAAATCAGATAACAATCCCATTTAATACCATTTAGAAGTGATAATTAAAAGGCCACTTGAATATAAGGACTAGCCCGTTCGCGCAGTTTGTAGTGACCCTGCTTTCTGCTCCGGGGGTTGTGGGTTCGATTCCCACCCCAAGTGTGGGTGAAATATTTATATATTTATTTATATATGTATTATTGATAAGTATGTTTATCGAAAAAAAAATATCTAGCTATACCAGTAGGCTGTTGCTTATAACACAAGCATCTTATGCTTACTTTAAGAACAGACAACCATGGGTGTATTGGTGTGTAGATATTTATTTATTTATTCATCAAAAAAAAATACTCAAATTGAACTTACATTTCAGAGTTTGTATAAAACTTTGCTTAGCAGGTTATGAACTCAGGTTCAACCGTCGTGAGTTTAATATTCAATAATGTAATCCGGTTTCTATATACGTTTAACGAATCGTTCTTAAGAAAACGAGTCGTTAATTGATAGATATCGGACTTAAGGCACTAAAACCGACTCAAACCAGATAAAATAACACAAATAACACAGTAAAGTATTAACTACTACCGCAGTTTAGCTTGTCTCTGTTGCCACACCGCGTACTTCGCACAGGCTGTGTCGATCATTTGGTTCATGTGCTTTGTTAGTGAGGTTGCTAGAGGGGTGAGGTCGCGTAACATTTTCTCCTGTAAAAATACATAAAAGTACATATATAGAAGAATATTTATGATTGCTCGCAAAAGAAAAAAAAAGTGTGTGTGTGTCAGCTCCGACGCACGACTGGAGTTTACTCCTTCAGATCAACTGTCTAAATAGGCACAGAAAAAGGCTTACTAGTCTAAGAAAAAGATTAACTACATATCAAATAGTAAATCACGATCACGATCACGATTCAGCCTGTAATATCCCACTGTTGGGCATAGGCCTCTTTTCCCATGTGGGAGAAGGATCAGAGCTTAATCCACCACGCTGCTCCAATGCGGGTTGACGGATATATTCCCTGCTATGAGTAGGTAACGACCGCTATCAGGTTGTTTTGCGTTAAAACTTCCTACACATTTTTGGCAAAATTACTAAATAAATTTTTAACAGTGTAGCTTATGAAGACCTGCAACATCGGGCAATTCTAGACAGCTTTAGAACTGCTGTAAAAACTATTGTAAAAAAAAAAGAAGTAATAGTCCGTATAGTGGGACGTTCTTCTTTTTTATCGACAATGACTTGTCTCCTCCGTAAAAAAGTAAATATATTGCTCCTAAATACCAAATTTCTTATATTTTTTTTATAAAAATAAACTTGATGAGGCAATAATTATAATATCTTCAAAAGAAGATTTTAATTAATCATATTTTTTACAAAATTAGTGTGACATAGTATACGAAAAGCGTAACGGAGGTGTTTTACATACAAATAAAGTGTGTCCCTCTATGAGCACTAATGTAAACAAACTGCTGTCGTGAAAAAAAATCACATTGAAAGTTTCTATCCAAAAATATTTACTGAACTACTTAACCTTTGTTATTAAATTAATAAGAAGAAATAATTTTTAATGTTACTATTATTAAATAAAAAAAATATTTTATTGGCTGTCTCCCGACGTACATGATTTTTGTTGCTACCTTCTGTCATTCATTTTATGGTACAAAATAATGTGCGTTAACGATTTTGATCTTGGTCACTAAACAAGAGAATAATCCCTCTCCACCCCGGATCCGCGCTATGCGTCCCTCGGCCCTGGCATTACCAGTCAGTCGCTCGAAAGCAGTAAAAGGAGGTGCGAGTGTTTATTTAGCGATCGCTCTGTCACGTAAGTTACTACTTCCAAATGTTATTGTAATTTATGTGATTTGATGTTATTTTATTGATTTCTGATAAATATTTCACATATGACCAGTTTTCTGCGTAAATTATAATTAGGAACATTCTGAACATCTCGAACACTACTATTTTACACGTCTGTCACGAAGCACCTCTGTCCCAAAAATGTGACTAGGTGTTTGACCTCGTGACGGAGTGGTCATTTTTGTATGGAGCTTAGAGCCTTAGTTAATTTTAATAATAGATGATTGTTACTTTTCTTACGGTGGTTATTATATCGTCAATTATTTTGTTAATTTAAAGTGTTACCATCAGATAAATTGAAAAATTGCATTATCTACGGCTGAAAAACAGGACGGTGTCGTAAAACAAGGAAACAACCCTGAAATCAACACAAAATTAAAGAGTAGAGTAAGTGAAAAGATATTGCAAGACTAAATTAATATATCTACCGAAGAATGGTTATTGTTTTCTAAAATTAAACATTGTTATAAGGTTAACTTCGTTCGGCGGGTAAACATTATTTACCACTCCGTAGCTTCGTATACAACTCTGTCACAATTGTCCACCTTATAATTTAATTTCAAAGTAATGCATGAACCACTCCACTGGCAAAATTTACAAAAATAACGTTTTCTTGTATTACATGCTAAACAATAAAGGTATTCACTAGATTTTCAAGCTATTTTATCGGGTGACTTTCATAATATTAAACATTTTTTTGTCTTAAGACGCAAAAATGTGACAGAGTGGTATTGGATATATATATTTTAATGTTTATTTTAAAAATTCCGTCCAATGGAGCTAGATACAAATAAATGTTTATATTCTTGATCAAAAAGGTATTAAGAAACTCAAGATCTGATTTTAAATGAGAAATTAAAAAAATAAACATTTTTGTGACTGAGGTGTTATTTTTTGATACCATTCCTACGAAATTTGAAATAAAACAAAAATTACAAATAATTCTTCGATGCATTATATATTTTTGAAATCTAGAATAACGAGGCAATGATTTAAATCACATTTTACTAAAGAAATCACATGTTAACTTTTTTTTTTAAATATAAAAATTTGCCGGTCTGATGTCGATAAAAAAGAAGAACGTCCCTAGTAACAAATATTTCATGTAGTAAAAATGGCATGGGCTACTAAGAGCCCGTGGATGTTGTTTATATAACAAACAAAAAAAGTTTCTCACTTGCAGCGACCCTGTCTATACAGACAGTCCACTCACCTCGAACGGCCTCAACTTGACGTTCCTGAACTTGAGCAGCGCGTCGTAGAACTTGTGAGCGCGCTCCCCGGCGTCGTCTGCGTCCACGCCGGCGCCGGGCTGCGGGAAGCAGCGCCACAGCTCCCGGAGCAGCTCGCCGCCGGACAGGTACAGCCGGTTCAGCTCGCTCTTCACGTCCGTGGGGACTAGCTCTGTGGGGGAACGTTTCATACTTTCATTATTGTTTTCTCATTTTTATGCGTGTATGGTACAGTTATATAGTATATATGGTTAGAGCACTGGATTGCGATTGGCTGTTGCGCGGGCGGTTGCGGGTTCGATTCCCGCACACGACAACATTTGTATTGGCCATACAGATGTTTGCCGTGGTCTGGGTGTTTGTGCAGTCCTTGTGGGTTACCCCACCGTGCCTCGGAGAGCACGTTAAGCCGTCGGTCCCGGTTGTTATCATGTACACCTGATAGCGATCGTTACTCATAGTAGGGAATATATCCGCCAACCCGCATTGGAGCAGCGTGGTGGATTAAGCTCCGATCCTTCTCCTATATGGAGAAGAGGCCTATGCCCAACAGTGGGATATTAGAGGCTGAATCGTGATGGTACAGTTATAGTTGAGTGCGAGATGACGTATGTGAGGGACGGTTATGAGGAAAACCAAACCCAATGAAAGTCGATCCAACACTGAGTTTATTATGATAAATTTACAGTATATATAGGCAGAAGTACAGACGTCATACGTTTCGTACAAATAACAATTTCATTAGAAATCTGTATAAGGCAAATAATAATGTTTTGAGAAATGAGCTAATTTAAGTAGGTGATTATTTTGCATCCGTTTCAGTCAATAACAATTTCGTAATAAATAAGCTAAATTAAGGAGGTTGCAAGACAATCATATTGCTCAATGTGCGTTGATCCGTACATCCTGCCGACTCAAAGAAATGTGCGTTAAACCGTACAAAGAGATTCAGTCATTATAATGAAACAACTTTGGAGGACCTCCTCCCGTGACCAAGTTCGGTGACACCAACTTGGTGTAAAGTATCCGAAACGTCGGGAATCCAAAAAAAAACATAAAATCCTATAGCGATAAAATCCGGAAAAGTTGTTTTATTATAATAATTTGATTAATTTTATTGATATTATATTCAATCTAACTTTCGATTTCTGGGCACAGGGCACTGAACACTTTATACAAGTGGGAGAAGCGTCGCAGCTTATTTCACCACACTGCGCCTGTGCCAGTTAGCAGATTATTTATTTTGATATTTTTATTTCGTAATCATTAATTTTACTCTATACTAACACTAGCTGTGTTACGCAATTTCACCAGCGTTAATGTGAGGAACAAATACATAAACATACTAAAATGTTGTATAGCCTATAATTATATTTTCTCGTTAAATGGACTATCTAACAAAAAGAAAATTTTTCAATTCGAGCCAGTAGTTCGTAAGATTCGCGCGTAACTCAGCTTTATAATATTAGTAAAGAAATTAACTCTACCACTACCGCCACTCTCACTCCCCACCACCACTCTCACTCCCCCCCCCCCCCACTACAGCCCAGTACTCACGCGCCATGCTGGCCGCGTGGTGCTGCCTCATGAGCGCGCCCACCACCGCCGCAGCACTCACTCCCCCCCACTACAGCCCAGTACTCACGCGCCATGCTGGCCGCGTGGTGCTGCCTCATGAGCGCGCCCACCACCGCCGCAGCACTCACTCCCCCCCACTACAGCCCAGTACTCACGCGCCATGCTGGCCGCGTGGTGCTGCCTCATGAGCGCGCCCACCACCGCCGCAGCACTCACTCCCCCCCACTACAGCCCAGTACTCACGCGCCATGCTGGCCGCGTGGTGCTGCCTCATGAGCGCGCCGCCGGGACTGAGCTCGCCCAGCGCGCCCACCGCCGCCGCCGCACTCACACGCACCGGCCGCTGACATTGTTGACCACTCGACCACGCCTGCACACCGAGCAATATATTATTAACTACCTGTGTCAGGATTTATATATTTATTTATTTAATAGTCTATAGGTACACAGAATACATATAATGATATAACATATTATAAGTGCGTTCAACGAGCCGAGATACCAAACGTAAACAAACCAAATGCGAGGTCATTCACCTATGCAGGCCTGTGTAACCTTTTTTTACTTAAACAAATTTTTAAAATATATTTATATTTTGATATTTCTTCAATTAAATATAATTAATTATGTATATAAGATTTCATACTTCTTAAATAATAATTATCAAAATATAAAAATCAACCCGACCGCTTCAGGACACGAAATGAAATAAAAATAAATTAATATGTAATACAAAATCAAAGGGCTGTCCGCGGTCCGAATGTTTTCAAAGCCACTTAAAATATCGTTCGACCTTGCCGAGAGACGTGCAACAGATAGCAAACAAAAAAGATAGAAAGAGATAAACTATATTTTGTTTGATCCGTTGTCGCTACGAAAAAGTGATGGGCTTTGTTTACGTTTGATATCTCTTCTCGTTGACCAGACTATACTCATTATTAAATTATCTAATATGTATCCCCTTACGGAGTACACAACATTCTACAATTTGTTGATGTTACTAAAGTGACTATATTTAAAATTAAAATAATCAGTAGATTAGCATTAAAAATTTATCGACAAAAATTTAACTGAGGTAGGGCACAGCAGGCCTGCTCAAAATATGAAGCAGCCCGACTGGGGTAGTACCTCGACGTTACAGAAGACCACAGCTAAATAATACTGTTTTCAAGCAGTATTGTGTCCTGTTGGTGAGTAAGATGACCAGAGCTCCTGGGGGATTGGGGATAGGGTCGGCAACGCGCTTGCGACGCTTCTGGTGTTGCAGGCGTCTATAGGCAACGGTAGTCACTTACCATCAGGTGAGCCGTACGCTTGTTTGTCGACTTAGTAACATTAAAAAAAATCATTAGGGGCCATCTATAAATTACGTAACACAAATTTCACGATTTTTTGACTGCTTTAAGGACAAAAAAGTTTACATATTGCAGCACAAGACTGTTCTAAAAATCATGAGAATACGGCCTTGATAGTGACTTGAAATTGTGACACAAGATGTAAAGCTATTTTTTTTTTCGGAGTTTTGTAGTATGTAAAAAATATGAGGTATAAAATCTACTGAACGACTGACCTCGTTACGTTTTTTTTTGCCTTTCACTTTTCAGGCGTGAATATTATGTTGCTCCAACGCCATCTATCAGAAACTAGGAAAACGTCGTCGTAGGCGACGACGTTTTATTCTAATAACGGCTTCGATCGATCGATAGATGGCGTTATTTGATTAGTTTATGTACCATTTGATATGGTATTAATATTTTTCTTATACCCCGTCCGCCCATTTATTATCTTTTTGACACTTCAAGAAATTTTGACATTAGTGACTACCTCACACGTTATTGATTCGATTTGAAATAATAATCGATTTTATTTAAGAAGAACTTTCAATCGACTTAATGAAATACATTTAGTTTAAAAATATTATTTATTTATTCGTTTATTAGTTTTTTTTTTTAATTATAAATGAAATATATAAATAATAAATAAATGAATGAACAGAGTTGTAGGGTGCCTGAGCCTTAGCGAATTGTTTTGTTTAAATGTTAAATTAGAAAGAACTATAAAAGCTCAAAATGTTTATTAAAAAATGTTATTTATGTTAATGTTATGTTAATGAGCGCATCCGATGAAATACACGGTAAACTATGCACTGAAGTAAAATGCACGGCGTTGGCCTAATTTATTTAGCGCGGCGCCGGGCGTGTGCGATGTTGTTTGCTGAGCAAGCCAAATGCTCGGTAATTGACCGAACATATTCCCGGGCGGGAAAATAACACAAAAATTTAAAATATGATTACAATTCTGGATGAGGGTTAGTATGCGACAAATGATTGATACAATTTTTGCTTAAAACTAATGATTGTTGTTAGAACATTGTTTTGTTAATGAATATATTAAAATTAAGTTTAATTAAATAGGTAAAAAAGTATACATAATTAATCACTGTTAGTCTGTTTGTTCACTGAACACTAATTTTCTCGGAACCGAAACTGGTTTTAAAATTTTCAATTCGGATTCACTATTACACTTGCGCACTCCCGCACTACACTCACGGACACTACACTGACACTGTAGTTCACTCATGCTGGTGGAGCGGGCCGGCGGCGGCGGCGGCGCCTCGGTGTGCGTGACCGCCGCTGCAGGCTCGGTGGTCGCCGCCGGCTCCCGTCGACTGCGCCGCATCTTCCGATATAGGACGAACGCGCCTGTAGCGGCTTGATCACTTTCGGTAAAATTGTGTATGGTGATGTTGATGATGTCATTAATTGGCGCAATAATGTTAAAATTAAGGTCATCTTTGATATTCAAAGTGCTTTTCTGACTTTTGTGAGCAAATACGGTGAAGTTATCGGTTTTTATTACACAGTCGTCGTCTATTACAATAATGCTGGGAATTTGCAATGTTTGTGATGAAATTTGATCGCGACATATCGTACGGACTTGACTCGAACCACAACAAATGTACAGGTAGCTATTTAATTTTGTTAAGGTGTGCCACTCGTTTTGGCACGCGACTATTCTCGTCTTACAAATGTTAGGGTTTTCCTCGTCTTTGACACAAAAATCTTGATCATTTTTTATTTTGTAAATAGGGCTCTGTAAGTTACAAATTAATGTTGAACTATCTTTCATCATACAATTTTGATAATCTTCTTTAGATACAGGAATGTAGGAGTCTTTCTGAAGGCTTTTCTATACTGTTGAAATGTTTAATAAGGATGTATTAATTTTATGTTGTTTACTAAACATGACTGTCTTCTGTTCGCTTGAGTGAGTTATATTCCGTCTACAAGTCCGCGAACCGGAAAAATGCTGACTTGTTAAAAGTTCATTATTATACTGTAACTCAGTGTATAGGTGATTTAATTGCGTTATTATCATGTTACACATATTGTTTGAATTCATAGCGGCGCATGACTTTATTAAATAATTATTCATCTTTTCAAGGGCCTTGTTTCGTTCCCAGTGTGGAGACACGTCGTAATAAACTACTGAAGTCCAAGTGTCCCGGATCAATTGCATGTTCACTATGGGGTCAAAGTATAAAACTTGCTTTTCATTTAATTCTGTAATAACACCTTTGGTGTATGTTTAGTAAATAATGATAGAAAATAGATTATTGTCACTATAAATGTTGTTAGCGATAATTTTTTGGGTTACATGATGGATCCTTGTTTTACTTTTGCTGACGATGAGTCTGGTTTACAATTTTGTTCTTTTGATTTTATTGGTAAGCGCGTCAATTTCACGATAGGCCTTTTAATATACCCGTTTTTTGTTTTTAAGGTGACGACTCGAACATAGCCGTCTTGGCCGGGGTGCGTTTCGGTGACTCTGCCCATTGCCCACTTGCCGGCTGGCAAATTATCTTCATGTATAATCACGAGATCCCCTTCTTGTCGATTTTGCTTAGGCTGCAACCACTTTCCTCGGGCTGTTACTTGGCTAAGATATTCCGTTTTCCACTTCTTCCAAATATCTTGAAATAATTTCGTTGTTAAATGCCATCTCGTGCGAGCGTCTTCGGCAGTTTCAATGACATTTCCACCTGCTCTTCCAATCAAAAGTGTGCTGGTGTTAGTATTTCAAGGTCGTCGATGTCTTCCGTGAGAGCACAGAGAGGTCTTGAATTGAGGCAGGCTTCTAACTGCGTCAAGATGGTAGCATACTCTTCGAACGTGAGCTTTTGTTCTCCAATCACACGTTTAAGGTGATGTTTGAGGCTTCGTACGGCTCTTTCCCATAGACCTCCGGAGCTAGGCCAGGATGGTGCTGTGAAATGCCAAGAAATATTCATCTCCGTCACTTCCTTTAGAAAACTGTCATTAAATATTTGTAACAGTCGTTGATATTCTTGTTGTAAAATGTTGTTTGCTCCGTGAAAGTTAGTTGCGTTGTCGCTGTAGATATGTGCAGGGGCTCCACGGCGAGCAGCCATCCTACGCAGTGCTGCTAAAAATGCTGAACTCGTCAAATCGGATACCATCTCCAAGTGCACTGCTTTGGTCACCATGCACACGAAGACGGCCACGTAACCTTTTGTTGTCTTCGTCCCACGACCCTTATTAAACTTGACATCCAGAAAACCTGTAAAATCTACACCTGTATGGTAAAAAGCTGGCGCAGGATTGATTCTTGCTTCTGGAAGATCACCCATTATTTGATTTAATCTTCTCGAATCTTGTTTTCGGCAAGTTACGCAATTCCTAAGTTGCTTTTTGACTGTGTTAACGGCTCCTGTGCTCCAGTACTGTTGTCTAAGTCTTGCTAAAGTCAAGCGCGGGCCACCATGGAATGTGTTCCGATGAGCTTCATCAATGAGTAGAGTTGTCAGACGGCTGTTTTTCGGAATTATTGCTGGATGTTTTATTTCAAAATTTAAGCGGCTGTTTTTTAATCGACCTCCGACTCTTAATATGCCTGCTTTGTCAATGATCGGATGTAGATTTTATTAAATATTGACTATTTAATTTCACAATTCCGTATTTGTTTAATTGTTCGATTTCCGTTCCAAATTCATTTTGTTGCACAAACTGCAAAATACATAATTCAGCTTTATTTAATTCTTGTAATGTGAGGTGACCCGGCAACTGCTTACGCTGCGGGTTCAACGCTCTACGTATCCATGCAATAATACGTTTAATTGTTGTTATAGAATTATATTTATGAAGCAAATTATTTATTAAATGTTCTTTGTTCTCAGTTTGAATTATGTTTGTTTGTTTAATATTTTTTGATCTCAACTCTAAATCTGTTTGATACTTTTCGTGTTTTAATAATTGATTATGTTGACAAGAGTGCCAATCCAAGAGGGACCTTGCCACCATAGTACATTATCTTTTAATTGGGATGCATATAGTCCCCGGCTAGCCGCGTTAGCCGGATTATCGTTAGATCTTACGTAATGCCAACAATTCCTTGGAATGACGTTGGTGATTTTTATGACGCGATTTGATACAAAGGGCTTCCAGCGGCTGGGTTCTCCCTGAATCCATCCCAGCACCGCCATCGAATCGGTCCAGCAGTAGAGTTCAATATTATGGGGATATAAAGAAGTTGTAATTTGATCTATTAGTTTTGATAGTAACAAGGCACCGCAAAGTTCTAGTTTTAAACGCTTGTAATCCCTTGCTAACTGTTCCTGTTTTTCGAATTTTCTTTCAAGATTTAAAAATTGTGCTACGGCCATTTGTTTCGAGGACCCTAATTTTTGTTGTAAATCTTGTTTAAGGGGCAGTCTAACCGCATATTGTCCATTTTCTTTTCTTACTGTTGTTTTCAAATAAAAATCGATACATTTCTGATCCTCGACTGAAAGGGTTGATGACGATTCACTTATTTCCTCCATTTCCCAAAACCGTTCAATGTTTTGTATGTTGTTTAATATTACGTTACATTGATACGTTCTCGTGTTTCCGCATAAAACCCAGCCCAGCTGAGTTTGTTGCGCAATAGGCAAATTGTCGTCGTCGCTTTTTATAATACCACTTAAAATGGTTTTTGAATATATATCGGCTCCAAATAATAAGTCGACGGAGCGACTGGTATAAAATTCGGGGTCCGCTAACTGAATGTTTGATAAGAATTTCCAAGTTGGTTTTTCGAATGTGTTGTTAGGCAAATTTTTAATTAAGTTGTTCATAATAAGTACTTCTGCGTTAAATGTAAAATTATTATAGATTGAATTACACTCTATGTTTAAAACTCCTTTACAAGAGTTTTCCTGTTGTCCTACTCCAAAGATAACTCCCTTACATTTTTGTCGCTTGACACGCAATAGTTGAGCCGCTTTTTCTGTTATTAGTGATATTTGGGACCCTTGATCGATTAAGGCCCGTAATTGATGCTGGGTTCCGTCCGCTGCTTTAACTTTCAACACCGCTGTGGTTAGTAAAATTTCCGAATAATTATTTTGAGACACGTGTGAGTTTAATGAGCTATTTTCTGTTTTCTTGTTTCCAGTCAATGACCTAGCTGACCCTTGATCATGCACCGCGTAATCGTACGCGTCGTGCAAAATAGTATTATGTTGACTAAGACACTTGCGACATGTTTTTGTTGAAATACATGAATTGCCGTTATGATGAAATAAACAATTGTTACATACTTTTAATTTATTTACTGTTTTTAATTTTTGTTCATTCGACATTTCTAAGAATTTTTTGCAGTTGTATAGCCCGTGACTTTGCTTACAGAGAGGGCATTCAAAGTTGGATGAAACGTGAAATGTCTTCATAAAAGGTTTCGTGTTTTTCATATGAAAATTGTTATTTTTTGTTTGAATAAATAAAGGCTGTTTAGTAAAGGAATGTTGGTTCTGATGATTTTGCAATGTTGATTTTTGTGGTATATCTTTGTTAAAGTAGCTTGTTTTTTGAATGTTATCGAATTTTCGCCGTGACGATTCCAAGGCATTGAATTTTCTTTCTAGAAAATCTAAAAGTTCTTGTAGTACAGGCAATTTTTGTGGTTTTCTCAGAGATCCGATATACTCAGCGTGGGTTTCTGAATCCAATTTTTGAGACAACAAATGGACCAATATTGGATCCCACGTTGATATATCGATCTGTAAATTTTTGATGGCATTCAATGTTTCGATGGTGACGTCATGCATTTTCTTTAGTTGTCCCGCTGACTGTTGTTGTATGTTAGGAAGGCTTAATAATGTTGAAATATAAGAGGTAAAAATTAATTTTTTGTTATTATATCGATTGTTCAGTATATCCCAACAAGTGTTATAGTTTTCGGAGCTTATTTGAAGATGTTGAATAAGCCTTTCTGCGTCCCCGCGCACCTTGCTTTTTAGAAACTGCATTTTTTGGGCATTGGAGAGAGTAGGGTTGCTATGTACAGCCTCCGTGAATAAATCTTTAAACGACAACCATTGGTTATGATTGCCATTGAAAACAGGAATTTCGAGTTGAGGGGTTGACTTTTCGCGATGCGTGACCGACCACATCTTGGAGTTAATATCCCTTTTTATTTTGTTAAATTGATTTTCGTAGGAATCAAAACGCGTTTCGTATAAAATATTTTCTTTACCCATTTCACAAACTATCTCCCAGTGTAAATTATCCACGGCCGACCATCTGCTTTGTAATGATGAAAGCGCGTCTTCAAACTCCCATTTTTCGGATATACGATCAACATCTATGAGCCTAACTGTCCTTTCAAATGCTTTGAAGTTTGCCTCTTGTTTTCGTAAAAGATTATTCAAAATTAAGTTCGAAGTAGACCCTGAATCCCCCTCGGAAGTAGCCTTCGTATACCCCTTAAAATCCGACTCCTTAATAGACATACCTACTTCCTGTTTTTCTTGTTGTGTAAATTTTTCAAAATAATTTTTTGTGTCAGTATAAAAGCGTAATGTTTGTTGATAATAATTCTCCGTAAAATACGGATAGTTAGTTTTTTCTGGTAATTCTTCTAACTTGTTATGATTTACTAGAAAGTCCTTCCAATATGATGAAAATAAACTGAAACGATCTTACTTGTTTTCTGCAGCAGCTGACGTTACTCTACCCGTACCAGGACGCCGATTATATGACCACTTTTGTTTCCGGATTACAACGAATTGTAGCCCGACACTGCGACTTTGTTAATGTTTATTCACTAAGTTCAAGCACTGACTGTTTTCCAAAGTTCACTGTTCACCTCAAACCACGAATATTTTAACACGCGCGAGGTTTTTGCTCGAAGGACCACGATGTAGGGTGCCTGAGCCTTAGCGAATTGTTTTGTTAAATGTTAAATTAGAAAGAACTATAAAAGCTCAAAATGTTTATTAGAAAATGTTATTTATGTTAATGTTATGTTAATGAGCGCATCCGATGAAATACACGGTAAACTATGCACTGAAGTAAAATGCACGGCGTTGGCCTAATTTATTTAGCGCGGCGCCGGGCGTGTGCGATGTTGTTTGCTGAGCAAGCCAAATGCTCGGTAATTGACCGAACAAGAGTTATTGCTTTTTAATCTTGGTTTAAAATTAAATTTCAAGATTTCGACTTAATTCCTTGCAAATAATTAATCTTGGAGTCATAGATATTATTTTTATTTCCTTTTTTTAATAAATTTATAGAAACAATAATCACATGACGTAAAATTATTTTTATCATATGATCGATTTATTATCGATTTATTATTTCAAGAACTGTTTCATAGTCTGTGGTTGTTTTTTATGCACAGGATACTTCACTCAATCTATCAAATCGTCAATAAAGTATGACATTATTGTAGAATTTTTAGTGCGTTATTCCGAAGAAAAAAAACCTTAATATATAGACGTGAACTGTCAAAAAGATAATAAATGGGCGGACGGGGTATAGACTAGTAAGCCTTTTTTGTGTCTATTTAGACAGTCGATCTGAAGAAGTAAACTCCAGTCAAATGTCGGAGCTGACACACAGACTTTTTTTTAATTTAAAGAAACCCAAAATTTATAATTTCATCAAAATGTTATTATACTTATCTATCTGGAACGCATTTTTAATTCTAACACAAAAACAAATTTAGACTTAGGCCGCGACCACTCTATTTTAACCCGTAATTTACAGGTACCTAAGTGTAGGTTGGACCTTGATGATAGAATGTTTCAATTATTTTGGTAATATTCATTTGTGAGCATAATTAACGTTTTGAGTTCAAGAATCGGGTTTAATAGTATAACATAGAGTTTACCACAGACCTGACAAACCGACGCTAAAGCTGACAACGGAGGTGGGTTACTTGTGCTTGTACTTGATTGACTAACTTGTGAAGCGGGACCTAATAAATATCTTTCGACCTGTAAATAGATATAATCGAACATAAATAATAATAGAATCAATTTATATTAAAAGTAAAATTTTGCAGTGTTTCTCAAACTTTTCTTGACGCATATCTCTCAGTTTAAAAGTTGTTTACTTGTCTGAAATATTGTGTCCTTTTAAATCTTCTAATCACACTACATTTGTAAATCCATGTTAGGATAGTTGGATGTTTGTCACAACTACTGAACTATTTGTAATTTGTTAACTGTAAAAACTTCTAAATGGCTTTTAGTTTTTAATTGGGTAGGTTTTTCTGAATAAATCAATAAAATAAAACTTGGGACGTAAATAGCTAGACATTCCCATGGGGTCAGTAATTACATGGATGAAACCGCGTTGCACAGACAGTACTTCAGAAAAAAAGCCATAAAGTTTTAGTATCCATTTTTCTCAAATTTGGTGACAAACTTAAGAAGTTTGGAGCGCACAAAATAGTATTAAAAAAGAAATTGTCAACTTACTTTAGACAATTTCAACTCCTGCGCATCCTCATTACTATTTAAACTATCAAGATCTTCGTAATGTATTTTCTCCATTATTCTTCTCCTCTTATCGACAGGTTCCGTCGGATCTTTGTCGTTTGCCGGCCTCTTTTCAACGCCGTTTTCTTTCATACCGTTCTCGACGACTTTATTTGTTTTACTATTGTTATTACTACTACTGCTATTGGAGTTTGATTTATGACTAGCTTTGAGCACCTGGATGAAAAATATTTTATAATTAATATCGAAAAAACAACAAATAACACTCAACAAAAAACGAGTGTGGCTTAGCCCACACGACTGAAGTAAAACTTCTTTAGCTTCTACAGTAATATACGAAACGTAACTCTCTCTTTCTATGTTCACTAACTTATATCTACGTCTCAACTTCCGTTCGCCTCCCAATCACGCTTTTCGTAACGCTCTCGTCACGCATTCACCAGCTTGCTCCTTAAGTCAAGCGTGCGTAAGGTTTTAATTCAAAAATTCATTATTCAGAAAGGCGATAAAAATCCTAGCTACGCAATCGTGGATAAAACAAGGATGGTTTGAGTGGTTAATACCTATAAGTAGAGAGCTATTTGTTTAACCGAACTTTCAAACTTCGAGCATGTTTTGTTTGAAACATATTCATAAGTAAAACGAATCATGGTATGAATATAGGAACTAGGCTTTATACGACTTTTTCATAAGAACACATAGGGGTCGTCCATTACAAACGAGACTTTTAGGGCGCCTTCAAATTTGCCGCACGACAGCGGCGCGGCGGCAGCGCGGCAACCTCGCGTTGTTATTTACATAGATTTACAAAGTCGCGCGGCAAATTTGAAGGCGCCCTTAGACCGGCCCCTACCCCCTTGGTAATATTTGGTGAGATTTCAAACTATCCCCCCACCCCCGCGTCTTCTCGCTTAAATCGCGTGTATTTTTTTCTGCAAATTATATATTGCTAGAATATTGTCTTTAAATATATAAGATTATATATCTATTTGTATGTGAGTACCAAAATAATGAGATGACGTTGCTCTGAAATCAAAGTTTTACATCCAGCCAGGCATCACATAATAAACTAAAGAGATTCTTTAAGAATTTCTTTATAAATATATGAATAATCTGATAAAATTTTTAAGCATCAAGGTTTTTTATTGTTTTTTGGTTTAAAAATCAAGCAATCAACGAAAAATAAAGACACATGATATTTCAATATAACTCCTCTCCCTCCATGTGACATTTTGTGATGTTTTTCAGACACCCCCCCCCCCTTCGAGCCACACGTGATTAATGGATCACCCCATACTTACTTTTAGCAATATAGCTATACTTTATGATGGTTTTGACTCGATATTAAGGTAGGCCATACTCTCAGTAGGAAATAGAACATAGCTTCACTAGGAAGTATGCTATAGGCCCGGTAGGAAGTAACCCTAAGACCAATCTTTATAAATTTGGGAGCATATTAAGACAAAAGCACTAACGTAGCTATTAAAAGTATTGCCTACCATAATGGAGTGTTGGTTGAACCGCTTTATCATACTGCGGTGTATCGATGTTCCGTCCTTTTCCTTCTCGTGAGTGTCCTCATCGGGTAGGAGAGGAACGGGTTCCGTGAATTGAGGTAAATCGACCTGGAAAATATTATTAATATAAGTAAAAATCATCGAATCCTACTAATACGTCAACCCTCAGTACAAAAGTTGTGGTTTAAGCTCCAAGTATTCTATGAGGAGAAAAGGCATTTTCTTCGCAGTTTGCTATCTAATTCACTTTGATAGAATAGGCACACTTTGATTTTGTACAAACTGTAAAGGGCCCCGTAGACGATCAAATATTTGATCAAACTTCATATTAAATTTCTGTTTCACAAACGTGTTTGTCAAATTATTTAATTGTGTGCGGGGCTGCGGGTTTTTTGATATGTTTCTTATATGCAACATGAAGTTTGATCAAACATGTTTGACAAACAAGTTTGATCGTTTACGGGGCCCATAAAGTTTTTTTTTTTAAGAAATAGACTACATAGTCTGGAGAGAATAGTTTTTCATTGAAAAGTTAAAACGAGCAACTACTTTGTACATTGGTCTTGTAAATCTATAAAAATAAAAATGAATTGGCGCCGGTGTTTTGGCGCCTACACGGCATACACCACTACAGCAGACAGGTTGCTACACAAAGAGAATATCAAATAAGAAAATTGAAATTAAATTATACATATACAAGCAGACCCGGCAGACGTTGTCCTGCCCAGAAAACAGCTACCAAATTTGATTGCTTGCATACCGATAGCAGCGCCACCTACCGGGTCCGATTGAGATAAAAACTACCCTATCTCCCAAGTTGGACCAAATTACAGATGCTTACAAAATTTGATAAAAATTGGTTCAGTAGTTTTGAAGTTTATCGCTAACATACATCGTGACACGTTTCTATATATATAGATGTAAAACATTAAAATTACTGTTAAGTCCAATGTCGTGTGTTTCATAGCCGACGCTATAGCCTGATCGTCCATTTTGGCACATTCTCCGAACAAATCTTTACTGGATGATGACGCTATGCGATCCCTGAAAACAAAAAAAAAATATCAAGAGAATTATTTATTATTCTATTGAGATTTTTTACTTATAATCTATGTGATATGTATGTGTTAAATTTGGATATAATCAAAATCAAAATAAAAAATATATTTATTGAAATAAGCTTCAAAAACACCTTTGAATCGCCAGTTTACAAATCAAAATTTTCATCATTTTTTAAAGTAAAGTTACCACCGGCTTAGATTGCAAATTCTGCAGAAAAAAAACGGGCAAGAAACTCTGCAGTTACTCTTTTAAAAATATATAAACTGTGTCTCTATACCAACTGGATAATATCTTGCATGAAATACAGAGTCACTTACTTTTACTATATAAATGATGATAAAATGGCATAAAAGTTCATACAACTGTTCTATTATATTAAATATAAGTAGGAATTTAAAATGACCTCTTATATTATACTGAAATATACATCTAAAATAGGATTATAAATATCGGAAAAAGTAAACACGAATTACTTGTTGAATTTATAATATGTTAAATTAGCCTTAATATTTTTTTTTTTTTGCTACATATAGGCTTACACAAGAAATTTACTATAATCTTACAAAAAATACTTTATTTCGCGATAAAACGTAATGTATGTAAGACAGAAGTGAATTGATAGAATAGAATTTTTGTAAATGAAAAAAAATATTATATCATAAAATATTAACCTATAATAATAAATAAAGAAAAATATTGTTAACATGTGATTAAAAAAATTAATAAATGAAAAAATATATTTACATCTTATGCCCCCAGAGAGATTTGAACTCTCGACCCCTGGTTTACAAGACCAGTGCTCTAACCCCTGAGCTATGGAGGCTACATGTAAAACTGTGAAATTGTGAACTATATGATTTTACAAGAGATACTAGAGTATATCCACTTTGATGATTCTTTTTTTAACCGACTTCCAAAAAAGGAGTTTCTCAATTCAATTATTTTTATTTTTATGTAAGTATGTTACTTCAGAACTCCTGACTGGGTAGACCGATTTCGATAAAAAAATTTTAATCGAAAGGTGGTGTGTGTCATTTGGTCCCATTTAAATTTATTTGAGATCTAACAAGTACTTTTCGAGTCCTATCTAATAATGCGGTTTTACTTGACTAGTTTTTCGTCGACCTACGTTGTATTATACCACATAACTTTTTACTGGGTGTACCGATTTTGATGATTTTTTATTTATACGAAAGCTGGTGTTTATCATGTGCTCACATTTAAATTTCATCGAGATCTGATTACAACTTTTTGAGTAATCTTTGATAACACGTGTTTACTTGATTATTTTTTCATCTACCTACGTTGTATTACTTGTTGATGAACGTACCTTGTATTACTGAAGTCGGTTTAATTTTTTGTTTGCGAGCAAACACAATTAGTAATGTTTTTTCTGTTACTATTTCACATAGTAAAAAAAAATATATATTATAGATAAAATTTAAAAAAACCTTACCTATGAAAATAATGTGACTGAAAAAACTTGGTCCAGAATTCTGCTTCTGTCATTTTATTGGGTACGTAATCTATATGTTTCTTTCTGACCGCTGGATATGTTTTGAATATTGCATCTATAATGTCCTGGGTTAAGTTATATTTAAGTCCGTTACATCCATCTGTCTGTGGTTGTATATCTGCTAAGAATGCTCCTGATACACCTGTTAAAAGGAAAAATTAAATTAAATTTTTAATGAAAAATAGTAATGTATGATCTTTATAGATAAAATTATGACATTTTTTATCTCAAAAATAATTCTCTGGTTTAAAAAAAAAACGTTTCACACACAACGGCCCAACAACAGGAGTATTTTCTTTTGTGTCAGGGGTCCGGAAACACACAATACACAAGCACAAATGCCCAAACCAAAACAAACATCTATATGGCCAATATAAATGTCTGTCGTGAGCGGGGATCGAACCCGCGATCGCCAGCGCAACAGCCTGTGCTGTAACCGCTGCGCAAACGCGTTGAATGTTTTATATGAACTTGAAACGCAAACCTTCAATAGAAAAGATGATAAAAATATTCCATTATGTAAATGTCTTGAAGTGATCGTGGGAAAACTTACAATTTTATGTGGATTTCAAAACGAGAATTGCTTTTGAAGATTTAAACCAAATTAAAAATAATAATTAAATTAATATTAAATAATTAAGCGATTAAATGATAATAATAAATAGTAGATTAATATTTAAGAAAATTTTGAGTCACAGTAAAACTACAAGCAAGTACAAACAAAATTACTTAAAAGTGTAAGAGCAGGAATTAACATCAAGCGTCTTACTTGAACCTGGAAAAACACTCCAAATAGACATTTTACAAATTTAACAGTTTTACTACTGGTAGGTATAACCTAAAAATTTTATCATTACAAATATTTTTTTTATTTACATATATGTATAGACTAACGCTTGACTGCGATCTCACCTGATGGTAAGTAAAGATGCAGCCTAAGATGGTGCGCGCTTGCCCAGAAAATGTCTATTCACTCTCGATTTGAAGATAGCCAAGTTATAGTTATTTGGAAAAACGGAAGCTGGAAGGGCATTCCAAATTTTTGCGGTGCGTATTTAGAAATGAGGAAGCAAAGCGCTTAGTATGAGATCGTGGGATTTCAACCACGTAGCGGTGCAGATTCATGCAATGCCTTGCTGTCCGATGGTAGAAAGGTGAAGGTGGAACCAAGTTGTACAGTTATTGAGAGCACTCTCCGAAATATATCCTGTAATATACAGACAGACAGGCAACCTTGCGCCGATGTTCTAGACTTTGATGTCTAGAGTTAACTAGCGATTCGTCACCAATGAGTCTTCTGGCGCGTCGATCCACAGAATCCAAAGCAGCAAGCTGGTACTTGGCAGAGCCATCCCATAAGTGGCAGCAGTACTCCATGCATGATCGAACTTGTGCTTGGAACAGAGTAAGAAGTTGTTCCGGTGTGAAGTACTGCCTAACTTTATTGAGGATACCAAGTTTCTTACCCGCAGTTTTTGCCTTGGATTCTATGCATTGTCCGAAGTTCAGACTAGCACTAGACGAGATATTTATGCCTAGAAGATCAATATTATCGGTGATCGGTACAGACACACCTCGGAAAGTCGGAGCTAAAGGGAATGGACTTCGTTTAGCGCTAAAAAGACACGCTTGCGTATTTTATAGGAGAGGGGGCAAACAGGCAGTCGGCTCACCTGGTGGTAAGTGAAACCAACATCCATGGACACCCGCTAAGGATTTACGGGCGCGTTGCCGACCTTTAAAGCATTAAATTTGACTAGGTTGGCGTCACCCCAATCGGATACCTCTTTCAAAGCCAAATTTGTGCGTTCGACCAGAGCGTTTCTATGTTCAAGAGTTTCAGCCCCACTAGCATGGGGACTGGACATATATCTCTCAGTGCAGTCATCCGCGTACCCAAAGATACCGGGTTTAAGGAGGTCGTTAATGTGGTCGTTAATGCAAGAAGAGGGTTGCAGAGAGAACTGATCCCTGAGGGACACCGGCATTAACCGCCATCAGGTCAGACGAGGAGCCATCTACGACCACTCGAAATGATCGCCCGCGCAGGAAATCTGATATCCAGTTACAGAGGCTGGGGAGTATTCGATAAGCTGAAAGCTTGCTTAATAGGCTAATTCAGTATACAAGTTTCAAAACTATCTTTTCCAAATTATGATTAGTCAGTATGTGTTAAACATGATTGAAAATAAAAAGAGTCTATGGAGAAAATATTTGCTGGAAAATTCTATTGATTCTTACATGGACTACCGAAGGATTAATAATAAGATTGTGACTGTAGTTAGGAACTTACGCAAGGAATTCGAAAGAGGAGTGGTTAACAGTGGGCCTAAGTCATTTTACTCCTATATACGCCAACAGCTCTCTTCAACAGTATCAGTGCCTCCATCACTGAAGGACGATAGTAACAGCGTAACTAACGACCAAGAGAAAGTAGCAAACATATTTGCTAAACAATTTGAGAAATCCTTTGTTGTAGAGCCACCAAACACTGTTATACCTACTATACAAATGCCACGAGTTATCAACGCCATAGAAAGTGTCACGATCTCACCAGACATTGTTAGTAAAACACTGAAAACATTCAGCGAGACCACCTCAATGGGGCCAGACTCACTGCCCTCTATACTACTTAAACAATGCAGCCATATACTTAGTCATCAGCTAGCACATATAATGAATATATCTCTTAAAACAGGAACCCTACCGCAGGAATGGAAGGAAGCGCATGTTACTCCAATATATAAAAAAGGTGATAAATTCCTTGCATCCAACTACCGGCCAATTAGCCTCACAAGTATTGTTTGCAAAACAATGGAAAAAATAATAGCAGGAGAGTTAAGAAAATTTATTACAAACGAAAATATAATTATTGATGAACAACATGGGTTTGTTCCTAGGCGATCAGTTGTCACCAACCTCCTTGCTTGCCTTGATAAATGGACATCAAACTGGAACAAACACCATCCAACAGATACCATATACTTAGACTACGAGAAAGCATTTGATCGGGTTCCTATTAAAATGTTGATAGCAAAACTAGAGCACTTTGGAATCCGGGGACAACTTCTCCAGTGGATATCAGACTTCTTGACAGATAGAAAATTCAGGGTTAGAGTTGGAGATACTCTGTCAGAAACTCATAATGTTCACAGTGGCGTACCACAGGGATCTGTGCTCGGACCAATCCTATTTGGAATTTTCATTACTGACCTAAAAAGTGTTGTCAAATCATATCTGTCCATTTTTGCTGATGATACTAAAATAATGGGAAACCCTCTCATCAGTCATAATGTTATTCAGCAAGACCTAGACCGCATTGTACAATGGACACAAGACTGGCTCATGTCATTAAATGCAGACAAGTGTACAGTTCTACACATAGGTAGCAACAACCCTAAAATGTCTTACAAAATAGGACCTGTACACCTAAAACCTGTGAACTTCCAAAAAGATCTTGGAGTGACCATTACACATAACCTAAAGTGGGACGTTCACATCACAAACATAACAAAAAGGACTAATTCCATGATCTATATGATAAGAAAAGCTTTTAATATTATTACAAAAGACTTGTTTATCAAAATTTATAAAACTTACATCCGTCCACTACTAGAATACGCTTTCCAAATCTGGAATCCATACTTTAAGAAAGACATAGAAATGCTGGAAAAAGTACAACGTAGAGCTACAAAAATGGTGACCTCACTAAGGCATAAGACATATGAAGAAAGACTTTCTGAACTTAAATTAAGTACATTGGAACAACGTAGACAGAGGGGAGATCTCATTGAAACATACAAAATTCTAACTGGACATTATAATGTCAAGAATATTGGAGACATGTATACTATGAATCCAAATCCAAAATTGAGAGGACACTCTCAAAAACTTACAAGATCTTCTTGCCATAGCAACCCCAGATATCACTTCTTGCCAAATCGCGTAGTTACCCAATGGAACAAGCTGCCAGAATCAGTGATTGGTGCACCATCAGTAAACACTTTTAAAAACAGACTGGATGAACATTTAAAAAAAAAAGTAAAGTAAAGAGAACATAAGTGCAGTGATATGCACGCATCAGCTCCAACAGCTGCTAGTGCATTATAAAAATAATAAAAAATAATAATAATAAAAATTCCCTGGCCATTCCATGTTGTTACATAAAAGGTTCAAGGCCCTCAAACATATGTACGGAGTCATACACACAATTAAATTCCCCATGTTCCCTTTTTTAGATATTGTACACTTACCAGCCTCCTGTTTCATATTAGTGGAATCTGTGTAGTGTTTCAAGGTGGGTGTGTTCCAGTATTCTTCACTATTAATTACTTTTGATATAACTAAATCTTCATATAAATGCTTTAACGTAGGATGGAGAGACAGGAGTCTAAAAATAATTTTTATTTTAGTCAAATATACAGACAAAGCTAATGTTAGCTAAATAATCAGTAACAAATCTGTGCAATTTTTTCGAAATTGAATGTTTGTACTTTAGTTGGTAGTAAGGTTAATTTTTAAACCACATTTATAGTACATGTATACATGTACCACATGTATAGTAAGTACATTAGGTTAGGTAGGATTCGACTAAGCCCATAATTTATCAATTAAGAGTAACCTCTAAGGAAAACATACTTGTATTGTCTAATGATAAAAAAAGCTGTGAGCTTTGGATATAAAGACATTCTGTAGTATATTTAGTATCAGCATTTCACTTGTGCGAAGTCGGGCGGGTCGCTAGTATAAATATAATTTGCAAAATTACAATTCAAAAGTGCTTTTGAAGCCTACTTCAAGATATAAATTAATAATAATTTATAAATATCTTATGACATACACAAAAAGTCATCTGTTCCTACGGTAATCAGCTTAATGCTGGTGTTATAGGTAACAGCTGACTGTTATGGCTAAATATTTTTTTTTAAATAAATATAGATTTTTTTCAGTCACCTAGAGTCCAGGGATGGCGAACCTTTTTTAATGTCCGTGCCACAAAGTCATAAAAATTCTCTTTTAAATAACTATAGATAACATATAATTATAGATAACGTGCCACAATAAAATTTCATTCGAAATGTTAGCGTTATAAATCATTGAAAAAATATAACTTTGCTAGCCATTCTACATCCAATAATTGATTGTATTGGTCAATAATATTCTTTTTATTTAGAAATAATCTTATTTTCTCCAAACTTATCAATTTATTGTTAAAAAATCAAGAAATATGTACCTACGTTTAATATTTGTCTTACATCTTATTAATTTATTCATGAACACATTTCTTTAAAAAAAGATAACTTATATTTTTTTTTAAATGGGTTTGTGCGTGCCATCAAAATTTTCAAACGTGCCACTTGTGGCACGCGTGCCGTTGGTTTGCCATCCCTGCCAGCCTACACTATAATCAGGTCTGTTGCGAGAGGTTAATGTTTGGAGGGATAGAGCCACCGCTCCATCTCCCCTTAGTAAGACAGCACATCGGCTCTCTTGAGTCTTAATAATATAGATATAGATAGAAATATTATACGGGAATCAAAATAGCAACCCGTGGAGTAGGAATCAGGGTCATTACAAACTGCGCCAACAAATTAGTCAAAATTCTTTTTGCTTATCCATAATTTTTTTAAACTTACCTCGATTTCATCTCTAGTTCTCCATCTATTTGTCTCTTAAACTTAGGTAAGAGGTTCTGTAGTAACATTTTAACTTGGTCCCTGTCTTTAGCCTGAGCGTCAGCTCCAGCCGGATTAACAAAATGAAAAGTCGAACATGTCCCATCATGTAGAACAACTTGGAGCTGTACCTTTGGTTTACCGGCTGGTGAGATTTTTTGTGCTGAAAAATTAAATATAATATACCTATTTTATTTTGAGTTACAATCAAAAATTATTTACACACCTATTACACTTTTTAATTTTATACTAAAACAGTTTATAATTACATTATGCGGAGTTTCTTGCCGATTCTTCTCTGCAGTATCTACATTCCAAATCGGTGGTAACTTCACTTTTAATAATAAATAATAAGTAATAACTTTAAAATTTTAATTTGTAAAATGATGATTCGAAAGTGCTCTTGGAGCCTGTTTGAATAAAGTTATTTTTGATTTGATTTGATTTTACATTTTAGTTCTAATTTATGGTAACATTTTGCAAAGTGTAAGCAGTAACTACCTATTGCACTAGCAGCTGATTGTGTTATTGAACTCTACTCATAGGGGCATAGTCTAGCTAGGCGGTTGTGTAAAATCTATATATATATATAAAAGAGATTTCCACCCATTGACTCTTCACAATATCTCTGGAACCATAAGGCGTAGAGACTTGAAATTTGGTAGAAATATTCCTTTCGCCAAGTAGAGGTCAGCTAATAACGGATTTTACAAAATTCCACCCACAAGAGGGGGTTGCGGGGGTTAATAACATAAATGGAAAAACAACGTTTGCGGGGACAGCTAGTATGTTCATAAACATCCTACCTATCGTTCCTACTTGAGGATTTTGAGTAATATGATTATCTATAAGATAATATCCTGCCTACAATTTTACATCACATAAATAAAGTTTTTTGATAAATTAATTTGTATAATATAACAGAAGTTTTTTACTAAAGCAATTGGAAAATTTTATCGACAATATAAAGGTATTAATACAGAAAAAATCATATGTTTTTTTAATGTGTTTCACTTACTTTTTATATCAGCATATTTATGTGACACGGCCACGGTATCACGATTCTCCATCATCCAAGCCAGTCTTTGATTCATCACATACAAAGTACCATCTCCTTTCTTGTACCTAACGTGGTTCACGCTCAATAGTACATCCTCCGACGACGTAGTCATTTTGACGAAGTGATAAAAATTCTTGAAATAATTTACCAAACAACTTGGAAATGTACTGAGCTCTCAATACCTAGGAATTAATCTTCATTTTACTTCGAATCACTTAATATCGTACGTAAATGCTTTTTTCCCGCAGAGTTTGATTCGTTTTCTGAATATAACGATACACAAACAGTGATGAATGTACAAAAATGTCAATATATTTAATTATTTACGAAATTGCATCTTCTAAAAGCACATCGTCAGAACACCATTTGCGGGTTTGTTTGACATAACTGTCAAAAGGAAGAAGGATACAGTGTTGCTGAAGGAAAACTTGAATTTATTACCGTTAATATAAAAAATTAATACCAAGATAAATAATTTGTATGAAAATAAATAAAGAAGGAATGACGATTAAAAATCTAAAAAAAAAATTAAACATGAGCTGTTTATTACGAATTTCTTAAGGCGTAATAACTGATTTAAGTGATTTTTGTTCTCATAATTTGATGGGGTTAAACTTTAATATTTAGTTCTTAATAGTTGTATAAACTACAAAAAAGTAATTGACAGTTATTAAGATGAGTAAAGTAAGTTAATTATTGTCGGATTATTTAGGTGTTCTATAAAGTAACATAAAATATAATTATATTAACATATTATGCTTTAAAGCAGTGGTCGGCAACCTTTTGGTAGGCAAGGGCCACGAGGTGGCCAAATAAACTAAAGGCGGGCCGCACTTATGATTTAAACCCTAGACTCTACCTGATACCTACAATATAATTGGTCATATCCCATAGAAAAAATGAAACTGCTATTAAAATTTTTAAAACATCTGGAATTTAATACGTACACGTAATACTTACATTATACAGCACAACAGCATTTTTGTTGTATGGAATTTTTTTATGGATCTAGATGCATTTTCTACCCTAATTCTAAATTTGTACTCAGATTTTTGCTAGCAGCTCTACATTTTTAAGATATGAAGGGTAGCTATTTTTGTCAAAAAAACATGGTTTCTCGTCATATAACAATTTATTTAAACAACATTTTCTTTTATGTAACTTTCTTGAATAAGTTGGAGTTTTACAATTATTCTGGATAATCCAACAGTAGTCAGCCATCATACTTTCACTCCAATAGCCCTGGTAGCGCTCCTCCATGAAGCGAATATCCTGATGAAAGCGTTCTCCCTGCTTCTCGCTTAAATGTCCAAGATTTACAGAAAATCGATCAAGGTGCCTATAAATGAAATGCATCTTACTGCTCATGTTGTATCCAAGGTGCTGAACGTATAACGGTAACTGCTTGACGTGGTCAGGAAAGTCGACGGACTTATTATTTCCCGAAAAGTTTTTTACAAGCCAAAAAAACTAATTCCAGGTATTTTTTCAGCAGTTGTCATACTTTCAGTAAAATTTACATCGTTTATTGATTTTCTAATTTGTGGTCCTTCGAAAATTCCAGCTTTTAAATTCTCAGCACTCAATTTTGGAAACGATCTGGATATACAGTGGCGTGTAAAAGTTTTGGGCCACCCTGTTTTTTCCATATAACTGACAAAATATTTTTTTCTTTCACTTGTTCTTTATTCGAGTTGTTTGAGAGGACCATAATAAAGATTATAACGTTAATAATTATATAAAATATAATATTGTACAACGGTAAATGACTTTCAACAGTGTGCAAAAGTATTGGGCCACCGCAATTCAAGAATTTGCCGGACCTTACTACACAAGATTTTTTGATATTTTTTTCTCATTGGTTTCTAAAAACGCTATGCACAAGGAATATGTTAATAATTACTATTATTTCTGCCTCAATGCCGAAAATTTTTAACAATAAAACTTAAAATATGAAAACATTAAGCTCTGTGAAATTTTGTTCAAACCACGTTCAAACTTTATTCAGAAAAAAATTTCACACGTTTTACACACTATATTGGGTATCCAGTGCTTGTTGTTTGTTTCCAATGGCCGTTGATAGTAATGCATGTACGCATTTTTAACGAAGTCTGACACATTTAAACAGAATTTTTTGAATGTATATTTGCCACAAATGTAACAAAATCTATTTGGATTGTTTACACAGGTCTTTCTAGACGCATGTTGTGATTGATCTGCAATGTAATGACATTGCAGATCAATCACGTTCATTTGTAAATGACTCGGTACTTCCTGAATATCACAGGAAAAAGGGTTTGCAAAAATCTTCTTTGCTTGAAACTTTTCAAACTCACCAAATCTGTCGCTGAATGAAAAATGGCACATCATATATCTGCCAGTTTCGTTTTAATTCTACGTGTTACGCGATCGCGGTTCGTTCATGCATTTATGTTGATATTTATAACTTATTTACAAAACATTCGCGGGCCGCAAGTAAGACCTCCGCGGGCCGCACGCGGCCCGCGGGCCACGCGTTGCCGACCACTGCTTTAAAGTAACAGTCATGCTCCACATGTATGCGCTTCATTATGCAGGTAATTGCTCCACACGTAGTGCGCTTATTGTAGTTTGACATTTCATGGTAAATCAGCAATGCTTAGCTTTATTTTTCAAAACATTAATTTTAAAAAGTAACCAATGTGTTATTGTGTATCTTCAACTATCTACATACCATATATTGTTACAGTTAATTGAGTAGTTTTTGCGTGAAAGATTTCAAACATCCTTTCATCCATTTTTACAAATTTTTGCATTATTTTAATATAGGTAGATTTATTTTTCTTTCTTTAAAATTCAATTTCATTGGGTGTCATAATCAAGAACTGACTCAAGATTATATTATAACTAGCTTCTGCGCGCGACTTCGTCGGCGTGGACTCCGCTCCTATTGGTCTTAGCGTTATGAAACATAGCCTATAGCCTTCCTCGATAAATGGGCTATCTAACACTGAAAGAATTTTTCAAATCGGCCCAGTTGTTCCAGAGATTACCGCGTTCAAACAAACAAACAAACAAACAAATAACCAAACAAACAAACTCTTCAGCTTTATATATTAGTATAGATATTTAAATTTACTTAGATTACAAATTTATTTAGATTACAATATTTTAACTTCAATTAAATAATTGATTAATTACCGAGGCAAATTTGTCAAATTTTCAAACTAAAAAACAAAGTGAACTTTTTAAATAAGTATGTATGTAGTACATACCTAAGTAAGTTTTTTTAAATATTCATAAATAATTAAAATAATTACAGATTAACTAAAACAATGAGAATTAGAAAACAATTTAAAAAGATTTCATGCACGAACATGGTACGAACGCGTCTTTAATAGACCGCCATTTTATTTATTATTGCCTTGCAACACCTTACATTGACAACCCAAAATGCAATCATGGCGCACGGGGCACTGTGTTTGTAGAATGCTGAGAAGTTTTTACGTAAACACTTCACTATATCTCATTGTGATCCTAAAAACTGTTACAATAAATTATCCGTGATTTTTGAATATTATAGCAAAGCATACATGTGTGTTCTAAACTTGGACTTTCCACCTGTTTGCGATATCGTCTCTGTACTACTAGACACTTGCAGGTATGAAAATCATGAGATTTGCTGTTTTAGCTATCCTATATCATGTATACAGATATCGGAGTGTAAAGTGAATCTGTTTGTTGTGGTCAGCAAGTTCCACATACTTTATTTGAACGTTGTTTACTCGCGTTCATTTATATACTCATTTGTTCCAGATAACTTTGTTGGTGTCATAATGTCAGAGGCGTACGCCCGTGAGATACTACGAAGGAATGTTGCGCAAATATGTCAAACTATAGGATGGAATGGTATAAACTCGACACCGCTCGATATTCTTGTTCATGTTTTGGAAAAGTACATACGTACATTGGGCACACAAGCTAATAGATATGCCGATCAATTCAACAGAACTGAGCCAAATTTACATGACTTAGGGTTAGTGTTTCGTGACCTTCATATACAATTACCGGAATTAACAGAATACACCAACAGCGTACCACCTGTACCACCACCTGTCAAAACGGAAAAGTTCCCTAAACCGAAAGAATCTAACTTAAATTTCTTGAAACCTGGCAGTCATGAGGTGGTTACGAGGCCAATGCATGTCCATGAACACTTGCCGCCGATGTATCCCGAGAAAGAACGGGATACACCAGTTGTCGCGGGTACTGTTGAGATCCGTCAAAATGGCATCGATAGTATTGAAAGCAATACAACATGTACAAGCCCTGAAATATCTGTAACAGATAGTCCAGAAAAACCGAAAGACATTTTTAAGAGGCCAATTGACCCAATATCATTACCAAATAGTAAAAGGCCAAGGTTACGACTGGAAGAAGAAGAAAGAACTAGAGAAATTAGTAGTGTTATGATGACAATGTCTGGTTTTCTTTCCCCAGCAAGGGAAGGTAAACTTCCTGAAGCTCGACCACCTACAATTGTTTCTGAGAAACATCATGACAAACACAAAATTAACTCTCATCACTCAAATCCATTGAAAGCACCTATTTTAGAAAAAGGTGACAAAAAGTCTAAGAAAAATAAGTTATTAAATGGCAAAGTAATGAAGAGTAAAAGGAAAGATAAGAGTCATAAAGGTGAGAGTAGTAAATCTAGGGATACTAATAAATTGGACAGGTTTCCCCCGGGATATCCAATCAAAAGTAAAGATGTACACCCAACTCATCACAATCATATAACAATGCCTGCGCCAAGGCCTACTCTTCCACCCCCAAAGCCTCCTATGGCACCTCCACCAGCGCCATCTCCTGTAATACCAGAACTTTTAAGGCCAGTTATAAAGCAAGAACCAGTTGATCCACCCTCACCATCACCCAGACCGGTTTCAACTTTACCTGGTGAAGAGGCAATACCTGTTCCGAGGAAAATACCAATTTCTAGATCTCCTCTTGTATCAAATTCTTTACCTGTGAATAAACTTGCGACTTCCACACATTCTCTTATTCCAGAAGTAGAAATTAAGAAGGAAGTTATGGATGAACAAGAAAAATTGGCCTCACAGCCAGATAGATCAAAAGTTAATATTTTTAAAAGAATATCGAACAAATCTAAAGAAGATAAGAATACTGCAGAGGTTGCACCTGATAAATCGTTAACACAGTCTGATGCTATGATCTCAAGATTGCAAAATTCTACACATGTAACAAGTGAAAATATTAGAGTGAAAAGTGAAGAAAGCCTTATGAACAATAACAATAGTCCTGTAGATTTGTCGAGAGAAATAGATATTAGATCACATGAAGTAATTAGTTTAGATGATGATTCATTGGACACACAACCTGTTCCACAGTCTAGAGTTCCAATGACGGAACCTAGACAAGGTGGACTATCAATTAATAAGTCATTGCAATTACCGTATTCCAAAGAAGTAGCTAATGCCAGTCAAAAATTGAAAAAGGAAAAGAAACATAAAGATAAAAAGGATAAGGCAGCAAAACTAGAAGCAAAATTAAAGAAACAGCAACAGCAGTTAGCGTATGAAATGGTGCAAATTGCTGAGAAAAAGAAAATAAAATTGACAAATGAAAAGCCACCCAAATCAAGTAGGCCAAAGAATGAGTCGAAGCTTCCACAAATGCCACCTGGTTTTCCGTTCTTCCCAACGATGCCTCCAGGACGAGGCTTAATGCCTGGTCCTGGCTTGATACCGAATCCTGGTTTGATTCCTGGAAGTGATTTTCTAGCTGGTTTAGCAAACAATCCAGCTTTAAGGGGTTTACAGTCACCAAATTTACTCGGTAATCCATTTGCGTTAGGAGGTCCTGGACCTGGACTTATTCCTGGTCCAAGTTTCTTATCCGGCGGACTCGGTCCAGGCATATCAAACCATCTAATGCCAATGGGCAATTTCCCTCATACATCTCGGTCGTCATCGTTAAAAATTCCACCAATGCTTCGACGCCCTAGTTTAGAGGTTATACCTGTAGACAACGAAGAGGAAAGAATAATGCGGAAGTCTCCAATGGGTCGTGATAAAGATCGACACGATAAGCACAAATCATCTACCATTCCAAACATTTTACAGAAACCAAAATCAAAATCTAGTAAAGATCACAAATCAAGTATATACAAAATGCCTCCTGTTCAACCCGATATAACAATTGAGCTTAATCCTCCTAAAACTGAACAAGTTCGACCCGAACCAGTTAGAGAACCGCTACAACCCGCGCGATTGCCGTCGCCTGAAGTAGAAAAATCTCTACCAAATCCAGAACCTACACCTATGCCTGAACCACAAGCCGTGAAGGCCGTACCAGAAGTGTCACAAGTAAAAGAACTTGATAATTTAGAAAAGAAAAAGGAGAAATCACATAAAAAAGAGAAACGCGATAAAGACGGTGTCAAAATTAAAAAGAAAAAAGATAAAAAGGATAAAACTAAGGATAAGTCTGAAAAGAAAAAAGAAAAGGAGGAGCGACAAGAAATAAAGGAAAAGTTAAAGAAAGAAAAAAAAGATAAAAAGAAAGACAAGTTAGTTGCCGATGGCTTAGTACCTAAACTGACACTTAAAATTGGTTCTTCCAACTCGAATTCACCTATGCCTCCTAGTTCACCTGATATTTTTAAATTAAATATAAAGCCGGTAGTTAAAAAAGAAGAAAATTCTTCCCCCATAAAGGATGAACCAGTATCTCGTGAACACAGTCGATCGCCAGAGTTAGCACAAATATCTGCATTAGTAACCAGACCGCCTAAACAAAAACATTCTAAGCATAATCACTTGGCTGACCCGGAAGCACATTCATCATCACCTCCTCCTGGTTCCCCGCCGAGAAAATATCGTCCACCTTCAAATAATTCAAAGTTCAAGAGGATACTGTTCAAACCTTTAAAGAAGGGACAGGTCGAAAGTTACGAAGAGGAATCGGCCTCTATATCAGAGGAACCAGCGGAAACGGTACCGGCCCCGGCGGCTGCGCCTGCGCCTGTCGACAAACCTACTGGACCATTACCGACACCTTATTATGTAGACGAACACGGTAACAAAATTTGGGTGTGTCCTGCGTGCGGAAGACCTGACAACGGATCGCCCATGATCGGTTGTGACGGATGCGATGGTTGGTACCATTGGATTTGTGTTGGAATTACGGAGGAACCGGGAGCGACAGAAGATTGGTTCTGTAAATTATGTCAAGCCAAGAGAGCCGCGTTAGCGTTAGCCGGCGTTTCCTCTGGCAAGAAGCGCGGTCGTAAACCAAAAGGAGAAAAAATCAGAGACTGTCATTGACCGTCGGACTTTTTGTTGTTACTGAGATTAGTTTTAATGTTCCGTTCGATAAACGAGAATAAATGGATTGAGTATATTGTTAATGGGTTATTGTTGAATGATATCATACAGATATGTTTCATCATTTATTATATCATAAGCTAGAATTAAGTATAGATAATAATTGAATATTGACATAAAATGTTGAACAGAAAATAGTTTAGGTACATGTATTAATAATTACCATAATTTTAATTATTTTGTTAATTTTTCTTATTTGTCGTTCGCTCGGTTAGATCAAGTTTAATGAGAATGCGGACGTGTTGTACACATCTCGTATATAAACATATAGGTAATATAAGATTTTTTTTATATTGTACAAAAACTGAATTTACTTAAGATATTGGTGATGTATAAAGTAATGTAGTGAATATTTAAATAAACAGAAAGAAGGCTGGATGTATGTTCAGCTAATATTTGAATATTTTCATATTATAATTTTAATATAACCCTGTTTTTTTTTTTTTTTGTTGAAATTGTTCCTTCTGGGCTATGTACAGGGCTAGCACAATCTCGCATTCCTCTCGTAAGCGCATCATTAAAATATTGAACACGCAAAGCGCGAAGGTGCTCGTCCTAACACGTTAAATTACATGACGACGGGAGGTAAATGTAAAAATTTTGATTTCAGCCAGTGGCCAATTAAATATATTGGTACTTGAAAATGTAGTAAATTATTTAATCCTCATGTAAAAACAAAACTATTGTTTAAAAGCATTTATTTATTTTATATTTATAAAACAGGTGCATTGCGTACAAAAAGCTATCGGAGTAAATGCAGTAATTAATGCACTGATAGAAAATATATTAATATTTATTTATTTATTCAATTCTATTTATACAATTACATAGTATTTTTTCAATTGTTTCGACTCAAATAAATATACTTCTTTTTAAGTAACAAAAAGCCTTGAATCTTAAGGTAATCTATTTATTTCACATAAACTGACTAAAAACTCAACAATATACGTACTACATAAAATAGCTTAATTTTTACTGGGGTTTGCCCCTGATGGTATACTTTCTGGAGGTGGTGTCGAGGGTTGTTTCTCTTTGTTCCAATCCTTTAATCCTGCAGGCAGAGTTGTATCTTCATCTAATGAACCAGTACCTTCAACAAATTCTTCATAAGTACTCTTTTCTGGGAATGGTCTAGGACCCAAAAGCTCAATCATGTCATCCCTACTCAGAATTTCTTGTTTCAATAGCCTCTCAGCAACTTTTTCTATATTAGATTTGTGTTTTATCAACAAATCAGTAGTATGTTTGTGCGCAGAATTTATCAAATCTCTCACTTCTGAATCGATTAATTCGGCTGTTTTCTCTGAATATGGTTTATCTATTACCATCTCTCCAGGTTGTGGCATTTCGAACGAAACGTTACCTACTTTAGCATTCATACCGTAGTGCACAATTTGAGCGTAAGCGCTTTGAGTTATTTTTTTAAGGTCATCTTGGGCGCCAGTTGTAATTCTACCAAAGAATATCTCTTCACTTACTCTTCCACCAAGTGTCATACACATTCTATCGAAAAGTTGTTCCTTGCTATACAAATACTGTTCTTTTGGTAAATATTGAGCATATCCAAGCCCTTTACCTCTTGGGATGATTGATACTTTTAGCAAGGGATCCGCATGTTGTAGGAACCAGCCTGCAACTGCGTGTCCAGCTTCGTGGTAAGCGACGATCTTCCTTTCGTCCGGTTGCAGTACGTTCGATTTCTTTTCCATACCTGCTACCACTCTTTCGATAGCTTGTTCAAAGTTTTTCATTGTTATGTCATTAGCTAACTCTCTCGCGGCAATAAGAGCTGCCTCATTGCATACGTTAGCGATGTCTGCACCAGTAAAACCTGTAAATATAAAAAAGTATATTTATTAAAACAAAATTATTCACTATATTTAATCAGAAAAAGGCTTACATGCTGAAAGAGGAATGTTTTAGATTTGATTAACTTAATTTGTTTTATAATATTATATTTACAATATAAATAATATTGACATATATTATACTAGCGCACCCGGCAGGCGTTGTCCTGCCCAGAAAACAGCTACCAAATTTGATTGCTTACATAACGATGGCAGCGTCACCTACCGGGTCCGATTGAGATAAAAACTACCCTATCTTCCAAGTTGGATCAAATTACAGATGCTTACAAAATTTGATAAAAATCAGTTCAGTAGTTTCGGAATTTATCACTAACATACATCGTGACATGAATTTTTTTATAGATTAGTCCATGTTGAAAATGGAAATTTCCTGCTCAAAATATGGAGCAGCCCGACTGGGGTAGTACCTCGAACTTACAGAAGACCACAGCTAAATAATACTGTTTTCAAGCAGTATTGTGTTCCTGTTGGTGAGTAAGGTGACCAGAGCTCCTGGGGGGATTGGGGATAGGGTCGGCAACGCGCTTGCGATGCTTCTGGTGTTGCAGGCGTCTATGCCGCTACGGTCTTACCATCAGGTGAGCCGTACGCTTGTTTGCCAACCTACTTACATAAAAAAAAAAAAAAAAAATGTTGATTTAAAAACAGGACAGTAAGCTTAAAAAATATCGTAGCAATATATACGACACTGCAGGCAGTATAGGGCTCGTAATCGCTAGCAGTTAAAGAAGGAAGCGAAAGCTCAACGACAGCTGACTGTCATGTGGATATAACTTGATAGGCTGTTAAGAGACATTATCAGCAGGATTTCAACAAATACAACTGAAAGATAAGGGGTATCCACACCGTGCCTCGGATAGCACTTTAAGCCGTCGGTAACAGTTGTTATTATAAAAACCTGATACTCATAGTAGGGAACATACCCGCCAACCCACAGTGGAGCAGCATGGTGGATTAAGCACCAATCCTTCTCTTACATGGAGAAAGAGACCTATGCCCAGCAGTGAGATGTCACAGGCTGAATGCACAATGCACATTTATTTTAATAACATAGTACCCTTGGAATCTTGACCTGAAGCGGCAGCGTCACATGGAACTTATTGATTAAACCTACTCTTTATAACTTAGTATCATAATTTCTTTAACTTAACATTCCTATTTTTTATTTAACTTGGTCGGCAAACAAACATATGGCTCACCTGATGGTAAGCGATTACCGTAGCTTCTAAACATCTGCAACACCAGAAGCATCATAAGTGAGTTGCCCACCCTATCTTTAATTCCTTGCAGGACCTCCGGTCACCTTACTCACCAACAGGAACAAACCACTGCTTGAAAACAGTATTATTTATCGGTGATCTTCTGTGAGGTCGAGGTACTACCCCAGTCGGACTGCTCCATATTTTGAAGCGGAAATTTCTGCTGTGCCCTAGTATATCTGTTGTCTAGTGATCTCTATGAAATTGTGAATTGTAGTGTAACAATGAAATAATTACTGCAAATACAAAACAACATAATATGGAACAGTTTGTTATTTTATATGGGTGTCTATAACATATACGAGTAGACCTGGACAGATTAACCCACCAGCAGCCTTATACTATAGTATAGTCCTTCTCTATATATAGACACTAGCATCCTACTATGTTATATGTAATAAAATCTATATAATAAAAAAAACTTGTTAAATAAATGTTGCTAAGCGCATAACTGAACAATTTGGTTAATTTTATTTTGTATGTTCCTTAAAAATCCCATGGAAGGTTTTTATCCTAAAAAAAAAAAAAAAAAACCACACAGCTAGTCTCTAATAATTATTTAAAATCATAAAATTTCTATATTTTCTTGAAATCATGGATTAGTTGTTTATATGCACTGATCTAGAATATAGGAAATTATAAAGCTGAAGAGTTTATTTGTTTGTTTGAATGCGATAATCTCAGGAACAATTGGTCCAATTTGAAAAATTCTCTCAGTGTTCCATTTATTGAGGAAGGCTATAGGCTAAAATTTTTTTTCAAATTACCGCGTGTGAAAATGCGGGAGCACACAGCACAGCTTGTCTAGAATATAGTAAATATTTTCCTTGTACCCTTAATAGTAAATTTTTCTTATAATAGCACTATTGTGGCAAACAAGTTATGTTCCACCTGATGGTATAGCCAATGGACACTTGCAACACCAGGTGCATTGCAATCACATTGGTGACCCTTCCCCTGACCCTTCCTATCTATAGTTACGTTACTAACCACAGGAACTCGATGCTACTTGAGAGCAGGGTTGTTTTGCTGTCATCTTCTGTAAGCTTGAGCACTTACCCAGACAACAGTGTGCAACAAATTTCCTGCTGTGTACTCAATACATGTATCAAAAGAAAATATATTAACAAACCTGGAGTTAATGCAGCCATTTTACGTGCCAAATTTTCTTTATTCAAACTAGTCTTTAATGTTGCTAAATGGACTTTGAAGATTGACGCTCTTCCTTTAATATCAGGAGCTGGTACAAAGATCTGTCTATCAAATCTACCCGGTCTCAATAAGGCTTTATCTAAAATATCAACTCTGTTTGTAGCAGCTAAAACTACAACATTCGTTGTAGTGTTAAAGCCGTCCATTTCTACTAGCAGTTGATTCAGTGTGTTTTCTTGTTCAGAATGACCACCAAAGCTTCGGCCACCTCTCTTTCTGCCCACGGCATCTATTTCATCAATAAATAGAATGCATGGTGCATGCTTACGGGCCATGTTGAACATATCCCTAACTCTTGATGGACCCACACCTACGAACATTTCCAAAAACTCCGACCCTGACACTGTAAGGAAAGGGACATTAGCTTCTCCTGCTGTAGCCTTAGCAAGTAAAGTTTTTCCAGTACCAGGTGGGCCGGTAAGTAAGGCTCCCTTAGGTATTTTAGCTCCTAAGTCAATATATTGTTGTGGATTTTTCAAGAAGTTTACAAATTCCATTATCTCAATCTTAGCTTCTTCACAACCAGCTACATCTTGGAATTTCACACCAATGTCTGTTGGATTGATGAGTTTAGCAGTAGATTCCATTACCCCACCAAAGAGACCTCCACCTTTACGTCCACCTCTGCCCATCATATCTGCTGATCTTCTCATCATATAGATCAAGAAACCTATTATCAATAAAGTTGGCAGCATTCCTGTTAAACTTGCTGCTTCAACCTCAGTCTTGTAGATAACAGGGATAAAATTAGGTGGTTCAACATTCATTTCTATTTGTGCATTTTCCAGATTTCTTTCGAATGAATCAACACTACCTATAGCAAACCAGATTATCTTTCCATCAAGAGCAGACCCTTGCAGTCGTACTTTGACCCATTTTTTATTTATAACCTCCAATTTTTCAACGAGTCCTTTATTAAGATATAAATTGACGAAGTCTCGCCAACTAATTTCTCTGTATCGAAGTTCGAAGTAAGCTATAGTAGTTAGTAAGGTTACAACACCCATAGCTCCAAACATCATCCATTTTTCTCTGTCTTGGCCCTCATAACCACCGCGCCCTGGGCCTCTGCCACCTCCTGAACTACCAGAGAACATGTTCATATTCCATTTATCTTGTGACGAGCTCGGTTTCGGGCTAGGAGGCGTACTTTTTGACGGCGCGGGTGGTGCATCAGTATCAGGTTTTTTAGCTTGTTTCTGACTATTTTCTGGTTCAAAATATTTTTCGAATCCCTTAGGAGGCTTCTTGCAAAATTCGTACCATTGATTCAATACAGAATCAAGAGCTGGGACACCAATGGATTGAAGTCTATGTCCATTAAAATGTAGTTTGGATAACTGTGTCTGCGTTAGCCTAAGGCTCTTCCACATATTGTTTTATAGTATTTAATATTTACAAAAACTATTTTATTGAAATATTTCACAATAAGATGGGTTATTATGTCACAAAAATCGTCAAGAACTACATAGGTCTCCACAAAAACATGGTTAAAAATATCTTGATATCTGTCAATAGTAACTAATAATCATAGATTTTGGATTTAAGCTTAGTGATAGTGTTGTATACAGTTAACAGTATATTGCACAACGAAAATTCTTATGTCATTATTTTTATCGTGTGTACAATGTGCATGATGACCACGTATTTATTAGGTCTGATAATTATAAAAAGTAAATAAATTCAATTTTTAACCGACTTCCAAAAAAGAGGAGGTTCTCAATTCGATTGTTATATCTAATAATGCGTATTTACTTGACTACTTTTTCGTTGACCTCCGACGTTGTATTAAACCGCAAAACTTTTCACTGTGTTTATCGATTTTGATGATTTTTACTATAATCAAAAGCTAATACTTGTCAAGTAGTCTTGCTTAAATTTGATCGAGATCTGATTACTACTTTTTACTCAAAAACTTAAATAATATAGTAAATATATTCTGTTTGTATTTGTTGTACTTTTTTATTTATTTTTCTTATATATACACCACTTCTAACCGTCGCGCTGCCGCCGCGCTGCTGTCGCGCTGCAACCGCGCGTTGTTATTTAGTATTTACATAGATTTACAAAGTCGCGCGGCAAATTTGAAGGCGCCCTAATATCTATTTTCTTATGTCTTAGGGCCAAATTAATTTTATGTTAATAGACTACATACCATGGAATTATTATGTACTAGTACATAATAATTTGTTTCTAAATCTATACTTAATATAATAAAGCTGAAGAGTTTGTTTGTTTGTTTGTTTGTTTGTTTGAACGCGCTAATCTCAGGATCTACTGGTCCGATTTGAAAAATTATTTCAGTGTTAGATAGCCCATTTATCGAGGAAGGCTATAGGCTATAATATATCATCACGCTAAGACCAAAAGGAGCGTAGCACCAATGAAGAATGTTTCAAAATCAGGGTTTTTTTCCTTTTGAGAGCTTCCGCTGCGTAAACGGTTAAAGTTTCGCACAAATCATGTATGACGGAATCGGTCATATTCCACGGGGACGAAGTCGCTCGCAGTAGCCTTTAGCTTATAATTTTTAAAGTTAATATGTGAAATATTTCAATAGTATTATTTTCAATCGTTTCATTTCACTGAAGTAAGTCTTAATAAATATAAATACTAGCTGCCCAGACAGACTTCGTTCTGTCTGATGTTTTTTTTAAAAGTATATATACCTTCCGTGGGATTTACGGTAGATACAAATAAAAATTTGCCAAATTGGTCCAGCCATCCTCCAGTTATGCGTTTATGAACATTCATTTTTATTATAAAGAATTAAAGATTTAAATTAATTATTAATCTTTGTGTTTAAGATCGTATCGATTCACTGCAAAATCGATAAAAATATCGATAAATATTTGGCCTAAAGGTCTAGATACCAGGCCATATACTAAAAAAAAATATGAAGTGGACAGTGGACAGTGGACCATAGACTACTATTTAATACTAGAGCAGTGGACAGTGGACACTCGACACTGGACATCTGTGATCGTCAAAGAGTATGGTGATCGTTCATCTGTGTTCTGTGGTTCATCTGTCCAAGTCCATGGTCCAAGTAAATAAAAGAAATAGGTTTTTCACTTCTAAACCGTTGGTATCGTCTTATTAAAATAATGACCTTTTTTTTATCGTTTAACAAACGTCTCTAAATCTTACGTTTCTTTTATGAGTCGACAGTTTTACCGTGTAAAGTCATCAAACGTCGTTTTAATTTGTTAGTAGTTATGGATCAAGAGAAACCAAGTTGTAGTGTAAATCATGGAAAACGGACTCGACCTTTGTTACTGCAACCAAGCCCGAAGATAGCGAGAATATCCGCTTACGCAAGTTCAACCTCTAGTTCCGTGCTTAAGAATTCAAAAAAGTTGAGTCCAAATTCACCTAGGAAGCCAAAATTATTGTATAACAAGAGTGACGTACCAGCGCCAGGGACACCTGTTCCCGATAAACACGTTCGTAAGGCTGGTCCTTACCTGCTAGGCCCTAAACTAGGACCTAGTCCCGTTAAAAGCATAGTTCAGTGCTTAGCGCGTAAAGAAAAGACTGATGACTATTACCAAATAAAAATCTTAACTCTTCGTAATGAAGGGCAGGTTGAAACGCAAGATGACAGGCAGGGGAAGATGCTTCTACACACCGAATATTCGCTATTATCTCTTTTGAAGGACCAGGATGGTGTAATTCATCATCATGGTTTGTTTAAGGTATGACAATTTCATTACTACAAATGTTTTTTTTTTTACTTTAATCATCTATAGAAGTTACTATGACATAAGCTTCACCTTTATTTATTATACATGTTTCTTTTGTTACTACCTACTCATAGTTATGTTTTATTATTTGGTTCGGTAAATGATATTTGATACTATACAACATGAATTGCCACCTTTATTTTTACAACACTGGCTTGTGGCTGTTGCAGTGGTGGTTGCAGGTTGGATTCCCACACGTGGCAAACATTTGTAATGTAATGATAAAATTGATATTTGATTTATATTTCAGGATCACGCTCTCGAAGAAATACCAAATCCTAACGGACCAGGTTTTATTTATACGGGCAGAGTTCGACAAAGGTTATTCTTAGTATTGGACTGTGTTACCGCACATCAGTTTAGCGAGAAAGGCAGCGAACTTATTAACTTACAACAGTATGTTACAAAAGTAAAAAAAGTTCCAGAGAAAGAAGCAATATTAATTTTTTATGATATTGTCAGGGTTGTTGCTAATTTGCATAAGGTATGTCTAATTAATAGTTATTTTTAGAAGATTCTATAAATGATTGAATTTACTTGGTCCAATTGGATAACCAATGCGTGTATGCGTCGGGCTTTATAGATATACTATGCATTCATAAGTAGGATACATAAAGAAATGCCTTGCTCAAAATTTGGTGTAGCCTGACTGGCGAAATACCTCAAATCTTACAGAAGATCACAGATAAATAACACTGCTATCAAGTAGTCTTGTGTTCCTGTGGTGAGTAAGGTGGCCTGAACTCCTGGGAGAGTATCAATAAGCTACGGTATTTGTTTACCATCAGGTAGAATTATTGTACAATTGTTTCCCACTTTTAAGATATATTAAAAAAAAAATACTATTGTCAACCAGGGCCGGACCGTGAGTTCAGGGGCCCCTGGCCTAATACTATTTAGGGGCCCACCAAATTTGACCACGATTGAAATATCAGTTCGAAGTTTCATAATATAAGAATAAAGAATTTAATAAAATTATTGATTCTTTCACATTGTCGTCTATTTTTGACTTTGTATTGACATAGCTGGGGGCCCCTTGAATCCACGGGGCCCTGGGCCCAAAAAGCCATATGGTAGATCTGGCCCTACTGTCAACTATTCATTACTCTCTTTAGTTTACTGGTAGTTGCTAGGATAACATAAACATTTAAGAAATTAATTAAATAAATTTAAAACTAAAAAACTAAAAAATATTGCACAAGAAATAACCTTAATGCTAAAATCTTATTATTTATCAGTTAGGCTTAATTACATTAAAAAATTGAGATATAACCATCTAATCATATAATCTAGTAGTAAAACTCTATTCTATTCTATAAATTACTAATTGATATCATAAATTACTTTCAGAGAAACATAGTTCACAGAGACTTAAAACTTGGCAATATAGTTTTAAATCAAAGAACTGGAAGAATTGTTATAACAAACTTTTGCCTCGGAACACATTTAGGAAGTGACAGGGATCTTCTAAAAGATCAAAGAGGTAAGTCATATAACATCACAGTTTACTTCGTTCTCAAAACTATATTTGTAGCATAAAATAGAGAATTAATAGTTTGCCATTAGAAAAAAAAAGAAAAAATATAAACAGAGAAAGATATATTTATATCTTTCTCTGTTTATATTTTTTCTTATATTTATAAGAGTTTGCTCTTTTTCTATATCATTGATGTTATGTTTCTATATCATTGATTTAAAAGTTACTTTTTAAAGTAAAACTACTTTACGCACGCTTGACTTGGGGAGTAAATAAATTAAATAAAGGTACCTTTACTCGAGTAAGGCCATATGATATTATAAATAATTAATTAATGAATTCTGATGTTTCAGGTTCTCCAGCATACATTTCTCCGGATGTATTAATGTGTAAGCCATATCTCGGTAAACCTTCTGATATGTGGGCTCTTGGCGTTGTATTGTACACAATGTTATATGGCCAGTTCCCGTTCTGTGATACCAGTTTGGCTCAATTATTTAGTCGTATTCAAGCCGCGAACTACAATATACCACCGTAAGTACCGTTTATACCCCAGTATAGTTTGGTCAATTTGATTTGGGAATTTTTTAGATGCTGTTATCGTGATAAGAGATTTAATTGTCGTACAAAATGGGTACAGATTTTTTAATTTATCTTAGTGCATGGCTTTATGTATGTGTATAAAAATTTGTTGTAGATAAGGTATTGTTTGTATGAGTACCTAAAAACACACAGCTAATCTCATAAATATAGTAGAATTCAATGGTAAAAAATAATAATGAAAAAAAAAAAACTTTTCAACTGTCAAATTGCATTATCCACAAGTGGTGAATCATGCCCTAAATAACATCTTACTTTACTAAATTGTCTGATTAAATTGATAGGTACTAGAGTAAGTTACTAGTTACTTGTATAAATATATAGTAACACAACTAAATTAATTAGTTACTAAATTAAATGACTAGTTAATTCACTTCTTATTTGACTAATTTACTAGGTACTATAATCAATTTATAGTTACTTGTTAAAACAATTGTTTACATTGATCCTATCTTCTATCATCTTAAGTGTAATTTGTTTTTTGTTTTAGGGACGGAAACTCTGTGCAAGTTTCAGACAACACAGTGTTTCTAATTCAAAGGTTATTAGTAAAGGATCCCAAGCACAGATTGTTGGCAGATCAGGTAATCATTTTTTTTTGTGTTTAAAAAAAAAGATCAGGTAATCAATACTAACTTTTCGGAAATTATTTATATTATTAATTTTTATGTCACACGTTTATGTGCACATACCCGCTCAGATATACGATAAATCTATATATATATATAAAAGAGATTTCCACCCATATATTGACTCATCAGGCAGAACCATAAGGTGTAGAGACTTGAAATTTGGTAGGAATATTCCTTTCGCCGAGTAGAGGTCAGCTAAGAACAGATTTTGCGAAACAACCACAAGAGGGGGTTGCGGGGGTTAATAACATATATGGCAAAACAACGTTTGCGAGTCAGCTAGTTGTCATATATCATGCCGTCTGAGTTGTAAAATAGGATTATGGAGTATGAAAGTTTTTATATGATATTCTTTTATTATATTTTTTGGAGTTTACTCCTTGAGAATCGATTTTCATATAAGGCCCCTGATGTGAAAAAAAATATGAGGAGTAAAATCTACTGAACGAATGACCTCGTTACGTTTTTGTGCGCCGTTTATCTGCTACGACGTTTACGACGGTACCGGCTACGACGGTTACGACGGTATCGGTTACGACGTTTTCTAATAATGCCATTTATTTGATTCATTTATTTACGATTTGATATGGTATTCATATTTTTCTTAGGCTATAAAGTCTTTTTTGTGCCTATTTAGACAATCGATCTGAAGAAGTAAAATAAAATTTCATATTTATAAATTGTAAACTTTTATATTTATGACTGAGAAGTTTTCTTTATTTCTTTACCTATGATTTCTAGGTCCTAGACCAATTATCGAGTATAATAGCTAGTTACGTCGTGATACCGAATCCACCTGAAGATCTACAAGTAGTACCTGACATTCCACTAGACGGGGACAAGGAAAAACCAGCCAACATTGGATCTGCTGAAGTAGACAGAAAACCATTCCTCACGATACCAGAAAACGGAGAGAAAACACCTAATTCTAATGTAAGTTAATCTAATCGCTTATTATCTATAAAACCCATATTTTACATGTATCTGTTAGATTGTTTCGCCAATGTCATTTGGGATTGAGAAGACACTACAGATTGTTCAGTGTGGTCGAGATTCCAACCTCAATTAAAATTTGAAGACATTTTTGATAGTGTGACTAATCTATACTAATATTATAAAGAGGTAAAGTTTATAAATTTGTTTGTATATACGGGGTAATCTTCGCAAATACTGATCCGATCATGAAAATTCTTTCGCTAACAGAAAGCTACACTATTCAGGAGTGACAAGATAAAAGGAAAAAGATAAAAATTATCAAAATTTTCGACCCAGCAGGATTTGAACCTGCGCCCTCTGACGTGCCGTGTCAACAATTCAATCTAATCAAGCATTATTGTTTGCCTTAGAAATTAATTGGTGATTTTAAAACATTAATTTATATTTATCTGATTTGCTGAAAATAGTGAGAGTGTATTGGAACATATCAAATTTCACCGTACCCTTCTTATGTGAAATGGATTATAACGCCCAACGAAGTGGGCACGGGTCGGCTAGTGTAAGGATAAAAATAGTGTACTTAGTGTAAACTAGTTTTTTTTTTTTTTTAAATTGTATTTACAACATCCACGGGCTCTTAGTTGCCCATGCCATTTGTACTACATAAAATATTTGTTTTATTATCAGAATGCGTTTTTTTTACAATAGTTTAACCGGCAGTTCTAAAACTGTCTAGAATTGCTGTGAACCTAGTTTGGGAAGGCAGACTTAGATTTAGTAGACATAACCCAGCAGTAGGATGTTTACAGGCATACAAGATGCTAAATGTAGTCGATATTTTGTTGTAAATCTTTTTGCAGAGTAATATGATAATATATTTTTATACTGTGTGGCTACGGCATAGAATTTAGCCTCCCCCTCTCTTCCCGTGGGTGTCGTAAGAGGCGACTAAGGGATAACATAGTTTCACTACCACCTTGGAACTTAAAAAGCCGACCGATGGCGGGATAACCATCCATGCTGGCTTTGAAGTACACAGGCCGAAGACGGGCAGCAGCGTCTTCGGTGCGACTGCGGTCACCAACCCGCCTGCCCAGCGTGGTGACTATGGGCAACACACATGAGTTCACGCCATTATTGGCGCGAACTCGTGGAGGCCTATGTCCAGCAGTGGACTGCGATAGGCTGAAATGATGATGATGATGATGATGATATTTTTATACATTAAATTAAGTTTCTATCTTTACTTAAGGCCAAGTACCTAGTTTATAGATCTTTAAAGCTTTAATTTCGTGAAATATACATTTTCAGTTACTAATTACAAATACTTTGTCTATAAACTAATGCGTATAATATCTTTTACAGGATGAACTAGGGGTTTTCTGCGTACCGCTGCCCGATTTTCTGGCTTTAAACTTCCCATCACCGACAAGAGTTACACAAAATAGTATTCTGGTCCACCCAACAACCCCAGTCGAGTCGTCAAACCAAAATCAGAGACAAATAACCGTTCAAAGAATAGGCAGAGACGCTAGACCGTTATTACCATGCGAAATAGCTAGATATCAACACATGTTTACAAACCAACGCACAGATAATCCGAGAAGAACGGAAGTACAGAATTTTGTTCCGGAAACAAGAGAGCGTACGGAAAATTCTAGATTAAGAACGTTAGCTCAAAGAATTCCAAGATTGAACGCTGTTTCAACGTCTAATCCAGACTTTAGAGTAATTCCTTGGTCGGAAAGATCTAGATTAGACCAGGATTACGTTTTAAGATTGCCAGTTCTAGATGTTTCTAGAATGGGTAATAGAATTATGAATCCGGCTCCGACGCATACGGTTAATCCTGAATCTCTTGTAAATAATCCAAGACAGCAAGCCGATAGTTCTGAAGCTGACTATTGATATTGATGAATATTGATGTACAACAAAATATTTCAAAAGGATTTTGTACGCCATTTTTTAAATATTTGGTGTATTTGTTTTTTTCTTTAGTTATTCTATTTTATTTTTTGACTATTTGTAATATAATCTTTTTTCGGATGTTTAAATTGGGGACAAAATTGTTATTCTATTAAGCACATATAAATTGTAGTTACTAATTTTTACTATTTGCATAGCTGTGCAGATATCTTCTATGGAAAAAACAAATATAGAAATAATAGGTATAAAATTTTTAAATTTGATATTATAACAAATAGTATACAATTTTGTAAAAATTATTAATATTTTAAAATTTTCTTAGGAATATCTTACAACAAAGAGGAATGTGGATACAGTACTTTCAGAATCTATTTAGAGAGTTATTTGAATATTTATCCTTAGGAATAAATGTAAAAATTTACCCCTAAAAGACCTGATATAAAATTATATCAGATATATACAGGGTGTCCCGCGATAAAGTGCAACCCCGAAAGAGGGTGAAACTAGACCATAAATTATCGACAAAAAACAGAAAAAAATTAAAAAAATTAAAAAAAATTTTTTTATTTTTTTTTATTGACGAATTGAGATTTTTATATAGCTTACGTAGACTCTTTGTACAAAAAATGATGATTTTTGTACGTGTTTTTTGGGATACAGGCGTAATTTTTTTTTTATTTGAATGGCAATATGGTAAGAAATAATAAAAAATCATAAAATTTCCTGGTATTGGGGGCATAATTCTGAGAAAATTAGAGATCATTGAAAAAAACAGTCATAAAAAATGGATTTTTTTTTCACAAGAAGCATAGTTAAAGACATAATGCCACTTTTTTGCGAGCTAATTTTTATTTTATCCTTACCGCCAAGTACGTGGCGTAATATTTTATTTTATTTTAAAGTAATCGACCCACTACTTTGGAAGAAATCATCATTTTTTGTACATAGAGTCTACGTAAGATATAAAAATCTTAATTCGTCAATAAAAAATAAAATATTTTTTTTAAAAAGTTTTTTCTATGTTTTTTGTCGATAATTTATGGTCTAGTTTCACCCCCTTTCGGGGTTGCACTTTATCGCGGGACACCCTGTATAATAATTATGCTCAAAAATCATAATTTCATCATCATTCTTTGGTAATCGACTAAATATGAGTATTATAATTTTGTAGTAGGTATAAAAATTAAAGAAAGTAACGTAGGTCGAATATACCTATAATATAAAATACATGTATATATTATTGTTTATACAAGTAAAAGTATTGCAAGTAGTACGTTTCTGTACTTTTCGCTAATTTACTTTTGATATTTGTGATTCGTATTTTTAAAGTGAAACTTTTATTATATCGTCTCAAACTTTTTTCGTGTGCGTGTTGCATGTCGCGTGATGGTCGGCCATCACTTATCATTTCCTAGAACTAAGACACTAATGACAACATACAGCTGATGTAAGCTACCTATTAAAACATAGATGGCGTGCAAAGAATATTTAAAAAGTTTCACTTTTACCGTGGTTTCATAAAACCACATAGGTTTTTTGTTTTGGTTATTTTGATCATAGAATATTTCTTTGTATAAATAATATTACTTATTTTATACTGTAATATATCATATAATTATAAAATGGCTTTATTATATGATTATGAAGCCTAAATGAAACTGTTTTGTATGTACATGTAACAGATAAATTGACTTCACAATGGTTTGTAAATATTGTAATCTGGGGCTTATAATTTCCTTTCTCCATATTAAAGTTTGGAAAAACGAATTTGAAGACATAAAATATTTCATTTTTCAAGATATCTATATGTGAGAAATTTGGTTATCATTTTATTGCGATACCTTTTGGATCAGAAAACTTGCATTCTTGTTTTTCTTTTTTATATAAATTTAATGCGCACAATCAGTCAGTTTAGTCTATTGCAGACCACTGCTGGACACAAGCCTCTCCCAAGTTCGCCAGTTTGGAAAGGTGTACTTGCCCAGGCACTCGGCAGAGGAATTACAAATTTTTAATTTGTTTACTATCCAAGATCAAATGCAATGTAATGAATATAAGATAGTACTTTTTATTGGAAAGATCTTGGAAAAAATTCTTTATTTTGTGATTCAACTTTACATTTGTACATCGGGTACGAAATGACAAAACTGTTTCCGGGATGAGATTTTAATTGGATGTAGTAATAATCCTTTAGGATGTTTTACTTTCCTGAAATTATAGCATTGCAAGAGCAGCCATTTTCGGATAAAATACCTTAAAACTTCATACCTTCTACATACTCATGTCCACCCACCCCCCCCTTGTGAGTGCAAAATTTTATATCTACTTTAAACATAGTTTATTTGAGGGTTATATTTGTATAGTACACGGCCGTAAATAATGCACATCGACTTTTAGAAAGAGACAATCAGCTAATTTGAACTTTGTAGAGCGTTATCTCTGACGCACATTACCTATGAGACGTATCGGACTGTCAGTATTTCATATGACAGATCTAATAGTGTAAGAACCCAGTTCCCAGATCACCTGTCATATTTTTTTGAACGACAAAATATATTAAATTCAAATTCAAAATATTTTATTCAGCATAAAATTATTACAATTTCTTACTGAACGTCATGAGTCTACTACCAGTTCGGAAAGAAAAAGCCTCTGACCTGAGAAGAACTGGCGAAAGAAACTCAGCGAGACTAATATCATTTTTTTAATCATGTTTTTTTTCCAAAGCACATTGAAATTTACAATAATTTTATAGGTTGAAATAGCCTGGCGGCGATCACATCATTCCCAAGGCGTACTGTCTTCTATAAAATCGTTAATCGAATAATATCCTTTATTACACAAACGTTCTTTCACAATTTTTTTAAATTTGGCTGCTTTATATACGTAAAAATGTTATTAACCAGCTATTTTAGTATTTATCGCCAGACACTAATTATATTACTATATTTTAAAACATGTAGAAAATATTTTAGCAACTCTTTATACTACGATGTATACTATAATGTTTTGTCAATCAGAAACAAGGAAGTCTGGGGTCTGGGATCTTGGACTATAACGCTCTACGAAGTCGAAATTAGCCGATTGTCTCTTTCCAAAGGTCGATGTGCAATATTTATGGCCGGGTACTATAAAAAAAAATCTGTGCAATTTTGAAATACATAAAGAAGTAAATATATTATTCAATATTACCCACATTGTAGATATGAATAAACATATTCCTTAAGTTTTAGTTATGTCAATGGTGACCGATAATTAGAAAAAAGACATTGTAACATAAAAAAGTACTTGAGTTGCGAACATGCAATATTCGGTATATTTTAAAAAAAACGTTGTTTTACTTAATACTGTCGTCCATTATTGTAATTATTTTAAGAACAAAATATTTAACGAAAATATTTTATATGTACGTCTAATCAGATTTTTTTTTTTTGTATAAAAATATTAGTTGTATTTCAATTTTATTAATTTGTAATTATAAAACATATATTCCCGCCAATTTTTAATCACATGTGTTACATTTTATACGTTCTTTACCGTGTGTATTGTCAAACTAGCGTTTATGTTTAGGAATTTTTGAAAGTTGAATATTTAATACATATGTATATATTTATATAATTTATTTGAAAACAACGTACAGGTCTTGCTAACGAAAAAATTATGTTTTATATAAAAAAATACAGAAGAGATTAATCGGTGCAGTTGAGATTACAATCTCAATAGAGTTTTAAAGACTTGAATTTGACTTGTGAATTAGTTGTTAAATATTGTAACATTTTTCGAAATAAACTATTAATAGTACATTGATTTCATATAATTTTATGCTAACAGAAACGCTTTAGTTTGTCAATAACACGCATGGGCACTGTTATTTTTTATATGTATCTGATTGAACTGATTTTAAAGTTATCGAATTTTTGTTACGTAATTAAAATCGGTGTTATTAAGGTATTGTAAGTAGACAATTTTGTTATTTGTTAGATGCATCGCGGTATGTAGACTAATAAAGATGTATTTTAAAATGAACTGTTTTATTTTTGTTTATTTTCGTCATTACGTAGTATCTATCCGTTTGCCGAACTTTGTACCGCCATAACTTTTTTCTCGAATGTATCGATATGTTTTTTAATTTTTTTGATAGAAAGTTGTTATAAAAACAAATAAAAAAAATCTGTGTGTCAACTCCGACGCACGACTGGAGTTTACTTTTTCAGATTGACTTTCTAAATAGGCACAAAAAAGGCTTACTAGTCTAAGAAAAAGATTAATACCATATCAAATGGTAAATAAAATAATCAAATAGCGCCATCTATCGATCGACCGATACCGCTATTAGACAACTATTATTAGTCTATCGACGACACGACGTTTTCGTGGTTTCCGAAAGATGGTATTGAAAAGAAAAAAAAAATAAACGTAACGAGGTCATTCGCTCAACAGATTTTACACCTCATATTTTTTCATACCGGGGGCTTTATATTAAAATCGATTCTTAAGGAGTAAACTACAAAAAAATGTGTGTGTGTCAGCTCCGACCGTCTGCACGATTGGACTTGGAGTTTACTCCTTCAGATCGACTGTCTAAATAGGCACAAAAAAGGCTTAATAGTCTAAGAAAAAGATTAATACTAGAGATGAAACGGATATCCGGCAACTATCCGGTATCCGGCCTATCCGGCCTTGTTTTCACTATCCGGCCGGATACCGGATAGTAAGTCAGTATCCGGCCGGATACCGGATAGTAATTGTTTTTTTTTTCAGCCTGTATTATCCCACTGTTGGGCATAGGCCTCTTCCCCTATATAGGAGAAGGATCGGAGCTTAATCCACCACGCTGCTCCAATGCGGGTTGACGGATATATTCCCTACTATGAGTAACGATCGCTATCAGGTGTACATGATAACAACCGGGACCGACGGCTTAACGTGCTCTCCGAGGCACGGTGGGGACAACACAAGAATTGCACAAACACCCAGACCACGGCAAGCATCTGCATGGCCAATACAAATGTTTGTCATGTGCGGGGATCGAACCCGCAACCGCCAGCGCAACAGGCACAATCCAGTGCTGTGACCGTTGCGCAACGCGGCGTCGCGTCGTTCAATATACGTCACATATATTTTAAGTATCCGCCAACCCGCATTGGAGCAGCGTGGTGGATTAAGCTCCAATCCTTCTCCTACATGGGGAAGAGGCCTATGCCCAACAGTGGGATATTACAGGCTGAATCGTGATATTTTAAGTAAAGATGAAACGGTTATCCGATAACTGTAACCTGGTTAAAAAATATATGTTTTTAAGTATATGTAATTATTTGCTTTATGTAGTTAGGGGCCACGCATAAATTACGTCGCACGTTAAGAGGGGGGTAGGGGGTCGACGAAGTGTGACAATTTGTGACAAGGGGGAGGGAGGGGTCAACATTTTGTGACGTCACATTTCCAAATATTAATATCAAAACGTAAGTACAAAAACATGCTATTTCAACTACCTATTAATAACTAACTACAAAATTTAAAGTTTTATTTGTTTTATAGTCGAATTGACTTTAATTAAAATGAAAATAAAAATAATGTCGAAACTGTCATCAGTTTGCTCATGCAAAGTTGCAAAATATGTGACGTCACACTAGGTAGGGGGGGTCTCATAAATGTGACCATCTGTGACAAGGACGGGGGAGTAGGGAATGCAAATCTCGCGAGATTGGGGCTCAAGCGAGATATCGCGAGTTTATAAATATCAATCTCGAAATTGGCGAGATCTCGCGAGATTGGCAGTTTTGTGTGTTTTTTTAGGGTTCCATACTTCAAAAGTACGTGCACTAGCGTCCCAGACCATGCGGATTTTTGTAGTAATTTTATTTTCACATATTACACCGTGATGCGGAATGACGTAAGCTAATGAAGGAAGCTTACTGTTTGCGGGTATCAGATAAATGCAATAATTATCATAAAATATTATTGTTAGTGGAGCGGTAATTTGGATTGCGCAAGAATCGCTTCTCCAAAGCAAAAAATCTATTTTTAGAACTCTGTAAACTCTGTCTGTGCTGAAAGATAGATTTTGGCAAACTGTTAAATTTCACCAAACAGCTAAGTCCCGCCGGATATCCGGCGGCCGGATATCCGGCTATCCGGCCACATGGTTGGCCGGATATCCGGCTATCCGGTATCCGGCCAAACCACTATCCGTTTCATCACTGATTAATACCGTATCAAATGGTAAATAAACGAATCAAATAACGCCATCTTATTTAACGTCGCCGTCGGAACGCAATAGGGTTCCGATAGATGGCGCAAAAATCGTAACGAGGTCCTAATGGTAATTTTAAAACATAGAGAATAGTAATGGTCTAAGAGACGTGGAAGAGCGACCTTCACCGATCTGATAACTCGATGAGACATACTTATTTTTTATCAAATATTTATAAACAAATATGCCTATGATAACTTGCCTATCGAAAAGTGGTCAAGGCTAATTTTTTTTTTATCAATTTCGATTCGAACAGATCGATGTATTAGTATATTGACCTACCTGATCACATCTACTTGCCAGGTAGCCATGACCAAAAATAAGTAGGCAAGCCTACCTTAAAAACTATCAATTGATATAAAACTCATTCGGTTATCATATGAGTGAAGGTGATGAAAAAAAAATTAAGTAAAATTAATTAAATTAAAAATAGCCCTTACCACTTTTCGATAGGCAAGTTATCATAGGCATATTTGTTATATGATATTTATCTTATTATAATATTATGATAACGATCGTGATCGTGATCGTGAAACACCTTAAGAAATACGAGTTTGATATTTGTATTAGATACATATATTTCTTAGAAAATTGATAATTGATCAATTTTAGTAATCTTAACAGATCATAAAATAAAGTCCCCCGCCGAGTCTGTCTGTTTATCTGTTTGCGATAAACTCGAAAACTACTCAACGGATTTCCATTCGGTTTTTACCAATAGACAGAGTGATTCCTGATGAAGAGGTATATGTATATATATTTTAGGGCTCTATGTAAATTGATTGAAATAATATTATAGTTATTAGTTAGTAAAATGTTTGTCGTGCGAAATAATGTTATCCCTTGGGCCGCAGTCGTCGCTGTCACTAAACGCTGAGTGTATAAAATATTATTCTAATTAACAATTTTTTTTGAAGTTATACTTCTTTTGGCACGTTAGAGAAAAATGATGAGTAAATTTTTAGAATGCGCGTGTGGATACGAAGTAGTTCAAGCATGCATGAATAGATGCCGCTAATTTTGCAGACAAGAAAGTAGTCTTTATCATTTCTAAGAGATGTCATTGTGGACTTATTGTCTAATCATTAAGTGTTGGGTTTTTTTGGAAGTATTTTAATACTCTAGCTTGAAGTCACAGAGTACATTGCTTGAAGTATAACTTCTTACGTGCGTACATAAGTACACACACACTTTTTTTCAAATCATCATTATTCTGGTCTCTATGTAACTATTGCTGCTATAGGCATTGTCTATGAAAGAAAGTAGGTTATCCGTACTTAATAATAACGAAAAAAAATTACATGCTAATGACGTGTCCAGCGTGAGAGGGACGCTGTGCAATAAATATAATTTTAAATATATTAAATTTGGATTCACATGACTGTGTTAACGTACTATGATTAGTACGTTCAAATATTATTATTACGATATATACCTACTAATTTACCATGTTATTTAATATTTACAAAGAGAATGTCACTAGGGCATTAAGTCCGTCTTTTGTTCCAACTGTTTTACTAAAAGAATTATTATTATTTAAATAAATAGTTTTATCTACGATAAAATAAATACTTTTTCCCTTAAATTGTATATTCGTGAAGGCGAGACGAGCGTGTAATTTTTCAGTGTCTAACCCAGCGCCCGTCAGACTTAACCCTCGCTTAAATGAAAACTAATTTTAATATTAATATTTCGTCTGATTTTATAATACTGTAGACATCAATCTGTTTTGTTTTGATACTTAATTACAAAACCTTTTATATTTTGATATTTTAGCCTAAGTGTAATCGTATTAATTATTATTTATTGTTTATGAATTTTTAAATTGCTTCATTTGAACTACTATACTTACCTATATTAAGTAATCAATCGGTCTACAATCATCCTATTCCTAGTACTAAGTAAATTTATACCATTTGTCCTTTGAAGGAAAGGCATTAAATCAAAATACACAGGTACATTACTATATTAGCTAGTTTTTTCTGCGTTGGCACATTTTTCTGTTATTGAATTGATGTAGAATTTAACTACTTATAGAATAACGGAGAGTGGAATGCAAAATGAAATGAACGAATCTAAAATTGTTTACGGATGATTAAATTTCCAATATTTAAATGCAAGATATAAACGGTATCGACACTAAAACAATCATAAAATGACGATTCAACGGATCGTAAATTTAAAAATTCCCGAACGATGGACTACGTTCTATTCAAGAGGTTTTATGGGTCCCGCCAGAGGAGAAAGCTATTCTCTTGTTTATTTTATAGCTTTCTTACTCATAGGTAAATGAAGCGAAGGAAGTAGGTATGTGTGGATAAAATCGATGAATCCAGTTTTTATGATTATTTTTAAAGGTTTTTTATCGCTTGACAACTGCTAACTCCGTAGGCGTTCGGCTTTAAAAAGTAGGCGTAAACGTTTTTTAACCGACTTCCAAAAAAGGAGGACGTTCTCAATTCGAATGTACTTTTTTATTTTATGTATGTTAACTCAGTACTTTTGAATGGGTGGACCGATTTCGATGATTTTTGTTTTGATCGAAAGGTAGTGCGTGTCATTTGGTTCCATTTAAATTTATTTGAGATCTAACAAGTAGGTACTTATAGAGTTTTATACTTATCTCATCATCATCATCATCATCATCATATCAGCCTGTTGCAGTCCACTGCTGGACGTAGGCCTCCCCAAGCTCGCGCCAGACATCCCGGTTTTCCGCAATCCCCATCCAGCCTACACCAGCAATCTTACGTAGATCGTCGGTCCAGCGGGCCAGAGGGCGTCCTACACTGCGTTTGCCAATACGCGGTCTCCACTCCAGGACACGTCTGCTCCAACGGCCATCGGTCCTGCGACACAGATGACCAGCCCACTGCCACTTCAACTTGCTGATTCTGTGGGCTATGTTGGTTACTTTCGTTCTCTCACGGATAGTCTCATTTCTTATTCTGTCCTTGAGAGAAACCCCAAGCATAGCCCGTTCCATAGCACGTTGAGCGACTTTAAACTTGTGGACCAGTCCCTTCGTCAGTGTCCACGTCTCGGCTCCATATGTCAACACAGGCAGGACGCATTGCTCGAAGACTTTTGTCTTCAAGCATTGCGGAATTTTCGAAGAATTTTCGAATTTTCGAAATACTTATCTAATAATGCGTTTTTACTTGACAATTTTTTCGTCGACCTACATTGTATTATACCGCATAACTTTTTACTGGGTTTACCGATTTTTATGATTTTTAATTTAATCGAAAGCTGATGTTTATCATCTAGTTACAATTAAATTTCATCGAAATCTGATTAGGTACAACTTTTTGAGTAATCTTTGATAACGCGTGTTTACGTGACTATTTTTTCGTCTACCTACGTTGTATTACTTGTCGATGTAATTGAAGTCGGTTTTTTTTTTCGTTTGCGAGCAAACACAATTATTTTTAAATTCTTCAACTAGGTAGGTACATCTTATAATCTCTAAAAAATATGGTTTTAAATCTTATACTAAAAACAATAACACATACATACATACATATAATCACGCCTCTTTCCCGTAGGGGTAGGCAGAGACCACTTCTTTCCACTTGCTACGATCCTTACATACTTGTTTCGCTTCATCCACTTTCATTATTCCTTTCATACACGCTCTACGGTTTAGGGTACTCTTGACCTGGCCTTTTTTCAAGACGTCTCTGATCTGGTCTTGAAAAGTCCGCCTAGGTCTACCCCTTCCAACACTTCCATTCACACTCGCCTTATACACTTTTTTCGTCAATCGTTCTTCATTCATTCTCTCGACATGGCCAAACCATCTCAGCATACCTTTCTCAATTTTTGTCACTACATCTTCTTTCAGACCACAACGTTTCCTTATCTCACTATTTTTTATCCTGTCACTCAGTTTAACTCCTATCATACTTCTTAACGCTCTCATCTCAACTGCATTTATTCTGCTTTCATGTTTCTTCTGCCATACCCAACTTTCACTTCCATACATGAGTGTCGGAACCAACACCCCCCTATGCACAGCCAAACGAGCCTTATTAGACACATTCCGACTGCTCATAAAGGAGTGCAAAGCTCCATTCACCATGTTTCCTGCATTCACTCTTCTTTCAATATCACTCTCACAATTTCCATCTCTTGTAAACTTTGAACCCAGATACACAAACTCATTCACCTGTTCTATTTGTTCATCTCCAATCACGATATTGCAGTCTGTCACTGCCTCATTTCTTTCAAACACCATCACTTTCGTCTTCTTTACATTCATCTTCATTCCCTTTCTCACAAAAGCTTCATTCATAACAGTTATCATCTCCTGTAACTCCTCGGCTGAGGACGCAAGTAATACTTGGTCATCAGCATAGAGAAGACATTTGACGAGTAACTCATTCATTCTCAACCCACTTTCATTCTCTTTCAGCTCTGCCAAGCAATTGTCCATGAACAGATTAAACAGCCACGGTGACGCTACACATCCCTGTCTAACACCTTTTTCGATATTAAACCATTCAGTGTACGCCCCGTTTATCCTTACACAAGCACTAGAATTCCTATAAAGAGATTGCAGTGCTCGTATGAGGATACTGCTCACACCGTACCCGGACAATGCTGACCACAATTCATTCCTCACCACTCTATCATAGGCCTTTTCTAGATCTACGAACGCGCAATAGACCTTCTTGTTTTTAGCCAAGAACTTTTCGGCTATGCATCGCAAAGCAAAGACCTGATCCGTACATCCCATTCCCTTCCTAAATCAAAAACAATAAACTTATACTTAAACTGTCACAGGTCCAATTCTGTACATTGAAGATATTTTGAAATATTTTTGAAGTGAAACTTATCTAGGCGCATGAGGAGTGAAATTTGAGCGACCGCTAACGTAACGCCTGGACCGCCTGGGAACACCACGTGACGTTGGCTTTTTGTTTTTTTTTTCAATTAGTTTTTTTGCATTTTAAATCCGGTTTAAAATAACTGTAACGGATTAATGATCAGAAAAAATTAAAAGGTTTTATTGCATTATTATTATTAGATCCTTACAGTCATATGAAATTGGCGTTTTGTCGTACTGGCCACTTTGATCTAAAATATTTCTTCTTTGATTAAGAATTCCAAATTCAAATTTATACAGCTATTTAATCATGCATACATACTTAATTGCGTTTCGAAAACCGTAATTTATTTGTTTTTTCCTCTTTTATTTTTCATCTTTGCGTCACTCAGTTTACAAAATGGAAAACTTGAAATATCGTGTTACTTACGAGTACGAGTTCCACCGTGGAACCAGTGCTGCTGAAATGGCTCGAAGGGTTAATGATGTGTATGGCTGCGGTGTCGCAAAAGAAAACACAGTGCGTTTTTGGTTCCAACGTTTTCGTTCTGGAAATTTCGACCTGCAGAACAAGCCCCGTGGACGTAAGATATATAGGTAGGTACATGTAAGTTTGTTCTTTAAATTTAAAAAATTATCATTTTTAACCATCATATTGTTTGAGTATAAATACTTCAAGAATGATCCCTAAATAGATTATTACTCAACTCTGCTACCATACATAAGATTTTTTCAAAGTCAATTGGATGAGATAAAGGTTCCCAATAAAAGCCTGTACCCCGAAGCGAAGGTGAATTATTTTTTATTTACTCCTGCGTATGATATGGATTCTTTTTTGGGTATTGTTATTCGTTTCCATCGTTAGGGCGCTTCCAATACACAAAATATGACGTAGAACGTAATGTGCGCTGCCATACAATTGCAATATTTTTTATTTTTATAAATTAAGTAACAATTTTTTTTTATCATAAAATAAATAAATAAATAAATAAATAAGCCTTTTATTAGTTCCCATTTTTTACATGAAAATAATTACAATATTATTACATGTTCATACATAAATTTTTTTTTCTTTTCATATAAAAAGTAAACAATATTTGTATAAATTTCCTTAATTGTTATATTTTTTTGTACATTTCTATTCTTTTCTTTATAAGCTAATACCATATACTAATGTAAATTCAAATAATATGAAGATCCTTTTTTCATTTATTACATTTATACTAACATTTACGAAAATTATCGATTTTAAACAAACATGCAAAAAAATTAGCTTCACAATAACTAATTCTGTAAAATAAAACATTTAAGATATTCACTAATTTAAATAATTATTATAAACAAAGATCATTAAATAATATTAATATTATCAAAGTAATATCATTAATTAATTATTATATGTACTTATTTAAATTAAATTAAATAAGCCTAATTATTTATACCTTTTTTTTTTTCATGCAATTAATAATTATTATTAGTTTTTATTAATTTATTTTTTACAATATACATTTTATTCCTATACAGTTCCTATATTTTAAATTTACATGTTTTTTTTTCTTTGTTTTTAAATGGGAACCCCTTTGCGGGTAAAGGCCTCCTCCAACTTTGTCTATTGTCATCTATCCTTCGCCTTTGATTACCACTCGTTTCCTGCTGTATCTTAAGATTTTATTTTTCTTATTCTTATTTTTTAAATTGTTTTTTCTTTCTTTTAACTCTTTCTGGTGTGTTGGAGGGTTGTAGTCAAGAGAAGAACCCAGTTTTCTTCTCCCCCGCGGTGACCAGCCGTGTTGGGTTTTTGAATGGTAGAGGGCCTCTTATAATTTCTATGAAGTGGATGTTGGAGTTCTGGTTTTTGTAGAAGGTTCGGAATCATTTCTTTGTCTTATAAAAGCTGTGATTTTATTCTTTTTCAGAGCTTGATTTTCGAGGGTTGTTCCGTCTTGCTTTGGGGAAATCTCTTTACGTTTTTTTGTTTGTTGTTGGCTAGTAGGGACTTCTTTGGGCTTATGATCATTTAAAAGTATTATTTTGTCGTATTTAATTATTGCTTTTTTACCTTCCACTTTATATTTCAAAAGTTCTGTTTGTAGTTGTTTTCTCTTTTCTAAAACTTTCCGTGGGTAATCCTCTTTATAATATATAGCACTATTTTTAATATATTTCTTGTTTTGTAACAATGCAATTTTTGTCCCCATAGTTGTGAAGGTGACTGTAACCGGCCTAGCAACTTCCCTTTTCTTTCCTATTCGTTTTACTAATTCAATTTCGTTCCGCTCACACGATATATTAATTCCGTTTATAAATGTTAAAATTTTATTTTCTAGCTCTTGATATGATTTTTCTCCTTCCTCGATTCCAAAAAATACCAAGTTTTTCTTCCTGATATATCTCTCCATGCGATCCAAAATATTTTCTTGATTTTCTATTTGTTCGTATAATTTGTTATAATTCTGTTCCATTTTTTCAAATTTTTCGCTTATGTTTTTGCTCATAGTGTTTATACTGCTTGTAATATTTGCTTCCATTTCTTTCCTTTCTCTTTTTTGTTCTGCCATATCGAATTGTATTGATTTTAACGTTTTCATTATGTCCTCCATGTTGCTCACTGTCTGCCGATAGATGTCGCAATTGTTCTTACTGTTTTAAATTTATTGATGGTTCTTATCTTGATTGTGTGCTTTCGTTGTTCAATAATAGATGGCGCTGTTTGACGTTTTATTGTCAGTTTTGTTGTTGAATGATTAATAATTATTAAAGTAGGGTATGTTGGTAAAAAATTTGGTTTTCCGATTTGCCAAAAATTGGGTTTTCCTTACTGTTTCGTATTTCCTCAGGCTTTTTTTTATCATAGCAACGTGAAAATAGTGTTGCTGTGCAAAAAACTTTAGACGTATTTTGTTTTTTAATTATAATATAACTTTAAAAGAATAGCACTAACTGGCATAGTGGTTTTATAAATAAAATTGTGTTATTTATTATTTATTAAAGTAAAACGTCTTTACGCCTTGACTTGGGGAGTAAGCTGGTGAATGCGTGACGAGAGCGTTACGAAAAGTATGATTGGGCGAGGCGAATGGAAGTTGAGAGGGAGATATAAGTTAGTGATGATAGAAAGTTTTATTTTAGTCGTGTGGTCTAAAGCAGTGTTCTGCAAACTTTTTGTGTTCAAGGTACACCTAGGAATAGGAAAATATTTTGGAGGTACACCACAAATAAAAAATCATTTTTTAAGTAACATTAACAAACATTTATTTATTAATCACCGAAACAGTATTTATGATTAATCAATAAACGTAAATTTTATTTTTCCGAGGCACACAAATAAACGACCACGGCACACCAGTGTGCCGCGGTACACCCTTTGCGGAACACTGGTCTAAAGCACACTCTTTTTTTATTTATGTTTCTTTATTGTACACTTTACCCGCTACAAACCACAACTACATACCTACTACGTAAAAAAAATTGAAAGTACCTATATATAGGTTAGTGTATCTATAAGTTAGTATTGGTGATATTATGAATATTATTTTCTTATTGGTATCTAATGTTATTTTCATTATGAGTAAAATTTGTCTCTTTAATTTAATTTTTTTCCATTAATTTATATCATACATTTTCTAGGAGCGCTTGGATAATGCCACTGAGCTCTTGTATAAATTAAAATAATGATTAAATTTATTATTAAAGTGATTTTTTAAAAATACTCTTACACTTCGATAGTACTAGATTAAAATACTGCATAATGTCTTGCATATTTAGGAATAAAATTCGATCGTACTGGATTACGTTTTACAGTTACTCGGAAACCGTATTAGCATATTAGGCGGCGCCCGAGGCGACAGAGCCACTGCGTACATTCGGCTTTTGTCAGCGAAAACGTTGCACAGGATGCGTTATTTGTTTTTTAAAGATCTGAACCAAAGCTTGAGTTTATATCGTCTGAATTTTAGCCTTTCTGCTTGTGTTATTGAAAATTTGTTCTGATTTTATAATACTTTTTTTTATTTTCTTAATATTTATGAAATTCTTAGCAATCAAATGGCAGCTTAAGTCACATATCAATAGATATTAATTAATTTACTAATAATAAATATTCTAATATACAGGTTAATAAAATCATTTATAGTTTAGATTTAAATTTTTTTTAATTCATAAGAATATTGAACACAAGAAAAAAAATTAATTAAAATTATAAAATATAGTAAAACCTCTTTATCAAACTTAAATTGCAAAAATTAAAAAAAAAAATCATAAAAATTGTTTCAAACAACACCCTCTGTTGATGTTTCACGTATGAAAGATTACGGCAGCAAGGCGGAGCAGATATATCATTTGACGTCATCAAGTCATAAATTATTTGCGCTGTTCTTACTGTATACCTGTTTACGCTTATTATTTGCGCTATAAAGACTGATATGCATTGTCATCAAGATTTCATTTTCAATTGCTTTTTTATATTGCTCTATGCTCATGCCATATTTATGTAGAGCTGTAGCTACGGTAACGTATATCTGCTACGAGCGTAGCGATGTAGCATTAAGATTAGAAATATTATGAGTAATTGACTATCCTATAAGTTTTAAAATATTTTATTGTCAATTTAGAACAAAATAACTATTTGAAAATGTTAGTGTGATGAGATATGATCACAATAACGATGATAATACCATTATGCCGTTTTTAATATAATGATGTAAAACATTAATCCAAAACAATTAAGAAGTATGTAGCTCGTGATTGTAACGTAACGCAAGATCTGATTTTGAAAATATAAGGTTAAACATTAAATTAGGTTTCCATCTTTCTAGGAATTTTGACTTGTCTGTCAAAAACATTTAGATTCTGTTATTATATTTAATGATGGTTCAAAATCCTGTGTTAGTGTAGGTATTATAAACATATCTTATAAATATTGTATTACTATGGAATTAGATTTAGGTAGAAAAAAAAATAAGTAGGAAATGTATATTGACATTACTAATAGTAAAGATATACACGGAATATTTTTCAAACAAATCACGTTCGTCTTACAGTAGATAGCCAGTAATGGTCATATGATAGCAATATTACTTTGGTATGGATAATAAAAGTAACATTATATTGACTTATTGTGTTACCTTTATAGGGGTCGAGTTTATCATGAATTTTTATTGACCTCTGATATTTAGTACATTTACTGAGCTGAAATACGCCAATAAATAAAATACGTTAAGTGTTCAAAGAGGTCAAATTCATTTCTTTCCAATCTAAAATTTGAAAACTATACAAGTGATTTTGATAAAACTTGCATCATAAGAAAGCTACAATTAGAACACACAAGATCTACTCAAGTAGGTACTCACATCACGCTATAACATACAATAAAACCAGTTGTATTCAAATTCAAAATTATTTATTTCATGTAGGCCCACATGTGGCTCTTATGATACGTCACAATATAAATTTACAATATTAAAAAATATTCATTTTACAATATTACCTATTATGTTACTATTACATTTTTATAAGTTTTCGAAACTAACTTGTGTTTAGCCGGATGCCTAGCCGATTTATCCAATGGCAAAAATAATGGCAATAATGTTAAAAACATACGAAGAGCGGCAATTTTTTTTTATAAAAACAAAAACTCATACAAACAAAAGAAACAATAAGTAATCATTTTGATATCATCATAATAAAATATCAGATGAAAATATAAAACGGACGTGAAAAATTGGCGCGATGAAATAATATAATTTAGAGAGATACACTTTTTGAAATATTGACTGTCATTTGTTTGGCACAAATACGTCGACGATCACAGAGGGGATGAATAGACTTTGGATGTGGTACTTTATAAAAAAAACGAATACAATATAACTATTAAAATAATGGGTGAATTATGGAGGGCTACAAAAACGATTTTAAAAATAAATTAAAATTTATAAATACTAATTAATTGTGTTATTTTTCTGTGAGAAAATAACTTTTAGATTACAAAAAACATTGATTACAAGTTACAAGAGTGATTTTTTCAACATATATTATTTAATAGAGCAGCCAGCTAGATAGTCTTGATTAGGTACATTTCATTTTATAATTTATTGTGTTACCTTTGCACTAATACTTTTTAAAGCAGTCGAGAGTTATAGTGTGTTTTATGTTGTAGGATTTTTTGAGTTTTGTACAATAGTGGAAACGGATAATATAAAAGAAAATTGTAAACTTTAATTTATTTACAAAATTGAAAGACGTTCCCAGCAAGTATTGTTTAAAGTATTCAAAATTTTGATTTACTTTGAAACTTATTGATTATATTTGTCTGTATACTTTATTTAACAGCTATCACGTAGGTATGTGCGTTAAGTTTCAATTTTATTCCTAAAGAAATTGTTGAAAATATGTAAATATTTTAAATATAACTAAGCAAGTTGAAATGATAACGTAACATATTACATTTTTCTACACTTTATTTTAGCCTTTAGTAGTTCCCTGTTACAATTGAATTGAATTGTGTGTGCAAATGTGATGATACGCATTAGGCCTTCATTCAGTACCGTCGGAAGGGGATTGATCGCCGTCATTTGTTTTAGCTTTGTCCTGTTATACGTCTATAATGTTTATATTCGTGCATCCTTGTCAAATGCAGCGAATTGAAACGTTGAAATGTTTACGTTAGAAATATCAATATTATATTAAGTTTTCGTCCGGATTTCTTGTATTATATTTTATAACAATACATAATATGTATTTTATATTAATAAAAATGGATCGCTTTAGTGTATGAATGCGCATAACTTCAAATTTTTGGAATGAACTAAAATTTTTTGAAATAATATTCTATTAAGGGTATAAAAATCGCTTTATCAATCTTACTGCGCGGCCGACCGTCACGCGACATGCAACACACAGACGAAAATTTTTGAGACGATGTAATAAAAGTTTCACTTTAAAAAGTAAAAAACTGTTTTCCGCCACTTTTCATTTATTTTTCTTTACCTCAAAATGGATGAATCCAACGAAGAAATTCGGCACATTTTAAAATTTTACTTTAAAAAAGAGAAAAATTCGAATCAAGCCCAAAAAAAAAAAATTATAATATTTTTGGACCTAATGTAGTGTCAGGAAGATTAGATTTGAGTAGTTCTAATATAGCTGAAGATCTGAGAATTTACCATTAAATGGTTTTGATACATTTAATTTTTTAAATGGCTGGCTACATAAAAAAGCTCGATAGAGGGGTGCCACATGTACTCACTGAAAGAAACCTAATGGACCGTGTACTCATTTGCGAATCTCTTTTAAGACGTAATTATATCGAATAATTTTGAAGAGATTGATCACTGGTGACAAAAAGTGGATCACCTACGATAAGATTGTATGAAAGAGATCATAGTCAAAGGTCGGTCAAGCTTCGAACGCTATCCGAAAGCCGAGTTGACATGCAAATTGCAATGATGTTGATGTTGAGTGTATGATGGGATTCGAAGGGCAAGATTGATTATGAGCTTTTAACGCAAAGAAAAAATATCGATTTGTATTTCTACAGTCAACAGCCGATGAGAATTAAGCAAGAAATTGAGAAAAAGCTGCCAGAATTGATCAACAGAAAAGTTGTAGTCTTTCATCGTGAAAAAACCCGACCACATACGTCTTTAGCCACTCAACAAAAATTGCCAGAGTTTGACTGGGAAATCTTAATGCATCCACCATATAGCCCCGATCTTGCACCCTCAGATTTCAATCTGTTTCGGTCTCTTCAGAATAATTTACGTAGTGTGAAGTTAACATCAAAAGAGAGGACTGTCAAAACTACTTGTCACGGTTTTTTAATGAGAAGTCCCAAAATTTCTACAGCAACGTAATCCTGTACCTACGAGATGGCGGCATAAATATTATAATTAATTTTAATAAATTTTATAAAATCTTAACTTGAATTTTTATATAAAATACGAAGAAACTTTTCCCCCGACTTAATTCTTAGCCAAAGTGCATACATGTCACACACATTATTTTTTTTATTCAAGTAGTTTTTTAAGCAAGCATTTTGATACAGACAATATTAGCTAATGTTTAAATTAGCCAATATTATCAGTAACAAACATAAACAATTTTCTTCATCTATATAAACAAATCAAATGATATGTCATATTAAATTCCCTTCAATCTGTAGTTCGGAAGGCTCAATCCACTATTCTTGTTTAACAAGCATTAGGCAAATTGTGACCGCGGGCGATACGCTTTGAACTACTGTTTGTGAAGGGGTAGCACTAAAAGAAGGATAATTTTATTTGATCATACTGTTGCACTGCACTGTTACTGTCTAAATAATATTGGTAGACTTTCTTTTGGTTAATATTTACGTATTGTATAAGATGTACCGATTTAGTCTTATGAGTATAAACTTTAATGCAATAATAAATAAGTAGGAACCGTGTTTTTAGATAAAAACCGAGTAAAAGTTAATATACATATATATATTTGGAATAAATTGGACAAATAAAATCTGGAACGAGATAATATTTTACAGACAGTAGAGGTTTGACCTAATGTTAACCAAATGTTAATTTAATAACGTCAACTATGAATAGGTACAATATATGCACCATAAATGCCAAGTGCGATCCAGTCTATAACATCTTACTGCTGAACATAGGCCTCTTTCTCCTTCATGGAGAACTTCATGGAGGATCGGAGCTTAATCAACCACGCTACTCCCCTGCCGGTTGGTAGATATAAACGGAAAGATGTCATAAAAACATGCTAAATATTATAATAGAATAGATCATTCCATTACCTTTTAATATACTTACTATATATTTTGTTACTAGTCGATTAATGTCACATGGAACTAAATAACAAAAAATGAACATTAAAATATACCTTTGCAACATGAGACTGATAATGATAACTGAGGTAGGGCACAGCAGGAAATTTCCTGCTCAAAATATGGAGCAGCCCGACTGGGGTAGTACCTCGACCTTACAGAAGACCACAGCTAAATAATACTGTTTTCAAGCAGTATTGTGTTCCTGTTGGTGAGTAAGGTGATCAGAGCTCCTGGGGGGAAATTGGGATACGGTCGGCAACGCGCTTGCGATGCTTCTGGTGTTGCAGGCGTCTATAGGCTACGGTCTTACCACCAGGTGAGCCGTACGCTTGTTTGCCAACCTAGTTACATAAAAAAAAAATGAGACGAATTCATAAGGTCTCGAATATTGTTTTACCGGTAACATACATATGATACAATATGTTAATTTAACAAATACACTCAGAATCATGAAAGATGAACCACTTAACCTCAAATTGTCAGTATATGATCTCGCTACCCTTTAATTAAATAAAGCTTTACCCACTGAACTACATCCTGAGGCGATGTTTTAACGAGCCCCATCAAATTACCTAGTACATATGCGTGATTAATTATTTATATGTAATAAATCTCACGTGTTTTGAATACGTAGCTATAACAATAATTCTATATATGTTGTACATATTACCTTTTCTTAGTAATTGGTCTACGGTTGTATAGCAGTGTTGCCAACCGTACGATTTAAATCGTATTTATACGATCTTTTTGGCTCTTGTACGATGTACGATCGAGTAATCGAAATCGTACGCAAAATATACGATCTTTTCATATCTTACACCCATCATCATAACGAAGGAAAAATATATGAGAATTCGAATTAATTCGATCTATAAATCGATTGAAATAATGTGAATAAGGAGTAGAAAATGAAAACTGTTTGACACATTTATTCATGGAAAATATATCAAACAATTCGTAAAATTAAGCACCCGAGGTGGATGGAAGTGGTTCGTTAATATTAAAGGTGTATCTAAAAACATGCTATAGACTAAATGCTAAATTTTTTTAGCATGCTATTTTATATGCTATCTATAGCACATTGTTAATCAACCGAATTGCGCAATCGATTAGTTTTATTTAGGATTTATTGATTTTTGTTTATATAAGATATTAAGCGATAAAAGATATTATTAGATTTACAAATATAGTTAATTTTGTCATTAATAAACGAGATTTCGACATTAATAAAAAAAACTACAAAAATTAAATTTTCTCAGTTGAAAGACACGATTTACTTGAATATCAGTTATCTATTAACGACTACTTAAGTAACAACTATTTGAGAAAATTTAAAACCTTTTAAAATTAAGAATAAATGTATTTTTATGACTTAATTTTAATCGATTTCAATAGTAATCGATTAAACAACACCCTCAGGCGCGAGTATTGCACATCCCTTCTTGCTTACTTCATACAGCTTCGTGCTTATTCGGCAATGCTCGGTATACGGTAATCTGTCTCAGTCACACGTTAGTATTCGTGCCACTATCTCTGTCTTTAACACTATCGGCTACAAAAGTTTTCGTTTTTATTGTTGTTAATTTTTATTATTAGTATTAGTAATTAGTTTATTACTGTTATAGTATTCAGTTTGTTTTATTTGGTTTTAATTGTTTTATCTAGTGTTAGTATTAATTTTGTTTTATTTAGTGTTAGTATTAAGTGTGATTTGATTTTGCAGCGACAACGACAGTGACTAAATAATAATTAATAATAGGTAAGTGTAAATATGTGTTAAATAATAATAAGTGGTAATGTGTATAAAAAGTATTAAGTGTAAATATTATGTATTGTGTTGTTTGTGATAAAAATCTGCCACTATCGAAAGGTGAGGTATTGAAATTGAATTTTGAATTTATAAGTTATTTTTGTAGCATCTTATAGTGTTATGATGTTTATTTTATTGGTCACTGTATTAGGGAAATTTTATTCGTACATTGATTTATAATAAAAATATAAATTGGTAATAACAGTTTTTTTTCGTGAGTGGACATACGTAAGAGTTCGAAAACGCTAAAAAGTAATGTTATCCCGCTCTAGCCTCGCTGCAGCGCGCTGTGTACGTTTAGCGTTTGAGACGTTATAAATTTAGCGCGAAGTCATAGTCGGTATAGCAAATGCTATATGCTATAAACATTTAGCATGCTATACTTTTATGCTATACGCTATAAAACCACCACTAATCAGAGGTAGGAGGAAGGGATTCCAATTTAACCCCCCCACTGCCTGCCATTTTTTGTATCCCTTATAAAGCAGCTCGTTGAGATTCTTGCAATTCGTGTCACCTGAAAACTTGCGATACAAATTCAAAATAAATTGTTCGCCGTATAAAGCGAGAGTAGTTTTATCTGCTTTATCTTGTAGTAAATTGATTCCTTAGGACAACGGTTACCCCAGGTACGAGAGTCGAGGAACAGATGTTCCTTATCCGCACTAAATGCACGCGACAGTGTGTCTGTGAATACGTGTCGCGACAATGGCGCGCATTTCGCTCGTGCGGATTTCTACTTTATTAAGGTGTATAACTCCGAAGATATTGGTGTTAGAAAAAAAGTTTCAGGAAAAAGATGTTCATAATTAAAAGATCTACGACTTTGATAATAGGTAAAATTTCATAAAATTGAAAGGTTGAGGAGAAAATGGCGAAAAATGAAAAATAGGTAGAAAAAAAAGTAAAATTTCTGCCTTTCGGAAGTAATAAATTGAAAAGTATTGATCATAAAAAAAAAGTTTCAGACAAAAAGTTAGTAAATTTAATTTAGAAGAGAAAAGGTCTCTACAATTTTTTGCTTAACACTAACCATTCTCGAGATATCGAATTAAACGCGTTTTCATCGAAATGACTTTGAGCTGACCTTCGGAGAACAGCTCAATTTGGAATTCAAGCTCAGAATACACCCCCCTATCGATCCATCATAATCCCCAAACTGCGGTATTTTATGTTTTTTAACTTATTTTCAGCCGTAATTTGACTGGACTAATCTATAGATATACTACGGAAATGATACGTAATCACGGTTTCATCTGAGTTATCTAAAAATATAAAAATTCTTAATGTTAAATGTTGATTCATGTTCCTTAAATAATAATTGTGTTTGCTCGCAAACGAAAAAAAACCGACTTCAATTACATCGACAAGTAATACAACGTAATAAGACGAAAAAATAGTCAAGTAAATACGCGCTATTAAAGATTAATCAAAAAGTTGTAATCAGTTTTCGATCTAATTTAAACAGGACTACAAAACAAGTATTAGCTTTCGATTAAAGTAAGAATCATCGAAATCGGTACACCAAGTAAAAAGTTATGGGGTGTAATATAACTCACGTAAATACGCATTATTAGATATAACTATAAAAGTACTTGTCAGATCTCAATTAAATTAAAATGGGACCACATGACACGCAACACCTTTCAATTATAATTGTGTTTGCTCGCAAACGAAAAAAAAACCGACTTCAATTACATCGACAAGTAATACAACGTAATAAGACGAAAAAATAGTCAAGTAAATACGCGCTATTAAAGATTACTCATAAAGTTGTAATCAGTTTTCGATCTAATTTAAACAAGACTACAAAACAAGTATTAGCTTTCGATTAAAGTAAGAATCATCGAAATCGGTACACCGAGTAAAAAGTTATGCGGTATAATATAACGTAGGTCGACGAAAAAGTAGTCACGTAAATACGCATTATTAGATATAACTCTAAAAGTACTTGTCAGATCTTAATTAAATTAACATGGGACCACATGACACGCAACACCTTTCAATTAAAACAAAATTGATCGGAATCGGTCTACGCAGTCAAAAGTTCTGAGCTATCGTTTGCGTTGTTTTATTGAAATTTCATTACGTACGATTTTTTTCCTTGAAATATGGGCAAAATACGATCTTTTCTAGGATATGGTACGATCTTCTGAAAAATAAAGTTGGCAACACTGTTGTATAGTTACCGGCTTACGTTTTTACTAGAATGTAGGGATAAAAAGTAAACTACGTCTTGGTATATAGCCTAAAACTTTTAAAATATTTTTTACAAATATTAGATTATTTCTTTTAATACAGTTTTATAATTATTCTTTTTTATATTTAAAATAATATACATAAAACTATTGTCATCATAAAAATATTAATGAGGTTACGTACATTGTACCAACCTATTATACCTACATCTCACATCTGTATTTACTGTCACACATGCAATATACATAATTAAAATAAAGATGAACCGTGCTTTTTAAAGAGTGTCTGATGTGCCGCGGAGTTTCTTGATGGTTCTTCTCGGCAGAACCAACGATCCGAATCGGCACTTCTTTACTTTAACTGTATTTAATTTATTAAAAACAAATTATAATTTTAATTTGTAAAATGAAATTCAAAATTGCTTTTGAAGTCTACTTGAATAAATATTTTTATGATAAATTTTAGTAACAATTAAAACGATTACGTTTAATACAATATAAATTTATAAACGATTCAACTATTTCATAGTTCTGACGTCATAAAAGTCATATAACGTCATGAATAGATGCGATGCAATCGAGCGCGTAATTCACGCTTTACGATTGGAACACTCAATAGCTTTTATAGCTAGTTAATCCCATCATATACGGTATAAATCGCAATATATAAGGCCATGGAATAATTTCGAAGAGAATTTTAGCAATGTAATTTTACATGACATAAAGTGAGTTTAAACGAATTATATCACAATAACACACATTAAGATTTCATTTCATCATACAATAAGATTTTTTTGTGTGTAATAAAGAGACCCGTAGTTCTTTTTGCTGTTACTTATTTTTATTAAATAAACATTTTGTATTAAATGAACAACAATAGTTCAGAAAATATATCTATAATCTTGGAAAAAAATCTGAATAATGTGGATCAATTGGATGGAATCAGCGTAGTGTATGAAACTCAAAACATTCTAAGAGAATCCAGCTTCCAGGATTAGGATCCTCAAACCCCCACCTAAATGTCTGATTTTATATACTCTTTGAGGTACACCAACTAGAAATATTTTAATATAAACTAGCTGCATAGAAAATTACCGACGATGCGCGAGATCTCTTCGAATGATTTTTATATGGAATAAATAAATGTCCCAATTTTAGGTCCCAATAGTGGATTTCTTAATGACGAGACCATATCATCAACTTTCAAACTGAGTTTGAAGTATCTTAAATACCCCAAAAGGTTCTTAAAAAATAACAATACACTTAATTTTCATATGCCCATCAATAATAAGTACCTACCTAATGTATATAGTCCGGGATCGCTAGTACATTTTTTTCACTTGATTACTCAATGATGACCTCGTAAGGTCATCAAAAATTGATTATTTTTTCTGATTTTTTTCTTTTAGTTAGTTAATATTTATATAATTTAATAGTAAATTGTCCTACAAATTGGGTGGTACGTTATCTCGGTCCTACGCTCACTGCTGCTCTATCCCCTGCTAACTCTATTACCTACCACAATCGACAGTTTTCGTAGAGGAAATTTTTGTTAGTCTCATCAAAATGAAGCTACTCTCGGAGAATTAGCTTGATAGTAATCAAGTGAAAAAAATGTACTAGGGATCCCGGACTAATATTCATTTCTGCGTTTTTTTACATTTTTTAACAGACTAAATATGAAATTTAAACTTCACGATAAAATAAACTAATAGAAAGAACGCAGTCTTCCTTGTTAAAAAAGAAGAAGCCTTTAAATCGTTTTAAAAATTCCGCATTTAAAATTGCACCTGCGTCCGCCATTTTGTTTATCCTATTCCACCATCTTGTTTGCAGACGTTTGTTGACGGATTACCTCTAGCTGGTTTTAATTTAGGACGTAATAAAACATCCCTCTGAACTCAAATTGTTATTAGAGTTATTAGCTAATGGATGCAATTATAAAGAACGGGATTATACTTTAATTAGTACACTGTTTTTCTTTGTGAATTTTTATTTCTCTTGTACGCTTTGAATATTATTTTACGGTGTTGTGTTGCCGGCGTAAAATTATAAAGCTAATTATACTTAGGTATTATTTTCGTGATATAATATATCTTTTATAGACAAAAATGCAAAATAGATAATGTTTTCTATTTTCTTCTAAAAAGTTTAATAATTTTTTACTTATAGCTTACGGATTTGTAAAATAATAAATTATCTTAAGGTGTCAAATTCATGAAAACTGTCACAAAAACAAAAATCGTATAAAAGCAGAATGAGAAACTAAATCATTTTATACACTTCCGACTCAGTGTTTTCTCGCCATTTTTAATCTGAAATCACATTAAACTTGATACTTTGTTTCAAATTGCATTTTCTGGAGCGTCTTATAAAGAGTTATACATAATGCATGCTTCGCCTGCAGCTGGCTTTGTAAACTACGCTACTACGAGACCAAAACTAGTTCACAACATTAAAGTTTTTATTTAAACCTTCTTAACATTAACCTACTTTTTGTTAAATTCTTTGATTGAACCGTTACGTTTTGCTACATTTTTTGAAGAATAATCTATATTAATCGACAGGCTGTATCAAAATATGATAGGCGTACTTAGGATGAGTTTTCAGCATTACTTTTATTAATGTATAAAATTTTTATTTTTCTAGATGTTCTAGTGTAAGCCGATAGTTGCCAATCAATCCGTTCATGAACATTTTCGAGTTTTTAGTGAGAATAAGTAGTAAGCGATAGACAGAACAAAGATAACCAGGCACCCAGCCTGGTTGAAATACAACCGACTTATCGGGTTAAAACGTTTCTCGATTTCATAGCGTAGCCTCGAGGATGACGTTTCGAATTATCTTTTAAGATACTGGCAACGTGGTTTTGTTCTATTTCATGAACTTCAAGAAAATGTATAGGTACGGGTTGTGTTTTTGGTAGACCATTAGTGGGTTTCGAAAAGTATGTATAGAGTAATTGTCTCTCAACCTAAGTAAAGCTATATTGCTGCAGAAGACTTTCTAATAATATTAGGTGACATGATTGCTCTATTTGCGATAAAATGTGATGATTATGACACGCAGTACCTTTGTTCGATACGATTAAGTTTTATAATTTATTTTCATTATTATTCTCGTAGGTAAAATAGACATTATCGGTCTATAAGGGCTAGTCTAGTACGTCTACGGTGTCTTTCATATTTCTTTTTGTATTTAAAAGTTTTTAATATTTATCATCGTTCTTTCATTTGGCAACAATTTATTATTCTTGAATAATTAAATTCGAATTTAGATTTCTTATTGTTGTTCGTAATTTATTCATCTTGTTTCATACACCGGTTAATCCTTTGCTTTCCCAGATTGTCCACTGTTGTGTGCGCAATAAATCTTTTTCAAATTAAAATAACAAAACAGAGCATATTTGCAATTCGAAATACATTATTCGTAGGAGTTCTGTTTTTGTTCATTCATTTTTGTGAAGTTAGACTTAGTGTATACTATTTTGTTAGATTTTTAAGAAGATATAAGGTTTTTGATTTCCATATAAAAATGTAAGTGAATGTTATGAATTGACTGACCGTAGCAGATCGTCGTTATGTATATAATAACAAACTCACTGTCACTCTAACACAGGGCGATGGTCCGTAGGTATGTTTGACGATTCAATTCGATGTAAGAATATATTTTGTATACTCAGTGTGCGATTATATTCTTTTGTTTAAATAGAATAAGATTTTATAGCGAATATTTGAATAGGTTACCGTAGTTTCATTGTTTTATATTTCTTTTCATTAAGTACTAAGTATAAAAACATATCATTTATGCCAGTCAACCGCTTGCGAGAGTCGTGTTTAACGCGGGGATCTCTATGGTATGACATTCTTTTGGAAAAAGTCCCCTAAACTACCATGGTGCTTGAGAATTTAGTTTGTAATTTAGCCTGTTACATCTCAGTGATGGCCACAGGAGTCCCCTTCTCCATACAGGAGAAGGATCGGAGCTCAATCCACCACGCTGCTCCACTGCGGGTTGGCGGATATATGGGAATATATATCCATGAGTAACGATCGATATCAGGTATTTATGATAACAACCGAGACGAACGGCTTAACGTGCTCTCCAAAGCACAGTGGGGAGACTCACAAAGGGAAATATCCAAACTGGAAAGAAATAGTTGTACAAATACATACCTAGCGGGAATCAAACCCGCAAACCGTCAGTATTTAGGCGCCTACACGCACCACATTAGAGCGGTTATTGATACGCAATAAAGGCAAGTAATTAGCCGTAAAGCAGTTAATTTTCGAAATACCAAAACCTATACGTTGAAGGCACAATTAGTAGGTAATAGGTATACACATATGCGATTAGGTAACTAAAGGGTGATTCCCAATGTACCTAAGGCAATGTAATCTAAAGGCATTCGGTATTATCAGATTCACAATATTAATTAAACTACAAACTGCCGGCCGGATGACCGCGAGGCGTAATTAGAACTACGGGTGACAGTTGCGTGTTACGTACTCCGCCTGACAGTGGAATTTGTAGGAAAATTGTCAATTGTATTGGTCCTTAATGATCGAACGGTCAGCGCGCTTAGGGATTCAGACTGAAGTTATTTGACGATTGATGATTTCGTTTCTTGTTGTTATAGGTACTGGTAGATATTGAAGGTAGAAATGTAAAAAAAAGGTGTGTGCGCTATTCACACACCATAGAAGTGAAACTTCAGTAAATCGAAAAATCATGTAACGCTACAATGGGTCATCCTTTTTAACCGACTTTCAAAAAAGGAGGAGGTTCTCAATTCGACACGTATGTTTTTTTTTTAATGTATGTTAGCTCAGAACTTTTGACTGGGTGGACCGATTTCGATCAATTTTGTTTTAATTGAAAGGTGTTGCATGTCATGTGGTCCCATTTTAATTTAATTGAGATCTGACAAGTATTTTTAGAGTTATATCTAATAATGCGTATTTACGTGACTACTTTTTCGTCGACCTACGTTATATTATACCGCATAACTTTTTACTCGGTGTACCGATTTCGATAATTCTTACTTTAATCAAAAGCTAATACTTGTCTTGTAGTCTTGTTTAAATTAGATCGAAAACTGATTACAAGTTTTTGAGTAATCTTTAATAGCGCGTATTTACTTGACTATTTTTTCGTCTTATTACGTTGTATTACTTGTCGATGTAATTGAAGTCGGTTTTTTTTCGTTTGCGTGCAAACACAATTATTCGTGCAAGTAGCGCGGCGTGCAGCGCGGCGCGCCCTTCCCTGTCGTTTTTCCGTTGCATCCGGTTTGAAATCACAACGATTCTAAAGAAGTTTCACTTCAAAAGTGGAAAATTGTTATGAAGAAATTTATTTAAATAAATAAAAAAGTGTGTGTGTGCAATTCACACACGGCAGAAGTGAAACTTCTCAAAAGTCGTAGTTAGGTATAAGGTAGGCCGTTGCGATTTTGTTCTAGCGACGATGATCACGGTCTCGTGAAAAATTCTTATTATCTCATATACAATTATTTGTTTTTTTTTTATTGTGACGCATTTTCGTTTCGTCGAATAACAAATCACAACGTTTCTGAAGACGATTCTAAAGAAGAAAAAATAACCTATGATTGTCAGCTATAGTTGAAGTTTTGTCAGCGCTGTACCAGGGCTATCGTGAATCGACTATGTAGTTTAACTTTTTATAATTATACAAATTACATTTTTTATTTGTATAATTTTTAGCTTTTGTCTAATTCGACAAATAAACGTGATAACGACATGATGAACGCGATGTTATGAATATTTAATAATTATAAATAGTTGCAAACCTGTCAATTTAGTAATGATTGAACGGAAGTGGAATAGTAATTACAGGAAATAACTCAATTGTGTCTATCGATGTTAATAGTAATAGTCGTAGTTATATTCAAAGTAACATTATAATGTAATTTACGATTTCAGATATATTTTGATATTATTTGATCTAATCTGCATATATAAATATAAATTTTAATTTATGTAATTACAAAGTCAATTGTTAAAGTCTGTAATTTTTGGTACCTATATTATTTTAATATGATATCTATTGTTAAAAATAATTTTGATTACTAATAATTCATAAAGATAAGACTTTTTAATCTAAAATAATGAAACGAAATTAAAAGAGTTTGTTTATTTGTTTGAACACGATCGTCTTCAGTGTAATTCGTTAGTGTGAAACAAAATTATTTCCTTTCTTGCATTTCTAACAAAAAACAATTGAGCTTCCATAGATCTTCTTCCACGATTCCATACATACTACCGTTTTTAGACTTAAAAGCTTCGGTTAAACTTTGAGAAATTATTATGTCAGATCTCTACTTGCCAAACTTCTTGTCTAGTTTAAAAAGGTTACGATGAGTGAGTCAGTCAGACACTATCAGAAACTTATAATTTAAAAGTAAGTATATAAAAAACTTACAATTTGAAGTTGGCTATTTAAAATCTAAACTTATTTGGCTACTAGATGGCGTTAGTGTACCTTCGTTATTATAAATTGGCGAAACATGAATGGATTTAAAAAAAGAAATAATACAAAATGAAATGGTAGAGATATAGATAGAGTATGTATCTGGTATATTCTTTTATCTTATACAATTATGATTATGATGTATGGCTGTTCATCATTTTTTATTGTTCTCGGAACTTATCCGAAGGCAGTTTTAACTGATTTATTGTTATGTAAGGGTTTTGTTTTACACAGCTAGACTACGAAACATAGAGGCATTTATACAATACATGCTAAGGAATTTTGTACAGTTTTTAAAGAAGTGAGTTAATTGTAAGTAGGTAATTAGAAATATTTTTCTAAAACCATTTTATGTGATTATTGTAATTATTATTTCAATATCATAAAAGCATGAATTAAAAAATTATGTCATGAAGATCAATAAACAAATTATTGTTTTAGTAATTCATTAAATACCGTTGTATTAATATAAGTATAAGTACATTATATTTACATAAAAAAAATAAATGCAAAAAAAAAACATACAACAGCTCGAATAAGTTTTATAAAATTAGTTGAACACTTTAAAAAAGAACTATAATGTCCTATCATCCATAAATCTTAAATAATAAAAAAGGATTTTAAAGAGAAGTTATTTAGTTTTAGTTATAAAACCTTTTTTATTTTTGTTATAAATTGCAAAAATAAATAGGTCATTAAACTGTAATGGGCGAAGTAATGAGTAGAGAGTGAGTTGAACAAAAAAATATATAATTAACTAATTGACCCGGCGAACTTCGTAGCGCCGTTATTTTTGGAATATAATAACAATTCTTTTTTTTATCGTTCTATTAAACAAACCTTTTTCTGGTAATAACAAACACAAACAAAAAAAAATGTGGTTCAGAAGCTATGCGCGTAAATTCAGTTCGGTGATTTATTTTTATTTACCTAGACATATAGATATAATATGATCTAAGCGAAGATGTCCACCACAGATACAATTTCACGGTCAGCTTAGCACATTCTTTTACAACGATCTCTTTCAGATATTCGTAAGCCGCAGGCAATTAGTGATCACGGCCTGTCAAGCCATGCGGTAAATTAATCGATGGGGATGAGTTGGTCGGTGGAATCTTTTATGATCGCTTTTATTACTCGACTAGCTTGAAAGGTTATGTGTTAGTTTAGTATACATATATCATTACATAATACAATCTCTATATATATAAAAATGAATCGCTGAGTGTGTTGCTAAGCGCAAATCTCGAGAGCAGCTGAACCGATTTCGCTAATTCTTTTTTTTATAATATTCCTTGAAGTACGAGGATGGTTCTTACGGAGAGAAAATTTTAAAAAATTGCCCGAAAAAGTCTAAAAACAACACTATCGTATAAATATTAATGTCAATATTTATACGATGGTAACGAATTCAATATTCAAATATTCATTAAGACAGGACAACGTCTGTCGGGTCAGCTAGTATATTATAATTATGTATATTACGTCTGTAGTATTGTAAGAAATTTGTCGAGGTTTATATGCTAGCTAGCTAGCTTCAGCCTGTAATATTCCACTGCTGGGCATAGGCCTCTTTCCCCATGTAGGAGGAGAATCAGAGCTTAATCCATCACGCTGCTCCAATGCGGGTTGGCAGATATATTCCCTACTATAAGTAACGATCGCTATCAGTTGTACATGATAGCAACCGGGACCGACGGCTTAACGTGCTCTCCGAGGCACGTTGGGGAGACCCACAAGGACTGCACAAACACCCAGACTACGGCTAACATCTGTATGGCCAATAAAAATGTTTGTCATGTGCTGGGATCGAACCCACAACCACCAGCGCAACAGCCACAAACTGGTGCAGTGACCGTTGCGCCAACGCGTCGTCGTGTATTGTATCTGATATATCTACTACATATACTTTTTTTTGTTTGAGTCTGTTTAGTGGAGAAGGGAAGTAAGAACCATTGCTCTACAATTTTGTCTTCCTATTTCTCAATTTATTAGTACATCTGTGTTTTAAATTTTGTATTATAAAAGTGTGACAATGCTTGTTACGTTTGGTAAGTATATAGGCAAGAAATATACTGTCTTTTTTACTATGTTTTGTATAGGAAATTAATTATAAAGACTTATTATGTTCATAGTATTTTAGACTTGTATTTACAGCTAACAATATTTACTATTAAGACTTCTAAGAAATAGTAAAATTGGAAATACCTATGTATATATGGAATTTAATTGTAATACAAGGTACTAATCTTTATTAATTAATAATAATATAATATGTATAAAATTAATTAACTTCCAAAATCGTTCAATTAAATATTACATATGATAAGTAGTAAAAGTTATATATATTAATAATATCATAACAAAACAAGGTGCATAGTCGTCTACTATATCAAGATTTTCGAGTTAAGTCACAATCACAAATGGCTGCACTAAAGTTACCTTAGGTCGAAAATGATTTATGATCTACGGCGTGCTGTGGCGAGATAACCACTGCATGACGTTTAACCAGGACAGACAGATTAGATGTGATCTATGTATATGTATATTTCATAGTATTCCTTGTCTGTTAATATAGTTATACTATGAAACTATAAATACTATGAAACTATTAAGTACGATAGAAATTTATATATGATTTTGAACATTAATGTACCTAACTAGATATCTTTCCTTGGGAGGTTAGAGATCTAGCAAGCTGACAAATGTAAAATAAATGTTTTTATTCATCTTGGCTTAGAAAACCTTCATCGTCATTGTAACTAAGGTAGAGTACAGCAGGAAATATTCTATTCAAAATATTACATTATAAAATTATAATTAATATTATAATTTTATTATGTAATATATAGCATCATCAAGCCTTAAATTATTCATAGGGAACTCGCACATCTGTTAACGTAGACTTAATATAAACAGACTGATTTGATGCTATCATTGAGAAGGCCGCGATAATCTAAGCAATATAATAAAATCCATCGTCTCGTGAGAAGATTATCAACCCTAAAACGCTGTTAATCACCTGTACACTAGCTCCTCAATAGTGCCCGAGACTAACTTTATTTCGGTCCATTCGACCCTTCAAATCCCAGTTTAATGACCAGCCTTTAGGGCGTTATCGCGTTAGGGTTGACGTATTTGACACTGTTACTAACTAATAGATAAATTTACAGATATATTTTATCTGAAGCCTAACTTCTGGTTTTTGAATCATAGCGTGTTTTTATAGTCTACGTTTCTAGATGGTGTTGTTTAAGGATAAAATAATAATAATTAAAATAGCTTATATATGTTCAGAGTTTATCTAAAAATATAAATATCAAATTATAACTAAAAAGGTTTTGCTTTAGTTGTGTCTTCTAAAAGTACACTCGTTTTTTTATTTGTCTTGACATACGTGTAATTTACCTTTAAAGCTCATTTTATTTAAATATCAATAAATTTATATTCCCTACACGGAGAAAGACACCTAAGCCCAGCAGTGGGATGTTACAGGATGAATAGGTATGCTGTATAGTAGTTGTAAGCTGCGGTAATGGCTTTGCGTCAGGTTAGCCGTACGCTTGTTTGCCGACCTAGTTATAATTTAAAAAATTTTAGAGAAAAATATAACATGTAGCGAATCCAAACACCACAACAGCACTACCTCATGTCGTGGTATCGTATAATTTTCACATACGTCTGTCTGTCCGTAATAACGCTATATTTACATACGTTCCCTTTGTTTGACGCGTAATTACTATGTTCCGGTCTATTCCACCCCCTGATATATTGAGCTGGATTTGTCAATGCTTTAGCTATTAAATGACTCAATTAACGATTAAGAATAGCCTTTACGTTCTGTTCGTAAAATTACTGTTTCAATTTATACTTATACGTATTATTTATATTTATATGTATGCTATGCAAGTTTTAGATATATTTATATGTACAGCTATGTAAGTTTTACATACATATTTAACATTTGTGTAACTTGTGTTTTGTTTTATGCTAAGATTGTTAAATTTGTTGATAGATATTACTTGATATTGTTTTTTTTTTTGTGCGATGTCTTATTATTTTTTAACTTTCCTCATTAAATAGATTATCTATAGTAAGAACAATTGCAATAGGATTGACAACTCTTGTTCCTATAGGGCTAACCTACCTATAGGGTTTTTTGACTTTACATCGTTAAAAAGATAGGCCATAGGATAAGCTTTACTTATTTTAATGTATAATATTTACCTACATTTTATAATTGAGTCAAAAATGAACACATTAAAATATTTAAATACATATTTTTGAAAAAAAAAGAAAGTTTTTTACTATAATATCGACAATTTCTTTTTGTTTTCTTTATCTTTAGAAGAGGTTTTGGTCGCGTAGCGACTATGGACAATTTCTTGATGATTTTTTTAATTAAAGTACTAGCTGCCCGGACAGACTTCGTTCTGTCAGTTTTTATTTATTTATTTTTTTTAGTATAAAAACCTTCCGTGGGATTTAAGTAACATACAAAAAAAAATTTTTTTTAGCAATCACTATTATTTTTTCGTTTTAGCGCATTCAAATAAAAGCTTGTTTTTTAAAAAGGTTTTTTACTTTTAATTTATTTAATGTGCCTACGGCTCTGTTTGCTATTAACTGTGTTATTTGTTGTTTGTTGAAATAAAGTTGTTAGAAATTGCTAAGAATGCAATATGGATGATTAATTCAAATGAGTGTTCTACATACTAAGTTTATTTATTAACATTATCTAACTGTGTTAAATTATTTGTGATATTGTTTTATTTGCTGATAATAATTTGTTTAATTTCAATTTTGTCAGGAGTAACTAAACTCGCTTCTGTTGAGTATTAATTTCGCCTAAAAAGTAGCTTAGTTTCACTGCATACGTATTTAAGAACTATTTATTACGTTAGTATATATTAAAAAAAACCGGCCAAGTGCGAGTCGGACTCGCGCACCCCGAGGGTTGCGTACAAACAAAATTAATAAAAATATTTTTATTATACATATAATGTAACTAAAAATTTATGCTTTTTGCAATTTTCCTTTTATCTGTGCTATAAGACGTTGCTTGGTACCGAATTTCAAAATTCTGAAGCTCACGGGAAGTTTTGGTTTCCTTGCGAGTGTCGAAAATTTGCAGCATAAACGGCTGTATCTTTCGATTGCCTTGGCTTAGAAGTTTGATTTTTTCACAGCTTCAAGGGACAGTAGACTTGAGTCTACTGTCCCTTGAAGCTGTGAAAAAATATTAGAGATAGATTAGAGAGATTAGATTGAGTATTTGATATGAATTTCAGCTTGATACCTCCACGCGTTTCTGAAAAAAAAGGGCCTTGACAGACAGACGGACAACAAAGTGATCCTATAAGGGTTCCGATTTTTCCTTTTGAGGTATAGAACCTTAAAAGGGATTTTTCGTTGGGATAATAAAATTTTGTAGATTAGAATATAGTCACGTCGTGATGTTTCTTAATAAAATAAGCGTTCTTATAGTGTCAACACAATATATTACATAAATATACTTACTTACATTGATAGAAACGTTTATAAACACAGTTTTGATCTTAGAAGACGTTTTCACTAAACACATCTATATATTTTGATATATGATACACTAGCGACCCGCTCCGGCTTCGTACGGGTGCAATGCTGATACTAAATATAAAATATAAAATAAATATTTGCAATCTAAGCGCAAAAAATGTGTTTATTTACGACATCACATTAGAAAACTTTAAAACTATCAGTGTTCCTCTACTATATTATGCATGTATTATACATACAAACCTTCCTCTGGAATCACTCTATTTAGTAAAGAAAACCGCATCAAAATCCGTTGCGTAGTTTTGAAGATCTAAGCATATATACAGACAGACAGACAGACAGCGGGAAGAGACTTTGTTTTATAATATGTAGTGCTATTAATTATACGTACGTTATGAATTTGTAAAAACCTTACTGTTGCTTACTATTTCATTTCGTCTGAACTTACGCGATATTTCGATTTACTGAATCAATTGAATTGAATAATTATTATGATATACGTTGTGCAAGTACTAATAAAACTTAATACAAAACAAACATCGAAGTGGAAGAGACGCCAGACGCTGAACTTGCATGGACGAAGTTCCAAGAATTTTAGACCGTCCAATATTTTAGTATACATAACTTTATCTGAAAAAAAAAATAGTTAAATATTATGGAATAAAAGGTAGTTAAATATTAGGTTACTCAAAAAGCAATCTAAAAACAGGCAACTATAATGGTAAGACAAGAAATAAGAGATCAATACTTCTTATTTTCTTTACGTTAAAAACAATATGTGTCGATATAGGTGGCAAGGGTAAACATAAGCAGAAAACTGCACGATTTAATAAAAAACCTAAAATTTGTCCAGTAAGAGTATGTTGACAATCTCTTACAGTGTAATAATAGTGGTCTATGATCCGAGATAGCTAAATATTCCCTCATCTGTAAATTAGATGAAAAATTTTTTTATAGGCTGATTTCAATATTGTGAATTTATAAAAACCAACCAGGTCAGTAACATCAGTCAGCAGTAACCTGGCTGCAGGTAAGTATAGCAATCATAGAGATGGGTGCCTACTACAGTCAGGTATATAATGTAAAATATTAACGGTTTTAGCTTATTACATGTAATTAACATGAGAGGGAAAAGATAAAAAAAAATTGTAGCAGGCTTATACATGGTTGCAGAGGTTGTTTTTATAAATTCACAATATTCAAATCAGCCTATAAAAAATTGTTTTATCTAATTAACAGATGAGGGAAGATTTTGTTATATATCCCGGGTCTTAGACCATAGTGACAGTTTCAGGAAGAAACGATTGCACTACATATTTATACATTACTTACTGGAACAAACAGAAAGTTGTCTCGTTAAATGGATTTTGATTCCTTCTGCTTCAAGTTTCGCCAGTTCTATAAATACCGCTGGTAAACACGGCAAACAAAAATTGAAGACCAGGTCTATAGCGTACGCAATGCTTACCTGTGAATATTAATCAAAATAAAATTGGAAAAAGTGATTGCTGGAAAGATGTCACGAATAAAGAAGGTGTGATTCTTAAAGTGAAGATCGATATGGATAGAAAAGTATGTATTGTGTTGGTCACAAAACGATGAGAGAAGTCGAATTGTGATATTATAAAACTCATTTTAAACAACAAATATTACCGTAAGGCTTACATTAAAATGTATATTTGTAGTGATTCCATACACGTAAGAAACAACTGATACGAAATAGGAACATAAATTCACACATATCTGAAATAATACAAATTATTAAAAATTTACTTTTTCAAATATTTTTTTAAGTGATTGTACATTTTTATTTCTTTACTGATAATAAAGAAACTAAAAGATTTTTTTAATTTTATTGCATAGTCAAAAATGGACCCTGAATCCAAAATGCAAATAGCAAAGTGAACAGCATTTTTGTGTTGTAAAGAGATATAACGGTCTCCAGAAAAAATGTTCTTATTCATTTTAGTAACAGTTCGTACGTTTTTTATTTTTCAAAGATTTTTTTTTAGTTTATTATTACTTATTCCCTAATATTTTCACACTCCGATACTTCATTATTACACTTACCAGGAACTTCGAGGCGTGTCCTAAATACTTAAGACTGTCGATTAGCTTCTTATAAATATTCAAATAGTTCTTTAGTCTCTTAATCTTCATGAAAACCTCAAAGTTGCTAAGATTTTGCGAAATATTGATGTTTGCTTGTACTGCATTTCGAATTGATTTCATTTTAAACCATAACATTTCAAACATCATTATTCTAAGCACATTTCCTAAATTTTCACCCGTTGTCGTCGTAATTGATCCAAAAATATTAAGCCAATTTTGGTCAGAATACATATAAGTATAATAAATTATACGTATAATATTTTTTAATATGATTAAAACAAATATACAACAAGAAATTATTGTTTGACATTTTTTAACTCTAAGTTGATTATTGATTCCGATATTCCTCAACCTTATTACATATTCATAAAACCCTTCACCTCTACTAAAAATTGAAGCAAAAACTGTAGAATTATACGTTATTAATTTATAAACGGATATCATAATTGACGGTAAAGATTGATTAGGAATTCTGAATAAAAAATTTACGTATAAAGATGTAGAGACAGCTGTGAAGCATACGCAGTAAAATCGCACAAAATTGTTGACTTGAATATTACTACTGAAATCCGAATAAAATCCAAATATTAAACGAAAGAACATGATAATATTAATTTCAAAATGCGAATTGAGACATAGCATGATGATATTTGTTCACGACAATGAAGCGAGCTCTACAAATATTAAATATTTTGGATGCTCGCTTGAAACTTTGTCAACGTCTGTTGTTACAAAAAATTACTTTATTAAGGTTACGTTTGTTGTAGATAGTTGATTTAAAATCAATAATAATTTTATGATTAATAATTCTACTACTAAAACCTTGATAGCATCAAGACACACTCTTTCATATGAAATTAAATACCCAAGGTATTAAATATGTTTTAATTTTTTCATATATTGCAATTTATTTTTAATGTCCTTTTAGCCTTGTTTTCTTTTGGATCAGTTTTCGAAGGACCGTTCCAAACTTAACAATTCAATTACAAATAGTCTAAAATAACCTAACTTGCATGTGATAGTAATGAAAAAAAAAGTAGTTAAGTAGGAGTTATCCCCCAACGCGATGTATTTTTGATCAATTTTGTTTTAATTGAAAGGTGTTGCGTCTCATGTGGTCCCATTTAAATTTAATTGAAATCTGACAAGTAATTTTTGAGTTATATCTAATAATGCGTATTTACTTGACTACTTTTTCGTCGACCTACGTTGTATTATACCGCATAACTTTTTACTCGGTGTACCGATTTTGATGATTCTTACTTTAATCGAAAGCTAATACTTGTCATGTAGTTTTGTTTAAATTAGATCGAGATCTGATTACAAATTTGAGTAATCTTTTATAGCGCGTAGTTACTTGACTATTTTTTCATCTTATTACGTTGTATTACTTGTCGATGTAACTGAAGTCGGTTTTTTATTTCGTTTGCGAGCAAACACAATTATTTTAGAGTTATTAAATACTCGTACATACTTAGGTACTTTAAGCTTGAGTTTCTTTCATTGTTTTTTACTTTCTAAAGGGAACTCAAGTTATTGTGTCGGGGGTTTTTTTATTATTTTTTTTTTCTAATAGTGAAGTGTTTTGCTAAATATGAGTTTTCATAGATTAGCTTGGTTAAGGTAATTTTTTTTATTTTTTTATTTTGAGTTTAACTTGTAGTGACATTTAGATAGGTATCTCCTACGTATATTTTGAATGTCGTTTTTTTAAAAATTTTATTCATTTCAAATAGTGGAATTATGAACTGCGTCAAATTTTGAAAAAATATTATCATAAAAAAAACAAGATGATTAAAAACTATGCTAGCCGACTTAATCACTTGATGTATGGCTTATAAAATAAATAAGATTAAAAAAAAAAAAAAACTATGCTAAATCATTAATATTAATATTTATATTAATGTGAAGTTATGAATATTGAAGAATAGTATTCGTTTCGCAGCGCTGTAAAACCTTAAATAAAAAATAAATTTAAAAATGTTCACAATAAAAATTGTTTCTTAAAACACCGTCTATAAAAATGGTCTGATATTATTTTTTTGAAAAATGATTAGAAAAAAAGTTTTAACGACAATTAGATTTTTTTCACTCAAATTTTTATGGATTTTCGTTTATAACTTTTTTTCAATGATTCTACGACTATTTACTAAACAAAAGATGTAGATAATTTTATTTGCAACAAAAAATTCTAAATAATTTTTTTTCGTGAGACTTATAGTTATAGACAGATAAACCATAAAAAACATTTGAACCTCTTTTTCCAAGATGGGAAAAACAAACACACACAACTTGGATTTAACTTCACACTAACCCCCCCTTTATATCTAAAAAATATAATTGCGTCCTCTGACAAACGTACGCTGAGCCCAAAAAAATGTCACATTTCAATGGATTAAATAGTTAAGTAGATAGATACATTTGAAAAAAAAAAGTTTCCCGGGGGAGCCTTTAACCCCTACGGGAACGGGTCCCCAAGGTGGCGGATAGGGGAGTGCTCGCCTGGGGCTGCGTAAGCAGAACCAGGAGGGTAGGAGTGAAATAAAATAGCTCCCGCGGACCAAAAGGCCGCAGAAGGACACTGCGATATAAAACCCCTGCTGCGGGCTTCTTCGACATCTTCGGAGCAGAGGCCGCAGCAGTGCTGTGAGTCTGGGCTGGGGCTTACAGAAGAGACGATGGCGGAAGAACCCTTCGGGGGCAACGGTGGCGCTCACACTCCGCAGCGGGTGATAGTCTTGGCGTCAGGTGGCAACCGGCCGTAAAAACAAAGCCAATCATCACAACTCCAAATCATGAAAGGCACAAATAAGAAAAGGGCAATCAATGCTAGGGCGTCCCCCTCAAGCGACGATGATAGTGATGGAAATGCAGCAAATGCTAGGGCGTACCCCCAAAGCGACGCAATCAATGCTAGGGCGTCCCCCTCAAGCGACGATAATAGTGATGGAAATGCAGCAAATGCTAAGGCGTACCTCCAAAGCGACGCAAATGTCATCAGAGCACCCGGAATATCACCCACGATGCGCATAGCAAGCTGGAACGTGGGCTCGATGACAGGACGCAGCTCAGAACTTGGCGAAGTATTACATCAAAGACGCATCAACATTTGTTGCATCCAGGAGACGAAGTGGAAGGGGTCCAAATCGCGTAACATCGGGCATAACTACAAGCTGATATATCATGGAACAAGGGCGCAGAATGGGGTTGGAATTGTAGTGGACAAACACTTTCAAGATCGTGTAGTTGAAGTAAACAGAGTAAGTGAAAGACTAATGTCAATCAAGCTTGCCCTGGACGATCAACCGTGCATGAACATCATAAGCGCATACGCCCCCCAGTCAGGAACCCCAAGCCGGGAAAAGGAATGTTTCTGGGACGAAATTGACGATCTACTGCAGTCTATACCAAACTGTGAACCGAAGTTCATCGGCGGCGACTTGAATGGTCACGTAGGCGAGAAAACTACCACATACCGGAGGATACATGGTAACTTCGGATATGGCAAAATCAACCCAGAAGGTGAGAGCATCCTTCAAATGGCACTGTCACACGACCTTGCGATTATTAACACTTTTTTTACTAAACCTGCAGAACATCTGGTAACCTATAAAAGTGGAGGGGTATGCACTCAGATAGACTACATTCTAACTGATAGAAAAAACCTAAGGACATGCAAAGACTGCAAAGTCATACCCGGGGAACCTCTTACTTCGCAGCATAGACTACTAGTGGCAGAGTTCAAAATACCAAAAACATACAGGGTCAAGAAGGAGAAAATCATAAGAACGCGGTGGCATAAGCTGGAGGGTGAGGAAGGTCTCAGACTATGTGAAGACATCGCACAACATCTTCAGGAGCAGCAGGATGATACGGCCGAGGCAATGTGGAGAGATTTTCAAACTTACTGCAATGAAAAAGCTAAACAATATTTAGGAGTATCTAAAGGTACCATCAATAATAACAAGGATACTAGCTGGTGGAATGTCGAGGTGAGAGAAAAATTGGAAACCAAAAAAACACTTTTCAAACTATGGCAACAGACAAAAGACGTTGCTGATCTCCAGGCTTACAAAATTGCTAAGAAAATCGCAAAACGAGCCGTCGCACAGGCTAAGGTAACCGCCAGGGATGATTTCTATGCTAAACTTGAAACTGCCTCAAACGATAAAGAAATCTTTAAGTTGGCAAAACGGAAACACCAAAGTAGTAGGGATATAACCACAAACAAATTTATCAAAAATAAACAAGGAAAATTACTAACATCAAACAAAGACATTAGAGACCGCTGGACAGAATACTACACGGAGTTGCTAAATGAGGTATTCCCCAGTGAGGCACTACAAGATATTCCTGCTACAGAAGGCCCAATCCCATGTATAAAGCCGGAAGAGATAATTCTGGCAATCAAACGAATGGCAAATAACAAAGCCTCTGGACCTGACGATATCCCTGTTGAATTCTGGAAGCGAATGGGAGATTCCGGCGTAATGTTCCTGACGAAACTTTTCAACAAGTTCCTAGCTGATGGAATTCCCGACGAATGGCGAAAAAGCTTTCTTATCCCTTTCTATAAAAATAAAGGTGATATAAGACTCTGCGGCAACTACAGAGCTATAAAGCTGATCTCACATTCCTTCAAAATATGGGAAAGAGTCATCAACAAAAGGCTACTTGAAATAACTAGCGTCACTGAAAACCAATGTGGATTCGCTGTCGGTAAATCCACAATCGATGCTATACATATGGTCAGAACATTGATGGAAAAGTACAGAGACAACAAAACAGACTTGCACATGATATCATCGACCTAGAAAAAGCTTTCGATCGGGTACCAAGAGAATTAATTTGGCACGCTCTAAGGGCCCAGAGTGTCCCCGAGTATTACATAATGATCATCAAAGATATGTACCACCAAGTATCAACCAAAGTGCGAAGTCCAGCGGGAACAGGCGATAAATTTGATGTGAAAGTTGGTGTGCATCAAGGTTCAGCACTCAGCCCTCTGCTTTTTAATATTGTAATGAACCATCTCACCTCACATCTGCAACGAGCGCCGCCATGGGACATCCTGTATGCGGACGACGTCGTCATCATCAGTGAAGATGTGAATAACCTGCAGCAAATTTTAGAAAAGTGGAGGGAAGCTCTGGAAACATCAGGTCTGCGAATAAGCAGAGAGAAGACCGAGTATATGCATTGTAACTTTAGCGGCGTCAACAGCAAACACACCATTTGTCTGCAGAACACCCAGCTAAAAGAAGTAGACCATTTCAAGTACCTAGGGTCAATCATCAGTAAAGATGGGTCAATAGACACTGATGTCACCCATCGCATAAATACTGGGTGGATGAAATGGAGGGAACTATCAGGCGTGCTATGCGACAGCCGAATGCCCGTACACATAAAGGGACGAGTATACAGAACAGCTGTCAGGCCGGACATGACATACGGAGCCGAATGCTGGCCACACAAAAAGCAGCACGAACACCAATTGCACTGTGCAGAGATGAGGATGCTCAGGTGGGCAGGTGGTGTAACTCGACTGGATCACGTCAGAAACACACACATACGAGGAACCTTTAAAGTGAGACCTATCCCAGAAAAACTACAGGAGAGCCGCCTGCGGTGGTACGGACACATTATGAGGCGACCATCTGACCACGCGACCAGGAAAGTGTTAGACATTGAAACTAAACCCCGAGGACCAGGAAGACCCCGAATCACATGGATGTCTATTGTAAATAAGAACCTCAAAGAAGCCCAAGTCAACCAAGAGACTACCCAGGACCGTGTTGCCTGGAGGCGCATGATACGGAGGGCCGACCCCAAGTAAAATGGGAATGAGCCAGGCAAAAAAAAAAAAAAAATTATCAAAACGACAATTTTTTTTTCTTAATCTGTAGAAAAGGTTTAGCGACTATGGAAAATTTCTTGATGATTCTTTTATTAAAGTATATATGTAAATTGTTTTCTTGCAACAGATACACTACACATATGCAACCAATGTCACGTTACACATAGGCTATATTATGCTACTGCTCACCTAAACCATCTATACTAATGTTAATCCGGTTAAAAAGTAAGATATTACGAGTAGTAGTTAAATAATGAATAAGTGCCACAAGAAAAATCGACTAAGAATTTTCTTAACTGAAAATAAACTAAGTCAGTGGAAAATATTTGGAAGCTCTCCTAATGCAATAGCGTTATCGAAGTTTTAGCTTTATTTTATCTCTTGAATGATTAATGGATATCAGTCTACGAACGAGTTAACGACTATGTATTGTTGCTAAGATTCTGGATTAATGAACTGCTTTTGTTCACTAACAAAGGTAGATTAATTTAATTTTGGCTCGAGTTTTTGTATTTTAATTTGTTTTCTTTTGATAGTTATATATAGCAAAATGAAAAAAGTGGTTTTAGTTGTTTAGTATTTATAAAATAAATTAATTTGTGATAAAAGGAATCAAAATGAAAAAAAGTAATTTCAAGTTGTACTAAAAAAGGGTCTTGACAGACAGACGGACAAAAAAGTGATCCTATAAGGGTTCCGTTTTCTCCTTTTGAGGTACGGACCACTAAATATTACCATGTCGCTTACACAACTAAAAATATACTATAACAATATACAATATACATACATGTATGTATGTATCCGCCAAGGCGCCAACCTGCAGTATAGCAGCGTTGTAGATTAAGCTTTGATCCCTCTCCTACATGGGGAAAGAGGCCTATGCCCAGCAATGGGATGTTACATGCTGAATCGATACTTATGTATGAAACGAAATCTACGTATATATAAGTAATTTTGTACATATTCAGCTGACATAATTCACAAAGTTACACATCTATAGTACTGGTTATCTTGAATACCTTTGCTTTTTCTTTCTGAAGTAAAACAAAATGTAGTTTTCACATTGGCATTTTTTATTTACTGATATTGTATAGTATGACATTGAACGTAGTTATATTTTAATGCATTTTTCATCTGTGGCACTATTCGCATTGTGTGTATGGTTATATTTTATCTTTGGATGAATCGGAACGCGCGGGCGCGGTGTGCTGTCAGACTATGATTTATTTCGCTTTCTGTGCTTAGCTGTCGGCTAAAGTGAAATAAAGTATAAAAGAATTGCGATTAAAATAAGGAGCTAATGGGTTTTTGTGCTAAAGTGCATTGAATGAAACTAAAACATAATATATACACATTATAATGAAATAATTTAGTCTTATTTTGAGACAAATATCAGCACTTGAGGGTAATTTTATTTTTTGATTTTTTAATTGTATTAAGTTAGGGTATTGAGTTATTATCAGGGGAAAAGATAAATGAAGTAAAATAATCACGCAATGGTAAGAGATGGAAAGAGGAAGAGGGGTAGACCACAAAGGAGGTGGGACGACGACATTAGACAGGTCGCAGGAATAACATGGGGGCAGAGTGGCTATGGAAAGGCCAGAATGGAGAAGATTTGAGGAGGCCTTTGCCACCTGGCAAACGGACACGCAAAAGTGGAACAACAGAAAAATTCACGAATAATTAAAGAAATACTGTCATGTCCGAATGAAGGCTAATGGTGATGATGATGATGATTGAGTTATTGTTGTCTACTTGTTTTTTTTTTAATAAAAGTAGGTCAGCAAACGAGCATACGGCTCACCTGGTAAGCGATTACCGTAGCTTATAGACATCTGCAACACTAGAAACATCGCAAGCGCGTTGCCTACCCTATCCCCCAGGAGCTCTGGTCATCTTACTTACCAATAGGAACACAACATTGCTTGAAAACAGTATTATTTAGCTGTGATCTTCTGTAAGGGCCTACCCTCAGTCGGGCTGAACCACATTTTAAGCAGTTTTCCTGCTGTGCCCTACCTCAGTTAATAAGTTTATTTGAAGCGAAAGCATAATTTGTTCTTTTAGCAAAATGGGTCGCATAAATGTTAGCACAATTGTTTGAACAACCGATTGAGCAACCAATCAAACGACTAGTTAAGAGGAAAGGATACCAGCTCTTTCTCCATACAAACGTATTCGACTGTTTTCTCCCTGGATAATGACACTAGATCAAATATTTTTGTAAAATAAAACTTTTACCTGCCATGACCATGCCCCTACGTTTTGTTTTTTTTCATATTCTTATTATATTAGGTAGTAGGAGTCTTCAAAAACTAGAAATATTGCCTAATTTTTTGTACATTTTCAGACACTCATAAAAAAATAATAATTCATATTTACAAAAAAAAGAAAACGGAGCGGCATAGCTGAAGGCTTTGTTTATTTACCTAAAAAAAAATATAAAAAAAGTTGGCATGTTTCGAGGAGAAAACAGGCGACTACGAAATGATGTTTTGGTCAATAATTATCTACCTAAAACGGTCTGAGCTGCAGTTGTCCCTTTCTTGCTGTTTGTGGGATAGATCTGGGGGAGGGAAGGGTCAAAGCAGTACGTATACACGCCAGCGAAGTGATGCCTCATAGTCGATAATTATATAGATACACTAGTGATGTATTATTTTGTCGATATTTTCAAAAATTCGTATTAACAAAATTAAATAATCTCTCTTTTCATAAACTACAATAAAACCTTATTTGGATGCGGTTTTCATTGTAACATTGTGCAAACCTAGGCTAAGGGTAGGGGTAGGGTAGGGCTAGGGTTTCTCTAACAAATAAAAATGATAATTATGGTAAATAGTTTAAATAATTATGTTGTTTATGTTTTTGCTTTGACTATAATTTTGGCTAACGGTAGTCTTATTACTGAGGCAAAGGAAGGATACTGTAGAACGACTGACGGACAGACACTAGGAAGAGTAGGTTAACTAAATAAAGCTACAAAATTTCAAAATAAGAAGCATTATTTTATTCAGTTCAAGTAGGTAAAGAGTTATTTAATTATTATTTTCCTTTCCTTTCCTTTAAGGCAATCATAGTAAAATTTTTCTAATATTGGTTCTATTAAATTCCAGAAAGCATCTTTCATTTTAACCGACTTTTAAAAAAGGAGGAGGTTCTCAATTTGACTGTATTTTTTTTAATGTATGTTCTCAGCACTTTTGACTGGGTGGACCGATTTCAATCAATTTTGTTTTAATTGAAAGGTGTTGCGTGTCATATGGTCCCATTTTAATTTAATTGAGATCTCACAAGTATTTTTAGAGTTATCTATACATATAATAAAATGGTAGGAAAGTCAAAACTGTACATTGAATATTTTTTTAAAAGAATACTTGGAGTGTGATCTACAATCGATACCGAAGCCAAAAATATAGTTTTTAGAATTTTTGTCTGTTTGTCTGTTTGTCTGTATGTATGTCCGGGATAAACTCAAAAAGTACTGCATGGATTTACTTCAAATTTGGCAAGAATATTATTAAGAAGTCGGGTCAGAACATAGGCTACATATTATCACGCTATCACCTACGGGGAACGAGCAGTGAACGCACGCAGACGACGTCGCGAGCAGCAGCTAGTATCTAATAATGCGTATTTACTTGACTACTTTTTCGTCGACCTACGTCGTATTATACCGCATAACTTTTTACTCGGTGTACCGATTTTGATGATTCTTATTTTAATCGAAAGCTAATACTTGTCATTTAGTCTTGTTTTAATTAGATCGAGATCTGATTACAACTTTTTGAGTAATCTTTAATAGCGCGTATTTACTTGACTATTGTTTCGTCTTATAACGTTCTATTACTTGTCGGTGTAATTGAAGTCGGTTTTGTTTCGTTTGCGAGCAAACACAATTACCAATTTTTTGGTAAATGATTCCTTTAGGGCTCCACAAAATAAAATAGCAGTAACTTCGTTATAGCCTTTCCAATATTTTTTTAAATTAAATTCGGACTACTCTGTAATGAGTTATGCATGGTCAAACATATAAAAAAATATACGTGGCGACTTTAGAACCTCCTCTGTTTTTCTTCATCGGTTAAAAATTCTTTATCAACCACAAAATAATTAAATAAAAAATGAATAGGTGATCCTGAAAATCTGTGTTAGGGTTTATCCCTAACTGAAGCCAAAGACTTATCTTTTTGTGAGACACACTGCCACCTTTATTAGTGACTATTATTTTTAATGTCTTTATTGTTAGTTCTGAGTTCAGTTGTTTCAATTTTTTTTTTTTATTATTATTATTTCTTTTTATTTATAGTTTGTTCTTCCACATTTAGTTTGATGTTTTTTTTTTGTAATAAGTATACTAATTTTTATCTTAATATGTTCATCATTTGTATTTCAGTGTGTTTCGCAAATAAAGCGCTTATTATTAGGTATTATTACGTAATTTGCCTAACTAAAAAGACATCAATAAAATAATCTATACTAATTTATTTATTTATTTATTTATTTATAATAATTAAAACGGTTTACACCAGTTACATTAATTATTAACAAGAAATATAAAAACATAAACACAGCAATCAGGATATACAACAAATAGAACTAAAAACAAAACAAAAAAGATTGAGAAAAGAAAAAAAAAACAACAACAATCACTACAACAATTATACACCTCGCTCACAAAACTTCATACATACAGACAGTATTTTCGACCATTCATCCGCAAACAGATCACACTCAGGGTATGCATCCAGAAGAGCGTTGAGCGTGGCGAGAATGCGGGGAATAGGCGAGTTCGCTCTCGCGACAGTACGCGCTGGAGGTACGGCAAACAGTTTATGGTGGCGGAACTGAAGGTAGTTGTGTGGGACAGCGAATCGACACAGCCCGTCACTCAGGTCCGGTGCATCAATCCTACCACGGAATACTTTGCATGCTGTGATCAACTGACGGTGCAACCGTCGGACCTCCAAAGAATTATAATTTAGGGAACCCAATAGAAAGTTTGTTGGAAACAAGTGCCTGTGTATGGTAGGGATTCCATACACAGGCACTTGTTTCCAGTTTGGATCGCACGAGTGCATTGAATATCAGCCGCAACACGCTAATGGAATCGAAGTCGTTTGTACTTCTAAGCACAAACCCAAGGCGCTTATGGGATTCTTTCACTAAGGCCATCACATGTTCGTGGAATGTCAGTTTCGCGTCGAATAGAACCCCAAGATCCTTAATGGTGTCTGCCCTGGTCATTACATGATTGCTAATCTTGTAATCAAACTTTAGGGGATCCCGCATCCGACCGAATGTCATCGTGTAACATTTATTCGTGTTAAATTATTAATTCCATTTTGTTCCTGTTACTCCACTGGGCAATGGAGTCAACATCTCTCTGTAATGCAACACAGTCAGCCTCTGATTTGATCTCCATGAACAGTTTTAAATCGTCAGCGTATAGTAGGCATTTACTTTGAGCGATGACTGTCGGCAGGTCGTTTATCATGATCAGGAACAGCAAAGGCCCAAGGATCGATCCCTGGCTGACGCCAGAACGCGTGTGATAGTGCCGCGACTCATAGATACCGAGCTTGACATACTGCTGTCGGTTACGAAGGTAGTCTGCAATGAATTTAAGCAGACCAGGGGCAAAGCCAATGGCTGCAAGCTTTTCTAGGAGAATGTCATTATTGACCCTATCAAACGCTTTCCGGAAATCAAAGTACAGTACATCGACCTGCCCTCCCCTATCAAGACGAGCAGAGATGTATTCAACGAGGAATAATAGATTCGTGTCCACCGAGCGCTTACTTCTGAAGCCGTGTTGCTCATTACATAAGAATGTGTCTACTTGGGCACATAGATACTTATGCAAAATAGTTTCAAATATTTTGGCCGGCGACGAAAGGATGGCGATCGGTCGGTACTCCTCAACCACATCTTTCCTGGAGCCCTTTGGTATAGGTGTTACTCTTGACACTTTCCAATGAGGAGGATAATTTCCAGTTTTCAATGCGAGGTTGAAAATGTGGCATAGTGGAAGGCAAAGCCATTTTTTAGCACCTTTGATAATATGAGATGGTAGATTATCAGGACCAGTGGAGCTATTCGGTCTTAGCTTATCTATTGCATTTTCAACGTCAGATGGAGTTATCCTCGACAGATTTATTAGGTTGCTGTTCCTGTCGTAACCCACGAGAGTAGCACTAGACACGCTCAGCTCGGGATTGTCAGGTAAGAAGACACCGGCAAAAAACTCCGCAAATGCTTCCGCGGCTTGCAGCCCAGTTAGCTTAACGTTTTTGTGTATAATGGTAGGCTCAAAGCCACCCACGGACCGTAAACCGGAGATATGCTGCCAAAACCTTCTTGGACAGATTTTGATATCCGCTTCAATGTTCTGTATGTATTTGGTGTAGGCAAGGTCAATGCGACATTTAAGGTCTGCTCTGATGTCTGCGAATTGATGGAAGGCTTCATCGGATTTCGTACGCTTCCAAGCTTTGTGAAATTTCAATTTCCGTCTAGTATCCCGGATGATGTCAAATGTGAACCAAACCGGGTATCGCCTACTTGTACCCAACCCCCTTCGTTTCTTGGGCATACATATATCGAACATGCTGTAAATAGTGCTATAGAATTGCTGGCAGGCGGACTGTGTGTCGTCAGCTTCTAAAACTTCACGCCATGCGTGTTCAGACAGTAAGTCCACGAGCAACTCAAAGTCACATTTTTTAAAATTCCAGTCCTTTAATAGATCGACATTACTCGGTTTAAGGAGCACTGCGTGACGAGCCCTGTCAATACCCACCGAGATGTCTAAAGGCGGATGATACGCGTCTGGGGGTACGATCCCCTCCGTAGCTGTGACTGTTACCTCATGAATGTTGTCGCTCTTCTGGATCAATACTACATCTAACATTCCTCCATACATATTCACCACGACATTCTTCTCAGACATACTACAAAAAGATACAAAAAAACAATAATAATTCTTAACATTAACAGAAGCACTATTGAGATTTAAATCACCTAGAATAAATAAATGGCCTTTTAAGTTGGCTATAATACTTTCGACTTTGTTGAAAAAGGTCATGTAATCACTATCACTGGCACTTGGTTTGATATACACTACACACACATAAATTGAACGGCCGCGCCATGAAAAATTTGCCCATAAATCCTCACCGCTGCTTGTCTCCAGATCACACCGTCGTTTTAAGGTAATAGGAGATCGTGCCGCAAGTAGAACTCCCCCACAGGTCGTAGGTCTGTCACGACGTAAGACATTCCAATCTCCACATAAGAGTTCACCATCACATACGGAGTCATCAAGAAAGGTTTCTGTTACAGCTATTATGTTGTGTTCAAGAGCACTAATATTTTTACGCCACGTTCGAAGCTTCGTTTTTAAACCTCTTACATTCTGATATAAAATGTTGATGGTAGAAACGTGACTGCTAGGTATGAGGGAACTAATGGTTAGGCGGGAGTGCTGGTTCCCGAAAGGGCAGTTGGCTATTATTGTTGGTCTGCTGCGGGTCCACACGCCTTTTGTACGTGATCCAGGTTTTTAATCTAGAATTAACGGGCCAGACTTCAATTGACAAGCACTTTTCAAAGTAAGCGTTGGGTACACCTAACTTAAAAGATTTATAGTTCCCTCTTGGATTAAGTTCTTCCACTGTACAAGTAGCGTTGGGACATAAATGATCAAGGTAGTCACGAACCTCATCAGCGCTGGACACCATGTTCCATAGGTGAATATATCTGCGGGCCTCAACTGCTTTAAGTGGTGTAATATCAGGCCCAGCTGTGCCTGCCAGTGAAAGATGCTGTCGAGTCCTCTTCTTCACTACGGTCTGTCGCTGATCCTCGTTTCCTGGGCCCGAGTTGCCTATAGACGTAGCAATGGGCTGAGTATCTGTGATTGATTGAGCTTGTATATTACTTTGAGGATTTGGTTTTGGTAGACGCGGTTTATCTCCCCATGGAGTACGTGTTTCCCCCTCAGTGCCTAATAAAGGTTGTGGTGACTTATAAGGGCATTCTGTAGATTGGAGAGGATGAATAGACGAATCATGTGCAGTGGAAATTTTGTTGTTAACCTCATACAATTTCAGCTTTTCTTGGAGTTGATCAACCTGAGTCGCGTAGCTCTCGAACTTATTTTCATACTTCGTTATTAGTGACACTGCATTGCTAAGCTGGTCTCGCAGGATCGCCATTTCCTCACGCAGGGTGCGGATTTCAAGTGATAAGTTCGTGGAGATATCTTGTTCTCCTACTATAACGGTACTAGACGTAGAAGGCTTATTTTTACGGAAAGTTACATTTGTGTCGCGCTGCAGCTTGGCGGCGGCGACTGGTGTAAGGCTATTGTCCCCGCCTAATTTATTTATACAGATGCATTCGGGACAGATCCATGTTCTAGTTCGCTCAGAGTCCATCGTCTTTTTCCCACCAGCACAAAGACGGTGATACATTTTACTACAGTCCTTCACCGCACAAAGCAAGAAATCTTCATCTATTGTAATAACACTATAGCAAGCAGCGCAGTTCATAATTGCAGCCCAAAGAAATTAAATCGAAATTTAGTAAAAATTAAAATAGTATTTAAAATATAAATAGTATTTTCTAATGTAATAAAATATGAAAATAAAATTTTATATATTGACGTTAATATAATTAAGTTAGTTATTATAATTAATTGTTTGTTTGTTTGTTTGAACGCGCTAATCTCAGGATCTACTGGTCCGATTTGAAAAATTCTTTCAGTGTTAGATAGCCCATTTATCGAGGAAGGCTATAGGCTATGTATCATCATGCTTAGACCAATAGAAGCGGAGTCCACGCCGACGAAGTCGTGCGCAGAAGCTAGTAATTTATAATATGTATATGTCACCAGCATCTCATTTGTTTTTTTTTATTACTATTTTTAAACATTTTTATATCGTCCCAATGCATGTGTTACGTATAACCGCGACAAACATGAGACATTACAACTTATATGTATACTATTATTATTATTATTATACTTATTTTGTTGCGTACGTATGTGTGTATGTACCTATGTATGATTGTTATGTATTCGTTTTTTGCTTATGTATTTATATTTATATACCACCTGCCCATCTGAAAAGCGATATCCATTTCATTATCAGGTTGTCTGGAAGAGATTGCTTTTTAGCAATAAGATCGCCTGGTTGTACAATTTGTGACTATAATTGCTTGTAATGTAAATTTTGTTCTTTATCTAAATGTACAACAAAGTATATTATTATTATTATACTAAGACAAACATATTAATTACTATGTATGTATGGCTACAATACATTTATCATGTACACTATATGTATGTATCTCAACACCCATTCTTACATACACCTCAACCATGTAATTACATACCTAATTCATAAATAAAATACCTAAGTATTTCAATAATTACTTACCAAAATACAGTTATGTAGATAACAATCCAATGAATTAACAAACAATAATTCAAAATAATAAGTACTAAGTAGTTTACGAAATCCAATAAAAGTAAGCCGAGTAACAGAAGAACGAAGCAGAAAAAATTAAATAAATAAAAATAAATAAATATGTAAAAATGCGGTCGTCTGTTCCTATGGTAAGCAACTTAATGCTTGTGTTACAGGTAATAGCCGACTGTTATAACTATATGTATATATGTATATTTTTATAAATATACATAGAAATAATACACATAAATGTGTATATAAATACAAATATTACACCCAGACTCGGGCAGGAAACGAACCCGCAACCCGCGGAACAGAAAGCAGGGCCACCACAAACTGCGCCAACGGGCTAATCAAATGAAACAAGTAAAATACAGAAAAATAGCATGACGCGAAGCGCGGGTGACATGCACACGCACACTAACACCACGCCACTCACACATAGACAAAGCAGTGCGGGGCTTGCGGGAGGCGCGGTAGCGGCTAACAGCAATAGTCAGTGAAACAGGAATATTTTATTCAAATACCTATTTTTCAAAAGTCTATTCAGTATCCTTTCCTCTTAAGCAGGCATTCGCGCGACGAGTTGGGCAACGAATTAAGACTTACTTTAGCTTTTATAAATAGTTTCAGTAATATTAATCGACAAAACTGACATTATTATTCACAAGAGATCTAGAGGTTTTTGAATCTTAATTAAGGCTTGGTTACGGCTATCACATTATAATTAAAAATAAACTTTACAGATAAGTCCTACGTATATCTTGGACATAATTTTCAATTCAATTTTACCGTTTTTGCCAAAAATACAGCTGGAATATGCAAAAGTTGAAGCAGAAGTGATCCCAGTTAGAATTTTATGAATTTATATTGCATTTTTTGTGAAACTTCTTTAGCCGCATGAGGGTCAAATTTTTATGGATTTTCGTCACAAAGATGTGCAACGTTTTTGTCGAACAACAGACCCACCTAGTGTGTACCTACTTTAAAAACTACAAAGGTCGTTACATTAATATCGATTGTATTACATTGCAAACTAACTGGATGGCGCTGGAACGGAAATATAAAGCTGAACTATTGAGGTTAGTACAGCACGTATGAAATATTTTGTATATTTTTCTAGCCTTATTGTCTTATGGCTAAAAAAAGGATTGTTAGTGGAGATAATAAAATTTTATAAATTATAACATAGTCACGTCAGGATGTTTTTAATAAAATAAGTGTTCTTATAGTGTCAACACAATATATTACATAAATATACTTACTTACATTAATAGAAACGTTTATAAACACAGTTTTGATCTGAAAAGACGCTTTCACTACACAAATCTATATTTATTGATATATGATACATGTTAATTATACGTAGGTACGTTATGATTTTATAAAAAGTTATTGTTCCTTACTATTTCTTTTCATCTGTTCAGATGATTCAGATTACGCAATTTTTTAATTTAATGAATCAATTGAATTGAATAATTATTATGATATACGTTGTGCAAGTACTAATAAAACTTAATACAAAATAAACATCGAAGTGGAATAAACGCCAGACGCTGAACTTGCATGGACGAAGTTCCATGAATTTTAGACCGTCCAATATTTTAGTATACATAACTTTATCTGAAAAAAAAAGATAGATAGAGTACATAGACATAAAAATATTATGGAAAAAAAAGTAGTTAAATATTAGGTTACTCAAAAAGAAATCTAAAAACAGGCAACTATAAAGGTAAGACAAGAAAATAAGATCAATACTTCTAGTTTTCTTTACGATAAAAACAATATGACTGTGTCGATATTAGCGGTAATGGTAAACTTAGTCCAGAAATCTGAATGATTTAATTAAAAAATCTATCACATCATCATCATCATCACTTCAGCCTATCGCAGTCCACTGCTGGACATAGGCCTTCACAATTTCGCGTCGAAAATGGCGTGAACCCATGTGTGTTGCCCATAGTCACCACGCTGGGTAGGCGGGTTGGTGACCGCAGGGCTGGTTTTGTCGCACCGAAGACGATGGTGACCGTCTTTTGCCTGTGTATTTCAAAGCTAGCAGATGGGTGGTTATCCCGCCATTGGTTGGCTTTTTAAGGAAGTAGTGGAACTGTGTTACCTCTTAGTCGACTCTTACGACACCCACGGGGAGAGAGAGGGTGGCTATATTCTTTACTGCCGTAACCACACAACAAATATAACCAGTAAGAGTACATTAATAATAATCTCTTACAGTGTAATAGAATTTCACTACTACAAAACACTACTACTAAAGTTTCAGGAAGAAACGATTGCACTACATATTTATTTATACATTACTTACTGGAACAAACAGAAAGTTGTCTCGTTAAATGGATTTTGATTCCTTCTGCTTCAAGTTTTGCCAGTTCTATAAATACTGCTGGTAAACACGACAAACAAAAATTGAAGACCAGGTCTATAGCGTACGGAATGCTTACCTGTAAATATTAATAAAAATAAATATTGAAAAAGTGATTGCTGGAAAAATGTCACGAATAAAGAAAGTGTGATTCTTAACGTGAAGACCGATATGGATAGAAAAGTATGAATTGTGTTGGTTACAAAATAATGTACAAGAGAAGGCGAATTGTGATATTATAAAACTCATATTTAACAACTAATATTACCATTTACTAATATTTTACAACTAATCTACAATTTAACTGAGGTAGGGCACAGCAGGAAAGTTCCTGTTCAAATAATGGAGCAGCCCGACTGGGGTAGTACCTCGACCTTACACTGTCCTTACAGAAGACCACAGCTAAATAATACTGCTTTCAAGCAATGTTGTGTTCCTGTTGGTGAGTACGGTGACCAGAGCTCCTGGGGGATTTAGGCATAGGGTCGCCAATGCGCTTGCGATGCTTCTGGTGTTGCAGACGTCTATAGGCTACGGTATTTGCTTACCATCAGGCGAGCCGTACGCTTGTTTGCCGACTTACTTACATTAAAAAAAAAAAAAACCATAAAGCTTACATTTAAATGTGTGTCTGTAGTGATTCCATACACGAAAGAAACAACTGATACGAAATAGGAACATAAATTCACACATATCTGAAATAATACAAATTATTAAAAAAATAATTTTTCAGTAGTTTTTTTTTTAAAGATGGTACATTTATATTTCTTTATCGATAACAGAGAAATAATATAATTTTTTTAATACTTTTATTACACAACTAGTGGCCGCCCGCGACTTTGTACGCGTGAAGTTAGTTATTTGTACATAATTTTTAATTATTTTCGAAATAGCTTAGTACTCAATGAAAGGAAAAAAATAAAAGAAATATAAAACTAATGTTTTTTAGACTTTCATACAAACTACCATCCCCTGTTTTAACTCCAAAAGAAGGTTGATTTCTAAAAATACATTATTAGTACACCTCCACACATTCTATAGAGCATACCTACATTTTCAATTTCACGTGTTTTACTTCAAAAACATGGACTTTCGTACCAACTTCCAACCCCCGTTTTACCCCCTTAAGTGTGGAGTTTCGTAAAATCCATTCTTAGCGGATGTCTACGCCCTATAAGGAACCTACCTGCCAAATTCAATTTTGTAGGTGTTATAGTTTCTCAGATTTCGTGATGAGTGAGTCAGTGACCTTTCTCTTTTATAAATATAGATTTTTTAATCACAGTGTAAAAAAGTATACAGTATTTTTGTGACTTTAAGAGATGTAACGGTCTCAAGGAAAAAAATATTTTCCTTAATTTTAGTAACAGATCGTACGTTTATTATTCTTACTTAATACTATAACACTCCGATACTTCATTATTACACTTACCAAGAACTTCGAGGCGTGTCCTAAATATTTAAGACTGTCGATTAGCTTCTTATAAATATTCAAATAGTTCTTTAGTCTCTTAATCGTCATTACAACCTCAAAGTTGCTAAGGTTTTGCGAAATATTGATGTTTGCTTGTACTGCTTTTCGAATTGATTTCATTTTAAACCATAAAATTTCAAACATCATTATTCTAACCACATTTCCTAAATTTTCACCCGTTGTCGTCGTAATAGATCCAAAAATAGTAAACCAACTTCGCTTAGAGTATATATGAGCATAATAAATTGTACGTATCATATTTTTTAATATAATTAAAACAAATACACAACAAGAAATTACTGTTTGAAATTTTTTAACTCTAAGTTGATGATTGATACCGATATTCCTCAACCTTACTACATATTCATAAAAACCTTCACCTCTACTAAAAATTGAAGCAAAAACTGTAGAATTATACGTTACTAATTTATAAACGGATGTCATAATTGAGGGTAAAGATTGATTTGGAATTCTGAATAATATATTTAGACATAAAGATGTAGAGACAGCTGTGAAGCATACGCAGTAAAATCGCACAAAATTGTTGACTTGAATATTACTACTGAAATCCGAATACAATCCAAATATTGAACGAAAGAACATGATAATATTAATTTCAAAATGAGAATTGATGCGTAGCATGATGATATTTGTTCACGACAATGAAGCGAGCTCTACAAATATTAAATATTTTGGATGCTCGCTTGAAACTTTGTCAACGTCTGTTGTTACAAGAAATTACTTCATTAAGGTTACATATGCTGTAGATAGTTGATCAAAAATCAATTATGTTATGATTAATAATTTTACTTTCAGACCATTAAAACCTTGATAACATCATGACAAACTATTTCAAATTAAAATTAAATAACCAAGGAATTAAATCTATGTTTTAATTTTTTCATATATTGCAATTTATTTTTTAATGTTTTTTTAACCTTGTTTTCTCTTGGATCGGTCCGTCTTGATAAGTACATTAGTCCTAGAAAAGATCACAGCTAAATAACATTGCTCTCAAGTAGTCTTGTGTTTTTGTGGTGAGTAAGGTGGTCAGAGCTCCTGGGGAGGTTTGGGGATAGAGTCGGACAAGTTTTTGCGATGGTTCAGGTGTTTCCATCGTTAGACGGACTGTGCGTTTGTTTCCGACTCAGTTGTATAAAAAAAAACAAGACACTCTACTAGTATTGAGATAAAACTAAAATCTGTTTCAACTCCAGACGTTGCTACATGGAATTCACTCTTTAGTAATAACCATAATTGTGAAATTGTTCTTATATTGTAGTGTAGAAGTTCCGTTAATTAGTAATTATATTGTTTTATATGTTGTCGACAGTCATTATCACAGTCGAAAAACGATGATTGGTGCGGTAGCCTCCGGCATTTGGGAGCACCATCGGGCCTTTAGGGCAAGATGGCGGAACGATGACACGTCGCACGATTAAAAAGAAATTTGTTAAAATCATTAAAACGAAGGTTACGACATTTTCAACGTTGTTTCTTTGCTCGATAATCCCATTGTTCGCCCAAATGACTTTCGAAGGTATTTAGAATAACGCAGTTTCATATATAATATAGAAAAAGAAAAATTCAATTTATTAATTATAGATGTAATCCCATTATCAAATTAAAAAAGCGCATATTATTGAAATTTCCTTAGAAATCGTTAGTGGACGAATCCATCAATCATGATTTATATGTAGAACAATTGATGTAAATTGATAACATCCTCATTACCTAAATACTTAATTGGCCACTCTTATGATCGGAATTTTAACGACCACTCATTTATAAGAATAAAAATTGGGAGTTAAACGTATTTCTGTTCTTTTATTGTTTTTGTTTTTCAATAGTGAAGCGTTTTGCTAAATATGATTTTTCATAGATTAGCTTGGCTAAGGTAAATTATTACTATTTTTAATTTTTTTTTTGAGTTTAACTTGTGGTGATATTTAGATGTTTCTTACGTATATTTGCATATCGTTTTTTTTTAATTTTATTGATTTCAAATAGTGAAATTATGAACTGCGTCAAATTTTGAAACAAGAAAAATGAATTAGTTTCTAAGACTTAGTTCTTCATTAGGTAAATATATTTTTATATTATGGATAAGTTGTATGTGATACATCATTTGCGAATTCCATTCTTTTAAGTCTATAGATTAGGTTTGTGTACATTCCATATTCCACATTGACATACGGCGATGAGTACCTACTACTTTATTTATTTACTTTTTTAATCAACGAGTAAATAATTTTTGCAGGATTGTTGAATACTTCAAAGAAGAGGAATCTCCGGTACTACTTAAGTATAAAAAGAAGAAAAAGGTTTATAAAACCGAACTGAAAGTAAACCAAGTACTAAACTTGTATGTGTCTATCATAATGACATTGGTCAGTGCCTTAGTCTGGATATCAGTACCTTTTGGTCTTCTGGAATCACCATGTGAATTATTTCAACAGAAAGAAATGGACACGATGTACACTATATCAAAATTTTTGTATAGAAACATAACCCTGTTGGACATACTTATTATAGTTCTCTTTGTGCTACTAGCCGTAGTGTCAATAGATACCGTCTATGACGCCATTAAAAATACAGATATCAGTCAGAGTCCTTGGGTTGTAAGAGGGAAATATGTAGATATAAAAAGGAACGAGAAAACGACTGAGGAATTATGGGATTTGTATATGAATGAAATTAATTACATTTACTCGTTTACGTACAGGAGGATGCGGTAACTTAAATAAAATAATTTTTAATTTACTTAATTGTAGATATTTACTATGTTTCGTTGTATGCATGAATCAATAATCTGAGAATTATTACTTCAAGTTATCATTTTTAACTGACTTTGAAAAAAGGAGGAAGTTCTCAATTGTACTGTATTTTTTATGTGATACCTCGTAACTTTTGACTGAGTATACTAATTTTGATAATTCTTTTTTAGTCTTTTGTAGATTCATTTAAGTTTGAGCGAAAAATGACTAATACTTTTTGAGTTATCTTTAATAATGTGTGTTGATACTTCTCGATGTAAACTGAAATGGTTTTTTTGTTTGAGAAGAGACATGATTATAAATTTGTAACATGTGGTTTACTGTATTGTATTAAAATATATGGCTACACTTATTTCACAAATTGGTTTTTTATTAGTATAATAATCTATACTTAATATAATAAAGCTGAAGAGTTTGTTTGATTGTTTGTTTGTTTGTTTGTTTGTTTGTTTGAACGCGCTAATCTCAGGATCTACTGGTCCGATTTGAAAAATTATTTCAGTGTTAGATAGCCCATTTATCGAGGAAGGCTATAGGCTATATATCATCACGCTAAGACCAATAGGAGTGGAGTCCACGCCGATGAAGTCGCGCGCAAAAGCTAGTATTTAATAAAATACACATACAAAAATACTTACTTACAATATATTTATTTGTATTTTATCTAAATAACATCTGTTGGATAGTTTGATTCTGAGAACTCGTAAAATCTATCTATATACATAAAAGAGATTTCCACCCATATATTGACTCATCACGATGTAACGTAACACATAAACACAATTCGGCTGTTTTAGTGAACGGATATGGTTCTAAATTATTTCTACTTTAGCTACATAAATTTTGGGTTATACTTGAGATAACAAACGCATAAATTGAAATGTGAGTTGACACGTAAACATAAAACAGTCAATTTAATGAACAAAAATTGTTCTAATTCATTAGGGTCTCAAACTTTAAGTTGTACTTGAGAAAGAAATTTATTTGCTGGGAACTGAACGGCTTAGCTAGTGTGTTAAAATATTAGGTGATAAATTTTATATTCGAGACAAGCTTAAATTTGTTGTGTTGACAGATTCGGTGAAACGTTCTAAGGGCCAGTTCCACTGATTGAAATAATCGCGATTAGTTCGACGTAAACTCGGTTTACGCGTTTAACGGAGTTAGAGCTGGAAATTGCATTTCACCAACATAAACTAAACGCAGTTAGAGAATAACTGAGTTTAAATTCTAAACGACCGATTTTTGGCGTTTAGCTGTGTAAACACGGTTTGTCTAGAGCTTCTAACGGTCTAACCTATTAAAAACAAGTCTTGTCAAGTTGTCATATGATATATTCTGATACTCGAGTTTATAGTAGTGTATCCCTATATATATAAATGAATAGCTGATTATGTTGCTAAGCGGGTCTTGAGAGCGGCTGAACCGATTGCGCTAATTCTTTTTTGTGTTCCTTGAAGTATGAGGATGGTTGTTACGGAGAGAAATTTTAAAAAATTGCCTGAAAAAGTCTTAAAACAACACTTTGCTATATTCCCATACAAAAGATTCGTAATAATAATTAAAAAATCGATTTGAGCTTTAATACCATACCATAAAGTTTAAGTAAATTTATCCCAAACCTCATATTATAATATATCATGACATCTACGCTTAAATTTGGGGCGATGTTCACGTTTTATGTCACCAACCTTCGTTTTCGTAAAACACGATTAAATTGTAGCGGGTGAAATCCGTTTAACGAGAGCCGAGATTAGAATCGAACTATAAATTCGATTAAGCAAAACGTAGTTTTATTAAACTTAGTTTTATGCAAACGGTGGAACCGGCCCTAAGCGCTCGGGTCGGCGTGTGAGTGGTTTTTTTTTACTGTAGTTACAGGACGCCAGAGTTGCCATCACAAAGTTTTAAGTTACCTTGTTTTGGAATAAAAACTACAAAATTGCCGTGTATTTACTTTACATTAACACGTAAGGTTAAAAATGACAATAAATAATTGTGTTTGCTAGCAGCAAACGAGAAGGCTGACTTCGAGTGTATCGACAAGTAGTGCAGCGTGGGTGGACGGGAAAGAGTTGACAAGCGCACTGGTCGTCACTGCGATTTTCGAGGGTTCCCCTCGGTTTGTCTGGGATTCCATTATCATGTCCTGGTTTTCTTACCGTGGTGCCAGCCTTGGGATGTCTCCTTTCAAACAAAGAAGAATTGTAGGAATCGGTTCGTGAACGACGGGGTTGTCCCCGAACGTACATAAAAGGAATATATTAATGCGGTCGAATTTAGTAGCTATCTCCTTTTCGAAGTCGGTTAAATAACTTCCTTTTGAAATCGGTTGAATAATACATTATTCTTCACAACCGTCTTACAAATTATCGTAACTAACATTTTTTCTTCGGCTTTATTCAATGTATATTGGTTTTTTCCTTTATATTGTTTATCTTTTGTTGTGTTTTTGTTTAATTGATTTACGCAATTTCCTTTGGATCGGATAAAAGTGCTTACAGCCAGTAAAGCTCAATTTATTGAGGAAGTAATAATTTTATTCCTTGTTTTTGTGTTGCACTATAATGACTTATAAACTATCGATTAAATTATTAGGAAAAAACAATTACACATTGGATTGCCGTATTTTTGAACACGGCAATGAACCGAAGATATCCAAATTTCCGTGTAACACGGGAGTTGCCGTGTGGATGGCAACACTGCAGGGCGCGTTGGTGGACGTGTGAGGGTGGGGGAAAAACGGACGCTGGGCGTGATATATATGGTTCGGGCGTCGGGAATGGGGCATTCGATTTTAGATTGGATTTTGAGTCGGGATTCGACTTTGAATTCGAAGTACAGTATTGAGAGCCCTCGGCTGGCGAAGCTATGGAACTTCTGACTTAGATCAAAGATAGAAATACCTAAAAAGTATTTTTTAGATCTGGTTCAGAGATTTCATTAGCGTAAGCTGGCCGAGTGGCAATGTCGCTTCAGTGTAGATCGCGAATTAGTTTTAATTTATTTTTTACTGATTATTCTTAAGTGCAATTCTTTATTATAAAATTTTAATTGTAATCCGCTAATTAAATTCAGTGAAAGACCGAGGTACAGTCTGCAGTTTCTTCTTATCAAGGGCTCCTGTGGTTCGATGCATTATCTTTTCTTTTATATTTGCATGTGAAACAATTTCACAATTTAGATACGTTAGGATATAAACCTGTGAGTCACCAATTAGTGTAGAATTAAAATGATGCAGGTTTGTTTTTCTGCATGTTGTGTTTCTTTTACTGATTTTTATAACTTTTACGGAGGTTTTTAATAAAAGATATCTAATGAATTATTATCTAGGTTTACATTGATACTATTAATTATTGATTGATTATTGAATGAAATTATTATGAAAAGGTTTACATTGATACTATTAATTATTGATTGATTATTGAATGGAACTATTATCTAGGTTTACATTGATACTATTAATTATTGATTGATTATTGAATGAAATTATTATGAAATAAGCCTTATGACCATAATTATATTGAATTTAACTGATAAAATGAAATCTAGCTTAAGTAAATAATCACAATATGATGTTGAAAGAGTAAAACGAAATTACATTCGTTTGACTTTAAAGTACATATATAAATTGAATGAATCTTTGGTTAAAATTATCATATTAGATATGGCTATAGTAAGGATTAAATAGAATTTCGATAGGGTGTATTTGAATAATGAAATGAAATTTTACTGTGTTGGTTAATGAAGTCATTACTTTGAAAGTAGATAGCGTAGTGAATAATCCTAGGGAAATATGACCTATAACCAACCTAATGATTATTTGTCGTATCTTGTTGAATATTCTCTACATATAAATATGCTTCTATTGAATGTATATGTATGTATGTATATATATATATATATATGTATATTTGGCTTCATTTTGACACTACACAACTCTAGTAGTTCTAAACATTAATTTAAGAACTTGTAGTTTTTAAATATATGTTGGAACGAGGTAACAAAGTGGTTGTAGTCTTGAATGAGTTCAAGGATGCTTTTAGCTCTTGAATACATTCTAAGATGAGGTGTCAAGAATTTATGTTCTTAAATGAGTGTCAAGACGAGGTATCTGGTAGACTGGAGTGTCTCATTCTTACGATGACTTTCATTGAACTATATAAACTTGTTCAGGTGAATCCATAAATGTTTGTATTCGCCAGTGTTTTATTATAGGTATCCCCTATAAGGCTTGGCCCGTCTAAGCCACAGTTCATCGCGTCATCGATGCTAGGTAATTCCTAATATTGGTCTATCTAGTAAAGAAAGTTGCGTGTACTTCCTACCAACCTCTGCGTTTGTATTTGCCTAATTGAACCCTGTTCATGGTAAATACTATACGTACGTTTCCTCATCTTTGATGAGAGATATGGACAAACTTCACCAGACACTTAGTGTATGGTCGTTGTTTGAACTGCAACAGAAATTAGTAGTTTATATTTGGACAGTGGTATGAAGTTCTATTTTAGACTAATAGAGAAACATATTCACTTTTCCAATTAATTTATTGCTAATTTTTGTGGACGGTCTCTGTTAAGTCCTAAAGGCGGATTTACTGAGATTTAAGCCAAGCCTTAATCAAGCCCTCTTGTGTTGTACAAACATACAAACATTGATGGATTATAAAACCTATTAAATATACATTCTCTTTTCATTGTGAAAATGAGATACTCTCAGAGATTCTGATTGAGTAAATGAAATATGTTATATTTAGTTGTTTTATTTATCTCTCGACACTTCCATGTCCTGAATAAATCCAATCAGTTCTTGAGAGAGCCTGATATATTCAAATGTTTAACAACTTAATTACTGGTTCAATGTTTCAATTGAACAACCTATTCTGGTTAATGAATGCTGTTTCATGTGAGTGCTGTGAGTCATGCAAGGACAAACCTACACAATACACCTACTCTACATGTTGGTCTTATACCTTTAATTATTCTTAATTTCCTTATAGGACACTCGAAAGGTTGCGTTGTCGCAAGTCGCTAGTCGCTGTTTGACCCATCTCACAATGGTGGCGAGGCTTGACATTATAGTGGACTATAGACTCGTAACTCAGTAGGTCTTTCCTATGGGAACTTACACTACACAATCCTATTGTGACAAAAGTAGTAGGTTTCGTGATCGAATTTCAAAGTAGTTGTGTGACCGAAGTTCCCGTATGGGCTAGTAAGCACACAATGAAAAGATCAGTAGACACGATCTCCTTTTGTTCACGAGGAATACATCTTAATACCATGTCTGATTACAGCTTGGTAATTACATCAACTCTAGTAATTCACTGGTTATGTCTATATGGCATTCCAAGGGATTACTCAAATACAGTCATTGCATGATTGTGCTGCAACGGTATGAAGCAAGCATTTGTTAGACAGGATATATTTCCATCTAACTTACTGTAGAGAATTGGGTACTCTCATTTCCTACCTACTACCCTTCTTTTGATTAATAGCACCAACGTTGTGCCTAATTTAATTTAGTGCTTTCAGCACGGTGTGGATCGGTTAGGGTCGGAGGGGAAGGTGGATGCGACCCTCGGGTTCAATTGAACCCGGCCTCTTTAATTCCCTAATACCTATAAACCCTATCCTAACAGATTAACACATACAAACAAACACTACACATTATTTTTCACAATTATCTGAGATAATTTATTAACTGAATAAATTATTTCAAGATAATTAATAACTATATAATATGTATTTAATCATTATTTCATTTACTTATCTATTGTTATTTATTTCATTTGTTTAGAGATATCAGAAGCTATCTATTATATCAGGTTTGATCTAGAAATACATGTAAAAGAAACTTAGACACTATTCAATTAATCAAAGTCATAATAGAATATCCTGAATGTAATTATTTAACTTTATTTCTAATTTAGCTATTTAGATTCACTAAAATATTAACAATTATAATTTACACATTCTTAAGGAGACGTCAGATCTATTAGTTAAACAATATAGGTGATAGTTATTTCTAAATGAATAAGTTTTATTCCTATTTATTCTTAATGGTTCAAATTTACTAAATCTTATTAATTCTAAATAAGTTACTCATAAGGTGTTATAAAGTTTAATATCTTTCTTTCCTTTTAATAGTATTCCAGGAGTTAGTTATCTATAGTATTTATATCACTGGTAAGTGTAAATATCTTTCAATTAAATTTTAGGATAAATTAATTTCAGTAATTTAATGTCATTGTGCAGAGATGTTATTTTAAATTAATGGCTAGGTAGGATGTTAGTTAGAGTTTATATAGAAATCAAGGCTTCTAATAACATATACTATGTCTTTCCTTCGGCATACCACAAAAAGAACTGAAGTTACTCTGAAACAAAAATCAAACACAACGTAGAGTCCTTCCTTAGTCTAGACGATCGCATTCATAAGGCCAAAGACATTTAATGTCCTCTTAAGCTTAATATTAGCTTGTAACGCCACTACCATGATAGTGTCACATTTTGGATCTTCGTGACCAGGATGTTATAAATTTATATATGTTGGGGTCTTTCTCATCACACCCCATAGTATAGATTCATTACAATTTGGTCCACGTGACCAGGATTTTCATAAATATGGTGAATGGTTATCTTGCCATAGTAGTAGATCGTTACAAAATGGTGCCGTGACCAGGATTATCATAAGCATGATGATTAGTCATCGGAGCACCATAGGAGTATCATTACAACGATATCTCTGGAACCATAAGGCGTAGAGACTTGAAATTTGGTAGGAATATTCCTTTCGTCGATTAGAGGTCAGCTAAGAACGGATTTTACGAAATTCCAAAAAAAGAGGGGTCTGAGGGGCTTAATAACATATATGACAAAACAACGTTTGCGGGGTCAGCTAGTGACGTTTAACCTAATATCCTAAGCAGATGTGCTCTACAATGGAGACTGCATTTTGAAAAAAAATAATAATAAAAAAGACGTGTGGCACTCGGGGACTGCCGCGGTAAAGCTATTGCATAGCATTTTGTATCAACTTATGCAATAATTATAATATTTATTTATTTCATTAATGCAGTATTTCTTTTTCTTTGATATTAATTCAAGTTACACTTTTTGAGCGTGGTGACCGATAAGAAAACAAATTTTTTTCTTTTATTAAAAAAATTAAATGCCAAATTTTATCCGGAAATAGTAACATTATAGGCAATATCATATTTGCATCAATGAGTAATACGCTCAACTAGACAATAGTACTAACGCCGGTGCTATCCCATTCATGTAGCTCATATTTTTTATTTCATCACGCATTCATTGATAAATGCCGGCAAACTCGCGTCGAAGCTCAGTTCCCTACTATTACAATGTACTCTGTGCGTCAAGCGCACCGCCTAGCCGCGCGACATCTAATCGCACGCACACAACACCGTGTCGAAGACTGCCGAACTGAAACGACGTTAGACGATGCACGGCCTTCAAGCCACACCTCCGTGCCCGTCGGAGTGAGGAGCGTGAGGTTTTTTCGTTACTGATATTCTCAAAATTGTCCCCGCGCTCAAGGCCCGCGAAAGAAGCTATGCAATAGCTTAAAAATAATAATAAATATTTACACATTATTATTATATTATTTTGAAAAATACACTGCGTTTTCTGAGATGCAGTATACATTCCAGGAGTGCCCTCCATTTGATTGGACTGATAATTTGCTCAAGACCGCAGGCAGAGGCTTGATATAAGAATAGTGGACAACTAATACATTTAGTGCGAACTTTGGGTGATTTATGCAGCACAGTATTTTCATACATAAGTTTCATTAAGAAACGGTAATAAACGAAATGAAATTCGTGGCAAAAATCAATTTAAGGCTTTCATCAGTAGGCTTTATAAACAACTTTGAACTGCCAATGTAAAATGAAACATTCAGAATGTAGAATATAAACCAGCAATAACTCTACCCATTTTAAAATTATCAATAGATTATATAACTACTATTAATGTAGTCATACATATTCCTTGCATTAAATTCACTAACACAAAACCCAGATAGAGATATCTTTGTTATTTGTAAATCATTGCAAAGCAATTTAATAAGAAGAAAACCAAAAGTATCAAAACAACTATCATTAAGACAATGTAGCAGAACTATTTCTGAAAAAAAACCGACTGCACTGAACTGAGTCAGCTTCAGAGGGTATCAGCGTACAATTACGCTGATACCCTCTGAAGCAGATAACGTTTGGAATTTTTGGAATTGTCTCAACATAAATTTAAAGTTTTTATTAAAAAGAGATTAATAGATAAAGCGTATTATTCGGTGCAGGATTACATAGTTGATAAAGATGTGTGGACTTAGTGACGCTATATTTCATGCAAGATATTACTAATTTTGTACTAAAACAAAGTTTTTATATTATTTTCAAAAGAGTAACTAACGTAGTTTCTTGCCGATTCTTCTCTGCAGAATCTACATTCCGAATCTGTGGTAGCTTCACTTTAAAAAAAATTTAAAAAACTAATTAATCACCTTAAATTTATTTTTGTAAAATGACGATTCGATAGTGCTCATAGGGCCTATTTGCATAAAGCTATTTTTGATTTTGATTTGATTTTGAACGAGAGCAACTATGCTGTAAGTCCAATATTTTTGTTTTTGTAAAATAACAATAATGTTAAGTACCTAAATACTTTTATATTACTCTTTAAATACTAAGGTAATTATCTTAATTTGATTATACGACAGCAGAATAAAATTAGTATTAATAATATTTGTGTTACGACTATGTGTCACAAAAATATTGTTTGATTGAAAATAGATATTAACATGATTGAAATGCTAAATAAGACAACTGGAAAATAAACTACAAAATTAAATAAAATTCAATCGAACACATCAAAGTGTATGATATTATAAATAATGCATTATATCATAAATACACATAATACAGCCAACAGTAATTGTATCGAGGCTAGGTGATTACTTGACTCACTCTATTGTATTGTATTGATTGTAAAATAATCTACATAATACCCATGTGTTATATATTTTGAAAGCCTGCTTTCTATATAAAAAAAGATTAGTTTTGTTCACAAACCATTTAATTGCGAACATGATATGATCGAAATGTCGATTTTTAAAACAGCTCGTTTTACCTTTTCGTGATTTATTTGAAACTAGCTGCCCGGACAGATTTCGTTCTGTCAATAGTTAATAGTAAAAATTTTTTTTTTTTTAGTATTAAAATCTTCCGTGGGGCTTAAGAAACATACAAAAAAATCCGAATTTGTCGAGCCATTCTCGATTTATGCGCTTAGCAACATTCATTATCTATACTAATATATAAAGCTGAAGAGTTTGTTTGTTTGATTGTTTGTTTGTTTGAACGTGGTAATCTCTGGTTCTATTGGGCCGATTTGAAAAATTCTTACAGTGTTAGATAGCCCATTTATCGAGGAAGGCTATAGGCTATGTATCATCACGCTAAGACCAATAGGAGCTGAGTCCACGCCGACGAAGTCGCGCGCAGAAGCTAGTTATTTATATAGAATAATAATGATTCTGTTATTGCGTTAATTAATATCAAAAACACTTTTTACTTTTGTGTTTGATACTTTTCCATACATAAGACCAGAATTCTGTACAGTTAATATATCGAAAAAAAAAACAAGCACTCTGGTGTAGTGGTGGCAGTAGTCGCCTAAATACACCGACGGTTTGCGGGTTAGATTCCCGTTCGGGATGGATATTTGTATTTGTAAAAATATTTCTTCCCAGTTTGGACGACTGTCCTGGTGGGCTTCCCCGCCGTGCTTCGAGATCACATTAAGCTGTCGATCTCGGTTGTTATCATAAATACCTGATAGCGATCATTACTCATAGTAGGGAACATATCTGCAACCCAAAGCGTGGTGGATTAAGTACCAATCCTTCTCCTGCATGGAGAAAGACGCTATGTCCATCTGTGGGATGTTACATGCTAAATGCGAAAATGAAAAAAAAAATTCAATTCATATTTAATTTAATGACAAATATTTTCACATTGAACTTAGTGTACTTAAGCTATAGTGCTTTTCACAAAACACAGTGCATATCTTACAAAGTAAAATGCAATAGTGTTCTTTAAAACTTTTGTAATATTGGGTCGGGGAAAAAGTTGCTTCGTATTTGATATAGAAATTCAAGATGAGATTTTACAAAATTTATTTCAAATTAATTATAATATGATGTTAACTTTACACTACCTAAAAATTGGTGGAAGCATTAAGACTTCCCAGTCAAACTCTCTCAATTTTTGTTGGCGTTGTCGTGATGAAAGTCTACACCTTTTCGTTGTTCAATTCTGGTCGCTTATTCTCAATTTCTTGCTTAAGTCTCATCAGCTATTGATAGTAAAAATCCGAATAGATGGTTTTTCTCGGCGGTAAAAGCTTATGATGAATGGCCTTCCAATCTCACCATACACTCAACATCACTTTAATGCGTGTCAACCTGGGTTTCGCGATTGTCTGTGCAGCTTGACCGATCTTTGACTAAGATCTGTTTCGTATATTATTATCATATCTGATCTACTTTTCGTCACCAGTGATCACAAAGGGTTCGATATCATCACGTCTTAAGAGAGAGTCGCAAATGATTATACGGTCCATTAGGTTTCTTTCAGTGAGTTTATGTGGCACGCATAATTATATCAAGCTTTTTTGTATCGTCAGCTTTTTTCAAATGGGTCAAAACTATTTTATGGCCAATTCTCAAATCTTTAGCTATATCGTATCCATTCAAATGTCGATCTAGCTCCTCTTGTTCAAAAATATTGTTACGTTTATCTGCAAGTGGGGGACCACAGCGAAATGCATGTTTGACATCAAAATTTCCTAACTGAAAACGCTTAAATCAATTTTTTGCTACTCTTACTGACACTGCATTAGGTCCATAAACGTCACAAATTTTTCTCGCGACTTGAGTCGTATTTTTCCTATTATTAAAGTGAAACATAAAAATGTACCTACTGAATTATTTCTTTGGTTTCACCCATTTTGGCGGACAGAAAAAACAAATTAAAAGTGTCGGGATCGAGGGTGACATTTTAAAAATGGAATTAAGAGTTAACAAAATTAATTTCAATTTAATTTTCATGGTATAAAAAGTAGGCAGTCACAAACAATACAACCAAAAAGATTTTATTGCAACTTACTAGAAAATACAAAAGACTTTTTCCCCGACCTGTTACTTAACTGCGTAGAATTAAGTGATATAATTTAGTTACAGTACGTTTTAATAATTCTTATATTAAAAAGTGTTTAATGTGTCACTAGAATTGTTTTGTACCATCTTTTTTCTCTTCGCTCCTCCTTCATTTTTTTTTGTTTATTCGAATATATTTTTCAGGTACGTGGTTGGTTATTATTATAACGTGGTCGTAGATATTATACAATTATAAATATGTCTTACCTCTAGGTAACTCTTTGCAATTGATTACAGTACACGCTTTTTGTGAACAGTATTAAAAACAGACACAATGTTCATTTTAATATATATGATTCATTTGTAAAAGTACTATTAAATATGTAACAGAAAGGTTAAATACGGCAACGATGAGTGTTTCGTCCAATTTTATTATCCTGAGCACATAGAATTTAAAAGGACGAGCTTCTATGTAATTGATGAATCTTTGTACATCTTGTTTTTTAGTCTCTTCTATAAACAGATATGTAAATAAAATTCAGAAAACATTATGTATAATATTTGAAAGGTAAGCTGCTGTTGTGCTGGCGCCGCGTTGGCGCAGCGGTCACAGCACTAGATTGCGATTGTCTGTTGCGCGGGCGGTTGCGGGTTCGATCCCCACACACGACAACATTTGTATTGGCCATACAGATGTTTGCCGTGGTCTGGGTGTTTGTGCAGTCCTTGTGGGTCTCCCCACCGTGCCTCGGAGAGCACGTTAAGCCGTCGGTCCCGGTTGTTATCATGTACACCTGATAGCGATCGTTACTCATAGTAGGGAATATATCCGCCTACCCGCATTGGAGCAGCGTGGTGGATTAAGCTCCGATCCTTCTCCTACATGGAGAAGAGGCCCAACAGTGGGATATTATCATATTACAGGCTGAATCGTGATCGAAGCTGCCGTTAATTTTTTGAAACTCGATATATCCTTCTAAAAGAATAGCAGCTAACTACTGTTGGATGGTTTAATGCAGTAGACGCAAACAAAGTAGCTTGTTTTGTATACTAAGACATAATAAAACAAAAGAAATGGCTACCAATTTTATTTTCATGCGAAACGTAACCCATAAAAACTGAAGAATATATATAAAGATATATATAAAAAAATATTATTGTATTCTAACAAACCTTCCTCTATGAGCAACATGTCGTGCAAAATAACTTTAATTTGGTCAATCTCAGCTGACAACGATGATGCCGCGATCACTGGTGCGAAAATTTTCACCATTGTAATAGAAGCTATCGTGGCGTCATTTGTGAATGCAAAAAAGCTTTTCTGCGAAAAAGTAAGTATTACGTAACATTTACGTATTACCATAATATAATGGAGCTAATAGATAAGATATATAGCATACAAATATTGTTTAAATTAGAATTTATTCTAGATCGATAACTGAAGTAGGGCACAGCAGAATATATCCTGCTCAAAATCTGGAGCAGCCCGATTGGGCAAGTGTCTCGACCCCACAAAAGATTACAGCTAAATAATACTGCTTCCAAGTAGTGTTGAGCTCCTAATTCCTGTGGTGAGTAAGATGATATTGGGGGTAGGATCGGCAACGCGCTTGTCATGATTCTGGTGTTGCAGGCGTCTACAAGCTACGGTAATCGTTAACCATCAGGTGAGTCTTATGCTTGTTTGGCGTCCTAGTTGAATAAAAAAAAAGATAAAAATATTGAATTCTATACTTCAATTCATTTATAACTTCATTTAGTTTGTATAAAGTCTGTTGAGAAAACTTACTGATCCTTCCTTTATATTTTTTATAGCTGAGTATATTATTATCATGATGATAGGTATATTCGTCAATAATGTAAATACGAACTGAAATACAAAAATCGTACATTTAAAACTCATGTCACTAAAAATATACTTATGTTTGTAATTATTACTTAATCTTATATTAGATAAGTATATTTATAAGTTGTTAACTGTTACTTACGATAGGATCAAACGCCTTTTTAATTTTATCAAGTGAATCGTGTAAAGATTTATAAGAAAACTGCACTTGTTTCGGTTTAAAGTTGTAATTGTTCATTATCTTTCTCATAGCCACCAATTTTAAATAAATAGCATGAAATACGAAGTAATGTATAACAGAAGGTATTTCCAAAGATATAAGAGGTATCAAGTACATTATTTGTATAATTAAACTTTTTATACAACCACCAAAAAATACGCAATAAACAATTGATATGAAGATTTTATACATAGCTATAGCAATGCAGACAACTATTATTTTAAATTCTAAATAATAAGTAGAAGTGTCATCGTTTATTTTCAAATCTATTGATCTTAAAAATTTAAGAAAAGTGTAAAACGTATTTTGTTCAGGAATAATCAATAACATGATAACATAAACGTAATTTAAATATATATCAAGCGAATACCACATTATGTAACCTAATCCTTCGTTTTGAATCGCGATTGTAATTAATATAACTATTCCTAAGCAAGCGGATAAAACAGCTGTAATTAATTTGACAATCAATTTGTGACGTCTTGATTTATATCGGATAAATCCGAAATCAAACGAAAATATAATTTGAATAATTATAAAGAACATTTCAAGGGTTTTTGATATAGGTTGATTACTTTTTGAACTATTTCTTTCAGTTACGTTAATCATATCGATATATATATTTAAAACTTGTTATTAAATGAAAAATAAACGGACGACACGTCGCGTCCGTCTTTTGTAAGAGTACAAGTGAAATGAACATAATATGCTATTATTTATATTATATTCAAATACACCGAAGTGCTCAATATTTGAAAATGTGTAAGCATTATTAATTTATTTTCGATGAAATGAAATGAAATGAAAATATTTATCTCGTCATAAGGTAAGATTATACACACTTAACGTATGTCACAATATGAGAATAGTTTAATTAATTTTAACCACAAATGAAGAAGAAGAATTCATATGCCTCTTTTGGTATTTCACTAACATATGTTTTAAATAACTTGTACAAGTTACTTAAAACTATTCCTTAATAAATTCCATATCCTCAATTCTTTACAGTCCAGTTTTCTTTCTGGTCACAGTATAATCACAGGTCTGGTCAAGATTTTTTTTTAAATTATGCCAGAATATGGTTTCAAATTGAAAGGTTTAACCAACACATTCTATCGATTTTTTCAGTGTGCAATCATTAGTTTGAAAAAAAAAATCTATGTGTTAAAAGAACAATAAAAAAAAAAGAAAATACGATTACAGACATTGGCAAGGCAAGAGTCCAAAGCTGTTGATTTTATTGATAGAACAATCGAGTGAAACAAACGTTTCATGACGGTCCGGGGACGTGCCTGTGGTCATGTTCAATACTTTCACGACGCCATCTATCGGAATATAATAAGTACTTGTTGAGTGATCTTTGATGACGTGTATTTATGAAACGTTTACTTTGTCGCAACGCCATCTATTGGATATCCAGTAAAACTAGTTCGGTGAATATCGATCAAATGCTGTTACATGGCCAATCCAATAGTGTAGTATTTATTCTTTATGAATAATTTTGAAGATTCTTGTTTTAATCGAAATCTGATGCTTGTCTTGTGATCCCATTGAAATTTGATCGCGATCTGATGACTAATTTTTAGTAATCTTTGATAACGAGTATTTATTTGAGTATTTTGCGTCTACCTACGTTGTGTTACTTGTCGATGTAATTGAAGTCGATTTTTTTTTCGTTTGCGAGCAAACACAATTATGTCTCAACAAGTGGGTCCTAAAAATGAACTAAACCAAAAAATATTTAAAAATAATTTTTAATATAATTGTGTTTGCTTGCAAACGAAAAAAAAAACTTGGGGTAGACGAAAAATTTGTCAAATAATAAGTAGTTAACATAATTGTTAGTTTAATTATTATTATTGTTATACCACCTATCTATCTGCAAAACTATATATCTGGTTGTCGTTCGTAGTTGTATCGTTGTTGTTGTTGTTGTTGTTGGTGAAATTGCTTCATAGCAATAATACCGCCTTAGCGCATTCGAATTAGCTCAAAAACGGGCTTAGATTTACAAACATTTGAAGCAGCAATTTTCCTTCGGAGTTCGTTGGGGGGTGTCACTGTTAGTCTAATTCCTAAATTAAATTTTTACTTCTGTTCGATGTGTTGGCGTGCAATAAAGTATAGTATTACTATTTCTTTTTCAAATTTTTGTAAATATGATAAGCGAGCAATGATGCGGATAACAACTAGTATATCAAAAGTATTATATTGTATCAAAAGTATTATCCTACTTAGTAGGTATACCTATATTTATTATTCTTGGCTTTTTGTTTTGTAACTAAATGTAAATCAATATTGCCTATAATAGTAATTTTCATTTACTTACCAATAGGTAATATTATTATTTCGTGTTTCACAAGTGAACTGTCATTTCTCATTTTAGTGCAGACTGTAGTGCGTGTAAGACATATCACATACAAAAGCGTGAAAATGATTTATGTAAAGAGATTCTTTATAATGCTTCAGATAGTATTTTGGTTTGACTTTGGTTTTATCAGATATAAATCTACGTGTCATAAATTGATTGTTAAAATAAGTTTGGCTATCTTAACTACCGCCAAAGGAATAATTTTCTTAACTTTTTTGGGATTTGAATTAGGAAAATTTTACGTACTGTTTTATTCAGGTTTTATCTTGGAGTATTATGTGTATGTCGCCATATTACTGTTAACGCCTGAAAAAAAAACCTATAGTAAATTTCTAGAAAATTTACAATGGATAGATACAAAATTTAAAATGAGCAAATGTTCTAACTACTTCGACTTCAAAACATTAACATGGTGTATATTTTCATTTTTGTTCAAGATTATATCTTCATGTACTTATTGTAAATATTCAAATAAATGTCCGAAAGACATTTACGTACAAGGATTATTCGAAACTGTCCTTTTATCTCTAGACATACCACTCGCAGTACTTTGTTTTGTTTTCCATGCTACGTCTGTCAGGCTGGTAGCTTTAAGAAAATGTATAAAAAGTAATACACTGAAACCTAAACAAGCACAATTGATATACAAACATTTGATTGACTCCGTCGAAAATATTAAAAAGTCGTTTGATCCAATAGTAAGTATTGTGGACGACTAAAGTTTGAACATATTATGTTAGGTGCAATAAATACAATTTTCTTTTTCTTTCTAGTTTATCGTGTCGATAGCAGTGAACTTAGCATATGTGATGTTTCTTATTTATTTTGCAATAAAACGGATGGAAACAGGAGTGGTAATATTTTATTATTACACTATTCTGTTTGCTAAAATTCGAGTACAATTTTAATTATAAAATGTGATTATGATCATTGGTTAAACAGCGTTGGAAAATTCATCTAAATTTATAACCCCTAAGGTTGTAGATTTACGCAAGATCTAGCAAAATATTTATATTTATATCTTATATATATGGACCAGCACGACTGGGGTAGTACCTCGATCTTACAGAAGACCACAGCTAAATAATACTGTTTTCAATCAGTATAGTGTTCCTTTTGGTGAGTAAGGTGACCAGAGCTCCTGGGGGAGATTGGGGATAGGGGCGGGAACATGCTTGCGATACTTCTAGTGTTGCAGGCGTCTATAAACTACGGTAATCGCTTACCATCAGGTGAGCCGTACGCTTGTTTGCCGACCTTGTTATATATATAAAAAAAAAAATTAAAACTTGTGTATCTGTTTTAATGTGATAGTAAGCTCAGGATCTACTAATGTAAGACTTCAAATAATTTAATCAATAATTTATTTTTTGTGTTTTCCATTTTTATTATCCTCAATGTGTAAAATTTTTACATTATTATTTACGTTTTCTTAACAGGATAACATCTTTGACTACAAAAAGGACAGTTACTTTGGATATACAAATGACTATATCACAGCTATAGGTCTTCTAGCAGCGATTTTCTTGCCAGCAGTACAAGCAGCATCATTATCAACAGAAGTTGAGAAAATAAAGGCTACCTTGGAGGATACGTTATTTTTTGACAGCGGTTTGTATGACTTATAAAATTAAATCAATAAATATTGTAATTAAATTCGGAAAACTAAACATAAAATATTGATGTCACAACATTATATTAAATTAAAAAGAAGTAGTGTCATGTTGTATTTAGATAACGGAACATTTCGGGGCTGAGGAGCAGTCTATAACGCTTTGTTGAGTTAGTTATATAATTGTGGAAAAGAATGGAGAGATACTTGAAATCTGATAAGGTATACCTACTAAAGTATCTGATAAATTAAATGAGTTTCTACTGAACTCTCTACTACTACTACGGTGATAAAGTCACCGAAGTAAAAACGAGGAGGATGATTTTCTTTATTATTTTGCTTAAGCTTGTAATATCCCACTGTTATGCATAGGCCTCTTTCCTCATGTAGGAGAAGGATCAGAGCTTAATCCGCCACGCTGCTCCAATACGGGTTGGCGGATATATTCCCTACTATGAGTAACGATCGCTATCATATGTACATGATAACAACCGGTACGGACGGCTTAACGTGCTCTCTGAGTCACGGTGGGGAGAACCACAAGGACTGCACAAACATCCAGACCACGGCAAACATCTGTATGGCAAATATAAATGTTTATCATCTGTGGGGATCGAACCCGCCACCGCCAGAGCAACAGCTACAAACCAGTGCTGTAACCGTTGCGCCAACGCGCAGTCGTCATTATTTTTAGTTCTATTTTCTCTTACAGAATTCGTGGTATAGGAACATGATAAGAATTATAGTCACAAGATTTTTTGATTATGTCCTTTTCTGTATTTGAGGATAACAATGATAAATATGAGTTTGTAAATTAATTCGCTATTAAGATTTTTAACTTTGTGTCGTTGTTAAAATATGCAGTATTTATAATACAGTCGAATTTTATTTCCTCATTTTCTTTTTCAGATGAAATTCAAATAGAATATACGAAAAGATTATTAAGCTACATTACCACACGCAATTTTAAGTTAACTGTGTACAAAGTATTGCCGTTAGATGCGACGTTCCCTTTCATTGTTCTTAATTTTTGTATCACATATTTAATTGTAATTCTACAACTTAATCACATTTACTAAAATAAATGTGCGTACGACGTAAATTCATCATGTGATTTTCTAGTAATGTCTATGTATGTGTAGCAATGTATGTTGGATAAAAAGAGTTGTAAATCAAATAAACGGTTGGGTTGATTTTTATATTATTTTTATTTTAGTTGTTTCGTAAGTTGTAACATGTTTTAACTGTGTGAATACTAATAACGTGTGCTTTGAAATTTTGTTTGATTTGCTTACGTATTGGATCTATAATTAAAAAAATCATAAGAGCTATTGACATACAGGAAAATATAAGTTTTATAAGAAGTAATGTGAAATGAAATTAGATATCTAAATTAATTATAAAAAAATTGACTAAATAATAATAATAATAACTATGATCTTTAGTACTAATACTAATTCTTAATTCATATTTTAAGTTTATTTACTCCCTTTTACTGACTAATCAACAAAACGATTAATATTGATTTTGTATTAACAATGTCTGATTGATGGCATCAGATGATGGCAGCATTATGATGAAAAAAGCGTGTGTGTCAGCTCCGACGCAGGACTGGAGTTTACTCCTTCAGATCGACTGTCTAAATAGGCACAAAAAGGCTTATTAGTCTAAGAAAAAGATTAATACCATATCAAATAAGGTAAATAAACGAGTGAGATAACGCCATCTATCGGCGTTTTTTAATTTCATTTCAACGGCATTTTCTGGCGTTATTAGAAAACGTCGTAACGCCATCTCCGATATCCGATAGATGGCGTTAAAAACGTAACAAGGTCATTCGCTAAGTAGATTTTACTCATCATATTTTTAAATATCGGGGGTCTTATATGAAAATCGATTCTTTAGGAGTAAACTCCTAAAAATAAATTCAAATTTCTATGAAGAGAATCCCTTCTAATTTAATAGGGAGGACACTGAATGATGTGTTAAAAATCTACTGTCAGCCGTCGGTAGTAGGTACATTTGTATTTGGCGGATAAAGTTCTAGCCAAACAGAAGGACTGCACAAACACCCAGACTACGGCAAACATAATTATGTATCATCATTTCATCATTTCAGCCTATCGCAGTCCACTGCTGGACATAGGCCTCCACAAGTTCGCGCCAATAATGGCGTGAACTCATGTGTTTTACCCATAGTCACCACGCTGGGCAGGCGGATTGGTGACCGCAGGGCTGGCTTTGTCGCACCGAAGACGCTGCTGTCCGCCTTCGGCCTGTGTACTTCAAAGCCAGCAGTTGGATGGTTATCCCGCCATCGGTCGGCTTTTTAAGTTCCAAGGTGGTAGTGAAACTATGTTATCCCTTAGTCGCCTCTTACGACACCCACGGGAGGATAGGGGGAGGCTAAATTCTTTGCCGTAGCCACACAGCATTATTAATTGTGTATGGGCAATACAAATGTTTGTCACGTGCGGGCATCGAACCCGCAACCGCCAGCGCAACAGCCACAAACCAGTGCTGTGACCGTTGCGCCAACGCGTTGTTATATATGTTGTTATAACAACAACATCATCAAATATGTATATGTCATTAACCGAATTTTTGCACTAGTTTCCATGGATAGCTTTGATGCAATACTCAGGAAAAAGACCACATCATTGCTAAAAAGTGCGCGCGGCTGCAGTGACAGTTTGCTAAGTGAGATGGTGCAGAGAGTCGGGACTGTCCATTGATCGGCCATATGACATAAACATAAGTAAGTAACTTCTCCTACACGGGGAAGAGGCCTATGCCCAACAGTGGGATATTACAGGCTGAATAGTGATAGTGATGAATTATTTTTTAATTACATATTAATTGTCTCCATGCATATTCGATGGTTTTATTTTAAAACGTTGTCATGGAAATGATAGGTCTAACAACGTTTCTAGAACGCATTAGTTAATTAATTACTTAAAGAGACAGTACCTGGTTGACCGAGCCTAGCTCGGTATTTTTTTTTTCTCGGTATTTTTATATTTTATTTTTATTTAAATAAAAAATTAAGAGTGAAATTAGAAAAAAAAGAAAAAAAAAACAATAGGTCGGAGACGGATTTGAACCGTGGTCTCATCGGTTGATTTGATGTTCCACCGAGCTATTATAACTTAAATAAGAAATGTGAAATTTAGCTTCCTAATCTAACGATATTTTAGCCGTTTTTTCATTCCCTAAAAACAGGGATAAAACGACATTTTCTAAAAAAGATTTCTAGCTAGATCAATTTTTCGCCCCCGTAATCCCCTGTATACTAAATTTCACGAAAATCGTTGGAGCCGATTCCGAGATTCAGATTCTATATATATACAGGGTGAGGCGTAATTAATGGATAATCCTTTACCTGCAGCTGGAGAATATCATAACGGATCAGAAAAATGCAATTCATGTTTAGTAAAAGTATCATGGTTTTTTAGTTATCGGCCATTTTTTAAAAATTTTGAAAAATGACACCCTTGCTCATTAATTTTGTTGTCACAGTCGCAAAAACATGAATTATCTCTATAAGATTTTTATTTATTAAACTTGAATAGATGTACTATCAAATGTATTATGTCATTTTTGTGCCGTTGCCTAATTTTTTTTTTCAAATGCAACCGAAATTTTTTTTTCTTCTTTCAAATAATTTTTCCTTTGTGTTTGATCGCTCATATCTTAAAAAAAATGTATGGAGACTTGAATGACCAACTTACGAAAAACTAGCCTATTTAATTGAGATTGTAAAAAGGTATAACAGATAGTATTTGATCCTTCAGTTTCAAAGAATTTTTATAATTTATAAAAATAGAGCCCATTTATTGTTTTAATCACAGATTTTTTAAATTTTATTTTAAATCTATTTTATTAATTTATGAATTAAATTTAAAGGAGCTGAAAGAAAAGAAGGTTATCTTTGCACACTTTATTATTTACTTTCATAACAAGTGTTCAAAATGACACAAAACACAATAAATTCCACTGAGAGTACCCATTTTTTGTACCCGCTTTATTACCTTTTTTATTACCGCTCCGACGACGAAAAACGAAAGATGGAAGTGTTGTCTCATTCTTTCATGCAATGGGTGAAAGAGACACACAAAAGAATAACATCAATGTTTGTTTGCGTAATTGTTTGTCGGCGTATTGTGTGTGAAGTTTTAGACAGTTGCTAGAGTCAGTGTGCTACCATACTACTTCCACGAGATACGTTTTGTTAGTTAGAATTTATTATTATTAATAAAGTGCTGTGACCTCGGACTTGATTTTGCTCACTGATATGGACTTGGTAATCCCGTGATACAAATATCGATCTTGTGCTCTAACCCCGAACTTGTTTATTGCTAGTGATTTGGACTTTTAACCTAGCGTCGAGGGCAATGCCTCGATTTGTGTACACACCCGCGGAGTATGCAGAAATGCATTTTATTTACGGTCAGTGTGGTGGTAATGCAAGTCAAGCCGCAGAAATCTATCGGGCAAAGTTTCCTAACGCCCGTCATCCCGACTACCGGGTATTTCTAAGATTGCATAATGAGTACAAGGAAGGCAGAATTCCTGGAACTGGTGTCGGCGGTAGTAGCGGCGGGAGGCCACACCAACACGATGACGACATAGTCCTTGCCGAGGTTGAAGCTGATCCTACCACCTCCTTGCAAAAAGTATCAAGCCGCACAGGCATATCAACAAGAATTGTAAACAGGATTTTAAAACGCGAGAAGCTTCATCCCTTTCATTATAAACGTGTACAAAGTCTTCAAGAAAAATCAAGTACGAGGTCACAGCACTTTATTAATAATAATAAATTATATCTAACACAACGTATCTCGCGGAAGTAGTATGGTAGCACACTGACTCTAGCAACTGTCTAAAACTTCACACACAATACGCCGACAAACAATTACGCAAACAAACATTGATGTTATTCTTTTGTGTGTCTCTTTCACCCATTGCATGAAAGAATGAGACAACACTTCCGTCTTTCGTTTTTCGTCGTCGGGGCGGTAATAAAAATGTAATAAAGCGGGTACAAAAAATGGGTACTCTCAGTGGAATTTCTTGTGTTTTGTGTCATTTTGAAAACTTGTTATGAAAGTAAATAATAAACTGTGCAAAGATAACCTTCTTTTCTTTCAGCTCCTTTAAATTTAATTCATAAATTAATAAAATAGATTTAAAAAAAAATTAAAAAAAAATCTGTGATTAAAACAATAAATGGGCTCTATTTTTATAAATTATAAAAATTCTTTGAAACCGAAGGATCAAATACTATTTGTTATACCTTTTTACAATCTCAATTAAATAGGCTAGTTTTTCGTAAGTTGGTCATTCAAGTCACCATACATTTTTTTTAAGATATGAGCGATCAAACACAAAGGAAAAATTATTTGAAAGAAGAAAAAAAAATTTCGGTTGCATTTGAAAAAAAAAATTAGGCAACAGCACAAAAATGACATAATACATTTGATAGTAGATCTATTCAAGTTTAATAAATAAAAATCTTATAGAGATAATTCATGTTTTTGCGACTGTGACAACAAAATTAGTGAGCAAGGGTGTCATTTTTCTAAATTTTTAAAAAATGGCCGATAACTAAAAAACCATGATACTTTTACTAAACATGAATTGTATTTTTCTGATCCGTTATGATATTCTCCAGCTGCAGGTAAAGGATTATCCATTAATTACGCCTCACCCTGTATATATATATACAAGAATTGCTCGTTTAATAGTATAAGATAAAGTATATTTCTGTAGTAAATGTCAAGTCACAAGTATCTAACGAATCAGAGGCAATATATATATATATATATATCAATGCAGATAGTTATTAATGTATATGATTCATTTGTAAAAGTACTATTAAATATGTAACAGAAAGGCGGCAACGACGAGTGTTGCGTCCAATTGTATTATCTTGAGCACATAGAATTTAAAAGGACGAGCTTCTATGTAATTGATGAATCTTTGTACATCTTGTTTTTTAGTCTCATCTATAAACAGATATGTAAATAAAATTCAGAAAACGTTATGTATAATATTTGAAAGGTAAGCTGCTGTTGTGCTGGATTGCGATTGGCTGTTGCGGGTTCGATCCCCGCACACGACAACATTTGTATTGGCCATACAGATGTTTGCCGTGGTCTGGGTGTTTGTGCAGTTCTTGTGGGTCTCCCCACCGTGCTTCGGAGAGCACGTTAAGCCGTCGGTCCCGGTTGTTATCATGTACACTTGATAGCGATCGTTATTCATAGTAGGGAATATATCCACCTGCCCGCATTGGAGCAGCGTAGTGGATTTAGCTTCGATCTTTCTCCTACATGGGGAAGAGGCCCAACAGTGGGATATTATCATATTACAGGCTGAATCGTGTTCGAAGCTGGTGTTAATTTTTTGAAACTCGATATATCCTTCTAAAATAATGGCAGCTAACTACTGTTGGATGGTTTAATGCAGTAGACGCAAACAAAGTAGCTTGTTTTGTATACTAAGACAGAGTAATACAAAAGAAAAGGCTACCAATTTTATTTTCATGCGAAACGTCAAAGTATCTAACAGGGTATAAGGATTCTCCCCTCATAGTTAGTTAAAGTTACACATATTATTTCAAGTTACACATAATTATTATAATTTACGTAAAAAGGCGGCAATTATTTACAAATGATATTTACTGAAAACTGAACTGACAATTAACACAGATGACCATAAACGCACACATTAGTTTAGAAACTACATCATCATAGATGTTTTTATCACGTCATAGATGTTTTTTTTAATGTAACTAGGTCGGCAAAAAAGCGTACGGCTCACCTGGTGGTAAGACCGTAGCCTATGATAGACGCCTGCAACACTCTGCAACACTCAAGCATCGCAAGCGCGTTGCCGACCCTATCCCCAATCCCCAGGAACTCTGGTCACCTTACTCACCAACAGAAACACAATACTGCTTGAAAACAGTATTATTTAGCGGTGCCATTTTTGGCGTGAACTTGTGGAGGCCTATGTCCAGCAGTGGACTGCAATAGGTTGAAGGGAGTAGCCTTATTGTTTTATGGATGGCTACATAAATATTGTTCGTGGAGATAATAAAATTTCGTAGACTAGTTACGTGTCAACACAATATATTACATAAATATTTAATATACTTACTTACATTGATAGAAACATTTATAAACACAGTTTTGATCTTAGAAGACGTTTTCACTACACAAATCCATATTTTTTGATATATGTTAATTATACATACGTTATTAATTATTATACATACGTTATGATTTTGTAAAAAAGACTTACTGTTGTTTGCTACTTGTTTTCATCTGAACTTAGATACACGTATTACTTTGATTTTTTGAATTGAATAATTTGTATGATAAACGTTGTGCAAGTACTAATAAAACCTAATACAAAATAAATATTGAAGTGGAATAGACGCCAGACGCTGAGCTTGCATGGTCGAAGTTCCAAGAATTTTAGACCGTCCAATATTTTATTATACAGAACGTTATCTGTAAAAATAATAGATAAATATTATATTACTCAAGAAGAAATCTAAGAACAGGCAACTATAAGGGTAAGACAAGAAAATAAGAGATTAATACGTCTAGTTTTCAATACGATAAAAACAATATGACTGTGTCGATATTGGCGGAAAGGGTAAACATAGTGTAGAAATCTGCCCGATTTAATATAAAATCTAAAATGTGTTCAGTAAAAGTGCATTAACAATTTCGTACAGTGTTATAGTAGTGACAGCTACAGTTTCAGGAAGAAACGATTGCACTACACATTTGTAGATTACTTACTGGAACAAACAGAAAGTTGTCTCGTTAAATGGATTTTGATTCCTTGTGCTTCAAGTTTAGCCAGTTCTATAAATACCGCTGGTAAACACGGCAAACAAAAATTGAAGACCAGATGTGTAACGTTTAAAATGTTTACCTGTAAATATTAATCAAAATAAATATTGAAAAAGTGGTTGCTGGAAAGATGTCATGAATAAAAAAGGTGTGATTCTTAAAGTGAAGACCGATATGGATAAAAAGTATGTATTATGTTGGTCACAAAATAATGCGTAAGAGAAGGCGAATTGTGATATTATAAAACTCATTTTTTACAACGAATATTACCATAAAGCTTACATTTAAATGTATACGAGTATCTGTAGTGATTCCATACACGAAAGAAACGACTGAGACGAAATAGGAAAATAAATTCACACATATCTGAAATAAAACAAGTTATTAAAAATTTAATTTTTCAGATATTTTTTGAATGATTGTACATTTTTATTTCTTTACTGATAATAAAGAAACAGTATAAGATTTTTAAAATTTTATTGCATAGTCAAAAATGGACCCTGAATCCAAAATGCAAATAGCAAAGTGAACAGCATTTTTGTGATTTAAAGAGATATAATGGTCTCCAGAAAAAATGTTTTTATTCATTTTAGTTCGTACGATTTTTATTTTTCAAAGATTTTTTTAAGGTTATTATTATTCTTATTTATTATCACACTCCGATACTTCATTATTACACTTACCAAGAACTTCGAGGCGTGTCCTAAATATTTAAGACTGTCCATTAGCTTCTTATAAATATTCAAATAGTTCTTTAGTCGCTTAATCGTCATTACAACCTCAAAGTTGCTAAGGTTTTGCGAAATATTGATGTTTGCTTGTACTGCTTTTCGAATTGATTTCATTTCAAACCATAAAATTTCAAACATCATTATTCTAACCACATTTCCTAAATTTTCACCAGTTGTTGTCGTAATTGATCCAAAAATATTAATCCAATTTCGCTCAGAGTACATATGAGTTAAATAAGTTGTACGTATTATATTTTTTAATATGATTAAAACAAATACACAACAAGAAATTGTTGTTTGAAATTTTTTAACTCTAAGTTGATGATTGATACCGATATTCCTCAACCTTTCTACATATTCATAAAAACCTTCACCTCTACTAAAAATTGAAGCAAAAACTGTAGAATTATACGTTACTAATTTATAAACGGATGTCATAATTGAGGGTAAAGATTGATTTGGAATTCTGAATAATATATTTAGACATAAAGATGTAGAGACAGCTGTGAAGCATACGCAGTAAAATCGCACAAAATTGTTGACTTGAATATTACTACTGAAATCAGAATACAATCCAAATATTAAACGAAAGAACATGATAATATTAATTTCAAAATGAGAATTGATGCGTAGCATGATGATATTTGTTTACGACAACGAAGCGAGCTCTACAAATATTAAATATTTTGGATGCTCGCTTAAAACTTTGTCAACGTCTGTTGTTACAAGAAATTACTTCATTAATGTTACGTATCTTGTAGATAGTTGATCTAAAATCAATAATGTTATGATTAATAATTTTAGTTTCAGAGCATTAAAACCTTGATAACATCATGACAAACTATTTCATATTAAAATTAAATAACCAAGGAATTAAATCTATGTTTTAATTTTTTCATATATTGCAATTTATTTTTTAATGTTTTTTTTTAACCTTGTTTTCTCTTGGATCGGTCCGTCTTGATAAGTACTTTAGTCTTAGAAAAGATCACAGCTAAATAACATTGCTCTCAAGTAGTCTTGTGTTTTTGTGGTGAGTAAGGTGGTCAGAGCTCCTGGGGAGGTTTGGGGATAGGGTCGGACAAGTTTTTGCGATGGTTCAGGTGTTTCCATCGTTAGACGGACTGTGCGTTTGTTTCCGACTCAGTTGTATAAAAAAAACAAGACACTCTACTAGTATTGAGATAAAACTAAAATCTGTTTCAACTCCAGACGTTGCTACATGGAATTCACTCTTTAGTAATAACCATAATTGTGAAATTGTTCTTATATTGTAGTGTAGAAGTTCCGTTAATTAGTAATTATATTGTTTTATATGTTGTCGACAGTCATTATCACAGTCGAAAAACGATGATTGGTGCGGTAGCCTCCGGCATTTGGGAGCACCATCGGGCCTTTAGGGCAAGATGGCGGAACGATGACACGTCGCACGATTAAAAAGAAATTTGTTAAAATCATTAAAACGAAGGTTACGACATTTTCAACGTTGTTTCTTTGCTCGATAATCCCATTGTTCGCCCAAATGACTTTCGAAGGTATTTAGAATAACGCAGTTTCATATATAATATAGAAAAAGAAAAATTCAATTTATTAATTATAGATGTAATCCCATTATCAAATTAAAAAAGCGCATATTATTGAAATTTCCTTAGAAATCGTTAGTGGACGAATCCATCAATCATGATTTATATGTAGAACAATTGATGTAAATTGATAACACCCTCATTACCTAAATACTTAATTGGCCACTCTTATGATCGGAATTTTAACGACCACTCATTTATAAGAATAAAAATTGGGAGTTAAACGTATTTCTGTTCTTTTATTGTTTTTGTTTTTCAATAGTGAAGCGTTTTGCTAAATATGATTTTTCATAGATTAGCTTGGCTAAGGTAAATTATTACTATTTTTAATTTTTTTTTGAGTTTAACTTGTGGTGATATTTAGATATTTCTTACGTATATTTGCATATCGTTTTTTTTTAATTTTATTGATTTCAAATAGTGAAATTATGAACTGCGTCAAATTTTGAAACAAGAAAAATGAATTAGTTTCTAAGACTTAGTTCTTCATTAGGTAAATATATTTTTATATTATGGATAAGTTGTATGTGATACATCATTTGCGAATTCCATTCTTTTAAGTCTATAGATTAGGTTTGTGTACATTCCATATTCCACATTGACATACGGCGATGAGTACCTACTACTTTATTTATTTACTTTTTTAATCAACGAGTAAATAATTTTTGCAGGATTGTTGAATACTTCAAAGAAGAGGAATCTCCGGTACTACTTAAGTATAAAAAGAAGAAAAAGGTTTATAAAACCGAACTGAAAGTAAACCAAGTACTAAACTTGTATGTGTCTATCATAATGACATTGGTCAGTGCCTTAGTCTGGATATCAGTACCTTTTGGTCTTCTGGAATCACCATGTGAATTATTTCAACAGAAAGAAATGGACACGATGTACACTATATCAAAATTTTTGTATAGAAACATAACCCTGTTGGACATACTTATTATAGTTCTCTTTGTGCTACTAGCCGTAGTGTCAATAGATACCGTCTATGACGCCATTAAAAATACAGATATCAGTCAGAGTCCTTGGGTTGTAAGAGGGAAATATGTAGATATAAAAAGGAAGGAGAAAACGACTGAGGAATTATGGGATTTGTATATGAATGAAATTAATTACATTTACTCGTTTACGTACAGGAGGATGCGGTAACTTAAATAAAATAATTTTTAATTTACTTAATTGTATTTACAATGTTTCGTTGTATGCATGAATCAATAATCTGAGAATTATTACTTCAAGTTATCATTTTTAACTGACTTTGAAAAAAGGAGAAAGTTCTCAATTGTACTGTATTTTTTATGTGATACCTCATAACTTTTGACTGAGTATACTAATTTTGATAATTCTTTTTTAGTCTTTTGTAGATTCATTTAAGTTTGAGCGAAAAATGACTAATACTTTTTGAGTTATCTTTAATAATGTGTGTTGATACTTCTCGATGTAAACTGAAATGGTTTTTTTTGTTTGAGAAGAGACATGATTATAAATTTGTAACATGTGGTTTACTGTATTGTATTAAAATATATGGCTACACTTATTTCACAAATTGGTTTTTTATTAGTATAATAATCTATACTAATATAATAAAGCTGAAGAGTTTGTTTGTTTGATTGTTTGTTTGTTTGTTTGTTTGTTTGAACGCGCTAATCTCAGGATCTACTGGTCCGATTTGAAAAATTCTTTCAGTGTTAGATAGCCCATTTATCGAGGAAGGCTATAGGCTATATATCATCACGCTAAGACCAATAGGAGTGGAGTCCACGCCGACGAAGTCGCGCGCAAAAGCTAGTATTTAATAAAATACACATACAAAAATACTTACTTACAATATATTTATTTGTATTTTATCTAAATAACATCTGTTGGATAGTTTGATTCTGAGAACTCGTAAAATCTATCTATATACATAAAAGAGATTTCCACCCATATATTGACTCATCACGATATCTCTGGAACCATAAGGCGTAGAGACTTGAAATTTGGTAGGAATATTCCTTTCGTCGATTAGAGGTCAGCTAAGAACGGATTTTACGAAATTCCAAAAAAAGAGGGGTCTGAGGGGCTTAATAACATATATGACAAAACAACGTTTGCGGGGTCAGCTAGTGACGTTTAACCTAATATCCTAAGCAGATGTGCTCTACAATGGAGACTGCATTTTGAAAAAAAAAAATAATAATAAATATTTACACATTATTATTATATTATTTTGAAAAATACACTGCGTTTTCTGAGATGCAGTATACATTCCAGGAGTGCCCTCCATTTGATTGGACTGACAATTTGCTCAAGACCGCAGGCAGAGGCTTGATATAAGAATAGTGGACAACTAATACATTTAGTGCGAACTTTGGGTGATTTATGCAGCACAGTATTTTCATACATAAGTTTCATTAAGAAACGGTAATAAACGAAATGAAATTCGTGGCAAAAATCAATTTAAGGCTTTCATCAGTAGGCTTTATAAACAACTTTGAACTGCCAATGTAAAATGAAACATTCAGAATGTAGAATATAAACCAGCAATAACTCTACCCATTTTAAAATTATCAATAGATTATATAACTACTATTAATGTAGTCATACATATTCCTTGCATTAAATTCACTAACACAAAACCCAGATAGAGATATCGTTGTTATTTGTAAATCAATGCAAAGCAATTTAATAAGAAGAAAACCAAAAGTGTCAAAACAACTATCATTAAGACAATGTAGCAGAACTATTTCTGAAAAAAAACCGACTGCACTGAACTGAGTCAGCTTCAGAGGGTATCAGCGTACTATTACGCTGATACCCTCTGAAGCAGATAACGTTTGGAATTTTTGGAATTGTCTCAACATAAATTTAAAGTTTTTATTAAAAAGAGATTAATAGATAAAGCGTATTATTCGGTGCAGGATTACATAGTTGATAAAGATGTGTGGACTTAGTGACGCTATATTTCATGCAAGATATTACTAATTTTGTACTAAAACAAAGTTTTTATATTATTTTCAAAAGAGTAACTAACGTAGTTTCTTGCCGATTCTTCTCTGCAGAATCTACATTCCGAATCTGTGGTAGCTTCACTTTAAAAAAAAAATTTAAAAAACTAATTAATCACCTTAAATTTATTTTTGTAAAATGACGATTCGAAAGTGCTCATAGGGCCTATTTGCATAAAGCTATTTTTGATTTTGATTTGATTTTGAACGAGAGCAACTATGCTGTGAGTCCAATATTTTTGTTTTTGTAAAATAACAATAATGTTAAGTAAATACTTTTATATTACTCTTTAAATACTAAGGTAATTATCTTAATTTGATATTAACGACAGCAGAATAAAATTAGTATTAATAATATTTGTGTTACGACTATGTGTCACAAAAATATTGTTTAATTGAAAAAAGATATAATAACATGATTAAAATGCTAAATAAGATAACTGGAAACTAAACTACAAAATTAAATTAAATTCAATCAAACATACCAAAATGTATGATATCATAAATAATGCATTATAATTATCATAAACACACATAATACAGCCAACAGTAATTGTATCGAGGCTAGGTGATTACTTGACTCACTCTATTGTATGGTATTGATTGTAAAATAATCTACATACCACCCAAGTGTTATATATTTTAAAGTCTGCTTTCTATATATATAAAAAAGATTAGTTTTGTTCACAAAGCATTTAATTGCGAACGTGGTATGATCGAAATGTCGATTTTTAAAACAGCTCGTTTTACCTTTTCGTGATTTATTTGAAACTAGCTGCCCGGACAGATTTCGTTCTGTCAATAGTTAATAGTAAAAATTTTTTTTTTTTTAGTATTAAAATCTTCCGTGGGGCTTAAGAAACATACAAAAAAATCCGAATTTGTCGAGCCATTCTCGATTTATGCGCTTAGCAACATTCATTATCTATACTAATATATAAAGCTGAAGAGTTTGTTTGTTTGATTGTTTGTTTGTTTGTTTGTTTGAACGTGGTAATCTCTGGTTCTATTGGGCCGATTTGAAAAATTCTTTCAGTGTTAGATAGCCCATTTATCGAGGAAGGCTATAGGCTATGTATCATCACGCTAAGACCATTAGGAGCTGAGTCCACGCCGACGAAGTCGCGCGCAGAAGCTAGTTATTTATATAGAATAATAATGATTCTGTTATTGCGTTAATTAATATCAAAAACACTTTTTACTTTTGTGTTTGATACTTTTCCATACATAAGACCAGAATTCTGTACAGTTAATATATCGAAAAAAAAACAAGCACTCTGGTGTAGTGGTGGCAGTAGTCGCCTAAATACACCGACGGTTTGCGGGTTAGATTCCCGTTCGGGATGGATATTTGTATTTGTAAAAATATTTCTTCCCAGTTTGGACGACTGTCCTGGTGGGCTTCCCCGCCGTGCTTCGAGATCACATTAAGCTGTCGGTCTCGGTTGTTATCATAAATACCTGATAGCGATCATTACTCATAGTAGGGAACATATCTGCAACCCAAAGCGTGGTGGATTAAGTACCAATCCTTCTCCTGCATGGAGAAAGACGCTATGTCCACCTGTGGGATGTTACATGCTAAATGCGAAAATGAAAAAAAAAATTCAATTCATATTTAATTTAATGACAAATATTTTCACATTGAACTTAGTGTACTTAAGCTATAGTGCTTTTCACAAAACACAGTGCATATCTTACAAAGTAAAATGCAATAGTGTTCTTTAAAACTTTTGTAATATTGGGTCGGGGAAAAAGTTGCTTCGTATTTGATATAGAAATTCAAGATGAGATTTTACAAAATTTATTTCAAATTAATTATAATATGATGTTAACTTTACACTACCTAAAAATTGGTGGAAGCATTAAGACTTCCCAGTCAAACTCTCACAATTTTTGTTGGCGTTGTCGTGATGAAAATCTATAATACACCTTTTCGTTGTTCAATTCTGGTCGCTTATTCTCAATTTCTTGCTTAAGTCTCATCAGCTATTGATAGTAAAATACGAATAGATGGTTTTTCCCGGCGGTAAAAGCTTATGATGAATGGCCTTCCAATCCCACCATACACTCAACATCACTTTAATGCGTGTCAACCTGGGTTTCGCGATTGTCTGTGCAGATTGACCGATCTTTGACTAAGATGTGTTTCGTATATTATTATCATATGTGATCTACTTTTCGTCACCAGTGATCACAAAGGGTTTGATATCATCACGTCTTAAGAGAGAGTCGCAAATGAGTATACGCCATACGGTCCATTAGGTTTCTTTCAGTGAGTTTATGTGGCACGCATATATCAAGCTTTTTTGTATCGTCAGCTTTTTTCAAATGGGTCAAAACTATTTTATGGCCAATTCTCAAATCTTTAGCTATATCGTATCCATTCAAATGTCGATCTAGCTCCTCTTGTTCAAAAATATTGTTACGTTTATCTGCAAGTGGGGGACCACAGCGAAATGCATGTTTGACATCAAAATTTCCTAACTGAAAACGCTTAAATCAATTTTTTGCTACTCTTACTGACACTGCATTAGGTCCATAAACGTCACAAATTTTTCTCGCGACTTGAGTCGTATTTTTCCTATTATTAAAGTGAAACATAAAAATGTACCTACTGAATTATTTCTTTGGTTTCACCCATTTTGGCGGACAGAAAAAACAAATTAAAAGTGTCGGGATCGAGGGTGACATTTTAAAAATGGAATTAAGAGTTAACAAAATTAATTTCAATTTAATTTTCATGGTATAAAAAGTAGGCAGTCACAAACAATACAACCAAAAAGATTTTATTGCAACTTACTAGAAAATACAAAAGACTTTTTCCCCGACCTGTTACTTAACTGCGTAGAATTAAGTGATATAATTTAGTTACAGTACGTTTTAATAATTCTTATATTAAAAAGTGTTTAATGTGTCACTAGAATTGTTTTGTACCATCTTTTTTCTCTTCGCTCCTTCTTTATTTTTTTTTTGTTTATTCGAATATATTTTTCAGGTAGGTACGTGGTTGGTTATTATTATAACGTGGTCGTAGATATTATACAATTATAAATATGTCTTACCTATAGGTAACTCTTTGCAATTGATTACAGTACACGCTTTTTGTGAACAGTATTAAAAACAGACACAATGTTCATTTTAATATATATGATTCATTTGTAAAAGTACTATTAAATATGTAACAGAAAGGTTAAATACGGCAACGATGAGTGTTTCGTCCAATTTTATTATCCTGAGCACATAGAATTTAAAAGGACGAGCTTCTATGTAATTGATGAATCTTTGTACATCTTGTTTTTTAGTCTCATCTATAAACAGATATGTAAATAAAATTCAGAAAACATTATGTAATATAATATTTGAAAGGTAAGCTGCTGTTGTGCTGGCGCCGCGTTGGCGCAGCGGTCACAGCACTGGATTGCGATTGGCTGTTGCGCGGGCGGTTGCGGGTTCGATCCCCGCACACGACAACATTTGTATTGGCCATACAGATGTTTGCCGTGGTCTGGGTGTTTGTGCAGTCCTTGTGGGTCTCCCCACCGTGCCTCGGAGAGCACATTAAGCCGTCGGTCCCGGTTGTTATCATGTACACCTGATAGCGATCGTTAATCATAGTAGGGAATATATCCGCCTACCCGCATTGGAGCAGCGTGGTGGATTAAGCTCCGATCCTTCTCCTACATGGGGAAGAGGCCAACAGAATATATCGCCTATGATCGAAGCTGCTGTTAATTTTTTGAAACTCGATATATCCTTCTAAAATAATGGCAGCTAACTACTGTTGGATGGTTTAATGCAGTAGACGCAAACAAAGTAGCTAAGACATAGTAAAACACAAGAAATGGCTACCAATTTTATTTTCATGCGAAACGTAACCCATAAAAACTGAAGAATATATATAAAGATATATATAAAAAATATTATTGTATTCTAACAAACCTTCCTCTATGAGCAACATGTCGTGCAAAATAACTTTAATTTGGTCAATCTCAGCTGACAACGATGATGCCGCGATCACTGGTGCGAAAATTTTCACCATTGTAATAGAAGCTATCGTGGCGTCATTTGTAAATGCAAAAAAGCTTTTCTGCGAAAAAGTAAGTATTACGTAACATTTACGTATTACCATAATATAATGGAGCTAATAGATAAGATATATAGCATACAAATATTGTTTAAATTAGAATTTATTCTAGATCAATAACTGAAGCAGGGCACAGCAGGATATACCCTGCTCAAAATCTGGAGCAGCCCGATTGGGCAAGTGCCTCGACCCTACAAAAGATTACAGCTAAATAATACTGCTTCCAAGCAGTGTTGAGCTCCTAATTCCTGTGGTGAGTTAGATGATATTGTGGGTAGGATCGGCAACGCGCTTGTCATGATTCTGGTGTTGCAGGCGTCTACAAGCTACGGTAATCGTTAACCATCAGGTGAGTCTTATGCTTGTTTGGCGTCCTAGTTGAATAAAAAAAAAGATAAAAATATTGAATTCTATACTTCAATTCATTTATAACTTCATTTAGTTTGTATAAAGTCTGTTGAGAAAACTTACTGATCCTTCCTTTATATTTTTTATAGCTGAGTATATTATTATCATGATGATAGGTATATTCGTCAATAATGTAAATACGAACTGAAATACAAAAATCGTACATTTAAAACTCATGTCACTAAAAATATACTTATGTTTGTAATTATTACTTAATCTTATATTAGATAAGTATATTTATAAGTTGTTAACTGTTACTTACGATAGGATCAAACGCCTTTTTAATTTTATCAAGTGAATCGTGTAAAGATTTATAAGAAAACTGCACTTGTTTCGGTTTAAAGTTGTAATTGTTCATTATCTTTCTCATAGCCACCAATTTTAAATAAATAGCATGAAATACGAAGTAATGTATAACAGAAGGTATTTCCAAAGATATAAGAGGTATCAAGTATATTATTTGTATAAGTAAACTTTTTATACAACCACCAAAAAAGACGCAATAAACAATTGATATGAAGATTTTATACATAGCTATAGCAATGCAGACAACTATTATTTTAAATACTAAATAATAAGTAGAAGTGTCATCGTTTATTTTCAAATCTATTGATCTTAAAAATTTAAGAAAAGTGTAAAACGTATTTTGTTCAGGAATAATCAATAACATGATAACATAAACGTAATTTAAATATATATCAAGCGAATACCACATTATGTAACCTAATCCTTCGTTTTGAATCGCGATTGTAATTAATATAACTATTCCTAAGCAAGCGGATAAAACAGCTGTAATTAATTTGACAATCAATTTGTGACGTCTTGATTTATATCGGATAAATCCGAAATCAAATGAAAATATAATTTGAATAATTATAAAGAACATTTCAAGGGTTTTTGATATAGGTTGATTACTTTTTGAACTATTTCTTTCAGTTACGTCAATCATATCGATATATATATTTAAAACTTGTTATTAAATGAAAAATAAACGGACGAAACGTCGCGTCCGTCTTTTGTAAGAGTACAAGTGAAATGAACATAATATGCTATTATTTATATTATATTCAAATACACCGAAGTGCTCAATATTTGAAAATGTGTAAGCATTATTAATTTATTTTCGATGAAATGAAATGAAAATATTTATCTCGTCATAAGGTAAGATTATACACACTTAACGTATGTCACAATATGGGAATAGTTTAATTAATTTTAACCACAAATGAAGAAGAAGAATTCATATGCCTCTTTTGGTATTTCACTAACATAATATGTTTTAAATAACTTGTACAAGTTACTTAAAACTATTCCTTAATAAATTCCATATCCTGTATTCTTTACAGTCCAGTTTTCTTTCTGGTCACAGTATAATCACAGGTCTGGTCAAGATTTTTTTTAAATTATGCCAGAATATCGTTTCAAATTGAAAGGTTTAACCAACACATTCTATCGATTTTTTCAGTGTGCAATCATTAGTTTGAAAAAAAAATCTATGTGTTAGTTAAAAGAACAATAAAAAAAAAAAAGAAAATACGATTACAGACATTGGCAAGGCAAGAGTACAAAGCTGTTGATTTTATTGATAGAACAATCGAGTGAAACAAACGTTTCATGACGGTGCGGGGACGTGCCTGTGATCATGTTCAATACTTTGTCACGACGCCATCTATCGGAATATAATAAGTACTTGTTGAGTGATGTTTGATGACGTGTATTTATGAAACGTTGCATACTTTGTCGCAACGCCATCTATTGGATATCCAGTAAAACTAGTTCGGTGAATATCGATCAAATGCTGTTACATGGCCAATCCAATAGAGTACTAGTATTTATTCTTTATGAATAATTTTGAAGATTCTTGTTTTAATCGAAATCTGATGCTTGTCTTGTGATCCCATTGAAATTTGATCGAGATCTGATGACTAATTTTTAGTAATCTTTGATAACGAGTATTTATTTGAGTATTTTGCGTCTACCTACGTTATGTTACTTGTCGATGTAATTGAAGTCGATTTTTTTTCGTTTGCGAGCAAACACAATTATGTCTCAACAAGTGGGCCCTAAAAATGAACTAAACCAAAAAATCTTTAAAAATAATTTTTAATATAATTGTGTTTGCTTGCAAACGAAAAAAAAACTTAGGTAGACGAAAAAATTTTCAAATAATAAGTAGTTAACATAATTGTTAGTTTAATTGTTATTATTGTTATACAACCTATCTATCTACAAAACTATATATCTGGTTGTCGTTCGTTGTCGTATCGTTGTTGTTGTTGTTGGTAAAATTGCTTCATAGCAATAAGACCGCCTTAGCCCAGTCGAATTAGCTCAAAAACGGGTTTAGATTTACAAAAATTGGAAGCAGCAATTTTCCTTCGGAATTCGTTGGGGGGTGTCACTGGTAGTCTAATTTCTAAATTCAATTTTTACTTCTGTTCGATGTTTTGGCGTGCAATAAAGTATAGTATTACTATTTCTTTTTCAAATTTTTGTAAATATGATAAGCGAGGTATGCTGCGGGTAACAACTAGTATATCAAAAGTATTATATCGTATCAAAAGTATTATCCTACTTAGTAGGTATACCTATATTTATTATTCTTGGCTTTTTGTTTTGTAACTAAATGTAAATCAATATTGCAGTTAATAGTAATTTTCATTTACTTACCAATAAGTAATATTATTATTTCGTGTTTCACAATAAGTGAACTATCATTTCTCATTTTAGTGCAGACTGTAGTGCGTGTAAGACATATCGCATACAAAAACGTGAAAATGATTTATGTAAAGAGATTCTTTATAATGCTTCAGATAGTATTTTGGTTTGACTTTGGTTTTATCAGATATAAATCTACGTGTCATAAATTGATTGTTAAAATAAGTTTGGCTATCTTAACTACCGTCAAAGGAATAATTTGCTTAACTTTTTTGGGATTTGAATTAGGAAAATTTTACGTACTGTTTTATTCAGGTTTTATCTTGGAGTATTATGTGTATGTCGCCATATTACTGTTAACGCCTGAAAAAAAAACCTATGGTAAATTTCTAGAAAATTTACAATGGATAGATACAAAATTTAAAATGAACAAATGTACTAACTACTTCGACTTCAAAATACTAACATGGTGTATAGTTTCATTTTTGTTCAAGATTATATCTTCATGTACTTATTGTGTATTTTCAAATAAATGTCTGAAAGAAATTTACGTTCAAGGATTATTCGAAACTGTCCTTTTATCTCTAGACATACCACTCGCAGTACTTTGTTTTGTTTTCCATGCTACGTCTGTCAGGCTGGTAGCTTTAAGAAAATGTATAAAAAGTAATACACTGAAACCTAAACAAGCACAATTGATATATAAACATTTGATTGACTCCGTCGAAAATATTAAAAAGTCGTTTGATCCAATAGTAAGTATTGTGGACGACTAAAGTTTGAACATATGTTAGATGCAATAAATACAATTTTCTTTTTCTTTCTAGTTTATCGTGTCGATAGCAGTGAACTTAGCATATGTGATGGCTTTCATTTATTTTGGAATAAAACGAATGGAAACAGGAGTGGTAAAATTTTATTATTAGATACACTATTCTGTTTGCTTAAGTTCGAATACAATTTTAATTATAAAATGTGATTATGATAATTGGTTAAACAGCGTTGGAAAATTCATCTAAAATATAACCCCTAAGGTTGTAGATTTACGCAAGATCTAGCAAAATATTTATATTTATATCTTATATATATGGAGCAGCCCGACTGGGGTAGTACCTCGATCTTACAGAAGACCACAGCTAAATAATACTGTTTTCAATCAGTATAGTGTTTCTTTTGGTGAGTAAGGTGACCAGAGCTCCTGGGGGAGATTGGGGATAGGGTTGGCAGCATGTTTGCGATACTTCTAGTGTTGCAGGCGTCTATAAGCTACGGTAATCGCTTACCATGAGGTGAGCCGTACGCTAGCCGACCTTGTTACATATTAAAAAAAATGTCTTAAAACTTGTGTATTTGTTTTAATGTGGTAGTAAGCTCAGGATCTACTAATGTAAGACTTGAAATAATTTAATCAATAATTTATTTTCTGTGTTTTCCATATTATTTACGTTTTCTTGACAGGATAACATCTTTGACTACAAAAAGGACAGTTACTTTGGGTATACAAATGACTATATCACAGCTATAATTCTTTTAGCAGCGATTTTCTTGCCAGCAGTAAAAGCAGCATCATTATCAACAGAAGTTGAGAAAATAAAAGCTACCTTGGAGGATACGTTATTTTTTTACAACGGTTTGTATGACTTACAAAATTAAGTAAATAAAAATTGTAATTAAATTCGGAAACCAAACATAAAATATTGGTGTCACTACATTACCTATTTATGTCTACCTTGGCCACACCATTCAGCTGGGCCGAAACAACTTCGAGAAGGAAGCTGATAGGAGGATTCGGTTGGGCTGGGCGGCATTTGGCAGGCTTCGTCGAGTCTTCACTTCGAAAATTCCGCAATGCTTGAAAACAAAAGTCTTCGAGCAATGCGTCCTGCCTGTGTTGACATATGGAGCCGAGACGTGGACACTGACGAAGGGATTGGTCCACAAGTTTAAAGTCGCTCAACGTGCTATGGAACGGGCTATGCTTGGGGTTTCTCTCAAGGACAGAATAAGAAATGAGACTATCCGTGAGAGAACGAAAGTAACCGACATAGCCCACAGAACCAGCAAGTTGAAGTGGCAGTGGGCTGGTCATCTGTGTCGCAGGACCGATGGCCGTTGGAGCAGACGTGTCCTGGAGTGGAGACCGCGTATTGGCAAACGCAGTGTAGGACGCCCTCTGGCCCGCTGGACCGACGATCTACGTAAGATTGCTGGTGTAGGCTGGATGGGGATTGCGGAAAACCGGGATGTCTGGCGCGAGCTTGGGGAGGCCTATGTCCAGCAGTGGACTGCAACAGGCTGATATGATGATGATGATGATGATGATGACTACATTACCTACCTATATTAAACTAAGAAGAAGTAGTGTCATGTTGTATTCAGATGACGGAACATTTCGGGACTGAGGAGCAGTTTAAGACGCTTTGTTGAGTTAGTTATATGTATATCTAATCATGGAAAAGAATGGAGAGATACTTGAAATCTGATAAGGTATACCTACCTACTAAAGTATCTGATAAATTAAATGAGTTTCTACTGAACTCTCTACTACTACTACGGTGATAAAGTCACCGAAGTAAATACGAGGAGGATGATTTTCGTTATTATTACGCTTCAGCCTGTAATATCCACCTGTTGGGCATAGGCCTCTTTGCCCATGTAGGAGAAGGATCAGAGCTTAATCCACCACACTGCTCCAATGCGTGTTGGCGGATATATTCCCTACTATGAGTAACGATTGCTATCAGATGTACATGATAACAACCGGGACCGACGGCTTAACGTGCTCTCTGAGGCACGGTGGGAGACCCACAAGGACTGCACAAACATCCAGACCACGGCAAACATCTGTATGGCAAATATAAATGTTTATCATCTGCGGCCTCTGCGGGGATCGAACCCGCCACCGCCAGAGCAACAGCTGCAAACCAGTGCTGTAACCGTTGCGCCAACGCGCAGGCGTCATTATTTTTAGTTTTATTTTCTCTTACAGAATTCGTGGTTTAAGAACATGATAAGAAATATAGTCACAAGATTTTTTGATTATGTCCTTTTCTGTATTTGAGGATAACAATGATAAATATGAGTTTGTAAATTAATTCGTTATTAAGATTTTTAACTTCGTCGAATTTTATTTCCTCATTTTCTTTTTCAGATGAAATTCAAATAGAATATACGAAAAGATTATTAAGCTACATTACCACGCGCAATTTTAAGTTAACTGTGTACAAAGTATTGCCGTTAGATGCGACGTTCCCTTTCATTGTTCTTAATTTTTGTATCACATATTTAATTGTAATTCTACAACTTAATCACATTTACTAAAATAAATGTGTGTACGACGTAAATTCATCATGTGATTTTCTAGTAATGTCTATGTATGTTTAGCAATGTATGTTGGATAAAAAGAGTTGCAAATCAAATATACGGTTGGGTTGATTTTTATATTATTTTTATTTTACCTAGTTGTTTCGTAAGTTGTAACATGTTTTAACTGTGTGAATACTAATAACGTGTGCTTTGAAATTTTGTTTGATTTGCTTACGTATTGGATCTATAATTAAAAAAATCATAAGAGCTATTGACATACAGGAAAATATAAGTTTTATAAGAAGTAATGTGAAATGAAGTTAGATATTTAAATTAATTATAAAAAAATTGACTAAATAATAATAATAATAACTATGATCTTTAGTATTAATACTAATTCTTAATTCATATTTTAAGTTTATTTACTCCCTTTTACTGACTAATCAACAAAACGATTAATATTGATTTTGTATTATCGATGTCTGATTGATAGCATTATGATGAAAAAAGCGTGTGTGTCAGCTCCGACGCAGGACTGGAGTTTACTCCTTCAGATCGACTGTCTAAATAGGCACAAAAAGGCTTATTAGTCTAAGAAAAAGATCAATACCATATCAAATAAGGTAAATAAACGAATCAGATAACGCCATCTGTCGGCGTTTTTTTATTTCATTTCAACGGCATTTTCTGGCGTTATTAGAAAATGTCGTAACGCCATCTCCGATATCTATAAAAAACGTAACAAGGTCATTCGTTAAGTAGATTTTACTCATCATATTTTTTGATATCTGGGGGGTCTTATATGAAAATCGATTCTTTAGAAGTAAACTCCAAAAAATAAATTCAAATTTCTATGAAGAGAATCCCTTCTAATTTAATAGGGAGGAGACTGAATGATGTGTAAAAAATCTTCTGTCAGCCGTAGGTACATTTGTATTTGGCGCATAAAGTTCTAGCCTAACAGAAGGACTGCACAAACACCCAGACCACGGCAAACATAATTATGTATGGCCAATACAAATGTTTGTCACGTGCGGGCATCGAACCCGCAACCGCCAGCGCAACAGCCACAAACCAGTGCTGTGACCGTTGCGCCAACGCGTTGTTATATAATATTATGTTGTTATAACAACAACATCATCAAATATGTATATGTCATTAACCGAATTTTTGCACTAGTTTCCATGGATAGCTTTGATGCAATACTCAGGAAAAAGACCACATCATTGCTAAAAAGTGTGCGCGGCTGCAGTGACAGTTTGCTAAGTGAGATGGTGCAGAGAGTCGGGACTGTCCATTGATCGGCCATATGACATAAACATAAGTATTTAAATAAATCTAAGTTGTCTGAAGTAATCTATTTCTATTAATTATTTTTTAATTACATATTAATGGTCTCCATGCATATTCGATGGTTTTATTTTAAAACGTTGTCATGGAAATGATAGGTCTAACAACGTTTCTAGAACGCATTACTTAATTAATTACTTAAAAAGACATAAAGTATATTTCTGTAGTAAATGTCAAGTCACAAGTATCTAACGAATCAGAGGCAAGTATTTTATAACCAATAAGTCCTCTCTAGAGTTCTCTCGTCAACAGTCAATGAAAGTCAGTCAGGAAAACATCTCATATCTGGAAGCACCGTATCCCTCGTAGCATTAGATCCCATGCATATACATGGCAAAGAAAATGTTCTCTCCTATCATATACTTTTTATCTAACCTATCATAGCCCGACCTTCTTCTTTGCCTAATCCGTTTTTAACCGACTTTTTTTAAATTAAGATCTGACAAGTACTTTTAGAGTTATATCTAATAATGCGTATTTACTTGACTACTTTTTCGTCGACCTACGTTGTATTCTACCGCATAACTTTTTACTCGGTGTACCAATTTTAATGATTCTTACTTTAATCGAAAGCTAATACTTGTCATGTAGTCTTCGTGAAATTAGATCGAGATCTGATTACAACTTTTTGAGTAATCTTTAATAGCGCGTATTTACTTGACTATTTTTTCGTCTTATTACGTTGTATTACTTGTCGATGTAATTGAAGTCGGCTTTTTTTCGTTTGCAAGCAAACAAAATTATTACTTTAATTTCTCAGCCTTCTTCAATAAAGAGCATTATAAAATCGTCTATATTATGTTAATAACATTTGTTGATAACATCGCTTCTCCGGTAATATGTCTAACATTGTAAACAAGTGGAAGCAAGCTCAATTTATAATAATCTAAATAATACATATTTGTCATATATAATTATTGTGTCAACTACAATGTAAATACACTAAATAAATTACATTTACTTTTATTACTAGTAAGTAAATATAGTTTTGACTGAAACATTTATTTAAACTTAATACATATTCGTCACATATAATTATTGTGACAACTACAATGTAAAGACATTAAATAAATTGCATTTATTTTTATTAATTGAGAGTAAATATACTTTCGACTGAACCATTGATTAAAACTCGAAGTTTTATATACTTAAGGTAATTTTACTCGTTACAAGAAATTTATTTTTGAAACTCTCTTGTTAACTATCTGGATATTTTGGTATTAGTATTTTAAAAATTGTGGAGTAGTAGATAGTAGGATTTTCTCCTGTGTCGCGGGTCTGGAAAGACACAATACACAAACGCCCAGACCGCTACAATAATCTATATGACCAAAACCAATGTCTGTTGTGAGCAGGGATAGAACCCGCGACCGCCAGTGCAACAGCCTGTGCTGTGACCGCTGCGCCAACACGTCGTCAAACGAAACACTCAACTAGTTTTATTTTTTATTTTTGTGTTACCCACACATGAGGAAATTATAAACATTTTTTAAAATCATATCAAAATAAAACGAATTAAAGATAGCATGGTATCGTCTTTTGTCAAAAGAATTCATTGTAATATGAAATCTTTGAGTAGCGGGGTCTGTAAAGAACTCGCTTTAGACGGCGCCAAGGTTTGCTTAAAAACCAAAATCATCATATCAAGAATTTCGACGCGGCTTGATGTGGATCCATAGCTCAGTTGGCAGAGCGCTGACACGGCATGTCAGAAGGCGCGGGTTTAAATCCCGCTGGATCGAAAAAAATTTGATATGATTTTAAAAAATGTTTATGAAACATTCAACGTTGCTAATCTGATACAAGCAATGTGAAAAAGAAAGAAAAAGAATATCACATGAGGTATCGATCACGATTCAGCCTGTAATATCCCGCTGTTGGGCATACGCCTCTTCTCGATGTAGGAGAAGGATCGGAGCTTAATCCAACACGCTGCTCCAATGCGGGTTGGCGGATATATTCCCTACTATGAGTAAGGATCGCTATCAGGTGTACACGATAACAACCGGGACCAATTACGGCTTAACGTGCTCTCCGAGGCACAGTGAGGAGACCCACAAGGACTGCACAAACACCCAGACCACGGCAAACATCTATATGGGCAATACAAATGCTGTCGTGCAATTACGTATACATAAAGTTCTTTCATTCGATATTAATATAGGATGGAATTAATATTCTGTCATTTTGTTGCGACGGTCATTGTAAATTAACAGCAATATTGATTGTTTTTTATAATTTTCAGCTCAATTGATCACTGAGAAGTGAAACAACTTACGGATTTTATCGCGTAAAAGTTGTTTCATTTCAATGAATAAAATTCGCGTAAGCATTAAAAAACAACACTGAGAAGTGGGTCAAATTTAGTTCGTAAGAATGATTTAGTAAAGATTGTTCGTATATTAGTTAGTGAGCTTCATTGTATTATTTTTAAGAAACGTTCCGCTATTATATTTCAAAGTTCTTTAATAAGTAGTCGTCAAGTGAATTTAATTTACATTTTAATTTATAGACATTTATTCAACTTAATTTTTAACAATCTAGTTAAAAATCGTAATAAAAACTTAGGCGGTATAAACTTCGCCGGGTTAGTTAATTTTGAACAAAAATTCTTAAATTGACTTATTAATAATATACAAGACAATTAAACTCAAACCACGCTTTATTAAAGTTAATGAATAAAGTTTAATATACAGTCTTAGGCCTCATTTACGGAGATGCTAGGCGTCGTGCGTAGCGTGTGGCGTGGCGGAACGCACTAAATTCAAACGTAGGGCGTTGGATGAGTGCGTTTACGGAGAAGCGATTTTATACGCGTTCATTTTCATACATTTTGACACACGCGCGACGCTACGCCACACGCCACGCGCAACGCCCCGCGTTTCCGTAAATGAGGCCTTATTCTTAACAGTGATCGAAAAACTAGAGAGAGTGAAAGAGATAAAGAGTGTGACGGTGAAGTATTGATATATGATGTATGTAGAATTCAATCAGCCATCTAAATGAAAGTTAAGTAACTCTTATTTTTAGTTACCTCTGTCACTTGGTACTTGCCCAGGTGTCCCAGGGAGAACCCCAGAAGTAAGCAGGTATTCAAAGCACATGAGACACTACTGTGAGCCTAAGGTTTAATCTTTCAGGAAATAAGTTACGTCTTATCGCTCTGGGATCTTGCAATACTAACCTTTGTAACTGATGTTTTACAGCGGCGTTAAAAATATGTTTTACAAACTAAAAGTAGATTTAATAATCTTTACTATCTAAAAAAAACCATATTCCAAAAGTCATGGCCATTTTGTGAAATCGTAATAACTATATTACGATTTCACAAAATTTGTAGTCGAGAGTAGGCTTTTAAAGTAAGTTAGGCTTGCTTTATAGTTGCCACAATAGGTTAATCTTTCTAAAATATTATGAGGTATTAGGTTAATCTTTATAAAATATTCCTAAAGTTAAGGATAATAGGTTAATCTTTATAAAATATTTCTAATATATATATATGAAGATGTTTTATAAGATAACAGCAAAGAAATAAACAAAATATTCTGTACGTACTTACAATTTTTTTAATTATATAAATGCACTATTAAAAGGCAATTAACATTCTCTCACTAATTATCTCAATCATATTAAAACGTAATATTCTATGGACTTTAAAAACGTGTAGCTGGTTTTGAGGACAGACGCGACTTCGGTTGTTATTTTGATTTTTAACCATGTCTTTAAATGAAGTGATGTCTTTAGCTAAATTCAACACTATGTTAGTCGAGACGAAAAATGAAATACCAAAATATTTTATTACTTTCTTCTATTGTATTCACGCAATCTATTCCATGGATTTTGGATTTATTTCTTACAAATCAAAGAGGCACAAAATTGTTAAAAAAATAACTTCGATTACCATATCTTTTTTTATTTGTGCCTGCGGTTTTGCTATGATGATTGTTTATCAAAAAGTAGAAAAAAATTTCAAACCGTGGGTCGTTAAATGTTTGATTGAAAATTTGAGTCATGTAGTAATTCTTACGTTAACGCCTAGATCAAAGTCATTTTATACGTTCATCAAAAATTTACAATTGATAGATGCAAAATTTGCAGTAAATTTTAACAGTTACCGCTTATATATTCAAATCATAATATGTTGTTTTGTATCCTTTTTGACAAAGATATTGGCTGCTAGTGTTTTTTGTCTATTTTTTGATGATTATTACTGTCGCGATTTTATAGTGTCGAACTTTATGGTTATTATACCTTACATGTCATGAGACTATCCCCTTATTATGTTTTATTTCGTATTCCATGGGTCTCGTTTACGCTTAGTAATGTTACGAAATTTAATAAAAGAAAATAAATTTAAATCAACGTATTTACAACTTTTGTATAAACTATTAATCGAATGTACTGAAAATGCAAAAAAAGGTTTCGATCCTTTAGTGAGTTTATTTAAAATTAACAATATATAATGCATTCATAGTACAAGAATAACCACTAATCCTACGTTTATTATTTTAGTTTATCTTCAGTCTATTAACTACTTTTCCCTTTGTGATGCTTATGATTTATGAAGCTGTAAAGCAAGTAAAAGAAGAAACTGTAAGTTATATTGAGTTTTATTTATTTTCATATTTTATTGTACATTTGACTATATGATACACATTAAACATATTTTAAGACAGTTACATACTGTGAAGTACAATGAGGAGACTTATGGCTATTTAGCCATGCTTCCAGAAAACCCAAGTTTTTCAAATTTTCGAAACAGCGTTTCAAAGTTTTTCTTATCAAATTATCTTAAGTTGTGATATTAGCGCTACAATTTTAAAGAAATAAAGGAAGCTTTTGGCTGACGGTTTATTTTTTTCACGTTTGATTTTTAAATACGTGTCGTATGTGTGTTGCTTAAATCTCGACTCGGCTGCAAAACTCGCTAGCTAATTATCTCTATATATATAAAAATGAATCGCTGAATGTGTTGCTAAGCGCGAATCTCGAGAACAGCTGAACCGATTTCGCTAATTCTTTTTTTATAATGTTCCTTGAAGTACGAGGATGGTTATTACGGTGAGAAAAATTTAAAAAATTGTCTGATAAATTCTTAAAACAAAACTTTTCTATATTCCCATACAAAGATTCGTAATAATACTTTAAAAGTCAATTTGAAAAGTGTTAGTGGAGGGGTACCGGGAAGGATAAGTATAAAAATAATAATTAAAGAATCGACTGTTAGGCGGTACGAAGTTCGCCGGGTCAGCTAGTTTAAAATAATTCTGACACTTCATATTCCGAAGTAATCTTATCAAGCAATGTTTCTAAATTAGATACTATCGTAGTACATACACCGGATAACGGATGAACAACATGCTCGTACATTTATTTGAATTGTAATTATGATTTTAAAAATGTATTTTTTTTTTACATATTTTATATATTGGGGCACAGCAGGATATGTCTCACTCAAAATCTGCAACACCCCATTTGAGAAAGAACCTCAACCTTATAGAAGATCACAGCTAAATAGTACTGCTCACAAGTAGTGATGTGTTCCTGTGGTGAGTAAGGTGACCAGAGCTCCTGAGGAGGGTCAGGGTTAGGGTTGGCAACGTGCTTGCGACGTATCAGGTGGCTGTAGTGTGATTAATCTCCAATCCCCAACCTACATGGAGAAAGAGATCTATGCCCAACAGTACGATGTTACAGGCTATAGTTTTACTTATTATAGTGATTTAAAAAACATCTATACAAATATAGAATACAAAATAGATATCTATATAAATAAACATATTAATTAATAATAAATGTATATTTTAGGTGGACGCTGGCGGTTACTCACTAGTGCTGTTATCTTTACTCATGTGCGTATTGGCACTGTTTATACCACCCTTAGCAGCGGAATCTCTGTCGAGCGAAGTGGAAAAGATTAAAATAATCCTTCATAATAAGTTGTTTGAGGAGAAAAGTACGTATTTTATTTTAATCCTTAGTAAAATTGAAGAAAATATTTACGAGTTGTCAATAGTCCCATTTATTCCTATCTAGAGAGAAATATTTGTGGTTTATACAGATATATGTTTTCCGTGTTTGGTGTGTTTGTGTTTAGTGTATTTCCATCTCCTTAATTAGCGATGTTCCGGATATCCGTATCCACGGATATTTATTTATTTTTAAGTATCTATTAATTAAAAAAAAAAAAAATTCAGAGTATTTTTCATTTCTTAAAATTAAATATTTATCGAAAATGTTTTTTATTATCATATCAAAATTTTCGATCCAGCGGGATTCGAACCCGCACCTCCCGACAATCCGTGTCCGGTGCTCTAGCCGTCAAGCTATGGATCTATACCTCGCGGAATCGAAATTCTTAATATGATTTTATTCGGTTTTAAGCAACCGTGGTGCCATCCATAGCGAGTCCTTTACAGCACTTCACTATTCAAAGTTTCATATTACAATGAATTCTTTTGACAAGAGACGACACTAAGCTATTTTTAATTCGTATAATTTTTATTTTTGTGTTACCCACACATGAGGAAATTCGAAAATGTTTTTTATTATCATATCAAAATTTTCGATCCAGCGGGATTCGAACCCGCACCTCCCGACAATCCGTGTCCGGTGCTCGGAATCGCGGAAGCGGAATAAAAAACATTTTCGAATTTCCTCATGTGTGGGTAACACAAAACATAGAGAACACAGAGACCAGCTTTTTCTCTACAAAATAATTAATGGCTTGGTAGACTCTCAGTACCTTCTAAGAAGAGTATCGTTTAGGTGCCCCGGTTATGGCACACGTTCCCGGGCAACTTTCTCCAACTCTTTAGACAACCGATATAATGACGTCGACTTGTTCAGCAGTGGGTTCAATAGGTACAAATAATTATTGAAAGGGAAAAAAAACAACTAATCGAAGTTTGAGTTTATTTCACATGTAATTAATATAAAAACATTAGTTTTAGTTTTGGGTAATAAAAGTTAAAAATGAAAGTTAGAATAATAAAAGTTTAAGTAATTTAAAAAAAAATATTAAGTGATAAAAGTTAAAAATTGAAGTTGTTTAGGTTTATGTTTTAAGTAATAACTTAATGTTTTAAATATAAGTGGAAACTTAGCTGGCTTAAATATTCTTACTGTTTTTGTGATATAATTGTATTGATGTGTGGTGCTGTGTTACCCAAAAAAAAAAATGCCTATAAAAAGTAGGACGTTAAAACGTTGACTTAATCAAAAATCAAAATCAAAAATTTATTTATTTAAGTAGGCTTTAAAAGCACTTTTGTATTGTCATTTTAGAAATTATCTAAAAACATATCAAACTGAGGTAGGGCACAGCAGATATCCTGCTCAAAATCTGGAGCAGCCGGACTGGGGAAGTACCTCGACCTTACAGAAGATCACAGCTAAATAATACTGCTTTCGAGCAGTGTTGTGTTCCTGTGGTGAGTAAGGTGATCAGAGCTCCTGGGGGGGAATTGGGGGTAGGGTCGACAACGCGCTTGTCATGCTTGTCGTATTGCAGGCGATTTTATATTATAGGCTACGGTAATCGCTTACCATCAGGTGAGCCGTACGCTTGTTTGCCGATCTAGTTGTATAAAAAAAAAAGAATTATAATTATATTCATTTTAATTCTTTATAGTTAAATGTGAAGCTACTATCGATTCGGAATGTAAATCCTGCAGAGAAAGATAAGCCAAAACACTCCTCAGTTACTCTTTTTTTAAAAAACTGTGTTTTATTAAAAACATATTAAATACAGCTCCAGCGCAATTTATATATTTTTTTTTGTTACAGGTTCAGATGAAAATTTGTCTCAAGATATCCAACGGTTCATCAATTATATCGAAGATCGTCCGTTCAAGTTTAACATATTGAAGATAATTCCGATGGATGCGACTTTGCCTGTCAAGATATTCAATTTGTGCATTACATACTTCATTGTTATCCTTCAAGTGACACACTTATACTAAATTATTTAAGATAGTGTAGAAGCGAAATTTGTGTGACGTAATTAATAGATGGCTCCGTTATAGGTATTGGATTAAAAATAAGTAAATAAAAAAATTGCGTGAGTACAAAGTACATAACCATGTCAGAAGTGAAACTTCTTTGTCAAACTAATTAAAAAAAAAAACTTAAAAAAAAAACTAATTAAAAAAACGAATTTGAAATAAAAAAAAAACTAATTGAAAAAAAAAAAACAATATGCCAACGTCACGCGGTGTTCCCAGGCTGTCACCCATCCAAGTACTGAACGTCATGACGCTGCCGCGCTACCAGTAGCTCAAATTTTACCCCCATGCGCCTAAAGAAGTTTCACTTCAATAATTAGTCCAGTCTCAATGTAACCTTTAGGCCTCGATATATCTTAACTGTTTACCTGTCATATTGGAAGTAAATAAATTTTGTAATATGTTATAAATTATAGATGTAGTTATGCGTAGGCTTTTGTTTGCATATAAAATAAATTAGTATTTAGGAGTTTGCTGAAATTCTGTCTGGTAAAATAAGAGATTAGTTCGTATAACCAAAAATTGCTAAAAATTTTTTTTCGCACGACTGTTCCATGAAGGCTGATCGAGAAGGAGCTTTGCGAGCAGTCTGGTAGGTCTAGCGCACAAAGGTGAACCATAAATGTTGTAGACAAAGAGGTCATAAATTGTTGTAATGTAAGGATTGTACATGATTTTAGCCCTCTTTGTAAATACTATCAATTTCTACGTTAGCCGCGGGTACCTTCTAGTAGTCAAAGACTTAATTCCAATAATCTTTTAACACAATTTTTACGTAGTATTCAAATTACAATAACTTGCGATACGATATTCCCATTTAATGTTTTAAAATTTAAGTCACCTATATCTTTCGCGATGACGCGTTGACGCAACGGTCACGATCCCCGCACATGACAAACATTTGTATTGGCGGCCATGCAGATGAGTGCCGTGGTCTGGGTGTTTGTGCAGTCCTTGTGAGTCACCCCACCGTGCCTCGGAGAGCACGTTAAGTCGTCGCTCCCGGTTGTTATCATGTCCACATGATAGCGATTGTTTCTCATAGTGGGGGATATATCCGCCAACCCGCATTGGAGCAGCGTGGTGGATTAAGCTCTGATCCTTCTCCTACATGGAGAAAGAGGCCTATGCTCATCAGTTGGATATTACAGGCTGAAGCGTATCTACCGTGGTTAAGTATGTCTGTATGTAGGCATTGATGGTTCTAAGCAATTAGCTTAACCTCACGATAATACCTGTTGCTGACGAGACAATGTATAATCTTTTAGGTTTCGTAAGAAGATCAAGGTCATTCGACCAACACAAAATTGAATTAAAATCACCTTGTAGATGGGTCATCGCTTTTGGATGTTATGATGAATGAAATTCAAACTACGATGTCTTCTTAATAAACTAAAAATTAGGCTGACTCTTAAGGTTTACTCCTTAAGAATCCATTTTAAATCGGTACGAAAAAAATATGATGAGTAAAATTTACTGAGCGAATGACCTCGTTACGTTTCTCGTAACGCCATTTATCGGAATCCAACAGGATAAGCAAGCAGTTCTATGCCCAGGGCAGAAACCAGACTGGAAAGGACTGAGGATATTATTGTCGTGTAGGTAGTGCATTAGTTCTTTATGAACGATTCGTTCAAGAACCTTGGACAAGAATGGTAGCATGAAAATTGGTCTATAATGAGTATCTAAGGAAGGGTTGGAAAGCTTAGGAATAGGGATGACTCAGAAAAAGTATTAGAAGAAAGAGAATGATTGAAAATATCGCAGAGGATAGGAAGAACTGTATTTATCGACAAAATGATCATTTTTGAAAGTTACTTAGGGTATGACCTTTGTTTCATGACTAACCTCGTGCGGTTTCCAAAATTTCCGGGGTTTCCATACTTTTTCCTCACCCGGTATAATTTGCAATAATAATAATTGTGTATACTCGCAAACGAAAAAGAAAACCAATTTCAATTACGTCAAGATGTAATACAATGTAAGTAGTATTTGAAATAACTCGAAAAATACTTGCTTGATCCCAATTAAATTTAAATGGCACCACATGACACGCACCACCTTTCGATTAAAAAAAAAGTCTGTGTGTCAGCTCCGACGCACGACTGGAGTTTAATTCCTCAGATCGACTGCCTAAATAGGTACAAAAAGGCTTACAAGTCTAAGAAAAAGATTAATACCATATCAAATGGTAAATAAACTAATCAAATTACGCCATCTATCGATCGAACGATGCCGTTAATAGAAAAGAAAACAATCAGAAACAAAGAAAACGTCGTCGATAGACGATAGACGACGACGTTTTCTTTGTTTCTGATAGATGTCGTTGGAGCAACATAAAAAAAACGTAACGAGGTCATTCGTTCAATAGATTTTACACCTCATATTTTTTTCATACCGGGGGCCTTATATGAAAATCGATTCTTAAGAAGTAAACTCCAAAACCTCTCTCCTCCTTTTAGACAACCTTTAGATAACATCATCCTTTTTGGGAAGTCGGTTAAAATACTTTTAAGCGTATATAATTATTGTTCCACAATAGTTTAATTAATCATTCAGCCTTTTACATGTAATTATTGTTTGTCTAAATTGAAATGATTGCTCTTTCATTATTGATGTTTGGTTCTTTAAATATTAAAGTAATTTATGAAAGTGTAGTCCCTTGTGTTCTTACAAAATAATGAAAAACTGACATTAATCGTTCATTACTTGGTAAAATAACCAATAGCTATCAAGTGTCATTTGCAGAACAAAATTTCTTTATTTGAACAAAAATGAAAAATTTTCGAACAACAAAAGAAAAATTAAATAATGCCGACGTTCAATTAAGAAGACATAAAATAATAAACGTGAAACCGAAACAGTTAACAATATTTAAATACAAATCTACATCGAAAACTCTTAAAATATTCTTTATAATCCTACAAACGATATTTTCATACGATTTTGGATTTATTACATACAAATCCAAGCGTCAAAGGCAAATTATTATTATAAGATCGACTATTTTACAACTTATATTGGAAATATGTTGTGTTGTGTTTCTTTCGACACAAAGCCTCAGCTGGTATAGGGTAATATGGTTTACAATGCATCTATTTCAAATGAACGCATTTATAGTCATACTATTGATGATACCTGAACAAAATAATTTCCATAAATTCTTGGAACATTTACTTTGGATGGATTCAGAATTAAATGCAAACTGTGCATCTTACTATGTAGACTTTAAAATCTTGTTATTCTGTTTATTATCATTTGCATCTAGAAGTTTGGTATTAGCTACTTATTTCTCGCATTCTATTTCATCTTTAAATATCTATGTAGCACCTTTGACTACTTTACTTAGTGCATCAGCAGACATACCTCTTATAATATATTTTTTTGTTTTCTACGCTACTCGTATAAGATTAGTAGCGTTGACAAAGTTTATAAGTGAAGAAACATCTAATGTGCAAGACGCGCATATTTTATATAAGTCTTTAATCGATCGTGTTGAAAATTTGAAACGGTCATTTAATATCATCGTAAGTATTATAAAAAACCAACGTCTCATAATTTACAGGTTGAATTTAAAACACTTGAGAAAATCAAGGAAATCGTAATTTATAAAGCGTCTGTTGCGCTGGCGGTTGCGGGTTCGATCCCCGTACATGACAAACATTTGTATTGATCATACAGATGTACTTCAGAAAACCTTAGTGGATATTTACTAGACCGTGGTTTGGATTTGGGCACCTGTTTAGCAATGATAACTTTCAGAACTTTATAAAATGTGTAACAATATCATTAAAGCAACCATAACTCGACAATTCCTTCGTTCCAAGAAATAGTAATATTCAGATAACTTGTAATCTTGTCATCAAAGGATTCAAGCATTTCCTGAAAGTCAATTTCAACGGAAAATTCAATAGGAGGTGTAATGGATCTATCCTGGATAGAGGGTACTTGCTTTCCCTCCATTGATAGATTACCAAAGAACTCATTATTGCATCCAACATGCGGTTTTTATTATTTGCACAACAATTATACTGTGTAAGAGCGCTTGACGACGATAACGATCAGTAATCATATTATTCAACAAACTATTCGTTGTTACCGGTTTCAGTGCAGAGCCAGTCACCCTGTTCTAACATAGAACACCAAAGTTAAAATCCCCAAGAACGATTATATTGAAGGAGCTAAGTTTTTCAATTACTCGATTTGTATTTAAAATGAAGTGTTCCAAAATATGCTTTCGTACAGAGGGAGGAATATAGATAATACAGATAATCATTTTGACCATTGCTATTCAGTAGTTCTCGTTTAACTCATTGACTTTATCAAGAAAGTACCGGAAAAAGATCAATAATACGCAAACTGTTTGTTTTTCATCCATTTTACCACCTTCAAAGTATGTTCCTTCAGAAACGATACACTTACGATAACGAATAATCCAATCATCAAAACATTTTTAAACGCTGTTTTAAACGCTCGCCGCGACTTTTCCTTTATATCTTCTACCGATTAAAAACGGGTGCCACGAAGTGGTAATTTCAGTTTAGGAAAAAAAAGAAGTCGGTTAGATCTGGTGAATATGGTGATTGCTTGATGGTATTTGTTGATTGTTTTGTGTAGAGGTTTTCGTCAATTTTGCTCTCTTAAACGCCGCATAACGCTGAAATAATATTCTTTTTTTACCGTTTGACCTTCCGGCAAGAATTCCGAGTGCACAACAGCGCGATAGTCAAAGAAAACACTCAACATGACTTTGAATTTTGAACGAGTTTGGCGTGGTTTTGTCGGTTTCGATTTAGTTGGAAGGCGCCACTCCGAAGCTTGTTGACTAGTTTGCAAGTCAAACTCGTTAACCCACGTCTCGTCACCAGTAAGAACGCGTTTCATGAATGTTGGGTCGGAATTGACTCGTTCTAGCATGTCCTTAGGGACTCTCATGCGATTGAGTTTTTTAAGAAAATTCGAGTCTTCTTCGATTAGCCGAGCGGCAATAAGTTTCATACCCAAATGATTAGTTAAAATAGTACGGATCGACTCGTGACAGAAAGTTTGGGGGCTATCTCTCTCAAAGTTGAATGAGGATTTTCAGTCAACTTCAGTTGTAGACGTTGATGGCCTACCAGAGCGAGGCAAATATTCCATCACATCTCGACTACTTTTGCACGCTTTGTAATACTCATAAGCACGAGTTTTTGATAAAGTAAATTCACCGTAAGCCTTCTGTAACATTTTCATTGACTCCGAACACGAAATTCCATTAGCGATGCAAAATAATTTTGAATTTTGAATTTTTAAACTCTTTGTTCGATGTTTTTGGCCATTATGAAATTCGCAATACACACTAGATAAATTATGATATAACTAAAAACAGCACTGTATTTAATATAAATACAAGTGCAACTCAAACTGCGCGCCATAATGGAAAACAGTTGTTCCAATCTAACAACGACAACAAAAACAAATGATCCATTCCCGATATTTTTTTCACTGAATGTATATCCATATATGATATGGTCATAGTTCAGTTAGTCAAAAAAAAAAAAAAAATTAACTTAGAACGCGAATCTAGTCCTGACTACTTTCTGTTAATATATTGAATAATTAAATTTTTTTCAGTTTTTCCTGACTTTACTTACAAATGTGCCTGATATTATGTTTAATATTTATGAAGTTATTACAGGCCTAAAAGCTGAAAATGTAAGTGTTTAAAGATAAATTGTAATTGTAAGTCTTTTGATTTAAATATTTAAGTTTTGAATCGTATTAATAATAATCGTATTTATTGGCTATTTATTAAGTAGGTAACTGTGTTATACATCGAATTTACCGACTTTGCATGATGTAAATCATTATTAAGCTGAAAATTTTTAAAATCATTATTACAGTTTAAGTCAGTAAATCTCAATTTCAGTAATCAGAGGTGGCTAAATATATCTTAATGATGTGTAATATACATGTTTTTAACACTTATTTTGTGTTTTAACCTTTGGCTACTGAATGAGCTGAATGGGGTTTTGCTTCAAGCTTATCTTAAAATCATGATAACTTTTGCTGCGACCTAGGGTTACCGCTCTCTTGCTGGTATATCACGCCACTTTATGTTCTTCTCTATCATCAGGAGATTTAGTTTCAGAGAAGTTAAACAAAAAAAGCGTTTTCAATATTAAACATTTTGCACTATTTGTTACCTGTGACTTTAAGCAATTCTAGTATTCAATAAGTCCATCTCACTTGTAAGTTATACTAAGTGGAGGTGAGAAAAAGGTAGTATTTTTAATTTTTACACATATTGCACTATTCTTATGGTTTACCGACTTCAAGAATTACTAGCTTTTAAAAATAATCAGTTCATTTCTACTTCTGCTTAAGCAGGCTCACTAAAATGAGGTGAGAAAAACGTAGTATGTTTTAAATCTCAATTTAAACGTCATACTATCTGTTATATATGCTCACTAATACCACACTAGTAGATATTTAAAAATAGTATTTGATTGAATAAAATTATGTATAAGGATTCTGTTGAAGTAGAGCACAGTAGGGAAGTTATTGCTCGAGATATGGAGCAGCTCGACTGTTCTCATGTAGTGTTGTATTCCTTTGTGATAAGTAATGTAAGTCTTATCACATAGGAATGAAGGACGTAAGGTAGTCAGAACCCCTGGGGAGGGTCACAGGTAGGGCCGGCAATGCGCTTACCATCTGGGCCGTACCTAAACTTGTTTGCCACCCTAGTCGTTAAAAAAAATTATATCACATTCACCTCACTCATGAAGCAAAGTTTTTTGGTATATTTTTGGCTAACAAATTGAGCGGATTTTTCATATGCAATTTATCAATAAAAATGACAAAAAAAACAAGCGTTTTCAGAGCTGTTACATATAAATATAGGTTTTTGTGCCATCAAATATAGTTGAGATATCTTTTTTTATGTTTTCGCAAATACTAAAATACTATTATATATAAGGTATAATTATAAAGGAAGTTTTTAAAACTTATTTTTGTATTCTGTACAGATGGTCTTTGGGGAATATTCAAGCCAAACAATGTGGTCTGTCTTTTTTGCCATAAAGATTTTCGCAACAGCTTTTGCAGCAGACTCCTTGTCGAATCAAGTTGAAAGCATGAAAATTATTTTGCACGATAAGTTAATTCTAGAAAATGGTTCGTATGAGTGATTTTCATTTTTTTTGTTAAATTTTTAGATTAAATTTTTATATTTATAAAAAAAATTGGAAGTCAAGAATACAATACAAGTAGACCAAGGCAAATATTTATTAAATTGTAGGTCTAATGTCCTAGGGTTTTGCTTTAAGAGAGTCGCAAATTTATACTTATATATTTTTTAGAACTACGTTAATTTTTTCATCATAAAAATATTGTTGTCTATTGTAAAATGGATTTTTACAAATACAATAAAATCTTTTCAGATAAAACTCGAGTGCAAGATGTTAACAAATTCATCAGTTATATAGAAGCTCGCCCTTTTAAGTTCCGAGTGCTCGGCATCATTCGTTTGGATGCGACTTTTCCCTTCGTGATGCTTAATTTGTGCACTACATACATGATTGTGATGTTACAACTGCTACGTATATTTTAATTTTATATACGTTGCCATTATACACCACAGAAAATTACATCATTTTTTGAATTTTTACTGCACTGGTCCAATGTCATAAGTTGAATCACATATTTTTAGAGGCGAATTCTGATAAGGTAACTAACCGTCTAGTGTGTTGCGTGTATTTCCTACACACGGAAACGATATCTGTGAGTGAATATGATATTTTCACGGACGGACACCTAAAGCCGTTCAACTTTAAACATTATGAGCTGATTTATCAAATGCTAGTATAACTTAGCTGTTGACTGAAGTGAAGGACGCTCTTAAAGAGGGGGACGAAAGGCGTCGAACTGACGTCACATGAAAATTGAACGTTCCGTCGTGCTACAGTTGAGTGTTTATATTTATATTTGACGTATAAAGTTATTAAATAACTATCATATGCACGTCACTACATATATGTATATTATAATTAGACATATCTGCAGCGATAGAATATTTATGTATAGCTTTGACCAGCACTTTTGGTTATATTTTTTAAGAATTTCGTACGCTATTCAGCTCAGATAAAAATGTCAACGATTTATATAAGTATTATTAGTCTCACTTGTTTGATTAGATATAACATTGTTAAGAAAGTATATTATATAAATGTGATTGCAATGATTTTAATAAAAGATTGTCTGTACTAATTTAGAAATATTTTTATTTTTGAATCCGATCAATATTATTATGTATTCTGTGTGGTTACGGCAGTAAAATAAAGCTACCTCCTCTATTCCCGTGGTTATCGTAAGAGGCGACTAAGGGATAATACAGTTCCACTACCACCTTGGAACTTATAAAGCCGACCGATGCACAGTCTAATATGGCTAAACAAAGGCATATCATAAATCAGTTTTACCAATTATAGAAATAGGCTACTTTATTAATTTTATTTAATAGTTCGATAGTCAGACTTTAATATTATGTAAGAATTAATTATGTTTTAGGTGCAAATAAATTGTTTTACATGAAGTAATGTTAACAGTTTTTACTAATGAGAAAATTCAACTTCTTTATTTACACTACTACTTACTAGAGGACGCTCCACAACTGATGCCGGTGTAGAGCTTTTTACTTCGATAGTCAATGCTTGGGAGGAGTCACGTGATGCTTTAGGTGTATTCTGTGATTTATCCAAGGCATTTGACTGTGTTCATCATGACACATTAATCAGGAAACTCAGTCACTAGGGAGTCATTCCATGTCAAACCAACAAGGCACTCAACCTGACCCTTTCAGATTTGGCTGAAACTTTGTTTATTTATACTCTCTGACATCCTAAACTCAAATATAGTTTTCAAAAAATTTAATCACTGATAGTTTTTTAGTTATAAATTTTTGAAAATCACAAAATCCGCGTTTTTTGACGTTCACTAAAATCTAAAATCTGCAATAACTTTGGTTCTTTTAGAGATAGAGAGCTGAATGATAACTCACTTTAAAGAGGGTTTAATGGGCTTTAATGTGATATCCAATTTGAACACATTTATGTACAAAATATTTTTTGAGTGAAACTCAAAAATCGTTTTTGAAAAATCTTTGTGTTGGTGTTTTTTAATCTTTTTCAAATTTATATATGTTTTTATGTATAATTTTGTGAGTACATCATAAAAATTTCAGAGTGGGACCATGATGGGATCAGGAGATATGTTAAAAATACATCACTGAAATATCACATTTTTTTTATTTCAATTTAATTTGAATAATTTAAGTTATGCAGGCCTAATTCTTATGTTTTAAATATAAAAATAATGTATTTTAAATATATTACACTTTATATTAACTGAAAAGTAATACAATGTAGGTAGACGAAAAAATATTCAAGTAATTACGCGTTATCAACGTTTACTCAAAAAGTTCTAATCAGATCTTGATGAAATTTAAATGTGACCACATGATAAACATTAACTTTCGAATAAATCAAAAATCATCAAAATTGGTACACCCAGTAAAAAGTTATACGGTATAATACAACGCAGGTCGACGAAAAAATAGTCAAGTAAAAACGTATCATTAGATGTAACTCGAAAAGTACTTCTTAGATCTCAAATAAATTTAAATGGGACCAAATGACACGCTCCACCTTTCTATTAAAACATTTGTTATCGAAATCGGTTCACCCAGTCAATTTCTGAAGTAACATACATTAAAAAAAATACAATCGAATTGAGAACCTCCTCCTTTTTTTGGAAGTCGGTTAAAAATAAAAATAAAACTGTTTTTTCATTTCCAAAGTTATGTTTCATATAGCCTATGTATCAGAACCAGGCTATTAGCACTGAAAATTTTGTGAAAGGTACTTCAGTGATGTATTTTTAACATATCTCCTGATCCCATCATGGTCCCATTCTGAAATTTTTGTGGTGTACTCACAAAATTACACATAAAAACATGTATAAATTTGAAAAAAATTAAAAAACACCAACACAAAGATTTTTTAAAAACAATTTTTGAGTTTCACTCAAAAAATATTTTGTACATTAATGTGTTCAAGTTGGATATCACATTAAAGCCCATTAAACCCTCTTTAAAATGAGCTATTACTCAGTACTCTATATCTAATAGAACCAAAGTTATTGCAGATTTTAGATTTTAGTGCACGTCAAAAAACGCGGATTTTGTGATTTTCAAAAATTTATAACTAAAAAACTATCAGAGATTAAATTTTTTGAAAACTATATTTGAGTTCAGGATGTCAGAGAGTATAAATAAACAAAGTTTCAGCCAAAACTGAAAGGGTCAGGTTGCAAACATTTTTTTATTGGTTGATTTGACATGGAATGACTCTATGGTATTAAAAATACCGCACTAAAACTTCTGAGTTCTTATCTTAGTGATAGAACTCAGAGGGTTGAAGTAGATGGTACCAAGTCATCTGGGTCTCGTATACAGATGGGGGTCCCACAAGGCTCAATTCTTGGTCCTTTTTTATTTTTAATATATATTAACGACCTACCATATTTAATAGAGAAGAGGCATGAGATTGTATTGTTTGCTGATGATACTTCATTAATATTTAAATTGCGTAGACAAGAAACAAACTATGACGATGTAAACAATGCTCTCTCTGAATTGGTTCATTGGTTTAGCGTAAATAACTTGCTTCTCAATAGTAAAAAAACGAATTGTATTAAATTTTCTGCTCCAAATGTAAAACAGGTTGATATGCAACCAGAACTCAATGGTGATAAACTCAACTTAATTAACTCAACTGTTTTCCTTGGAATCACCATTGATTCAAAGTTACAGTGGGGACCCCATATCTGTAAATTGGCGGATAGACTGAGTTCTGCAGCATACGCGGTGAAAAGAATACGATTATTAACGGACATCGATACAGCCCGATTAGTTTATTTTAGCTACTTCCATAGCATAATGTCCTATGGCATTTTGGTATGGGGCAATGCGGCTGATATTAGCGTCATTTTTATTCTGCAGAAAAGGGCTATCCGTTATATTTATAAAATGGGATGCAAGGAGTCTCTGAGAGAGAAGTTTAAAGAGATCAACATCCTGACCTTTGCATCGCAGTATATTTATGAAAATATAATGTACATACGGAAGAATAGGCATTTGTTTGTTAGTCGTAGTGATCGAAATGCCTCAAATGATGTAAAGCTCAGGAACGACCACAAATTAATTTTTCCTAAATGCCGGCTCAAAAAGAAAAGTAGTTCCTTTATAGGAATGTCTATCTTAATATATAATAAGATTCCGGCTGCGCTTCAATCTTTGCCTTTACTGAAGTTTAAAAAAATTATAAAGCGAGCATTATGCAATAAGGCCTATTATACAATTAATGAATACCTTAATGATGAAAAGGCATGGGATTGAATAAAGCTCGACCAGGCTATGTCTATGACCCGCCTTGTATATTAGATAGTTACAAACATTGTGAGCAGGTGGCATGGGATGGTCTCGGCACGCACGATTGGCTGTCTCGTGTTTGTCCTGATCATTTCATGGTCCATTACTGCGTTTTTATCTTGTATCTCTCTTTGAATTTTTTAAAAGAGTACCGAGAGTTTTTTTTCCGCCGGCTTTTTTTCTCTCGGCCTACACTAATAGGGACGTTACTTATTGTAATATTTAATAAAGCCGAGGATAAAGTAGATAGGTAATGTCTACCGAGACATTAGTAATTTAATATTTTGACTAAGTTAAGGTTGCTTATAACACTGGGCACATTACGTAAGTTTGTAATGTACCTAATGTTATGATATACATTTTATTTTTTATTTTATTGTTTGATTGTTTGCTGCCTTAACTTTCTATTGCATTGTGTAGTTTTTTTTTGTAAATGATTTATTTATTTATTTTTTTTTATTTTGACTTTCGTTAAGTGTGTGTAAAATACCACCTTATGACGAAATAAATATTTTTGATTTTTGATTTTGATTTTGATTTTTACAATTTTCAAAAAGGTATAGTTAAAAATCTTGAAGAGTAAAGTATTGAGTATTGTATATTTTTGAAAAGCTAATTTTTAGAAGATTCGTAAAAAATATTGTATTAAATTTTTTTTCAATGGATTATGTATGTTTTTACGATGAAACAACACATGGAAGAAATATCTGAACTTCGTCGAAGCTTTTAGCACTTGGCGACGTATGGCGATGCTTTGATATTATTGTTTATTTATAGTTTAAGTACTCTTGAAAAACAAATCAAAAAATTAGCTGCTAGTTTTTGATTATTACGAAGATATAATATGAAAAAATGTAATACGAGTCTGGGAACGGCAATCGATATCAATTGTGTTTTTCTATTTTATTTTTATTTTTTAACCGAGTTCCAAAAAAGGAGGAGGTTCTCAATTCGACTGTTTTTTTTTAAATGTATGTTAGCTCAGAACTTTTGACTGGGTTGACCGATTTCGATCAATTTTGTTTTAATTGAAAGGTGTTGCGTGTCATGTGGTCCCATTTTAATTTAATTAAGATCTGACAAGCACTTTTAGAGCTATATCTAATAATGCGTATTTACTTGACTACTTTTTCGCCGACCTACGGTGTATTAAACCGCATGACTTTGAGAGTTACTCAAACACTTCAAATGTCTTCTATATGCTGATGACGAAGTATTACTTGCGTCCTCGGCCGAGGAGTTGCAGCAGATGGTAACTGCTAGGAGTGGAGCTTTTGTTAGAAAGGGAATGAAGATGAATGTAAAGAAGACGAAAGTGATGGTGTTTGAAAGAAATCAGGCAGTGACAGAGTGCAAAATCGTCATTGGAGATGAACAAATTGAACAGGTTAATGAGTTTGTGTATCTGGGTTCAAAGTTTACAAGAGATGGAAAGTGTGAGAGTGATATTGAAAGAAGAGTGAATGCAGGAGACATGGTAAATGGAGCTTTGCACTCTTTTATGAGCAGTTGGAAGGTGTCTAACAAGGCTCGTTTGGCTGTGCATAGGGGGGTGTTGGTTCCGACACTCATGCATGGAAGTGAAAGTTGGGTATGGCAGAAGAAACATGAAAGCAGAATAAATGCAGTTGATATGAGAGCGTTAAGAAGTATGATAGGAGTTAAACTGAGTGACAGGATAAGAAATAGTGAGATAAGGAACGTTGTGGTCTGAAAGAAGATGTAGGGACAAAAATGGAGAAGGGTATGCTGAGATGGTTTGGCCATGTCGAGATAATGAATGAAGAACGATTGACGAAAAAAGTGTATAAGGCAAGTGTGAATGGAAGTGTTGGAAGAGGTAGACCTAGGCGGACGTTCCAAGACCAGATCAGTGAAGTCGTGAAAAAAAGGCCAGGTCAAGAGTACCCTAAACCGAAGAGCATGTATGAAAGGAATAATGAAAGTGGACGAAGCGAAACAAGTATGTAAGGATCGTAGCAAGTGGAAAGAAGTGGTCTCTGCCTACCCCTACGGGAGAGAAGCGTGATTACCTATATGTAGGTATGTATTTTTATTTTGACCAGTACGTTGATATTTTAAATAAAAAAATTACAGTGTGTTTGAAACATAAAAAGGTAAGTTTTGCACCAAATTTTGTAAAAAAAAATTTTCTAGTAAAAGATAAAAATAAAAAACGAAAAACTGGGTTTTTTTACTTTTTCACATGAATTTTGAAGTTATGCGAAAAAAGTGTGAATACAAAAGTTGTATTTTACTTTTTAGTACCTACAACTTTGACCTTAAACTTTTTTCAATAGGACTTGTAGTTTAGCTGGAAATCGAGATTAACCTGTTCTTACCCTTAAACCCCCCTCCCTACCACTTCCCGATCTCAGATTGCCCGTAATTTATTTTTGCTTTTATTTTCATTGTATTATCTTACTTTTCCAATGGGTTTCATCCTACTATAATTTTTTCACTTTTTACAATTTTCAAATGCTAAAAGTAATGGTCTAATTTATTATATCTATACATATATTGATAATTAACCATTCATAATTATTATTCAATATCAGTCTTCTTTATTGTATAACTAGTTTTAAGAATGCCATTTTAACGGATTGTAACTTTTATTTATTTAAAAAAAAAAGAACGCGTGAACCCAGAGCAACGGAACTTCATTGATATGAATCTGCATAATAATATATTACTTTATTTTAAAACAAAATTTGATAGTTCTATCTATAATATTTACGAAGTTATGGATTTTTGATCCGAAAAGGACCCAAATATTCCACTGTGCGATGGCGTGATAACCACTGCTGGCTTTGAAATACACAGGCCAGCACAAGGCCAGTACAAGACTGGCAGCAGTGTCATCGGTGCGACTAAGCCAGCCCTGCGGTCACCAACCTGCCTGCCCAGCGTGGTGAATCAAGTCAATGGGGCCCTGTCCTCCCTTATGCACAACCGAAATTTGTCAAACAAGGCAAGGTTGGCGATTCATGAGGGGGTGCTCATACCCACATTGACTTATGGAAGTGAATGTTGGGTTTGGAAGAAGAAGAATGAAAGTAGATTGAATGCGGGAGAAATGCGCTCTTTGCATAATATGTGTGGCTTAAGACTGGTTGATAGAGTAAGAAATAGTGTGATAAGGAAAAAATGTGGCTTAAAAGAAGATGTTGTTATGAAAGTAAGAAAGGGGATGCTGCGTTGGTTTGGACATATTGAAAGGATGAGTGAGAGTAGGGTTACAAAAGGTATTTACAAAAGTAAATTGGCGAGCGTTGTTCAGAAAGGCCGTCCAAGAAGGACTTTCGAGGATCAATTCCGAGAAGTCTTGGAAATCGGCCAAGTAAGAAGTACACACAATCGCCGACAGTTATGAGAAGATGTATGTGAGGTGTAGATGAGGCACGAGAGGTTTGTTGGGATCGTGGCAGGTGGAGGGACTTAATCTCTGCCTACCCCTCTGGGATACAGGCGTGAACTTATGTATGAATGTAAAAAAAGGAAATTGAAGATTAAAAAATTAATTTTGGAGTTTTACCGCAGAATACATGTAAATGTTTGTTGTAAAAAAATATAAACAAAATTTTTTTCTCTATAATGGTCGGATAAATTGTGCTGTATTTCAAAAGATGGTTGAAACGAACGAATAAGCGGAATTAATAGACGGTTTGATACATTGCAAACAAGTCTTTACAAAATCACAAATTTTCTTCGTTAAAGTTAACTTATTCAATTGGTTGAGAAGTATAGTATACCTTCTTGTAGTGTCGATTTTCATCATTAAAATTAAATAACATGTCGTGCAAAATAGCTTTAATTTTATCAAACTCAGTTGATAAAGACTCAGCAGCAATCATTGGCGCGACTATTGCTGTGCGACAGTGTTACATTTATCACAGGTGTTGTGATAAATGTAACACTGTCAGCTATACTATATTCAATAGTATTTGGCTGTGAAACAGTAAAGACGCACACTGTGACATAATATATTTATTTTTAAAAAAAATATTGCGATGTTTTCTATAAAGCTAAACTTTGAGCAAATTATAGTAATACAGACTAAAGTCACGTATCTAACAGTAATCTTCTTATCGTTTCATAAATGGTTGTCATCATACAATTTATGTTTACTAATAATGTCGTCATGATCTAAAACATGAACTGGATTAGACATAGGTTCATCAACTACCACTACTAAATGTTTATTTATCGAAATTTTATGTACTAAAAATCCTCCCGCAGGATGGTCACTCAACATACAATGGAACTGGCTATGTTTGGGGTCTCACTAAAAGATACGGTTAGAAATGAAACTATCCACGAGAGCGAAGCCGACCGATGGCGGGATAACCATCCATGCTGGCTTTGAAGTACACAGGCCGAAGATGGGCAGCAGCGTCTTCGGTGCGACAAAGCCAGCACTGCGGTCACCAACCCGCCTGCCCAGCGTGGTGACTATGGGTAAAACACATGAGTTCGCGCCATTATTGGCGCGAACTTGTGGAGGCCTATGTCCAGCAGTGGACTGCGATAGGCTGAAATGATAATGATGATGATGACGAGAGCGAAAGTAACTGACTGACACAACCCACAGAATTTGCAATTTAAAGTGGCAGTTTGCTGATCACTTGGGCCGTAGAACCGATGGCCGCCGGAGCAGACGTGTGTGTGGTGACTGCGTATTGTAAAACGCAGTGAAGGACGGCCCCCGTCCTGCTAGACTGACAATCTACGTGGTGATACGTACCAGTGGTGGCTGGATGAGGATTCCGAAAAATCGGGATATCTGGCGCGAACTTGGGGAGGCCTATGTCCAGCAGTGCACTGTGATAAGCTGTAGTAATTAGAGATAGCTCATAAAGTACTTATCAGATCTCGATTGAATTTAAATGTTACCACATGACAAGCACCAGCTTTTTATTAAAAAATAATCATCAAAATCGGTACACCCAGTAAAATTTTATAAAGTAACATACATGAAAATTACATCGTCCAAATTAACAAAAATGCCTATAAAATAAAACTAATCAAACTAAATCAAATTTTTATGGGACCAAAAAGCAAATATTTCGTATCCAAAAAAAGTAAACCAAGTAAATCGGATTGGAAGTCTCGATGTAATCGGTGTACATGTATAAAAAATACCAAATTGAGCCAAATTGAGAATCTCCATTTTTTTTATAGCCAGTTAAAAATTGGTATGCAAGCTGTACACACACTACATAATTATAACAATAATAATTATGTTTACTCACAAACGAAGAAAAAAAACGACTTCAATTATCGATATAACTGAAGTCGTTTTTTTTCGTTATTAATTGTTTTGTCTTTTTTTTCGTTGTTGTTGTCGTTTTTTTTAGTTCAACTTTAACAAATCAACTTTAAGCAGAAGTCGGTTGAAATACTTTTAAGCGTATATGAGCGTGATGCACAATAGTTGAATTAATCATTCAGTCTTTTATGTAATTATTGTTTGTCTAAATTAAAATGATTGACCTGTCATTATTGATGTTTGGTTCATTAAATATTAAAGTAATTTATGTAAGTGTATTTATTTCCTCGATTTCTTACAAAATAAAGAAAAACTAACCATAACGGTACATTACTCGGTAAAATAACGAATAGCTATCAAGTGATATTTGTGAAACAAAATTTATTTATTTGAATAAAAATGAAAAATTTACGAACAACAAAAGAAAACTTAAATAATGCCGACGTTGAATTAAGAAGTCATCAAATAATAAACGTGAAACCAAAACAGTTAACAAAATTTAAATACAAATCTATATCGAAAACTCTTAAAATATTCTTTATAATCCTACAAATTATATTTTCATACGATTTTGGATTTATTACATACAAATCTAAGCGTAAAAGGCTAATTATTATTATAGTATCGGGTATTTTACAACTTATTTTTGAAACATTTTGTGTTCTGTTTCTTTGGACACATAGCGTTAGCTGGTATAGCGTGACATGGTTTACAATATATATATTTCAAATTTACGCTTCTATAGTCATACTACTCATGATACCTGAACAAAATAATTTCCGTAAATTTTTAGAACATTTACTTTGGATGGATTCGGAAATAAACGCAAACTGTGCATCTTACTATGTAGAATTTAAAATATTGTTAGTCTTTTTATTATCATTTGCATCTAAAATTTTGCTATCAGCTATTTTTTGCTCGCATTCCGATTCATGTTTAAGTGCCTACTCGTATGTACGAATAGTACTTATGAGCACTTTAATTACCACATCAGCAGACATACCTCTTACAATATATTTTTTTGTTTTCTACGCTACTCGTATAAGATTAGTAGCGTTGACAAAGTTTGTAGGCGAAGAAACATTTAATGTGAAAGACGCGCATATTTTATATAAGTCTTTAATCGATCGTGTTGAAAACTTGAAATGGTCATTAAATATCATCGTAAGTATTATTATAAACCGATTTCTCTAAACAAGTTGAATTTAAAACACTTGAGAATCTCAAGGATACGGTAATTAATTATTACATCTATCGATTAAGCGTACCACCTATACGAAATATCAAAACTAATTAAAAAATCTTAATTACAAAGAATAATTTAGTTAACAAAGTTTCAATTATTCTTTAGTCATTGATGAGTGAAACAAAAGCAGACTCACTACACTAATACATGACCTTTCATACTTATTATATGGTCATACTTATGATATGGAATCAGGATCATTATAATTAGGTCAAACGTGAATTATTTAATTTTTTATTAACATAGAACGCGAATCGAGTGCTGACTACTTTCTGTTAATATATTGAGTAATTAATTTTTTTTTCAGTTTTTCCTGACTGTACTTACAAATGTGCCTGATATTATGTTTAATATTTATGAAGTTATTACAGGCCTAAAAGCTGAAAATGTAAGTGTTCAAAGGAAAATTGTTATGCTTTTTATTTAAATTAGTCTTTTGATTTAAATGTTTAAGTTTTTAATCTTCTTCATTTTCGTACATAATTAAAGGCTATTTATTATGTAGGTACTAGCTGTGCCCGCGACTTCGGCCGCGTGGAATTAAAAATGAATAAAATTATAAAATAAAAGTAGCCTAAGTTACTTCTTATTACATCAGCTATCTGCCAATGAAAGTAAAATAAATTATTATTAAGCTGAAAATTTTTGAAATCATTATTACAGATTAGGTAGGTAAGGTTAGTTGCAGGTAGGGTCGGCAACGCGAATGTGACAATTCTGGAATTGCAACAGGCTACGGTAGCCGCTTACCGCCTGAGCCGCACCTAAACATGTTTGCCTCCTGTCTTAAAAAAAAAAAAAACACATTTACCTCACTGATAAAAAAATAGCATTCTCAGAGTTGTTACGTATAAATATAGTAGACATATCTTTTTATTTTCTCGCAAATACTAAAATACTATTAAAAAGGTATAAGAGAAAAAGGTAATTTTTAAAACTTATATTTGTGTATGTACAGCTGGTCTTTGGGGAATATTCAAGCCAAACAATGTGGTCTATCTTGTTTGCTATAAAGATTTTCGCACCAGCTTTTGCAGCAGACTCCTTGTCGAATCAAGTTGAAAGCATGAAAATTATTTTGCACGATAAGTTAATTCTAGAAAGTGGTTCGTATGACTTATTTTCAAATTTTAATGTTATATTTAAATATTAACAGAATACAAGAAGTTAAGAATACAATACAAGTAGACTTAAGAAAATATTTATCATATTGTGAGTCTAATGTCCTAGGGTTTTGCTTTAAGAGAGTCGCAAATCATAGAAATGTTGTTGTCTATTATTGTAATAACTTTCATAATAAAATGGATCTTCACAAATATTATAAATGGATTTTTATGCCGCAGTATTTATATACTATTTCTTTTCAGATAAAAATCGATTGCGAGATATTAATAAATTCATCAGTTATATAGAAGCTCGCCCTTTTAAGTTCCGAGTGCTCGGCATCATTCGTTTGGATGCGACTTTTCCCTTCGTGATGCTTAATTTGTGTACTACGTACATGATTGTGTTGTTACAACTGCTACGTATATTTTAATTGTATATACGTTGCCATTATACACCACTGAAAATTACACCTTTTTTGAATTTTTACTGCACTGGTCCAATGTCATAAGTTGAATCACATATTTTCACATGGAAACGATATTTGCGAGTGTATATATGATATTTTCTCGGACGGACATCTAAAGCCGTTAAACATTAACATTATGAGCTGACTTATCAAATGCAATAACTTAGCTGTTGACTGAAGTGAAGGACGCTCTTAAAGAGGGAGACGAAAGGCGTCGAACTGACGTCGGCGTCGCATGAAAACTTAACAGTTCCGTCGTGCTACACTTGAGCGTTTATATTTGACGTATAAAGTTATTAAATAAATCTCACATGCACGTCACTACATAATTATATGGATATTATAATTAGAGATATCTGCAACGATAGAATATTTATGTATAGCTTTGACCAGTACTTTTGTTTATATTTTTTAAGAATTTCGCATGCTATTCAGCTCATATAAAAATATCGATGAATTATATAAGTATTATTAGTCTTACTTGTTTGATTAGATTGTTAAGAAAATATATTAAATAAATTTGATTGCACTGATTTTAATAAAAGATTGTTTGTACAAACTTAGAAATATTTTTATTTTTGAATCCAATCTATTATTAATTGTTTTGTAATGACAACTCTTTTCGCTAAATATCAAATATTATCTAAATTTAAGATATTTAGAGCTCAATCTATATTCGCTTCATTTTTCTGATAACATGTCGTCAATTGTGTTCGAAATTCAGTTCCAAAATAAGTGATACCTTGTCCCTGTCTCTCTTTCAGCTACTCTTGTCGTACTCAGCTTAATCACCTTAACTATTCCCAATACAATACGTTACATAAGGATCTATCTTGCTCCGAATCTGGAGCAGGCCAACTGGGAAGTATCTCAACCTTAATTAAGATCACAGCTAAATAACCAAGTAATGTCGTGTTACTGTATTGAGTAAGGTAGCGAGAACTCCACGGGTAAGGGGTTAGGGTCGGCAATGCTTCTGGTATTGCAGGCGTACATAAGTTACGGTATTCTTTTACCATTTGACGATCCATGTACGCTCATTTGTCAGTTTTATAATATAAAAATAGTCTTGCCGATACACTGTAAATTTATAAAAAGTTATGAATCAGTAATCCGACGCCACCTTGATATGTTTGGTTTCTTTGTCTGAAACTATCGTAAAACTAAATTTGAGTACCTTTCCGTTAAACGAAATAACATCTGAGAATCTACTTCTTTGAAAAGGTTGAATAATATCTTTTAACTGTCCTATTTGGACGAACGCACTTATTCTTGGTAAAACCGTATTTGAATCTCTGTCTTTGTATCTCTTATTTTCCATGCAGTTAAGGTATAAAAAATATAAAAAATTAAAATTTCAAATTTATTTCAATGCACTTTCAGTCTATTTGAACTGAATTACTTCATTCAAATACAGAATACTTAATACTTAAAATATGCAATCCAGTTCATATAAACATTAAATTAAGTACTACTCAGACATAATTATGTAATGTTCAGTTCAGTTCTGGTCGGCAATCGTGTCGGACGCGCTAACGTTTAATCGATAAGTTTTTTCCAAATACCTACGTCCATGCCAACAATGGCACCTAAGAAGTGTTTTTGCTGTAATAAAAATATAACACAAAAATCTCCAGGTCTAGAGTGCAGTAGGTGCAGTAAGTCTGTTCATGCAACAACCATATGCTCTAAATTAACCAGCAAACAACTAGCTGCCCTACGGAATTCTGAGGGACTCGAATGGAGCTGTGAGGACTGCCTTAACAACGTTTCCAGGCGTTCATCTCTCTTCGTTCCAAACGAAGATAGCTCTGATGATGAAGACCGCATTTCTGGTATCAATCAAAGTAAATTAATTGAAAACATCACACGAGAGACGCAAAAGATAATAAGAACAGAGTTAAGTGAACTAACAAAGGCCTTGGATCATATGAGTGGGCAAATAGCTGATTTAGAGAACATTGTTAAAAAGCAAGATACTACAATAAAAAATCTTGTAAATAAAAACACAGAGCTAATTAATAAAAACAAAAATTTGGAGCTTCGCGTATTAGCTGTGGAACAACGTGTTAATGAATGGGAGCAAAAAATGCTGTCATGCACAATGGAAGTAGCTGGAATCCCAGAAACTCCTACCATAAACCTCAATCAAATATTAACAAAAATCGCAGATAATCTGAACGTTAGCATTGAGGACGTTGTGAGTACGCGCCGAATGCCAAAGCCAAAAGACAGGCCACAGCCGGGGCATATACTGGTTGAAGTTAAATCTAATGATGTGCGTAATCGGTGGGTGAACGCTGCGAAAATTAATGAACTGACGGTAGGAAATATCCTTACTCAGCCACTTCTCACTGATCAAAAAAGTCGTATATATATACGTGAAGCTTTAACGCATCACACCAAGACCCTACTATATAATGCTCAACAAAAACGCAAGCCGTCATATAAGTTCGTATGGTGTAAGTCGGGAGTTATATATGTGAAGAAGAACGAAGACAAGAGTCGTCCCCACATAGTGCGTTCCATGTCCGATATTGACACATTAATCGCTAAACAACCAAACGTGTAAAAAATAAATAACAATTACTCAGTGATACATAAGATATACATTATTTTTAGTAAAATGGCTAGTGATATAATTGACGATTACTTGCATACACATGAAATATTTGATTGCCTTTCAGTTAACTCTTTTATAAAGAAAATACCCTTTAACACACAAAATATTGATTTGTTCTGTATTCACGTGAATATCCGATCAATAATTAAAAACTTTAATAAACTTCTCATTGTGATAGAATCCTCGAAGATTACAATAGAAGTCGTAGTTCTAACAGAGGTGAACATTAGTGACGATATCAGTTGTATATATAACATTCCGGGTTATAGAATGCACACTAAGTTACGTTCCAAACAAAGAGGAGGCGGTATAATAATTTACGTTAAGAATTATCTCAAGTTTACTCCCGTAATCACAAAAACAATGCACTTTGAGACGATCCTAGGGACACTCAAAACCGCGAACCAAAACACCATAACTTTGTGTGCAATCTATAGACCTCCATCTTCTAGCAAAACAGGATTTATTTCCGAACTCTCGCAGTTGATGAATAAATATGCAACTAATAATTCAATCATACTCGGAGACGCCAACATAGACCTCAATTCAAATGATACTATAAAGAATAAATACATCGACATGCTCTCTGGGCACGGATTCATATCTGGTATAACAGATTACACTCGCATAGAATTAAGACTTAATAAAGTATGTAAATCATGCATCGATCACGTGTTTACGCGACTAACGACTATGAATCCGTGCACAGCAGCGGTCGATACTGTTCTGGCAGATCATCGCATTGTATTGATAGCATGCGAGGGAATTCGCTCGACGCGCATACAGGATGATATTAAAACTTCTAAAATTAAATATTTTAATAGAAAAATTCTAAGTGAGGCGTTAAATAGCACTGACTGGACAAAGACAACAGATATGTCGTGTCCACATAAAATATATAAATTTATTAAATCAGCTTTTGAATCTGCGTACTACAAATCGTTAAAAAATAAAAACCAACATACAGAAAAGAATATTAAGCAACCATGGGTTAAAACATTTATGTTAAAACTAGCAGATAAGAGAGATAATATATATAATAAGATGAAAAAAGATCCCACAAATAACATACTCCGATTAAAATATATAAAGATACGTAATAAATTACATAAAATTTTGGAAAATAGCAAAAACAATTATTATCGAAATAAAATTAATGAAAACAAACAAAAACCCCGTCTTTTATGGCAAATAATTAATAGAATAAGTGGTAGGATAACGAAATCAATTGACGACATAATTTTAAAAGCTTTCGATATAAACAACCAAAATTACACTGAAATTGCTAACAAATTCGCTTCAGCATTTAAGGATGCTGTTAAAAATGTTTTACCAACGTGTTCAACCAAGCTCCTGAATAAGAACAATTACAGTAAATCAGCCGATGTAACTTTTTATCTAAAACGAGCAGAGCCAAAAAATATTGAAAAAATTATAAAAAACCTTAAAAATAAAAAAGCACCCGGTAACGATGGAATCAAAGTAATAGATATTAAATTAGTTGCCAAAAAAATATCAGTAAGTATCGCCCAATTAATTAATACTAGTATTCAATCAGGTTTTTATCCAAATGACCTTAAACAAAGCTGTGTTCGCCCTGTCCACAAAAAGGGTAAACAAGACGACATTAATAACTATCGTCCTATCTCCCTCTTACCCGCTCTTGATAAAATAATCGAAAAATACTTCAGCGAACAAATCTATACCTTTTACGGCGACCATAAAATAATTAATAATAATCAGTACGGTTTCCAGCCAACGAAAAGTACCACGTCACTTTTATCTAGGTTTGCAGATGAAGTAAATGGACATCTACATAGAAAAAATCACGTTTTAGCTCTTTTTATAGACTTTTCTAGGGCATTTGATACCCTTAACCATAGCACCATAATAGAAAAGCTTAGTAATACAGGCATTAGAGGCCCCGTTTTAAAATGGTGCAAAGAGTACTTAAGTAACAGGTCCTATTTTGTAAAAATAGGGAATGTTACAAGTGATGTAATATCTGTTTCTGAGGGCACAGCCCAAGGATCGGTGCTCGGTCCTTTGCACTTCATAGCGTACGTAAATGACATGAATAATATATTTAAATTTTGCTCATCGTATCAGTACGCTGATGACACTTGCCTCTTAATAGCAGATTCAAACGTAAACAAAGCACTGGAAAAAATGCAGCAAGATTTTGATTTACTAAATAAGTGGTGTCATGACAACGGGCTTGTACTTAACGCATCCAAGACAAAACTAGTTCACATACGCTCACCGTACACCAAGACGTTCTGTGAAACAAATAATCGACTAAAAGCCCATAATCATAAATGTCTTCATCTAAATATCAACCAATGCAAGTGCCCAGTCATAGAAACTGTTGAAAAGCATACTTATCTTGGACTGGTGGTGGACTGTTATTTTAATTGGAAACCTCATATAAGTAGGGTATGTGACAAACTCAGAGCCTTCTTGGCTAATATAGTTATAATTAAGAAGAGAATTCCATTTAAAATTCTACTTATGCTTTACAATGCTTTGGCTGAGTCAATCATAAGCTACGGTATCACGACCTATGGTAGAACCTTTAAAACCTATCTTAACACTATAAAAAATCTGCAAGTTAGAATCCTAAAAAATATCGTAACTCCTAAAATAAAAGAACAATATAAAAATGATGACAATAAACTTTTTAAATATTGCAACGTGTTACCGGTTGAATATAAATTTCAATATAACATATTAAAAGAAAACTTTTTTAATATGGACATACAGAACAAAATTCAACATAAAATTATTACACGACAAATAACAAAACAAAAACTTACAACAACTTCCGCAAGAAATAACGTATATGGTAAAAGGACTACGGAATATTTGACTCCTCGCTTGTTAAATGGATTGGCTGTAGATTTTAAGAACAGAATCACTATAAAAAATATAAGAAATAAATTGAAATCGTTTTATCTGAACATCCTGTAACTTTGTAACAAACCGGTTCTGCGTCTCGATCGCCTTCCCTGCGTACGCATTTACACCGTTTTAAAAGATTTTTTACTTAAGTTATAATAATTTGTTTGTTGATTTTTTGCTGTTATTGTTAGTTGATTGCCTAAATGTGCCTGAACTGTATTGAAACAACACTCCGGACAAATCCCTGCGATTTTTGGAGTGCATTAATCTTAAATTGTGATGTAATATGAGTTTAAATAATAAATAAAAAAAAAAAAAAAATTTCTATAACATATTACGTAAATATAAAATTTGTTTCAACTATTTAAAACTATACAAATAATATTATAAAAAGATATTTAGAAATAATTATGTTGTAACTGGTAATATAAGTACATGCATCAGTTGCAGAAAAAAAAAAACGTGTGTGTCAGTTCTGACGCACTACTGGAGTTTACTTCTTCAGATCGACTGTATAAATAGGCAGAAAAAAAGGCTTACTAGTCTAAGAATAAGATTAATACCATATCAAATGGACGAATTAATGAAAATACCTAAATATAATTTTATTCTATTTACATTTATTATGAAGTTACGACATCGACGCGTACGCACCGAACAGTGAAAGGTGCGCAGAATAGGTTGCGCACAAAAACGTAACGAGATCATTCGTTCAAGAGATTTTAAACCTCTTTTTTTCATACCGGGGGCCTTATATGAAAATCGATTCTTAAAGAGTAAATTACAAAAATTAAATATGTATCACGAAAATTAAACATTACAACGGAAAACATCCCATCCGAAGGATCTGAGTAGTCGAAACATTAAAGGCCTTACATCAATGTAATGAAAGAATCTTTTTACGTCTTCTAATAACATACAGATGTTATTAGAAGACGTAAAAAGAAGTGACGCAAAAAGAAGACGGAAAAATGAAATTGAAGATTAAAAAATTAATTTTACAATTAAAAACAAAAACGCATTGCGTTATGAATCATCAAAGCCTATGGCAGTTCAAGCTATTCGCGAACAGCACTATATGGATGATTACATAGATAGTCAACCAAATGAAAATACATGCATCCGATTGGCGCACGATATCATTCATATACATAAACAGGGGGGCTTTGAGATTCGTAACTGGCTGAGTAATAGCAAGACTGTATTGAATAAGTTGCCCAAGCAATCGCTGTCCACTACGGCCGCTACCGTGACGATAGGAACGCGTCACAATGATGATGAAGGCGAGCGCGCTTTAGGGGTAATTTGGTATCCTGACACCGACACCCTAGGTTTTGTCACTTCATTTAAACGTGTATCCAAAGAAATAATGGATGGTACAAAATGGCCTACGAAACGCGAGTTATTAAAAGTAATTATCTCACTGTTCGATGTTTATGGTTTTCTTTTACCGTTCACTATAAATGTTAAGTTATTAGGTTATAGGAACGTGCAAGTCGAACGTCGATTGGGATGAATTAATAACGAAAGATATTCATAAAGCCGGCTCCACACGTTGGCCCCAACGCTCGTACCAACGTTGGACTGCAAATTCGGAGAGCCGTACACACGTTGGCTATCAAACTAGTTCTGTCCCGTCAGGGCCAATGGCTCAAAATCACCAAGGTGGCGAATTCCGAGTTAGTGTTTTTGATAAAAATACTTACTAAATACTAACTTGAAAATTGGATTAAATAATTGCTACAATACTATTCTTGATGTTTAAGATGAGCAAGCATAAAAGTAATATTTGTGTCGATTACAGTGAATTTAAGAAGGCATATCAACGAATTTCGTCATTTCGGGAACAATTTTTAATATTATATTTAAAAATAACAGTTTTAAAATATGACTTCTTCCAATTGTTAAATGACAGAATTCATCAATATTAATTGAAAATAAATAAACAATTTGTAGAAAATTAAGCATAATTACTAGTTAAGTTGATTATTACGCTACTTCAGAGTAAAGTTACGATTTTCAAGTATAAAGTTTAACATATACTAGATTATGAATAACATTTCAATTTAAATTACATGCGATTATAACAAGATTGATGTCTCCAAGGTATTTCCGTAATGATTTATTTAAGAATATTTTAAATTTGTGGTAAATGTCGATTTCAAGAGGTGTTCCTGAAAATGATTCAGTGTTCCCGGACCGATTTAGATGTTCACTGAATGATACAGTAACGAGTCATCGACAGTCGAGGACGATATTTTCATTAATAAATGCAAAAATTTAGTTCTTTTTTAATTTTTATTAAATTGCGATCAAAGTTTTTATGTAAACATTAAAAATAATATTTATAACCCAAATAAATAAGTTTTAACTGCAGTCTTTAAATGACGTTTTCACAGTTGCGAATTAAACTTTTGAGAAGTAAAAATAGTAACTAAAACAAGAAAACAAATAAAAGGTAACAAAAAATATTATTAATATAAGAAATTTAAATGAACTCAAAGAACAAAATTTTGCATGAATGCAATCAACAAAATTAAATAAACAAGCTATCATTGCAGTCAGACCTTTTCAAATATTTCAACATTAGACTTAATAATAATAATCTCGTCTTTTTGCTTTCAAAGTAAAGGTTTAGGAACTATCATGATTATTAATTTGTTCATAAGTAACATACATCTGTTGGGTCTAATTTAAATAGTTACTTTTGTTCTGTTACGCACATATGTATTTTTGGAAAGACATATGTGACATATGTGTTTGGAGAAAAGACTTACGCCAGCATATCTACAAAAGACACTTGTTTTTTGGTTGGTACTTCAATTAAGATGTATGTCCCACGAGAAATTAAGTTAGCATGCAGGTTTTCTTTGTCTGCCCCGTGAGATGTGCCAGCTTTAACACTATTATTTCTTTTCTCTGTACTTTTTTGACGCTTTTTTACATCTTTTCCCTAGTTTTTTTCTTACTTTTCTGCTTTTTTCCGGTAGCAGACCCTGTCTTTGTTCATCAGTATTATTATCCAGAAACGTTCTTATTCTTGCATTGGCTTTTCCTTCTTTAGCGGAAATATGGTACCTACTATCTTTTTTAGTTGTTTTTTAGGTCTCTTCTACTTCTTTTCCTCTTTTTTTTGTTTCTATGCTTGCTGCAAATATGTTTTGTAGCTATCGTTTATATTATATCATTGTTTTAATATGGCTTGAGTGTTTAAATAGTCATCTTAACACTATCATCATTTAGGGAACACGTCATCATATCCGGGAACGTTTCCAAAATGACCGTTCACGGAATGACGTTTTTAAATATTCGCGCGTTTTATGTCAGCATCAGATATCTTGAACAAATTACTCCAAAGTAAATGACAAGTAAACAATGGTAGCTTTAATTAATTATTCTTACAAAAACTGCGTTTTGAATATTACAAGCAATTGTACGCGTTCCCGTAATGATGTACAATTGATGTACGGTACGTAGATTGTAAATAGAAACGTTCCTACCACTTAAATTATAAATAAGTTGATGAAAAAACAAACAGCGCCCACCACACACACATTCGCTCTCTACAACAGCACAATACCGCCAAAGATCGGGTTCAGTAAAAAAAAAGTTTTGCTTGGATATGATATGATTGACGTTCACTAATATGACGTACATTGTCTCGGACAAACTTTGAGGCAAATTTCGTGTTCTAAATAATTTTATTATGTAAGTAATGGGTTTAAAAAAATGTTTTTGAGGAGTTTAATATTTTTGTTAGACACGAAAAAGAGTTGAAATTTAATTTTTCTCAGATCTACAGCAATTTGATTGCACGATACAGCACTTGGAGACGCGTTCTCGAAATGATTTTTTACACAATTATTTTATTATAATAATGAAATTTATTTATTTTCTAAGCAGGTAATTTGGTGTAGTGATAAGTCAAATAGATTTGAATGGTGTCAAACGTAAATTAGATTAATTTCGTTACGATTGTATTTTTTATTCATTTCCAAACAAAATTTTCCACCTTGGTGATTTTGTACCCAATGTGAAGATGTCCGATATAGAAATCGAAATTGCTCTGAGCGCTTTTATAGTACCTACTGAGTGCACATTTATATTTGTTACTGGGAAAAAATAAAAATTCACGTCAAAGATCGAGTACAGTCACTAATTTTTTTTTTTCTGTAAAGGCGATATGTGCTCATTAATGGTTCTCGCTTTTTTTTTAAATCTACAATTGAGAAATTCATTCCCATATTCTGTTGAATGGTGCGCCATGCATCAGCTAATAAATTTTTATTTTTATGATCCTTTCGAGTAGCATCCCATATTATTGGATGTGAAAAAGTCATGGAATTTATTGAACTTTATCAAAAGTTCAATAAATTCTATGATTTTTTCATTTGTCCATGCCGGTGGCGATTTTGTGGATGAGGAAGCCATTCTCGCTCGACGTACGTACTCGCTGCGTGTTGCAACAGAACTGAGCAACGCGCCAACGTGTGGACGGATCGCGAACGTTGGCGCAGATTCCTTTGATAAAACCGACACGAGCCGGCCAACTACCAACGCTCGCCCCAACGTTGGGACGGATGCCATTTTCTAGATCCACACGTTGGACGAGTAGCGTTGGGGCCTATGTTGGGGCCAACGTGTGGAGCCGGGGTAAAAAATGGTGTAAATGGTTAACGTTGTTAAAGTCAATTAAGAGCATACGAATACCCAGATGTTATCAACGAGTGAATGCATCGACGATACGTCACACTAACACTACTTCATTCAATAATTTAGCTGCGTCTACGCACACTTATGCGCCGACCGGCGACGGACGAGCAAACGAATGTTATAGTTGTTTACAACTTCACATTTTTTGCGATGCATCAATACAAGCTATGTGCTCGGTTGCTTACTGGCGTTGGGTGGATAATAATAAACAAATAAAAGTTTGTTTCGTGGCGAGTAAATGTCGAGGTAGCCCTGTAAAATCGGTAACAATACCTAGATTGGAATTGCAAGCAGCTGTGATGGCTGCACGATTAGCGAACACACTACAGTCCACAAATCAAATAAAAACAGCTGATCGATACTTTTGGTATGATTCCACGACGGTGTTGCGATGGATACAAAACAACAAACGGTCTTACAAACCTTTTGTAGTTAACCGTTTGGGCGAAATCGACGAATTAACTCAAATTAATTAATGGAGATACGCACCTATTTCAATGAATGTTGCAGACGGAGGCACACGGGAGAACTACGACAGTCTACAGCTAGATGGTTAGTGGTTTAATGGCCCTACCTTTCTGTACGAGGCGGAGAGTTTATGGACTACAAGTTCCATTATATCTAGCGTCGATGAATGTGACCTGGAATGTGTAACAAATATTTTATAAGTAGAACACTTGTGCTGTGTGGTTACGGCACTAAAGAATGTAGCCACCCCCTCTCTTCCCGTGGGTGTCGTAAGAGGCGACTAAGGGATAACACAGTTCCACTACCACCCTGGAACTTAAAAAGCCGACGGATGGCGGGATAACCATCCATGCTGGCTTTGAAATACACAGGCCAAAGATGGGCAGCAGCGTCTTCGGTGCGACAAAGCCAGCCCTGCGGTCACCAACCCGCCTGCCCAGCGTGGTGACTATGGGCAAAACATATGAATTCGCGTCATAATGTCGGGCGCGAACTTGTGGAGGCCTACGTCCAACAGTGGACTGTGATAGGCTGTAGTGGTGGTAGTGGTAGAACACTTACCTGAACACGCGGCTGTACGCGAGCCGATGTGGTTTTCTTCTTGGATACGTCTCTTAAGAAGTATGTCTGCTGTTCTGAAATTTATAAGTAAATCTCAAAAAAGGAAAATTGATAAGTGCACTATCACGAAGCGCGCTGAAATTCAGCTTCTACGATATGCACAAACGCAATTTTTAGTACAGAAATAAGTTTAATAAAAGGTGGAAAATGTTTAAATAAAAATAGTAAGTTACATACGCTATCGCCATTTCTGGATGAAGATGGTGTGCTCCGTGTGGGTGGCCGCATAGATGTCGCTGCTGACGTTACCTACAGCATGAAGCATCCTGTAATATTAGATGGACGGAACAGAGAAGCCAGGTTAATAGTGAAGTATTACCGTGTGAACGTAGGCCATGGCAACCAGGAGATGGTAGTAAATAACCTGAAACAAAAATATTGATTAATACGAATGAGACCTACAGTAAAAGAAATATCAAAAAATGCATGCTCTGTAGATTAAGAAGAATGAAACCTCAGATACCGAAAATGGGTGACTTACCATCTGCGAGAGTAGCTCATCATCAACGTCCTTTTACTCACTGCGGGATTGATCTTTTCGGACCTATGGAGGTTACAATAGGCAGACAAAGAGAGGAGCGGTATGGTGTTATTTTGACCTGTCTCACTGTAAGGGCAATTCATTTGGAGACAGTGTCGTCCCTCAGCACCGATTCTCTCAGGCAAGGCAGTAGCAGAACTCGACGAGCATACTCTGCAAACTACAGCCAGCATCCACGGCACGTAATGGACCTTCATACCACCAGCCAGCCCTTACTGGGGTGGGGCGTGGGAGCGCTTAACTCGAAGCGTTAAGGTTGCGCTGAGGGTGGTCCACAAGGAGCGAGCACCAAGGGAGGAGGTTCTCAACACTTTAATGGCAGAAGTGGAAGCTATGGTGAATGGGCGTCCGCTGAGTCACGTGTCAGTAGAAGTTGACAGTAAGGAGTCCTTAACACCTAATCACTTTTTGCTCGGCTCATCATCACACTCACCGCCAATGGGCAACTTCGACAATTCCGATTTGTTTTTGAGATGGTAATGGAGGATAGCACAGAGATTAGCAGATATGTTCTGGAGAAGATGAGTAATCGAGGTGCTACCAGAGCTAGAATCACGTCAAAAGTGGACTACCGAATTATATAAGCCCCTTCAAGTAGGGGACGTAGTGTTGGTCGTCGACCCTAATGCCCCGCGTAACGTTTGGCTGCGAGGTATAGTCGAGGAAGTTTTTACCGGCAAAGGTGGTAGTGTTGCGAGTGGTACAAGTTCGAACTCAGTTAGGTATTCTTAAGAGATCTGTTGCTCGCGTCGCTAAAATTCCTCTGGATGTATTAGTTCTGCGGTAGCAGCACTGGGGTGGGGCTGTGGAAGTGACGCATAATATTATCTGGAATCTATGTATAAATATAAATTTTGATGCTGGTAATACTTTAAATATTAATGTAAGTATCTGGCCACGGGACATTCGCCGAGGCGAATATCCGCGCGGTGCGAATGGTGAAGCGTCTAGCGACTGAAACAAACGCATAGTAATGTACGTAGCAAGCCACGCGCAACGGCAACCGGCGAAGCGACCGGCGAAATGTACCGGGCGAATCGCGCGGGCGACTTGCGGCGCGACGGGCGAACAAAACAAAGGCATGAATCAGTACGGCGCACGCCACGGAGTCGAGCGATATTCGCGGCGAAAGTGTCGCTGAGTATCGCACTTCCTTACTAGTCGCGGCGGCGAACTTGACTACCCGCGTGGCCTGCAAATCTTGCCGCGCGAATGGTCGCCTCGCCCGCCGCGCCGCCGTTCGCACCGCCGTTCCCCGTGGCCAGGCGGTAAGGTAGTGTAAAGTAGTTAAGTGAGTCGTCCAGTGACCGCCCGCGCCGCTGCGATCGGCACGTTTAAGTTAAATCGTTGTTAAGTCTTTTATCTAGTTCTAAAATAAATTTATCCTCATCTACAAGTGTGTTTTTATATCGGAACATCAGACCATCTAAGTACCCAAACGCCTTTTAGAAGGACTACCGGAGGGCCGCAGAACTTGAGGCAGGCCCAAGCTGTGATGTTCAAATCTGCTATAAACTAAAAACATGCTATAGAATAAATGCTAAATTTTTTTAGCATGCTATTTTATATGCTATCTTTATAGCACATTGTTAACCATATATAAACACAATCGATCCTTTAATCAACCGAATTGCGCAATCGATTAGTTTTATTTAGGATTTATTGATTTTTGTTTATATAAGATATTAAACGATATAAGGTATTAAACGATATAAGATATTATTAGATTTACAAATATAGTTAATTTTGTCATTAATAAACGAGATTTCAACATTAATAAAAATAAAAAAAAACTACAAAAATTAAATTTTCTCAGTTGAAAGACACGATTTACTTGAATATCAGTTATCTATTAACGACTACTTAAGTAACAACTATTTGAGAAAATTTAAAACTTTTTAAAATTAAAAATAAATTTAATTTTATATAAATTTAGCGCGAAGTCATAGTCGGTATAGCAAATGCTATATGTTATAAACATTTAGCATGCTATACTTTTATGCTATACGCTATATTAACCACCACTAGGCCCAAGCTCAGATGGTTGGACGGCGTCGAACCGTCGAACAAGATATCAAGATCTTGGGAGTAAAAATTTGGAGAAGGAAAGCCTCTAACGGATCGGACTGGAGTGCTTTGTTGGACCAGGCTAAGGCCCACCCGCGGCTGTAATGCCTCAGATGATGATGATGATAATTTTCTTATAGCCAGTTAAAAATTGGTATGCAAGCAGTACAAACACTACATATAGCAATAATAATTTGTCGTTTTTTTCGATATTGTTGTCGTTTTTTTTTGTTTTTAGTTGTTATTTTTTTTCGATATGTCGATACAGAATTATACTACAACGTGAGTAGATGAAAAACTTGACAAGTAAATACGCATTGTTAAAGATTACTCAAAAAGTAGCTATTAGATCACGATGAAATTTAAATGGAACTACAAAGAAGCATCAACTTTAAGCAGAAGTCGGTTAAAATACTTTTAAGCGTATATGAGCGTGATGCACAATAGTTACATTAATCATTCAGTCTTATATGTAACTAGCTGACCCGGCGAACTTCGTACCGCCTAACAGTCGATTCTTTAAAATACTTATCCTTCCCGGAACCCCTCCTCTAACACTTATACTTTATGGTATGGTATTAAAGTTCAAATTGACTTAAGTATTATTACGAATCTTTTGTATGGGATTATAGAAAAGTGTTGTTTTTAGACTTTTTAAGGGAATTTTATAAATTTTTCTCTCCGTAACAACCATTCTTGTACTTCAAGGATTATTATAAAAAAAGAATTAGCGAAATCGGTTCAGCTGCTCTCGAGATTTGCGCTTAGCAACACATTCAGCGATTCATTTTTATATTTATATAGAGAAATATATGTATATATAGATTATTAATAATAATTATTTATAGAGATTATTATTTGTCCAAATTAAAATGATTGCTCTGTCATTATTAATGTTTGGCTCATTAAATATTAAAGTAACTAAATTAAAAGTAATTTATGTAAGTGTATTTATTTCCTCGATTTCTTACAAAAAAAAAAGAAAAACTAACAATAACGGTACATTACTCGGTAGAGAAACGAATAGCTATCAAGTGATATTTGTGGAACAAAATTTATTTTATTTGAATAAAAATGAAAAATTTACGAACAACCAAAGAAAAATTAAATAATGCCGACGTTGAATTAAAAAGTCATCAAATAATAAACGTAAAACCGAAACAGTTAACAAAATTTAAATACAAATCTACATCGAAAACTCTTAAAATATTCTTTAAAATCCTACAAACGATATTTTTATATGACTTTGGATTTATTACATACAAATCCAAGCGTCAAAGGCTAATTATTATTATAGGATCGGGTATTTTACAACTTATTTTGGTAATATTTCCATTTGCTGTGTTTGTTTGGATACAATGCGTCGGCTGGTATAGGGTGACATGGTTTACAATATATCTATTTAAAATTTACGCTTCTATAGTCATACTACTGATGATACCTGAACAAAATAGTTTCCGTAAATTTTTAGAACATTTACTTTGGATGGATTCAGAAATAAACGCAAACTGTGCAACTTACTATGTAGACTTTAAAATCTTGTTAGCCTTTTTATTATCCTTTGCATCTAAAATTTTACTATCAGCTATTTATTTCTCGCATTCCAATTCAAGTTTAAATATCTATGTAGTAGTTTTGGGTACTTTTCTTAGTACATCAGCGGACATACCTCTTATAATATATTTTTTTGTTTTCTACGCTACTCGTATAAGAATAGTAGCGTTGACAAAGTTTGTAGGCGAAGAAACATTTAATGTGAAAGATGCGCATAATTTATATAAGTCTTTAATCGATCGTGTTGAAAATTTGAAAAGGTCATTTAATATCATCGTAAGTATTATAAAAAACCAACGTCTCATAATTTACAAGTTGAATTTAAAACACTTGAGAAATTCAAAGATACGGTAATTAATGATTACATCTATCGATTAAGCGTTCCACCTATAGACATATCAAAACTACTTAAAAATCTTAATCCCAAAGAATAATTTAGTCCACAAAGTTTCATTTAATCTTTAGTCATTGATGAGTGAGACAAAAGCAGGCTCACTACACTAATGTCCGACAACTCATACTTATGATATGGAATCAGGATCATTATAATTAGGTCAAATGTAAATTGTTTAATTTTTTATAAACTTAGAACAAGAATCTAGCGCTGACTACTGTCTGTTAATATATTAAGTAATTAATTTTTTTACAGTTTTTTCTGACTTTACTTACAAATGTGCCTGATATTATGATTAATATTTATGATGTTATCACCGGGATTAAATCTGAAAATGTAAGTCTTTAAAGGAAAATTTAATTTAAACGCTTAAGTTGTTATTCTTTTTTGTTCATTCTATTTTTGTTCATTTTCGTACATAAGTAAAGATTTATATATATATCTAACTGTGGACCTTGATTTCACCAACTTTGCATGATGTAAATCATTGCTAAGCTGAAAATGGTTGAAATCATTATTACAATTTAGGTATGTAGGGTAGTAGTAGTAAGCAGGTAGAGGCGGAAAAAAAGCATTCTCAAAATTGTTACATATAAATATAGGTTTTTGGGCATTCAAATACAGTAGAGAATAGAGATATCTTTTTTATTTGTTCGAAAATACTAAAATACTATTAAATATAAGGTATAAAGGTAATTTTTAAAACTTATATTTGTATTCTATACAGATGGTCTTTGGGCAATATGCAAGTCTAACATTGTGGTCTGCCTTGTTTGCTATAAAGATTTTCGCACCAGCTTTTGCAGCAGGCTCCTTGTCAAATCAGGTTGAAAGCATGAAAATTATTTTGCACGATAAGTTAATTCTAGAAAGTGGTTCGTATGACTTTTATTCAAATTTTAATGTTCTATTTAAATATTAACAGAATACAAGAAGTTAAGAATACAATACAAGTAGACCTAAGAAAACGTTTTATAAATTGTAGGTCTAATGTCCTAGGGTTTTGCTTTAAGAAAGTCGCAAATACTTAGGTATATTTTATTTAAACTACGTTAATTTTGTTATCGTAAAAATATAATTGTTGTCTATTATTGTAATAGCTTTCATATTAAAATGCATCTTTACAAATATAATAAATGGATTTTTATGCCGCTGTATTTATATACTATTTCTTTTCAGATAAAAATCGAGTGCGAGATATTAACAAATTCATCAGTTATATAGAAGCTCGCCCTTTTAAGTTCCGAGTGCTCGGCATCATTCGTTTGAATGCGACTTTTCCCTTCGTGATGCTTGATTTGTGTACTACATACATGATTGTGATGTTACAACTGCTACGTATATTTTAATTGTATATACGTTGCCATTATACACCGCAGAAAATTACACCTTTTTGGAATTTTTACTGCACTGGTCCAATGTCATAAGCTGAATCACATATTTTCACACGGAAACGATATCTGCGAGTGAATATGATATTTTCACGGACGGACTTCTAAAGCCGTTAAACTTCAACATTATGAACTGACTTTTCAAATTCTAGTATAACTTATCTGTTGACTGAAGTGAAGGACGCTCTTAAAGAGGAGGACGAAAGGCGTTGAACTGACGTCACATGAACATTTAACAGTTCCGTCGTGCTACAATTGAACGTTTATATTTGACGTATAAAGTTATTAAATAAATCTCATATATGCACGTCACTACATATATATTACAATTAGACACAGCTGCAACGATATAATATTTAAGTGTAGCTTTGACCAGTAGTTTTGGTTATATTTTTTAAGATATTCGCACGCTATTCAGTTCATATAAAAATGTCAATGAATTATATAAGTATTATTAGTCTTACTTGTTTGAATAGATATAACATTGTTAAGAAAATATATTAAATAAATTTGATTGCACTGATTTTAATAAAAGATTTTCTGTACTAACTTAGAAATATTTTTATTTTTGAATCCAATCTATTATTAATTATTTTGTAATGACAACTCTTTTCGCTAAATATCAAATATTATGTAAATTTAAGATATTTAGAGCTCGATCTATATTCGCTTCATTTTTCTGATAACATGTCGTCAATTGTGGTCGAAATTCAGTTCCAAAATAAGTGATACCTTGTCCCTGTCTCTCTTTTAGCTACTCTAGTCGTACTCACCTTAATCACCTTAACTATGACCGGCAGTACGGATTTCGGCCTAAAAGTAATACACTCACAGCAACAATTGATCTGGTAACCAAAATTAAACATAACATTGATAATAAAAACATCGTACTGGGAGTGTTCATTGATTTGAAAAAGGCCTTTGACACTGTCAGTCACAAACTGCTGTTAAAGAAACTGGAAGTCATAGGTATTCTCGGTAAAGCTTTAAAAATGTTTGAATCGTACCTTGAGAACAGATTACAGATAGTAAAAATTGATAGTAACTCCCAAAGTCCCCCACTACCCATATCCTGTGGTGTTCCTCAAGGATCAATACTAGGCCCTCTGCTCTTCTTAGTCTATATAAATAACATGCACGAACTCGGCTTAAACGGTAATATCACTCTCTACGCTGATGACACATGCCTTTTTTACTTTGGTTCGTCAATTCACGATCTAATAGCTCAGGCCCAATATGATCTCGATGTCCTTCATGAGTGGCTTCAGTACAACCTATTGACTATTAATATTTCTAAAACTAGCTTATACTATTTAAAGCAAAAAACAAACTGATACCAAATTACATACCTCTCACAATAAATAACATACCTTTACAAGAAAAAACTCATGAAAGATATCTTGGCTTACACATGGATACTTATTTAACATGGAAAGTTCACATTAATCACTTAATAAGTAAATTAATATCACTCCATGCCTCCTTACGGATTAATGTTCGGTGCATACCACGTAAATTACGTTTCACAAATTATAATTCCCTAATAAAATCACATTTAGGTATTATATTTAATCGAAATCTGGGGAAGTACTGCCAAACTCGATTGGACAAACTACAAGTCCTACAAAATAAAATAATAAAAATGTTATTCAATTTTAAATTTCGAACATCAACTAAAAAAATATATCGTGAAACTAAATTAATGAGCATAAAACAATTATATAATTACAGCACCTGCATTTTCATACGTAAAACTATTAATAAAAATGTCCGTACCGAACTACAATTTAAAAGCAGCAAAAAACTTGGACCCCCTGCACCCGACGCGCGAGTCTTATTGTTTTACCTAAAACTCGTACAAAGTTCGGCCAAACCGCAATAACATACGACGGTGCGCGTCTTTATAATAAAATACCCTCAGACATCAAAAATATTGACTCGTTCGATGCTCCCGCGGCCATCGGTCCTACGGCCCAAGTGATCAGCAAACTGCCACTTTAAATTGCAAATTCTGTGGGTTGTGTGAGTCAGTTACTTTGGCTCTCGTGAATAGTTTCATTTCTAACCGTATCTTTTAGTGAGACCCCAAACATAGCCAGTTCCATTGTATGTTGAGTGACCATCCTGCGGGAGAATTTTTAGTACGTAAAATTTTGATAAATGAACATTTAGTAGTAGTAGTTGATGAACCTATGTCTAATCCAGTTCATGTTTTAGATCATGACGATATTATTAGTAAACATAAATTGTATGATGACATCTATTTATGAAACGATAAGAAGATTACTGTTAGATACGTGACTTTAGTCTGTATTACTATAATTTGTTCAAAGTTTAGCTTTACAGAAAACATCGCTATATTTTTTTTAAACATAAATATATGTCACAGTGTGCGTCTTTACTGTTTCACAGCCAAATACTATTGAATATAGTATAGCTGACAGTGTTACATTTATCACAACACCTGTAGCAATGGTCGTGCCAATGATTGCTGCTGAGTCTTTATCAACTGAGTTTGATAAAATAAAAGCTATTTTGCACGACATGTTATTTAATTTTAATGATGAAAATCGAGTGTACTTCTCAGCCAATTGAATAAGTTAACTTTAACGAAGAAAATTTGTGATTTTGTAGACTTGTTTGCAATGTATTAAACAGTCTATTAATTCCGCTTATTCGTTCGTTTCAACCATCTTTTGAGATACAGCACAACTTATCTAAACATTTAAAATTTACTCACCTCACTCTATTATTCGAGTCATTCTGTCGTCTATAAAACACCGACGCACCCGCAGCTAAGACAGTCTTGGCTCTGTCGTGGCGCGGTGCACTTGTGTATCCCGCTAGTAGCTTAACCTCGACTCTTCTAATAGTTAGTTTGTGTAGACGAATTAATTGTTACTAATTGGGCAACTCGAGCAGTGGAAGCGAGTGCCAATGCGCATTGTGAGGCGGCGCCGCCCAAAACACAAGTCCCGGGCACTGACTCTGAGTTGTCCCTCTGCCACGCGATAGACTCCTTTACTAGCTCGGTGAGTCCATTGAATACTAAGTAGTTCGTCTCCACCCCGTTAACTAATCTGTGTAACTATCTTGTGTTAACTTACATTGTTAATAAACCAGTTCGGTCCTCCTTCTCATCCTTCCTCACTTCTGATCCGACATATACAATTCCTAGGAAATGTATATAATTCCGAAGCTATTTAGAAAATGTATAAAATATTGTTTCAAAAACTATGTAATACAGAAATTTCCTAGGAAATGTACACAATTCCTAGGAATTGTATACAATTCTAATATCGTATAAGGAAATGTATAAAAATAATGCTTTCTTCATAAAACACTAAATCTTTTCTTTGTAATAATATATTAGAATAAATATAAGATTTATATTTTAACCTTTTATAATTACCTACTTTAATGGCTAGTCTTTAGATTAAGACCCGCGTCGGTCTAATTTTAAAGTTAGATAGGTTAAGGTTATTTAGTAAGTCTTTAGATTAAGACCCATAGACTGTTTAACGGCATGATTTTGTGACATAAACAAAAAAAATAACCCTAATCTATCTAAATTCAAAATTAGACCTCCCCCGCTATCCCCGCATACCCATTGAAATCTCAAATATTTACATTTCTGATTGCTATTTAGGCTGCTTTTGCTATTATTTTTCCTAGGAAATGTGTCTAAAATAATTTATTTTACACATTTCCGTGCGATTTTAGGAATTTCATACATTTCCTAGGAATTGTATACAATGCCGGATTACATACATTTCCTGTAACATTTATATGAACTGGATTGCATATTTCATTTATTAAGTATTCTGTATTAATTAATATAAATAATGAAGTAATTCAGTTCAAATAAACTGGAAGTACCTACATTGAAATAAATTTGAAATTTTAATTTTTTTATTTGTATACCTTAACTGCGTGGAAAATCAGAGATACAAAGACAGAGATAAAAATACGGTTTTACCAAGAATAAGTGCGTTCGTCCAAATAGGACAGTTAAAAGATATTATTCAACCTTTTCAAATAAGTAGATTCTCAGATGTTATTTCGTTTAACGGAAAGGTACTCAAATTTAGTTTTAAGACAGTTTCAGACACAGAAACCAAACATATCAAGGTGGCGTCGGATTACTGATTCATAACTTTTTATAAATTTACAGTGTATCGGCAAGACTATTTTTATATTATACAACTGACAAACGAGCGTAAACGGGTCGTCAAATGGTAAAAGAATACCGTAACTTATGCACGCCTGCAATACCAGAAGCATTGCCTACCCTAACCCCTTAACCGCGGAGTTCTCGCTACCTTACTCAATACAGTAACACGACATTACTTGGCTATTTAGCTGTGATCTTAATTAAGGTTGAGATACTTCCCAGTTGGCCTGCTCCAAATTTGGAGCAAGATAGATCCTTCTGTTACGTATTGTATTGGGAATAGTTAGGTTTAAAGATCATTTATTCTCATAAAGACACAATATCACTTACATGAGAACACAATTACAAAAAAACAAACAATTAACAAACATTCGTTGTCGTACATTACGATACATTGTTCAATGGAGAAAATAACACACAAATTATTAAACACAAACCAACCAGATACCCCGGATCAATTAAAAACAAAAACATCACCACGATTTGAAAACCACTATTATTTCATTCTACATACTCAGACAGATATTTTTGTAATTATATAATGACTAGCTGTACCCGCGACTTCGTCCGCGTGGAATTTAACAAAAAAGTTAAAAAAAAGTTCGATAAAATGATCTTTGATATTCCTTGATTTCCTTTAATAGCATGAGCAGGCGGTCGAGCGATGCGGGGCAGAGGGGATGGACTTGCCCGCGCCGTTATAGGCATCTCAAGGAAAGAACGCTTAACGCTGGCTCGCCGAGCATTAAATGTTTCGCTGCTACTTACTTCTAACGACGATATCTCAAAATCTATTATCTGATTAATATAGTGTAAAGAGCAATTTTAATCTGCATTAAATGCCTAAGCTAAATAACATATTCATTAGGATAAGGATTAATACTGAACTAAAGAAAATATCTTTAAAAATAACGTAATGTTTTTAATTAAAATTTTGAACATAAAAGTGGTTATTGTAAGTCAACCCTAAGAGATAGAGATATGCTATCGCGGACTTTTTTGTAGCATTTTTATAGATTTTGAATTCGCTAGTACATTATAAAACGATATCTTTGCTAGTTTACGCAGCGTTCGCGTGTAAAGCTCCCCGTTGGCGAGATTTTTTGCGACCTCTTCAACATTTATCGCCGTATTTCTGCTAATTTACATTAAAACATAATAAATTATATACCTAAACCTTCCTCAAGAATCACTCTTTCTATTGTTGAAAACCGTATAAAAATCCGTTGCGTAGTGTTCGAGTTTATCGCGTTCAGACAGACAGACAGACAGACAGGAGGACAGAAAGACGCGGCCGGGGGACTTATTTTTATAATAAGTTATAGATACAGTCGCTTTTTGAATACATCGAACGAGTCAATATTTTTGATGTCTGAGGGTATTTTATTATAAAGACGCGCACCGTCGTATGTTATTGCGGTTTGACCGAACTTTGTACGAGTTTTAGGTAAAACAATAAGACTCGCGCGTCGGGTGCAGGGGGTCCAAGTTTTTTGCTGCTTTTAAATTGTAGTTCGGTACGGACATTTTTATTAATAGTTTTACGTATGAAAATGCAGGTGCTGTAATTATATAATTGTTTTATGCATATCATTAATTTAGTTTCACGATATATTTTTTTAGTTGATGTTCGAAATTTAAAATTGAATAACATTTTTATTATTTTATTTTGTAGGACTTGTAGTTTGTCCAATCGAGTTTGGCAGTACTTCCCCAGATTTCGATTAAATATAATACCTAAATGTGATTTTATTAGGGAATTATAAATTGTGAAACGTAATTTACGTGGTATGCACCGAACATTAATCCGTAAGGAGGAATGGAGTGATATTAATTTACTTATTAAGTGATTAATGTGAACTTTCCATGTTAAATAAGTATCCATGTGTAAGCCAAGATATCTTTCATGAGTTTTTTCTTGTAAAGGTATGTTATTTATTGTGAGAGGTATGTAATTTGGTATCAGTTTGTTTTTTGCTTTAAATAGTATATAGCTAGTTTTAGAAATATTAATAGTCAATAGGTTGTACTGAAGCCACTCATGAAGGACATCGAGATCATATTGGGCCTGTGCTATTAGATCGTGAATTGACGAACCAAAGTAAAAAAGGCATGTGTCATCAGCGTAGAGAGTGATATTACCGTTTAAGCCGAGTTCGTGCATGTTATTTATATAGACTAAGAAGAGCAGAGGGCCTAGTATTGATCCCTGAGAAACACCACAGGATATGGGTAGTGGGGGACTTTGGGAGTTACTATCAATTTTTACTATCTGTAATCTGTTCTCAAGGTACGATTCAAACATTTTTAAAGCTTTACCGACAATACCTATGACTTCGAGTTTCTTTAACAGCAGTTTGTGACTGACAGTGTCAAAGGCCTTTTTCAAATCAATGAACACTCCCAGTACGATGTTTTTATTATCAATGTTATTTTTAATTTTGGTTACCAGATCAATTGTTGCTGTGAGTGTATTACTTTTAGGCCGAAATCCGTACTGCCGGTCATAGTTAAGGTGATTAAGGTGAGTACGACTAGAGTAGCTAAAAGAGAGACAGGGACAAGGTATCACTTATTTTGGAACTGAATTTCGACCACAATTGACGACATGTTATCAGAAAAATGAAGCGAATATAGATCGAGCTCTAAATATCTTAAATTTACATAATATTTGATATTTAGCGAAAAGAGTTGTCATTACAAAATAATTAATAATAGATTGGATTCAAAAATAAAAATATTTCTAAGTTAGTACAGAAAATCTTTTATTAAAATCAGTGCAATCAAATTTATTTAATATATTTTCTTAACAATGTTATATCTATTCAAACAAGTAAGACTAATAATACTTATATAATTCATTGACATTTTTATATGAACTGAATAGCGTGCGAATATCTTAAAAAATATAACCAAAACTACTGGTCAAAGCTACACTTAAATATTATATCGTTGCAGCTGTGTCTAATTGTAATATATATGTAGTGACGTGCATATATGAGATTTATTTAATAACTTTATACGTCAAATATAAACGTTCAATTGTAGCACGACGGAACTGTTAAATGTTCATGTGACGTCAGTTCAACGCCTTTCGTCCTCCTCTTTAAGAGCGTCCTTCACTTCAGTCAACAGATAAGTTATACTAGAATTTGAAAAGTCAGTTCATAATGTTAAATAACGGCTTTAGAAGTCCGTCCGTGAAAATATCATATTCACTCGCAGATATCGTTTCCGTGTGAAAATATGTGATTCAGCTTATGACATTGGACCAGTGCAGTAAAAATTCAAAAAAGGTGTAATTTTCTGTGGCGTATAATGGCAACGTATATACAATTAAAATATACGTAGCAGTTGTAACATCACAATCATGTATGTAGTACACAAATTAAGCATCACGAAGGGAAAAGTCGCATTCAAACGAATGATGCCGAGCACTCGGAACTTAAAAGGGCGAGCTTCTATATAACTGATGAATTTGTTAACATCTTGCACTCGATTTTTATCTGAAAAGAAATAGTATATAAATACAGCGGCATAAAAATCCATTTATAATATTTGTAAATATCCATTTTACTATGAAAGTTATTACAATAATAGACAACAATATTTTTACGATAACAAAATTAACGTAGTTTAAATAAAATATAAGTATTTGCGACTCTCTTAAAGCAAAACCCTAGGACATTAGACCCATAATTTAATAAATATTTTCTAAGGCCTATCTATACTTTTATTATATTCTTAACTTCTTGTTTTCTGTTAATATTTAAATAGTACATTAAAATTTGAAAATAAGTCATACGAACCACTTTCTAGAATTAACTTATCATGCAAAGTTAATTTCATGCTTTTAACTTGATTTGACAAGGAGCCTGCTGCAAATGCTGGTGTGAAAATCTTTATAGCAAACAAGACAGACCACAATGTTAGACTTGCATATTGCCCAAAGACCATCTGTACAGAATACAAATATAAGTTTTAAAAATTACTTTTATACCTTATATTTAATAGTATTTTCGAAAACATAAAAAAGATATCTCTATTCTCTACTATATTTGAACGCCCAAAAACCTATATTTACATACAACAGCTCTGAGAACGCTTTCTTTTTTCGCCTCTACTTGCTTACTACTACTACCCTACATACCTAAAGTGTAATAATGATTTAAGCAATTTTCAGCATAGCAATGATTTACATCATGCAAAGTTGGTAAAATCAAGGTGCACAGTTAGATACATAATAAAGTCTTTAATTATGTACGAAAATGAACAAAAATTAAAAAGAATAAAAACTTAAGCATTTAAATTAAATTTTCCTTTAAAGACTTACATTTTCAGATTTAATCCCGGTGATAACATCATAAATATTAATCATCATATCAGGCACATTTGTAAGCAAAGTCAGAAAAAACTGAAAGAAATTAATTACTTAATATATTGACAGAAAGTAGTCAGCACTAGATTCTTGTTCTAAGTTTATAAAAAATGAAACAATTTACATTTGACCTAATTATATTGATCCTGATTCCATATCATAAGTATGAGTTGTCGGACATTAGTGTAGTGAGTCAGCTTTTGTCTCACTCATTAATGACTAAAGATTAATTGAAACTTTGTGGACTAAATTATTCTTTGGGATTAAGATTTTTAAGTAGTTTTGATATTTCTATAGGTGGAACGCTTAATCGATAGATGTAATCATTAATTACCGTATCCTTGAATTTTTCAAGTGTTTTAAATTTAACTTATTTATTTATTTATACTTTATTGTACATCACAACTACAAATATCATTTTACAGACTGTGAAGTACAATGGGCGGACTTATGGCTATTTAGCCATTTCTTCCAGACAACCCAAAAACTTGTAAATTATGAGACGTTGGTTTTTTTTTAAATAATACTTACGATGATATTAAATGACCTTTTCAAATTTTCAACACGATCGATTAAAGACTTATATAAAATATGCGCGTCTTTCACATTAAATGTTTCTTCGCCTACAAACTTTGTCAACGCTACTATTCTTATACGAGTAGCGTAGAAAACAAAAAAATATATTATAAGAGGTATATCCGCTGCTATACTAAGAAAAGTACCCAAAACTACTACATAGATATTTAAACTTGAATTGGGATGCGAGAAATAAATAGCTGATAGTAAAATTTTAGATGCAAATGACAGTAAAAAGACTAACAAGATTTTAAAGTCTACATAGTAAGATGCACAGTTTGCGTTTATTTCTGAATCCATCCAAAGTAAATGTTCTAAAAATTTACAGAAATTATTTTGTTGGGGAATCATCAGTATTATGACTATAGAAGCGTAAATTTGAAATAGATACATTTTAATCCATGTTAGGTTATACCAGCCAACGCTTTGTGTCCAAACAAACACAGCACATGGAAATATTACCAAAATAAGTTGTAAAATACCCGATCCTATAATAATAATTAGCCTTTGACGCTTGGACTTGTATGTAATAAATCCAAAGTCATATAGAAATATCGTTTGTAGGATTTTAAAGAATATTTTAAGAGTTTTCGATATAGATTTGTATTTAGATATTTTTAACTGTTTTGGTTGCACGTTTAATATTTGATGGCTTCTTAATTCAACGTCGGCATTATTTAATTTTTCTTTTGTTGTTTGTAATTTTCTCATTTTTATTCAAATAAATAAATTTTGTTCTACATATAACACTTGATAGCTATTCGTTATTTTATCGAGTAATGAACCGTTACTGTTTTCATTATTTTGTAAGAAAATAAGGGAATACACTTTCATAAATTACTTTAATATTCAAAGAACCAAACATCAATAATAACAGAGCAATCATTTCAATTTAGACAAACAATAATTACATGTAAAAGACTGAATGATTAATTCAACTAATGTGCAAAAATACATATATACGCTTAAGAGTTTGTTAACCGACTTCCCAGAAAGGAGGAGTTTATCTAAAGGTTATCTTAAAGGAGGAGTGAGTTTTTTTTAATCGAAAAGTGGTGCGTGTCATGTGGTCACATTTAAATTTAATTGAGGTCAAACTAAAACTTTTCGAGTTATGCAAATATAAATGCGCATTTACTTGACTATTTTTTCGTCATCCTACGTTGTATTATACCGCATAACTTTTCAATGGGTCTACCGATTTTGATATTTTTGTAAATGAAAAGCTGATGCTTGATTTGTAACTACTTTTTGAGTCAGTCAGCCAGTTCAGCCTATTGCAGTGTATTGCTTGAGTATCTACACTATATATAATACTATAAAGAGGAAAGTTTTTTTTTTGTTTTTTTTTTGTTTCTTTGTATTGAATAGGCTCCAAAAGTAGGTACTGGACTGATTTTAATGATTTTTTCACTAATAAAAGGCTACATTATTATGAAGTAAAAAAGGCTATATTTTATTTCTTAAAAACTTAGATATGTGCAAAAAAACGGGTTATGTTCACCAAGGTGTAAAAAATCGTCTCAAATATTTCTTTCCTTCACGTGCGCTACATAAATGCTTAAAGATAACGATGACAAAATGATGTACGACTGAATTATAGGACTAAAAAATATCTAAAAAAAAGTTCACAAAATAATTATTTTTCCCGAGCGAAGCCGGGGTGGCTTGCTAGTATAGTATATAGTACTTTTTGAGTAATCTTTAATAACGCGTATTTACTTGATATTTTTTTCATCTTCTTACGTTGTATTATATGTTGATGTAATTGAGTAAGTCGTTTTTTTTTTCGTTTGTGAGTAAACACAATTATTATTACAAGTTATGTACTGCTCGCATACCAACTTTATAACTGACTATAAAAAAGGTGGATGTTCTCAATTCGGTTGGTATTTTTTTATATATGTACACAGATTACTTGGTTCTTTTTTTTTTGTTCGATGCGGAATAGTTGCTTTTTTGGTCCCATAAAAATTTGATTTACTTTTATTAGTGTAGATTTTATTCTATGAGCATTTTTGTTAATTTAGACGATGTAATTTTCATGTGTGTTACCTCATAAAATTTTACTAGGCGTACCGATTTTGATTAATTCTTTTTTTAATCAAAAGCTGGTGCCTGTCATGTGGTCCCATTTAAATTCAATCGAGATCTAACGAGTTCTTTTTAGCTATCTCTAAGAATACATTACTCGATCCACTCTCTCAAGCATCTCCAGTATTTTCTTCCTTTCAAAACCAAATGTATGCTCGCGCAATCCCTTCTACTACCTATCCTTGACTATGTATGCTATCTGGATGTGATAGAGGAGCTGCTTAGAAAATTGGAGCGACATCAGAATCTCGCAGTACGTTTCATTTTTGGCCTGCGAAAGTTTTGATAATATCTCTCACTTCCGTGCTCAGATCAAATGGCTATCTATTCGCCTTCGCCGTGATATGCATATTAGAGATTGCAGGACCCGGCCCGGCCGGGCCCGGTGCCCTTTTAGACACCCACCGGGCCCGGTCATTCTTACCGAGCCCGGTCACCGGACCCGGTATGTAAACCGCGACTAAACAAGTTTGGTTGTTTACAGTTACAGTACACCTATCATATAAGATTTCGCTATTTAGTCAATTAGTAATAGAACACTCACTAGTCTAAACTCTTAATAGCCAAAGTTTAAGAAAAAACATACTTTACTTTTAGCAAACAAGAATTTGTTTTGTTTATAACATAACAAAGCTACCAAAGATTATCTATCTATATAATCTAAGTCTTTATGACACGTTTAGTACCTTAAGCTGCGTTATTAGTTTATTATTAACCGACGTCCAAAAAGGAGGAGGTTCTCAATTTGATTGAATTTTTTTAAATGTATGTTAGATCAGAACTTTTGACTTGGTGGACCGATTTCGATGAACTTTATTTTAACTGAAAGGTGTTGCGTGTCATGTGGTCCCATTTAAATTTAATTAAAATCTGACAAGTACTTAGAGTTATCTAATAATGCGTATTTACTTGACTACTTTTTCGTCGACCGTATATCGTATCGTTATATTAACTTTTCACTGGGTATATTTATTTTCATGATTCTTACTTTAATCGAAGGCAAGGAAGGCACTTGTCATGTAGCCTTGTTTAAATTTGATCGAGATCTGATTACTACTTTTTAAATAATCTTTGTTAGCGCGTATTTATTTGACTATTTTTTCGTCATAAAATATTGTATTACTTGTCGATGTAATTGAAGTCGGTTTTTTTTGTTTGCGAGCACACACAATTATTTAAATACTATGTTTTCAAATAGACACTATAAGGAGTAAAGAGAAAAACATGCTTATTTAAACTTATTAAAATGAATAATTACTAATACTAATGTTACTTTTCCGTCCATAAGTAAAAGTAATAAATTCTGTATTAAGTGCGATTTTGAGACTTGTGTGAGGCTGATTATTGTGATAATTGTTCATAAGCCAGTTTGAAATAAATATTAACCTTGAATAATTGTCTTTTTTCATTCATATAGAGAAAATTGTCATAAAATACTTAGGTTTCACCGCTAACACATAACCGAGTTGAAAAACATACCGGGTTGCAATCTCTAATGCATATCCTATCTACTCTCTTTAAAATCCTACGTGACACAAACTCTCCTTCTTATCTTCGATCCGGTTTTCACTTCCTACCCTCTCCTAATCGTTCCAGGTGCCCTGGCATTACAACAAAGCTGAATGTACCAAAGTGAAGCTCAAAAAGAAAAGTTCAACAAAAGAATTTGACAACTTCACTGGATAATGAAATTGCTGCTACAGCTGATGCAAATGTGTCTGATAAGGCCAGAAACATCCATAATGTTTCAAGTACTTAAGAGCGGTGTGTTTCTGGAATAACAAATAAAATATATTACCGGAATATAACGCTAAATAAAACTTTCGGAAAATTATAAAGTTCAAACAAATCATAAGAGTCTCAGGTCTTGAAGATGTTGGTTTACAGCAAATTCATTTGCCTTTCGCATTGATATCTAGTACGAGTATATAATGGCTATAAAATATTGATAAAGACACGAGCCTAGTATTATTGGATTTAATGATCAAATGATTCAATTAGGAATAATTGCTACACTTTTTAGACTTGTCTTCTAAATACTAACCAAAACATGATGCCAATTAGGTACGTATTATCGTGTTAAATAAAGCATTTGCTACCTCTAGTCAAATCTTATACTATTAAACGAGCAATTCTTGTATATATATATATATATATATATATATATATATATATATATATATATATATATATATATGTACACACAGAAATTCCTGAATGGAAAATAAATTATACTAATAAATTGCATAATGAAGTCAAACATTACCCAATTTTTAAGAGAACTTTACTATAAACACATTTATAATCTGACCAAAACATAACTTAATGCAAATAAGCTGAAAAATCCATACAAATAGATCAACATTAGTATACAATATAAGTTAAATTAAATAAATTTACCTGATCTCATCCGAATAGGGATGTTTTCTTCTATCAGATGAACCAGTAGATCTATACACCGGCATCGTAACAAACTGTTCCTCGTCCGAAGAACAAGCGATAGCATGTTGGCTGCCATTGGAACCAGATGCTATACCACTAGGACCAGCAACCGGTTCATCGAGGATAGATTGCACAGTAGGCACAAGCGGCTCTATTGAGTCCATCACTCGCGCACTACTTGAAGACGGCGTAGAAGAGGAGGCCGTGACAAGCGGCTCTATTGAGTCCAACACTTGCACTACACTCGACTCTTCAGTCACAGAAGCATAGGGTTTTGGAGAAGCCATGGTAATAAAACGTTGTTTTCGAACAGGAGTACGTGAAAACGATCTCGACTGAAAGAAAACTAACAGATGTCAGAAGACGTTTTAGCGCGCAATTAACGATAAAAATGTCAACTGTCAAGGTCTATTCCATGTATGCTTCATGGAATAGACCTTGACAGTTGACATTTTTTAGACAGATTTAAACCTCTCTATTCTCCATGGTCTATTCAGTATTGATTCTAGTTCTCTATGACGTATTTATGGATATAAAATATTACAATTATTTTTAATATTAATAGTAAATAAAAATTGCTTGAATTATTAAATCTCAAAAAAAGATTTATATAAAATTTACACGGATGGATCTAAAAGCATCCAAAAAGTTAATAAAAGTTAATGCAACATAATTATATGTTGACAGTAATTTAGGCATAAATTTATAAATAAATTTCGATAGTAATTTTGTAAAAAGAAACAAAATACTGAATATTTTTCGTATATGACAGTAAATAAATGAATAAATATAAAAAATTATACTGAAAAGAAATACGACTGAATAAGCTGTATAGTAAACGAAAACGAGTCTATGATACATAAAATCTAAAGTAATCTGTCATTTACGTTACCTATGTCAGTCATTGCCTTGCAGTGAGAAATATACTATGGAAATATATGTCAGTTCATAGTTCTTATCGTTACTCTAATATATAAAAGTTTTACAAATAGTTTTAACGTAAATATAAGTAATATGTTAGTAGTGTTTTAAAAGCTACGGAATGGAGTATGAATATTGAATACACTTCCCGCAGCGTCGGAGCTAAAATAGGTATAAATAACATAAATAACATTAAGTATTCGATAAGTCTAAACAATTTTTACCTTAAAAATTTTAGCCCTGATATCTCTATAATCATGAGATTTCTAGGGATAGGAGTGGCACCAGAGGGTAATCCACCACTCCCCCTCCCTCCCCACTCTTTCAAAAACCCCATAAATCGAAATACTATTGTCTAAAGACTGGCCTCGACGGGATGAACATTATATGTTTGACAGTTACGAAACACACGAACATAGTACAACATACTTCCATACAAATTTTCATTCCCACTTTTCAACCCCTTTCACCCTTTTTTCGCATTAAAAAGTAGCCTATGCCCTTTCTTAGAATCTAGACTATCTGTATACCAAATTTCATTTAAACCTGTTCAGTAGTTTTTGCGTGATTGCGCGACAGACAGACAGACAGACACAGTTACTTTCACATTTATAATATTGGTATGGATTGTTTGTCTAAATTAAAATATGGATTGAAAACGTCAAACGTGATGTAAACATCGGCTCCGTATTATAAAATAAAATGAATCCAAAATAATTTGTATTTAAACTCTAAAAGTGACTGATGTTTTAGCCAAAACATTTCACCTGTAGACACCCATCCCACTATTCCGAATACGCCTACTCATCTAGCCAACGATCAAACTCCTTTCCACACATATCTTAGCCATTTAAAAAATAGTATACCCATAGTTAAAAGAATCCCTCGAGGAGCTCGAATAACCGTTGCTACACATTTATCACAATTAATTCAGAAATGTTACATTAGTAATTCTACTCAAGACGGGCAGAACCTATTTTTATTTTCATACAGCACTTTACATATAATTAAAACTGATGAACCGAATTTATCCTTGACGCAAAAGATTAAAAATAACTGTGCTGTAAGCTCCTCGCCTTCCCCCGCACCTCTAATCAAACATGATGCCCCTCACAATCATAACAGACTAATCATAAATAAAATCTGTGACGGCGATCTCAAAGGTGCCACTCGCCTTTTTTCCTCCAACGACGTGCTATCACCAGATACCCCTGACACCCTTCAGGCCTTACTGACTAAACATCCTCCAGCTACAGTAAACTCATATTTTCTCGACCCACCAACAGCAGGGCAAGCATGCCTTCAAATTCAAAACAAAGATGTTACGAATGCCATTTCATCTTTTAAACCAGGTTCAGCTGCAGGTTTGGATGGAATCTCACCATAACATTTGAAAGACTTAACATCGTATTCTGTGGGTGATGCAGGCAAGCAACTTGTAAATTCAAACACTAAATTAATCAATTTTATGTATTCCGGTAATGTCAATCCAGAAATTGTTCCTATTCTTTTCGGCGCGAACCTCATTGCCCTCACCAAAAAGGACGGAGGGGTGAGACCAATTGCTGTTGGATCAACACTACTCCAAAATTGCTGTTCGCCATATTTTACCAAAATTAAATTCGGAATTTGAACCCGTACAGTTAGGCTTCGGTGTAAAAGGAGGGTGTGAGGCAGCCGCCCATGCCCTACGCTCCTTCCTAACTTACGGACAGCCTGACGTGTTGCTCAAAATTGATGTCAAAAATGCTTTCAATTCGGCAAATAGGGATACCCTGTTGACGGAAATAAAACAACATATACCGGAATTATACAATTATCTTCTTCTTAGTTACGCTGACCCAACAAAATTGTTATATCGCTCTAATGAACTGTCCTCGGAAGTAGGTTGTCAACAGGGTGATCCCCTTGGGCCTGCAATTTTTAGTTTGGCTATAAATCCGATAATAAAAATTTAAATTCTAAATTCAACGTTTGGTATTTGGACGACGGAACCATAGGAGGTGATGTGGATACTGTGTTTTCGGACCTTTTTTAAATCAAAAATAAATTTGAAGCCATTGGTTTGGAGCTTAATTTTAGCAAATGCGAACTTTTTATAAATAACCGCGTCTTAAATTTAAATGACATAAAACAAAAATTTAATATTTTGGCTCCAAATATTAAAATAGTTAACAGTAATTCTTTACCTTTTAGGTTCTCCAATTTTTGATGAAGCTATTCCTGAATATATTAATAATTCAATTAGTAAATTTCAAAATTCTGTTGACCGTCTCTTTGAAATTAGTTCACATTATGCACTTTGCATCTTAAAATTCTGTCTTTTCGTCCCAAAATTTACATATGTGCTCCGTTGCTGCTCCTTTTGGAAACATCCAGATCTTTTGACACAAGTAGACGACCTAATCAAAATTAGTATAGAATCGATTCTTAATATGCAGCTGAACGAGCAATCTTGGACCCAAGCATCCCTACCCATCCGTTATGGTGGTTTAGGGATTCGCAAAATTTCCAGTGTCGCTTTACCAGCCTTCCTATCTTCTGTCCATAGTTCAGCAAATCTCATAAGTAAAATTTTAAGGGCCCTTCAAACTTTAAGATTGCTGGCTTGGAAGAAGCTAGAAACGCTTTCTTAATTGCATGCCCAGGTCAAAATTTTCCAGTTTCTACAAATTCACAGAGGAGCTGGGACGACATAAACTGTAAATTTACTTTTGATAATCTTTTAAGCTATAGTACAGGTTCGGCGCGTGCCAGGATTTTGGCCGTGGGTACGCATGAGGCCGGCTACTGGCTTCACGCGTATCCTTCGTCAAATACAGGTACATTTCTTGAGCCTGACACGCTCCGAATCGCAATCTGTCTACGGCTTGGGGTTCCGGTCTGCTTTCCACATAAATGTCCCTGTGGCAGCGATGATGATGGCAAGAGACCGAACGGTATGAGTTTGATTCCATGGAAGATGGGCCGGGTGCTGGTATGGGATGCAACCTGTTCAGACACGCTGGCCCCTTCCCATCTACATGGAACCAACAATAGAGCTGGTGCGGCTTGTGAAGCGGCTGAAAAAGCTAAAGCAGGCAAATACAGGGGTCTAGGCTCCGAATATGATTTTGTCCCATTCGGTGTCGAGACCCTTGGTGCGTGGGGTCCTAGTGCCATAAGGCTCTTTAAGGAAATAGCTAAAAGGTTAGTCGACATCACAGGAGACCGAAGAGCTGGCAGCTACCTCGGACAAAGAATTAGTCTAGCTATCCAAAGGGGGAACGCTGCCAGTATCTTCGGAACCTTGCCTAAAGGGACTCCTTTTAATAATATATTTTAGTTATTATATTATATTTTTTAAGATTTTTAGTTTTAGTTTCGTTGTTTTAGTATATATTTTTATATTTATTTGTTTGTAATGAATTAATAACGTAGTCTAATAAATAGATTTGATTTCAATTAAAATGATCGATCTGTCATTAACTCATTATTGATATTTGGCCCATTAAATATTAAAGTAATTTATGTAAGTGTATTTTTTCCCTCGATTTCTTACAAAATAAAGAAATACTAACTGTAACGGTACATTAACATACGGTACGGTACGGTAAAATAACGAATAGCTATCAAGTGATATTTGTGGAACAAAATTTATTTAATTGAATAAAAATGAAAAATTTACGAAGAACAAAAGAAAAATTAAATAATGCCAACTTTGAATTAAGAAGTCATCAAATAACAGACGTGAAACCAAAACAGTTAACAATATTTAAATACAAATCTATATCGAAAACTCTTAAAATATTCTTTAAAATCCTACAAACGATATTTCTATATGACTTTGGATTTATTACATACAAGTCCAAGCGTCAAAGGCTAATTATTATTATAGGATCGGGTATTTTACAACTTATTTTGGTAATATTTCCATGTGCTGTGTTTGTTTGGACACAAAGCGTTGGCTGGTATAACCTAACATGGATTACAATGTATCTATTTCAAATTTACGCTTCTATATTTATAATACTGATGATTCCCCAACAAAATAATTTCCGTAAATTTTTAGAACATTTACTTTGGATGGATTCAGAAATAAACGCAAACTGTGCATCTTACTATGTAGACTTTAAAGTCTTGTTAGTCTTTTTATTAACATTTGCATCTAAAGTTTTACTATCAGCTATTTATTTCTCGCGATCCAATTCAAGTTTAAATATCTATGTAGTAGTTTTGGGTACTTTTCTTAGTATAGCAGCGGATATACCTCTTATAATATATTTTTTTGTTTTCTACGCTACTCGTATAAGAATAGTAGCGTTGACAAAGTTTGTAGGCGAAGAAACATTTATTGTGAAAGATGCCCATAATTTATATAAGTCTTTAATCGATCGTGTTGAAAATTTGAAAAGGTCATTTAATATTATCGTAAGTATTATAAAAAACCAATTTCTCAAAATTTTCAAGTTGAATTTAAAACTCTTGAGAAACTCAAGGATACGGTAATTAATGATTACATCTATCGATTAGGCGTAACACCTATACGAAATATCAAAACTACTTAAAAAAATCTTAATTCCAAAGAATTATTTAGGTCACAAAGTTTTAATTAATCTTTAGTCATTTATGAGTGAGACAAAAGCAGACTCACTACACTAGTACCTGATAATTCATACTTATTATATGGAATCAGGATCATTATAATTAGGTCAAACGTGAATTATTTAATTAACTTAGAACGCGAATCGAGTGCTGACTACTTCCTGTTAATATATTGAGTAATTAATTTTTTTTCAGTTTTTCTTGACTTTACTTACAAATGTGCCTGATATTATGTTTAATATTTATGAAGTTATTACAGATCTAAAAGCTGAAAATGTAAGTGTTTAAAGGAAAATTGTTATGCTTTTTATTTAAATTCGTCTTTTGATTTAAATGTTTAAGTTTTTAATCTTCTTGATTTTCGTACATAATTAAAGGCTATTTATTATGTACTCCGATCATGATCACGATTCAGCCTGTAATATCCCACTGTTGGGCATAGGCCTCTTCCCCATGTAGGAGAAGGATCGGAGCTTAATCCACCACGCTGCTACAATGCGGGTTGGCGGATATATTCCCTACTATGAGTAACGGTCGCTATCAGGTGTACATGATAACAACCGGAACTGATGGCTTAACGTGCTCTCCGAGGCACGGTGGGGAGACCCACAAGGACTGCATGGCCAATACAAATGTTGTAATATGCTACGGTAGCCCCTTACCACCTGAGCCGTACCTAAACTTGTTTGCATTCAAAAAAAAAAAAAATCACATTCACCTCACTGATTAAAAATCAATAGCATTCTTAGAGCTGTTACATATAAATATAGCTTTTTGGTCGTTAAAATATAGTAGAGATATCGTTTTTTATGTTTTCGCAAAGACTAAAATACTATTAAATAGGTATAAGGTAAAAAGGTAATTTTTAAAACTTATATTTGTATTCTGTACAGATGGTCTTTGAGCAATATTCAAGCCTAACATTGTGGTCTATCTTGTTTGCTATAAAGATTTTCGCACCAGCTTTTGCAGCAGACTCCTTGTCGAATCAAGTTGAAAGCATGAAAATTATTTTGCACGATAAGTTAATTCTAGAAAGTGGTTCGTATGACTTATTTTTAAATTTTAATGTTCTATTTAAATATTAACAGAATACAAGAAGTTAAGAATACAATACAAGTAGACCTAAGAAAATATTTATCAAATGTTGGGTTTAATGACCTAGGGTTTTGCTTTAAGTTTTAAGAGGTCGCAAATACTTATATTTTATTTAAACTACGTTAATTTTGTTATCATAAAAATATTGTTGTCTATTATTGTACTAAATTTCATAATAAAATGGATCTTTACAAATATAATAAATGGATTTTTATGCCGTTATATTTATATACTATTACTTTTCAGATAAAAATCGAGTGCGAGATGTTAACAAATTCATCAGTTATATAGAAGCTCGCCCTTTTAAGTTCCGAGTGCTCGGCATCATTCGTTTGAATGCGACTTTTCCCTTCGTGATGCTTAATTTGTGTACTACATACATGATTGTGATGTTACAACTACTACGTATATTTTAATTGTATATACGTTGCCATTGTATACCACAGAAAATTACACCTTTTCTGAATTTTTACTGCACTGGCCCACTGTCATAAGCTGAATCACATATTTTCAGATGCGAATTCTGATAAGGACCTAACCGTCTAGTGTGTTGCGTGTATTTCCTTCACACGGAAAAGATATCTGCGAGTGAATATGATATTTTCACGGACGGATATCTAAAGCCGATAAGCTTCAACGTTATGAACTCACTGTCACTTATCAATTGCTAGTATAACTTAGCTGTTGACTAAAGTGAAGGACGCTCATAAAGAGGGTACGATAGGCGTCGAACTGACGTCACATGAAAATTGAACGTTCCGTCGTGCTACAGTTGAGCGTTTATATTTGACGTATAAAGTTATAAAATAAAAATCACATCCACTTCACTATACGAGTGTTGTACAATTAGACACAGTAGGCCAGTAAATAAAGCCGTGTTTTTGGTCAACCTCGCACTAAATTTCCGATCCAATTGTAAAATTTTTTTAGGTTAAGGGTTACTTACTGACTGTAAAAACAGTTAACGGTAACTTACGTAAACGGTAAGTTTTACAAAAAAGTTTACAGGAAATAAAAGATGCGAAAGTTTATCTCTATATATACAAAAATGAATCGCCGAATGTGTTGCTAAGCGCAAATCTCGAGAGCGGCTGAACCGATTTTGCTAATTCTTTTTTTATAATATTCCTTGAAGTACGAGGATAGTTATTACGGAGAGAAAAATAAATAAAAATAAAAAATATTAATTAAGAAAATCCCTGAAAATGTCTATAAACAACAATTTTCTATATTCCCATACAAAAGATTCGTAATAATACTTAAAAGTCAATTTGATCTTTAATACCATACAATAAAGTTTAAGAATTAGTGGAGGGGTTTCGGGAAGGCAATTTAGTGACGTTAGTACCTATCGTATAAATATTAATGTCAATATTTGTCAATATTTTTAATATATATTTTTAATTTTTATAGCTAACCAGTAATCCGGTGTCACGAATAGCAGAAATAAGTATAAAAAAAATTAAAAATTGAAGAATTAACTGTTAGGCGGTACGAAGTTCGCAGGGTCAGCTAGTTTTCTATAAAAAGGTCTGAATAACTTTTGCCCTAAAGTGGATATTTTCCGAGATATCGGCCAAAAACTTTTCTTTAAGATAGCGATCGAAGCTCCACCTGGATCTGTCAACATTTTGTGTTTTTATGGTCAGTAAGTGACCTTTAACCTAAAAAAAAATGGAATTGGATCGGAAATTTAGTGCGAGGTTAAATGCTTTATTTATTAGCCTACAGCTGCAACGATAGAATATTTAAGTATAGCTTTGACCAGTACTTTTGGTTATATTTTTTAAGATATTCGCATGCTATTCAGCTGACATAAAAATATCAATGAATTATATAATTATTACTAGCTTCTGCGCGCGACTTCGTCGGCGTGGACTCCGCTTCTATTGGTCTTAGCGTGATGATACATAGCCTATAGCCTTCCTCGATAAATGGGCTATCGAACAGTGAAAGAATTTTTCAAATCGGCCCAGTAGTTCCAGAGATTAACGCGTTCAAACAAACAAACAAACAAACAAACAAACAAACAAACAACCAAACAAACAAACTCTTCAGCTTTATATATTAGTATAGATTAGTCTTACTTGTTTGATTAGATATAACATTGTTAAGAAAATGTATTATAGAAATGTGATTGCACTGATTTTAATAAAAGGTTGTCTGTACTAATTACAAATATTTTTATTTTTGAATCCAATCTATTAATTATTAACTAGCGGACCCGGCAGACGTTGTCAGAAAATTTGATACAAATTTGTTGAGTAGTTTCGGAGTTACATACCGATAGCAGCGCCACCTACCGGGTCCAATTGAAATAAAAAGTATTCTATGTCCGTCTCCTGGTTCTAAGCTACCTCCCTACCAATTTTCAGCCAAATCGGTTTATCCGTTCTTGAGTTATAAATAGTGTAACTAACACGATTACACGACTTTCTTTTAAATATGTATATAGATGATTTTGTAATGACTACTCTTTTCGCTAAATACTTATCAAATATTATCTAAATTTAAGATATTTAGAGCTCGATCTATATTCGCTTCATTTTTCTGATAACATGTCGTCAATTGTGGTCGAAATTTAGTTCCAAAATAAGTGATACCTTGTCCCTGTCTCTCTTTCAGCTACTCTAGTCGTACTCACCTTAATCACCTTAACTATTCCCAATACAATACGTTACAGAAGGATCTATCTTGCTCCAAATTTGGAGGAGCCCAACTGGGAAGTATCTCAACCTTAATTAAGATCACAGCTAAATAACCAAGTAATGTCGTGTTACTGTATTGAGTAAGATAGCGAGAGCTCCGCGGGCAAGGGGTTAGGGTCGGCAACGTAACTGATTTACTCCTGGTATTGCAGGTGTCAATAAGTTACGGTATTCGCTTACCATTTGAAGGACCGTACACTTGTTACTTTTATAATAATATTTAAAAAAACCAAATCAGTAATCCGATGCCACCTTTAATGTTTGGTGTCTGTGTCCGAAACTGTGTTGGAAACTACTCTAAATTTGAGTATCCGATCTTGTATTTAAAAATGTCGTAATTTATTTCGTTGGACATTTCCGTTAAACCAAATAAGATCTGAGAATCTACTTCTTTGAGAAGGTAACATAATATCTTTTAAATGTCCCATTTGGACCAACACACTTATTCTTGTATGAATGTATTGAAAAGGAAGATTTTATCCTTATTAAAAATGGATAACCACGACTTCATAATTGTGTATTTAGACTAGCCGACCCGTGCCCACTTCGTTAAGCGTTATTTATGTGATGCAAAGATTATGTAGTAAAGTTTTCATCTCGCTCGCATTTCTCCGACTTGATTTACATATAGATACTATTATTTTTCACTGAATTTTTTGTTCAATAACAATAAAATATTCATATTCATATTATATGTCATTCCTGAATAGTGTAGCTTTCTGTTTTTTGTTTTTTTTAGTTAAAAAATTTTCATGATCCAATCAGTATTTGCGAAGATTACCCCCTACAAATAAACAAAGTTAGAAACTTTACCTCTTTAAAATATTAGTATAGATTAAAATTTCAATTGAAATGATAAACGTTCTTTTGTTGTTTGAAAGTTCACGATAAACGAAATAATAAAGTATGGCATTTAGAAAAGCATTTAGAACGGACGTGGTGCGCGTGTCATGTTGGCATCCACGCAACGGCGATCGCGGGTTCAATTCTCGCTCGGAGTGAACACTACACTGCTTGAGAGAACTATTATTTAGCTGTGATCTTCAATTGTAAAACAGAATTCGACTAAGTCCATTATTTTATGCTTCCGCAATAAACTAAAATATAACAGGTGGCTATAGTAAACTTGGACTCATATAATAATTACACAGATTATAATAGCAATAATAGCTATTAGAGCTATAATCAGAGGAAAAAAATATCTACTAGATGATACTCTGTATAGAAGTAGGCTGTTGTTGGAACACATGACATATGCGCATGACGATGGTATCACCATCCTATTCACGACAAATTGTTCTTGCATGTTTTTATACAGTCACTTTATATGAAAATTACTTTTTATCCAATTGAATTATAAGTACACCTTGGCAATGTGTGTTATTTGAAACTACTTACACACTCAATACTGCACGTTTTTATCAAGAGCAAGATCATTATCATCCTACAATGTTGCTAACAACATCACGAATACCTAAAAAAAAAAACTAATTCTGCTGGACGTACATTTGTTTGCACATTAACTTTATGTTATTTTTCATCAATTTACATGTACGTACAACGGGATCAAAATACTTACTGACGTCACTGACATTTGCAATCGAATCGTTCAAATGTTTCTAAAAAATGTGCCCTAGCCGGTTTTAAGGTTTTATTGTGTAAGCATTCTCTTAAAGATCTCTAAGATTCCCTTCTCTCAAAAGTTTCATAAGTTCTCGTAATATTTAATGAAATGACAAAACTGTAATTACAAAAAAATTACTTAACATTGATGCCGTACACCACAACAATATTTTTACGTCTAAATAGAAAGGGTAATTATGAATGTTCATTTCAGAATCTATCTACAGTAGGCCTTCTAGAAATTGCCGAAATTTCTTTCAGAGGTTAGAACTAAAATGAACCTGCATGCTCAATTTGCAAAGATATGCATTGAAAACCGTGGTACGTTAAATCGTTTCATTTCTAAATATATTCCATGAATAAAAAGCCGGACCGAGTTTTGTTGTTGAGTCAGAGATTTACATCTGATAAACCCGAAATCACATAAAAATATAATTTGCAAGATTACAAAACAAGTTTTGAGTGTTTTTGAAATTTATTGAAATTGATTTCTATTAAAGTTATTTATTTTTGCAGGTGCTTACTGCGTTTATTGTTTTTTGAGGTCCCTATATTTCGGTGATGTTACAATCACCGTGAGTCTTCCCGTGATCATGGTGATTGTAACATGACCGAAATATAGGGACCTCAAAAAACAATAAACTCGGTAAGCACCCGAGAAAACAAATAACTTTAATATGATTAGTGATCGCGTTAGTTTAAAACAATTGATTTCTAGATTTCGGAGCAGTCAATTGTTTAGATATCGTATTCAATATTTTAAAATTTCAATATTACTTTGTAATAATCCTAGAAGCTATTTGTGAACCTGCTAGAAATGAATGTCAATATTAATTTCCAAATGTTATTATTTTATTACTCCTTAAACATTGTTATTGATTGATGATATGGACTTGTGACTCAAATTGCTTCATTATTTAAAAAGCCGTGTGACATTTCTTGCTACATATATGTTTATGTTTATTTATTACAAAATAAAATATGTTTTTTATTTGTGACATTTAAAATATTAGGTAAGTACGATTGAAAATTAAAAGATCGTATTTGAAGTTATCGGCGGGAGCGAACAGTACCTACAGAACCACTTATGACTTACCTAATGCTTGTGTTACAGGTAACAGCCGACTGTTATTACCACAGTTTATGACTATTTTTTTATATAAATATACATATAAATAATACATATATAAATACATAAATACAAATATTACGTCCAGACTCAGGCGGGAATCGAACCCGCAACCCGCGGAACAGAAAGTACGGCCACCACAAATTGCCGGCCACACCAAAACCAACAAGCGCCAACGGCCTAGTCAAACGTATGTCAAACGTAAAGCAAGTACCTAATGCGTTTATTAAAGCAGAAAGTAATTACACTGAATAACTTCTTTAAGCGTTTGCTAATACGAATATAAAACGGACACTTGTTGTAACGGCACTAAGACTAAGGTCTGGACACATTCCTTTAAATAAATTCGCATACTTAATGAAATAAAAATCGGCCAAGTGCGAGTCGGACTCGCGCACGAAGGGTTCCGTACCATTGACTAAACTAAATTATAAGTAAATTTTTTGTAAAATATTTATTCTGTAAAATATTTATTTAATTATGACTCCATCTATGATGCTATTTAATTTAGATAACTATTATAGTCTATTGACGAAGTTTTCCTAATTTCTGATAGATGGCGTTTAGACTAATAAAAAATTATCGCCACCCTTAAATGTTTATTTTATTTTGTTTTTAGTATTTGTTATTATAGCGGCAACAGAAATACATAATTTTTGAAAATTTCAACTGTCTAGCTATCGCCGTTCTTGAGATACAGCCTGGTGACAGACGGACGGACGGACGGACGGACGGACGGACAGCGAAGTCTTAGTAATAGGGTCCCGTTTTTATCCTTTGGGTACGGAACCCTAAAAAGTAGACTCGCCAAATTGTGAATTATGTAAATATGTAGAAGACGTACAACATGTTTTGATGGGATGCGTCCGTTACAAACGGAGCAGACGAGATTTGGTGTCCAATTTAGGCCTGAATTTATTGGAAGTCGGCTTGTTTAGTCAGATCTTGTCTGAACCAACATCCCAATGTGCCAAAACTATACTAGAGTTTGTTATTAGTAGTATTAAGTTAAGATCTAGTAATAATTTAGTGTTATAATTTGGTTTATTAAAAATGTTAAATTGTTAGTTTTATATAGATTAAACAATGAAATTATTTTAAATCGCTATTAATAATATCATTAATTATTCTATAAAGAATTAAAAAATAATTTATATAATTATTTTTTAAAATATATTTTTCATGGGTCAAAAGTACCCTTTGAAAATTATATTTAAAGACATATCTCTAAAAATATTAACTTTATCGTGAAAAGTCACATGACCTTTTTTATTTGTTTTTTAATAAAGAATATTAAAAAAAATGTACGGTTAAAAATAACAATTCCTTGCAACTGTTAAACAACTTCGGTTTAGACAATATGGCACGGGGTTGCCCCATAGCAACATGCATTTATTTATTATCATCATTAGGGCAATTTGAAGAGAATCGCATAAAAAATTGAGGTGGAATAGTTTTCGGAACTCACGCGCCGATTTGTCCTGGACTATAAGTTTTTAGATGTGATTACGTTGAAGTTTAAGCAAAATCTTTACCATAATACTGTTTTTGATTAAACAGTGCGATAAAAATTTTAATTAAATATCGCGTTAGTATGTTCCTTCTCCTACATGGGGAAGAGGCCTATGACCAACAGTGGGATATTACAAGCTGAACCGTGAATCGTCGATCGCGGCAGTATGCATGCGCTTGTTTCATTATCTCAAATTTTTGCTTTTATTAGTTGAACCTTTTAACCATATTACAAACAGAATAAATTGCTAGTATAAACCAACAATAAAAAAACGTGTAAGCTAATACTGCTGTTCTTGATGTCCTAAAAGACAATTATGTAATGCTACTTTTTCATTTGTTATTTTAATTGTTGGAACAAAATATCCTAAAAGCTATATTTTATTTAATTGGTCTCCTCTACAATTATACATAATTATATTATTAAAACCTCATGATGGCTCATATAATTAAAAACGTTGCTCTAAACAGACGTGGATCAGAAGTTTGTCACAATGTTGAATAAGGAATTAAAAGTAGTAAGATATAATACTATGTTTCTGAAACACAATGACTTTGCGTCGAAAAAATTAAAAATGTTTTTCTACTGCGTACAAACTTTGTTCTCCTTGGATTTTGGGTTCGTTTATTACAAATCAAATAGACCGAAATTTTTTATAAAATTAAGTACAGCTTTTGTAAGTCTGTCGATTTCCGTCCTTATTTTCATACTAATTGTTTTTTCATTTGTCCAATATGAATTTATACCGTGGTTTATTAAAGATACAATTCAATACTTTGTACAGGTTTGCGTTCTGTTGTTCACACCGAAGTCTGCTTCTTTTTGTTCATATTTAAGACATTTGCACTATATAGATACGAAACTCGGAGTGAATTCTTTTTCATATCGTCTGGATATTAAAATAATATCAGCATGTATTGCAACTTCCTTATTCAAAATATTGGTCCCTACTATATATTGCTTATTTTTTTATGCTTGTAATGAATCAATTTACACCTCGAATTTACCGTTTTTAATACCTTACATATCTATGGAATATCCACTTATCACGTATTTTTTCGTATTCGACGCATCATGTTTTCGATTAATTATTTTACGAAAAGCCTTAAAGAAGAAAAGATTCGGAGTAAAATATTTTCAACGCTTGTATATGTTATTGATAGACTCCACGGAGAAGATTAAAAACACATTCGACATTATAGTAAGTTTTTTGAATTTATAAAATCGAGATATGATGTTATTTCCAAAAAATGTGTAACTGCAATAGAAGTATTAAAAGACATATTCAACTTTATTTTTTAGTTTGTTTTTAGCCTATTAATTAACTTACCAAGTATGATGATGGGCATTTATCTAAGTGTATCGGAGATGAAGGATGGTATGGTGAGTTTACGTCTCGTTTGTTTTGTATTTTTAAGCAATCGTGAATTTATCCGTAACAGAGCATGATAATGTTGTTTCAATTCATTGAAATATTCTATTCGATAATCTATACTAATATAATAAAGCTGAAAAGTTTGTTTGTTTGAACGCGCTAATTTCAGGATCTACTGGTTCGATTTAAAAAAATCTTTCAGTGTTAGATAGCTCATTTATCGAGGAAGGCTATAGGCTATATATCATTACGCTAAAACCAATAGGAGCGTAGCACCAATGAAGAATGTTTCAAAATCGGGGTTATTTTTCCTTTTGAGAGCTTCCGCTGCGTGAACGGTTAAAGTTTCGCACAAATCATGTATGACAGAATTGGTCCTATTCCACGCGGATGAAGTTGCACGCAGAAGCTAGTAATAGTATAATTTTCATTAATACGAGTATAGTTTTGTCTTAAAATTTTATTCTGACAACACCCAAATGCCGGAAGTCGGAACTGGTTCATACGCTAGCAGCTTATCTCTCACATCTTAAATATTTGGGTATGCCACCCAAATGTTCGGTCATGGTTTTATTATGTTTTGTGGGTGTTCATAACTCAAGATTGCCATTTTATCCAACTGGGGGATATTAAGTGTTAAGCGATATAAAAAATATAGGGTAATAAAAATACATGGAATAAAGTACACGGAAGTGTGACATCATATTATCAATTTTAGTTCACATTTCCTTCCTTTGATTTAATTTTTTTTTTTAATCCACACTAATAAATAACGTTAATGTAAGATATTGATTTGATATTTCAGATACGTCCCGGCACATACGCGATTCAAGGTGCGTGGATAATTTTTGCCATGTCTGTCACATTTGCACCAACAATAGCAGCAAATTCATTAAGCAGCGAAGTGCGAAAAATCATAATAATTTTGCATGATAAGATGATGGAAGAAAATGGTTTGTAGGAAAACGCTATTTTTCAAGTATATATTAATACAGTAAATGGTGAAAATTCATACCCTATTCGTTTATTTTTTTATTAGAGCAACTAACGTATGTATAAACTCAAGCCATTGATGTATAAAAATACATCAATTACTCAATCAAATAAATTTAGAATTTATTTAACGAAATCCTTAAGCAAATATCTGAATCCATAATTTGGAATCCATAATTTTATTTTCAGATAAATCTGAATGTCAAGATATCCAACGGTTCATCAATTACTTCAATGCTCGTCCGTCAAAATTTTTCGTATTAAAGATAGTCCCGATGGATGCAATCCTGCCTGTACAGATAATAAATTTATGTATAACATATTTTATTGTTATAGTTCAAACAACACATTTGTATTAAAATGTACTATCATTAAAAGTTGTATTTGTATCGTACTATCTCTTAAATATTTTATTTAGTTGTTTTTATTGCATTTGTATTATAATTTTTTTTGCATCTACATATTAGATGTCATTGATTTTTCGTTTCTACGTTTGAAAATATAATTTATTTGTTAACTTTTTATATTAATTTGTCTTTTTTATAATGTGAATTCATGCTATCCTAATTTTATTAAATATAAATAAGATCATTTTAATTTAATGTTTTTAATGATGTTGGTGTATTAGTAAAAAAAGAATAAATAATGATTTACTTTATTGGATTTCAATTTGTGCATTACTTAAAAAAAATTGCGTGCGTACAAAGTACACATGTCAGAAGTGAAACTTCTTTTTCAAACTAATTAAAAAAACACGTGTGTGTACTTATGAACGCACGTAAGAAGTTATACTTCATTGGCTAGCTAACTTCACGTTGCTAACTTCTTCTTCGTTGACTCACTTTAGGGTGTCGGTTTTTTTCGTGACGATGTGCGCGCGCATCGTAAAAATTTACTCTCATAATTTTGCCTTTACGCGCCAAAAGAAGTATAACTTCAAAAAGTAATTAAAAAAACCGTTTTTAAAATATAAATAAATCGGCCAAGTGCGAGTCGGACTCGCGCACGAAGGGTTCCGTACCATTGATTAGGTACATTGATTGTAATAATGGGCAAAATGGGGCTAAGAATCACTTTTATTGTATGAGAGCAAAAATAGGCAAAAATGACGTTTTTTGTATGGGAGCCCCCCTTAAATATTAATTTTATTTTAATTTTATTATTTATTATTAAAGTAAAAATACAACTGAGTATTTTGTGAATATTTCAAGTGCCTACCTGTTGCCATTATTGATATCGAGCAAAAAAGGGCAAGAAAATCGCGTTTGTTGTATGGGAGCCCCCCTTAAATATTTATTTTATTTTGTTTTTAGTACTTGTTGTTATAGCGGCAACAGAAATACATAATTTGTGAAAATTTCAACTCTCTAGCTATAGCCGTTCTTGAGATACAGCCTGGTGACAGACGGACGGACGGACGGACGGACAGCGAAGTCTTAGTAATAGGGTCCCGTTTTTACCCTTTGGGTACGGAACCCTAAAAAAAGTAATTAAAAAAAAAAGAAATAAAATATTTGTATAAACACATATCCAACCGAGCGGTAGTCGAACCAGCGACCGTCTATGTTTAGGCGCCGCCGACACGGCACACGCACCATTACACCAGATCAGTCGTTATAACACATAATGTCGTCTAATACACATACTTTTTAATAATTGTGTTTGCTCGCAAACGAAAAAAAACCGACTTCAATTACATCGACAAGTAATACAACGTAATAAGACGAAAAAATAGTCAAGTAAATACGCGCTATTAAAGATTACTCAAAAAGTTGTAATCAGTTTTCGATCTAATTTAAACAAGACTACAAGACAAGTATTAGCTTTCGATTAAAGTAAGAATCATCGAAATCGGTACACCGAGTAAAAAGTTATGCGGTATAATATAACGTAGGTCGACGAAAAAGTAGTCACGTAAATACGCATTATTAGATATAACTATAAAAGTACTTGTCAGATCTCAATTAAATTAAAATGGGACCACATGACACGCAACACCTTTCAATTAAAACAAAATTGATCGAAATCGGTCCACCCAGTCAAAAGTTCTGAGCTAACATACATAAAAAAAAAACATACGTGTCGAATTGAGAACCTCCTCCTTTTTTGGAAGTCGGTTAAAAATAGCTTAACTGAGGTAGGGCACAGCAGGAAATTTCCTGTTCAAAATATGGAACAGCCCGACTGGGGTAGTACCTCGAACTTACAGCAGATCACAGCTAAATAATACTGTTTTCAAGAAGTATTGTATTCCTGTTGGTGAGTAAGGTGACCAGAGCTCTTAGGGGGGATTGGGGATAGGGTCGGCAACGCGCTTGCGATGCTTCTGGTGTTGCAGGCGTATAAGCGACGGTAATCGCTTACTATCAAGTGAGCCGTACGCTTGTTTGCCGACCTAGTTATATATAAAAATAACAGTAATGGTATTAAAACTAGATTAAAATATCCATGTTCCATTTATTTTAATTATTTACGAGATAATGCTAGGTTTTATAGGTTTTGTTATTGTAGTTGTAATTGTGCCGTGTTTTAGAGAGAATATTAAAAATGTTACATTTTATCTATATAATTGTTCTAAGCTATTATTCTAATTAATGGTATTAAAACCTCATAAGGCCTAAATGACTTTTATAGATGGAATCTTGTACAAAACAGACGTTGATTAGTGATGTAAACATGTTTTTTGAAGAAGTGAAAGGAATAAAGTCTAATTATACGTATTTTAAAAATAATAATTTTGTATCTAGAAAACTAAAAATATTTTTCTGGTGTCTTCAAATTTTCTTTTCTTTGGATTTTGGGTTCGTTGCTTACAAATCGATTGGATACAAAATATGTATTAAATTGTGTACAGCTTCTGTCGCTGTTTTCATTTGTTTTCTCAATTTCAAAACACTTACTTTCGCTGTAGTAGATGAAATGTTTATACCTTGGATTATTAAAGATACGATTCTATACTTTATTCACGTTTTTGTTTTCTTATTTACACCTAAATCTACGTCATTTTATGTCTACTTAAAACGTTTATATTACATAGATTCAAAACATGGAATCGATTCCAATTCTTACCGTTTGGAAAGTAAAATAATTCCTGGCTTTATCGCATCTTACATGATCAAAATTCTGGTATCTTCTGTTTACTGTTTATTTTTTCACAATTGCGACGATACCTTTTCTACGAATCTGCCGTTCTTTGTACCTTACTTTTCTGTGGACTGTCCACTTATAGTCTTTTCTTTCATATTTTATGCATCGTGCTCTAGATTGAATACTTTACGAAATCTTTCAAAGAAGCTAAAGAAGTTTCACTTCAACATCATGACGCTGCCGCGTTACCGGTCGCTCAAATTTTACCCCTTATGCGCCTAATGATGTTTCAGTTCAAAAATATTCAAAATTATTCCACCTACTTATTTATTTTAACGTTCTGAAGTAAATCAAATGAGCTTGCAAATATATCAGGGCCAGATAAACCAGTCTTTCTTATAAATGTTCTTAAATAACACATAGATAATTTTATATATATTTGAATTGCAAATCCATACTAATATTATAAATGCGAAAGTAACTCTGTCTGTCTCGCAATCACGCCAAAACTACTGAACAGATTTAAATGTGGTATATAGATATTTTAGAGTCTGAGAAAGGACATAGGCTACTTTTTAATGCGAATAAAAGGGTGTAAGGGGTTGAAAGGTGGGAATGAAAATTTGTATGGAACTATGTTCGTGTTTCGTAACTGTCAAACATTTAATGTTCATCCCGTCGATATGATAAACTCTCCGATAAAATTAAAGAACGTATTTAAATAAAGGTTTCGAATCGACAACATATATCCACAATATACGGATAGTGGCGTATTTTACATTTTAAAAATGTATAATAATGTCAGTAATGAAAACGGATTGACATAATATATATTGGTTGTCAAATATAAAACGTAGTGGTTATATACTCTTTGGTCAAATATTTATGCGTGCGTTCAGAAATTTATTTAGTGTAAACTACGGAAAACATATCAAGCTAATTAAATCTTATACTATTAAAAAAAGGAAAGCATTTTTTTCCCTCAAATCAACGCAGGTGAAACCGCGGGGCACAGCTAGTATTTTTATGTACCAAAATATTTCGCTTCAAAGTTATGAAAATAACGAACCTCGCGAAACAAATGTTCAATGTGTTTTCCATTTATAAATACGAAACTCTTACTCTTTGTCTCAAAGGAAAAATTCAATTTTACAATAATGTAAATTATTTTCTTCAATTTTACAATAATGTAAATTATTTTCCGTTAAATTTGTCCGTAGTGACTAATGGGCCCCATAAACGATCAAACTTGTTTGTCAAACTTGTTTGATCAAACTTCATGTTTTCATTTAACAAACACATCAAAAAAGCCCGTAGCCCCGCACACGATCAAATAATTTGACAAACACGTTTGTCAAACAGTTTAATATGAAGTTTGATCAAATATTTGATCGTCTACGGGGCCCTTAACAAATTGCACTAATAAGAACAACTAAAAAACTAAACCAAATGCTGGCGCGGAAAATGTCTTTAGGAAATAGTGAAATACAGAATAACAATCAATGAATGTTTATAATCTAATGCAATTCATTTAGCTAAAACTAAAAATATATTATTAACTAAAATTTATTGTGTATGTGAAGCGAAAATAGTTTTTCTAGTGGTAATAGAAAGTATTTTAAATTTAAGGGCACCTTCAAATTTGTCGCGCGGCGGCAGCGCGGCTGCAGCGCTGCTGCCGCGTGACTTTGTAAATCTATGTAAATAACTAAGCGCGGTTGCCGCGCTGCCGCCGCGCTGCTGTCGCGCTGGTGGCAAATTTGAAGGCGCCCTAAAACGATGATAATTAATTAATGATTGACACCAGATATTCTGAATAAGAGTTCTGCAAAATTCTATTCTGCATAATTTTTTATCAGAATTACATTATTGTAAATAAAACAAGACTCTTTTTTTTTACAAATAGTTTTAGTAGCAGTTTAAAACTACTCACTTATTAATATAAACTTTATTAAAAAGTATTTTTTTAATTATAGAGCTAGTATATTGTTTTAACAAAATCATCGGACTCTTTAATTTAATTTAATCATAAAGACGTTAGTTTAATATTAAAAGACATCTTTAGTCCATCATAAGAAAAAAAAAAAATTGCGTGCGTACAAAGTGTACACATGTCAGAAGTAAAACTTCTTTGGCAAACTAATTTAAAAAAAAACAAATTAAAAAATGAATTTAAGATACAAAAAAAAAATTAAAAAAAGTGGTCACCCATCCAAGTACTGACCGTCATGACGCTGCCGCGTTACCGTTCGTTAAAATTTTACCCCTCATGCGCCAAAAAAAGTTTCACTTAAAATAAAAGTGGGTGCGTACAAAGTACACATGTCAGAAGTGAAACTTCTTCGGCAAACTAATTGAAAAAAATTACACAAATAGGTACCTGTACCGGACGAAGTAGACAGTAATAATTAAAAACAAAAACGTCGTTTCATCAAAAATTCAAAACGCGTTGCCGTTTCATTCGTAAAAATTTTACCCTCATGCACCTAAAGAAGTTTCACTTCAAAAATCATTAAATGTAATAAGTTCATGTTCAGAAGCGACTAGCTTACGAGTTAACGTAGTACTATCTCATATTTTAATACCGGCGCAACCTGCGTATTAGCATACGAAATTAACCCGTCAGTGCCGCAGCTGGCGCTACGTATGACCACTCGCCTGATTGAAATTGCATGTCCATATCATAGTTTATGTTTGTGATATTTATATTATTGAATTTGTTCATATGTTCATTGATAAAATTATTTAGCGATTAACGAATTGATATAATTATCATCATCTAATACTTATGTCAAAGATAAAAAATAATAGTTTATTGAATTTATATAAAAAAAATTCTTATGATTGTTTAATAAAGTTTCATTTATGATTGTTAAAAAATCTTTTGACTTGAGAACCATAATAAATAAAAGTTACAGTATATCAGATAATAATTTCGTTGAATTTTTCTTAGATAGATCCTAACTTAATATTTATATTTTTAGTCAAAATTATAAAATTATATTAAATATAATTTAAGAAAATATAATAGATTTTAAGTTAATTTGTATATCTATATTTTTTTTTTCTGTGAATATTAGAATTAAGTTTTTCATCAGCCTATGATAACTCAATTTCGTATTGGCAAGAGATATAATTATATATTTTAAGTTGAAATATTTTTAGGAATCGAGGTCGTAAAATATACAGCACAATTGGATCAAAACTAAATGTCATGGTTCCGAACATGGGTCAGCATAATCAATTTTCAAGTGATTGTTATTTATAATTTATCAAAATTTAGAGTAGTAGCAGCGAATTATTATGCAGTCTTTCTTCCTTATTGGAGAAATGGTCTTAGTCGTAGAGCAAATCGGTACCATACTTTCATCCTAGAATAGAATAGTAATGATTTACAAGGAACAACTGATTGTACAAGGTTTTTAAATAGCTAAATGTATAAGGTAAACGATTTATATGTTAATTCTAGGACTACCTTACGCAAGCTAATTAACATTATAAAGATATAAATAAACAAAAATATAACCGTAGATATTGGTGGAAATTAATCATTGAAACAGTTATACAAATACATTTAGAGATTACGAATACGCGTTGTCACCACATTTAACCCTTAAATTCGAGTTGAAGTCTTCCATTGTCCAGGCGGGTCTAAATCACCCCCTGGAGGCCATAGCCGTAGGAATAAACCAGTTGAGTGGAGGCGTTTCGTGCAAAATTAACAACTAGTATGCGAAGCAGTCCGCACAAACGTCCACTTGATGTACAGTTAGTGCGTACCGGCGATATGGAGAGGAAAAGGGGTTAAGTTAAAAGTAGAACGTGATTCATAAATAATCCCAAAAAATATTTATTTCTTCTTGACTTTAAAATAATAAGTTAAAAGTAGAACGTGATTAATAAGTAATCCAAAAAAATATTTATTTCTTCTTGACTTTAAAATAATAATTATATACTTAACAAATTTTTACAATAAGGTTACAACTACACTGAACGAAATCTGTAGCCAGAGAAAAGCTATTTGCATAGATTTTAGTTAAAAGTTGCACAATGTTTGCACGAACAAATGACTCGAGCCCAGTTACAGTAGTGTCAAGCGAACAGGATTTAAACCGAATAAAATAAAAACAATGTTGTTTATATTATTTTCATAAAGCCCTAAATTGTAAATATTTGGTTTGTTTTTATAAGTTTATTAATGTCACGTTGTCACTTAATATCTGTTACTTAGTCTTAATAGTTGTCGACTTTAATATTTCGGCTGCAAAGTAGTTCACTGATAGTAATTAGATTTCAATTAATCAATGTAAGAATGCGGATTCAGTTACTTAGTATATTATGTAATTTTCTGTGTCACAATTCAGCCTGTAATATCCCACTGTTGGGCGTAGGCCTCTTCCCCATGTAGAAGAAGGATCGGAGCTTAATCCACCACGCTGCTCCAATGCGGGTTGGCAGATATACTCCCTACTATGTAATAGATATATAGATAAAATAAGTAACGATCGCTATGAGGTGTACATGATAATATCCGGGACCGACGGCTTAACGTGCTCACCGAGGCACGGTGGGGAGACCCACAAGGACTGCACAAACACCCAGACCACGGAAAACATCTGTATGGCCAATACAAATGTTTTCGTGTCCGGGGATCGAACCCGCAACCGCCCGCGCAACAGCCAATCGCAATCAGGTGCTGTGACCACTGCGCCAACGCGGCGTCACGAATTTAAAACAATACAATACCGCTCTGTTATACCCAGACAATGCTATACATGCCTATTACAATAGTTCGTTATCATCCGAAACTCATCTTATTCGACTATTTTATCGTGCAGATTACGCAGATGTACGCGGATGACATGAATATTTTTAGAAAAATCAAAACACGGCCTAACGTTGAGCTACTTCAGAAAGACATGGATAGGTTAATGTTATTCTGTAAAACATTATCTTGGATCTCAACATCAAAAATGCTATGTATGTATTATTCTTCTCTAGAAGCCCAAAACATTTAAAGCTTTATTATAATTTTGATAGTATAGTACTAACACGTTTCACGGAAGTGAATAGTTAAAGACTAGCTTTCCCAAATAAAAATAAAATAAAAGATACATTTGATTTACTTCCGCAGTTTTGGCCAAAATATCAAAATGTTAAATTTATTTTTAGTTTATTAAAAAACTCGTCTTGTTCGAATGAGGTTAGTCAACCAATGCATCATTTATCAATTTATTTTAGTTTATTAAAAAACTCGTCTTGTTCGAATGAGGTTACTAGGTTAGTCAACCAATGCATCATTTATCAAATTTCCGACTGACGCGGTATGCAGAGATAACTAACTCTACAATTGTTTCATACCTCATTACAAACCTTATAATGTCACAATTTCTGTAACATTAAGAAAGGCTTTTTAACCATATTTTATGTGAAATAGATAATAGATAGCTCTGTTAGAAAATCCGCTTCTCCTGTATTCATTGCACCACAGTTACAATAAAGAGCTCGCGCGCAATGTTCCATTGTACCAGCTCGGCGGCGAGGGGTTATTGCACGTGGCCAGTAAATATTCATTTTTTAAAATTTCAACCTAGTATTTCGAAAAAATATCCCAGTACTTGTTTTAGATTTACTATCTATTTTTTCAACAAAATATTGGTTTTATTTAAATTAAAAAAAAAAAACCAATATCTGTATGGAAATATGATTTTCTTTCCTGTTCAAAAATAGATGATAGCAATGGAAAAATATGGCATGACAGTGAGACGTTAATGATGTGTGTGATCACAGATGAATGTCCTCCAGCACTGTGTTATTATTATAATATGTTAAAATTTTGAAATGTAAATATATTGACTATTACTATTTTCGTAATTACGTCACTTAATTATATATACGAATATTTATATGACATTCTACTATTACAAAACAGAGAGATTTGTTTTTGTGGATACTAACTATAAATTTAAACAAAAGTTGTATATCCTACTTTTATAGCTAAACGTAAGTTGTAATAAATATTAAACTTGGCTAATTATAAAATATAAAACAATACACACACGTAAAGGTGAGTGCAGTCACGTGGGACGCTTAGCAAATACAATCATGTACTAAACTATTTATAAAAGAAATTTAAATAGTTCGATATTGTAATTGAGAACTAAAGGGGATGATAAATGTTACCAAATAAACATCAATAAATCAAAATAAGGGGTTATCAAAGAGAAATCTTAACTATGGTAAAATATATACAAACATTGCGTAAGGAAATATAAATATTTGTATTTTAATACCGTATTGATACCGTAACGTAAGGCTGAAGCTTGATACCGATGCTATAAATATGATGCTGAACATAGTTTCTAAGTAACTAAATTGTTAAATATTATTTAAATGAAAGTTACGTCTAAAAATCTGCTAGAAATTTTGAATTTGCTAGAAACTTTAAAAAATTGATAATAATAATAGGTAATATTTGAGCTTGCTCTGTTCAAGATGATACACTGTATCCGTTTTTTTTTTTTTTTTTGTAATTTATAATCGCTATTTTATTTCGCTGTAACTTCAGAAAAATAACATTTTTTTTAAAATTAAATTACAACTTTTTCAATTTAATTATATGTTTTTTTTTTTAATATAAACACACATAAAATATTTATCTTTAGCTTTTAAAGTATTCTTTACATTTTTATATCGCAACAGTCTTCTATTTTTATCGAACTCCAGGTTAAGCTAACGAATATTGAATTCAGGGTCTACATACAAAGCAATAAGGATAACATTACAATAAATTCACAAAAATGTATGCTATCAATTCACTTTCCTTCAATTGAAAAGATTATTTTCGGAAATGGAAGGTAAATAGAGCATCTTATGTAAATATCTTGATGTTGAATACGACACAATTGTAACGTACTCCGACAAATTGGATGGATGCTTTGTGTATGTATATTTAGAAAGGTTTAGTGCGGTTTAGATTTTCGTATTTTATTTGAATGGAGATCTTTGAATAATGGAAGAACTCAAATTTTGAGTGATGTTACCTGAAAATCGTTGAGGTTTAGTTGAATTAAGCAATTAACATTTTGATATTTAAGTCTTTTAAATAAAGTTTTTACAACAACACTTAAAAATTATTGTTCCTATTAATAGTTATCATTTCTTTGTACGATCACGATTCAGCCTGTAATTCCCACTGTTGGGCATAGGCCTCTTCCCCATGTAGGAGAAGGAGGTTTTTTAAAATTAAAAAAATGACCAATTTTTAAACCATATCTCTACTTATTACATTTTGGCCCAAAAGTCCCCGTCTCCATTGGTTCGTTGATTCATTGGCGCAGTGGTCACAGCACTGGATTGCGATTGGCTGTTGCGCGGGCGGTTGCGGGTTCGATCCCCGCACACGACAACATTTGTATTGGCCATACCACAGATCACCGGGTGATCTGTGGGCCATACAGATGTTTGCCGTCGGTGCCGTCTGGGTGTTTGTGCAGTCCTTGTGGGTCTCCCCGCCGTGCCTCGGAGAGCACGTTAAGCCGTCGGTCCCGGTTGTTATCATGTACACCTGATAGCGATCGTTACTCATAAGTAGTTGGGAATATATCCGCCAACCCGCATTGTAGCAGCGTGGTGGATTAAGCTCCGATCCTAGTCCTACTTGGAGGAAGAGGCCCAGCAGTGGGATGTTACAGTTTGAATCGCTATAGTAAGTGCCATTAATGACGAAAAGTGATGATTAGCTTACGTCAATATTCATAATATTATTTCTCAAATCCTATCTTTGAGTCGAAAATAATAACCAGAGAACACATGGACTGAATTTTTGCACAATGAGATCTAAGGTGTTAAATTTGTTATAAAAATTACTCTTTTGCTCTGCTTTGAAAATAATACGTTGAAAATAAAACATTCTTATAATAATACTAGCTGAGCCCGCAACTTCGTCCGAGTGGAATTTAACAAAAAAGTTATTGTTTAGATCGCAGAGTTATGAAATAAATAAATTTCTAAAATAAAAGTAGCCTAAGTTCCTCCTTACTACATCAGCTATCTCACGATTCAGCCTGTAATATCCCACTGTTGGGCATAGGCCTCTTCTCCATGTTGGAGAAGGATCGGAGCTTAATCCACCAAGCTGCTCCAATGCGGGTTGACGGATATATCATCTACTATGAGTAACGATCGCTATCAGGTGTACATGATAACAACCGGGGCTTAACGAGCTCTCCGAGGCATGGTGGGAAGACCCACGAGGAGTGCACAAACACCCAGCAGTCCACGGCAAACATCGGTATGGTAACATCAGCTATCTGCCAGTGAAAATCCCATCAAAATCGGCCCAGCCGTTTCAGAGGTTAGCAGACAGACAGACAAAAATTGTAAAAAATGTTATTTTGGCATAATATGAACCGTGTATACATCCACATACATTTAGTAAAAAGCGCTTATTTTAATATTACAGACACTCCAATTTTATTTATTTGTATAGATATAGATGATCAATATCTAGTTTTATTAAGCAAAAATGCACCCATAATGCATGTACTTGTATTTATATGAGTATGTGAAAGCATTCACCGAATGGGTAAGTAATGAAGTGCCGTCGTAAATCATCGAGCCCATATATTAACACGAGACTATTGACAGCGGACACCGCATACATTTATCAATGTAACATGTCCAAACAGGTTTATATAGTAAACTGTTGTGATAGAAACCTGTAGCTGAGGTGGTCGAGTTGATTAATATGTACGACGTCACGGGATATGCGTCCGTTGGAGAGATATTTTGTGGGCAAAGTAAGAAATAAATATGCTAAATGGTACAACTTAACTTTTTTGCAACATCTGAAGTGTATTACGATATCTCGAAAATAACATAAATTTTATCATCGCACTTATGATTTTGAGTCACTCGCCGCAAAATTTGAGAATATTAATTTAAATAACATATAAACATATTTCTAACCTAACCTTAGCGCTTTGGACAAAATAAACTTTTTTAATGTAACTATATGACGTTTGACAAGGAATTGCCAGAAAGCGTGCTGCAAATATCGTGACGAGGGGATGTAAAAACACTTTATATTTAATTTTTTATATATTAATTATACCAATTTGAATTCAATATTCATACTTAAGACAGGACAACGTCTGTCGGGTCAGCTAGTTGTTAATGAAAATAAGAAATTATTTGTTAGGAACTCCTATTGTATTTTCTTGTAGAACGAAACAAAAATGGTTACAAAAATATTAATTTTAGCCTTAAATTCAAAACTATACAAATTACAAACATAACAAAAAAGTTGTGAGTTTGTATAATGAGGCATTGATTATACTCTACTATTTTCTGTCTATGTATAATAAATTGTACATAGAGGTTCAACTTTAAAATAATATACCTATACGTAGTCGTCGATTTTGTAATTTTCCTTTCGAAATTATTATTCATAAATTGTATTTTTATTTCATACCTAAAATAATGAATGTAAACTTTACAATAAAGTATAAAACAAATAAATATTTATTACCTTCAGCTTTTTGGAGTCGGTTGAAAAGTGAACAGAAATACAGCATTCACTTATTCCTTTGTACTGTTGAGTAAGTATGCATTCGGTACAAATGTTTCAGGCGTTTGTACGAATCGTTTATCAATATATCAGTGTCGATTTTAAGCTCTTTATTTATAGCAACACAGACATACAATATACTGGAAGAAATATATTTATAATTATAATAATGAGGTAGGGCACTGCAGGAAATACCCTGCTCAAAATCTGAAGCAGCCCGACTGGGAAGTACCTCGACCTTACAGAAGATCATAGCTAAATAGTACTGTTTTCAAGTATGGTTCCTGTGGTGAGTAAGGTGACCAGAGCTCTTGGGGTTAGGGTTGGAAACACGCTTGCAATGATTCTGGTGTTACAGGCGTCTATAAGCTACTGTATTCACTTACCGTCAGGTGAGCCGTACGATTGTTAGTCGATCCATTTAAATGAAAAATAATAAAATAAAATTGTATTTCAAAGCAATCAAAAAAGAGAACACAGGTTTATGCGTTGCTTTTCTCTTCCTTCTGTGATAATTTTAGTACAAAAAAGACCAAGACAAACATCTGTATGGATAATTGAAATAGTTTTAAGCTTTAGTCGTCAACTCGTCACTAACACAGGTATTTTTTTTGTTGTAAATTCTGATATTTATAATATTTATTGTTATCTCGTTTTGACTTCCTAATATTTTGACACTATTGCAAACACTATAGGTGTATTTTTCAAAGCTCAGTTTTACATATAAGTTATAACAAACAAACGTTTAGTAGGAAAATATTCTAAGTGACTTAAGAGCAGCTGTAAAAAAGTAGGCAATTATCTAATACCGATGTTTATACTTTGTTAATATTACCTATATTTTTTATTTAACTACTTGCTTTTGGTGACTTATGAATATTTAAATTAATAAAAAACATTCTCACGGAAACAGTCAATCTTAACCATTGTGCAAGCCCATTTTAAATACAGTTGTACAGGTTACAGGTTTTCAAATGGCAATTCCATTTAACTTATTGCAATGTTCTCGTATACGTGGGGCCTTGTCTAGTGGTGTTATTTGGAACTCGATATTAATTTATTGCAGTACGTAGATTTAATGTTGACTAATTTCGTATTAATGAATGTTTGTCGCGACGGTTCGTTTGCTAAATGCACTTAATTGTGGTAATTTTGAAATGTTTTAATATTTTACCATTAAATACATTAATATTTAATGGTAATAATAATATTCATTTAAATTCTATTTTTTATTTATTTTATGCTGTACTAGTAATATTTTGCTTGTTTTATTTTAAAATTTTCATAAGTTATTTCTACATTAAAAAGTGACCCACATAAAATTGATGATACCACAAGATAGTTGAGGGGAAAATTCCTTTTTATCTTCGTTAATATTATAAAGTTTTGCCATAAGGATACATACATAATATAAATATAGTATACATTCATATAATCGTATATATTATAGGATTTAATATTTACATTGATTGACCGATATTTTAACGTATCAATTTCATAATAGTTATTAAAAAAAACTTGATTGTGTAACGCATAGTTAATATAAGCTCAAGGCGAGTTTAAAACAAGCAATAAAATTTTTAAACATAAAACTTCAGTCTGACAATTATGATACATGTATCAAAGTTGGTGTCCCGAAGAGACCAAAAGATGAATTTTAGACCATCCATCATCTTCGTTGTCCCTAGAGTCCGGCGGTTCAAAAGTTAAATTGACTGCGCTTGTTACGTATTAAAGACTGTTGTGTCTTATTTTTATCACCCTTAAGGGTGAAAATTGAATGGCACTAACGACACCATTAATGTAAAATGACAACCGAAGTTTGGAAGAATTTAAATTGCAACTTGTTTTTATATTGAAAATTCAGAGCATTTACTTTGTATATGTTATTATTATTTATTATTTTATGTAGTCTTAACATATTAAAGTTGAACAAAACGATTTAAAAAATTAGTGCTTCGCTTACCAATAAATAATAATGTGCAGTCCTTGTGGGTCTCCTCACCGTGCCTTGGAGAGCACGTTAAGCCGTCGGTCCCGGTTGTTATTATGTACACCTGATAGCGATCGTTACTCATAGTAGGGAATATAACCGCCAACCCGCATTGGAGCAGCGTGGTGGATTAAGCTCCGATCCTTCTCCTAGATGGGGAAGAGGCCTATGCCCAACAGTGGGATATAACAGGCTGAATCGTGATCGTGATCGTGATCGTACCAATAAATAATTTATTTTATTCCAGACATCAATTTGCAGATGGTACTTTTAATTTTCTGAAAACTGTTACTTTATTATTTTAGGCACAACTTTATGCCATATAATTGTGTTTGCTCGCAAACGAAAAAAACCGACTTCAATTACATCGACAAGTAATACAACGTAATAAGACGAAAAAATAGTCAAGTAAATACGCGCTATTAAAGATTACTCAAAAAGTTGTAATCAAATCTCGATCTAATTTCACGAAGACTAGATGACAAGTATTAGCTTTCGATTAAAGTAAGAATCATCAAAATCGGTACACCGAGAAAACAGTTATGCGGTGTAATACAACGTAGGTCGACGAAAAAGTAGTCAAGTAAATACGCATTATTAGATATAACTCTAAAAGTAGGGTAGACTGGGTACGGTTGTGACAATTTCGGTTTGACCGCCAATAATTTTGTTAATTTACTAGTTAGTTGAGACAAAAATTACTTAAACCGTAGCTTATACATTTGTCCACATAAAAATACTGAAATTTTGTCTCAAATTATGCTGTATTACTTATAGCATCAAATTTGAAAAAAAAAGGAAAATGTCACAACCGTCCTCACCCCAAGGACGGTTGTGACAGTGGCTGGGGTCAGTAGTGACAGACATAAACGTTCACAGAAATGGTTTATAATGACTTTTATTGTTAGAAATGTTTAACATAACACAAAATACTTTTCTTCTATATAAAGTTTACACCAGTTTTATCAATATTATATATATGTTGTGGTTCATATAGGTGTATGTCCAAAATAGTCTGCAAGTTGTTATAAAAAGCTTCAATATTCGTTTTGTTAAAACTTGTAGCTCTTGAAAGGCTTGTAGCTTGAGCTACGCGTGCAGACATGAACGAAACCATTCCTCACCAGCCATCTCATTCTCATCCCAAGTAGCAGGTCGGTTTATGTTGTATGTATTTATTTGTCAGTTCAAAGGCCAGTTTCCGTACCTCTCTTTTAGTAAGGCCAAAATATATTTCCGCGCAACGTGTGGTACATGTATTTTGATAACAGCTCTTTTTGCTCCTTCGAAAATACTTTGCTATGAGCTGCATAAGTGCATATGCCATGCTGATGCTGTTTACATCGTGATTCGCACCGACTTCATCATGTTTACGAATTTATCGTAACAACGACATGCGGTTAATATTATGCATTTCCGCAGCTCTCCGTGAAGAAGTCCCAAATCTTACTTCATCCGCACGCGTTTTCTGGTCATCGAAAAGCAAAAACATAAAGAATATATATGTCACAACCGTACCCATCTACATTTGTCACAACCGTACCCAACGCATACTTCTGAAAACAATAAAACATAATGAGTAACCTAAATTATCTACGTAAAAAGTAATCATTTGTAATTAACTACTAACATTCAATTGACAACAAAAAAATATTTGCTATAGTATATCTGTATACCAATAAAAGTAAATATTAAAATAATCTGAACAAAAAAACTTACTTTTGGCTGTTGAAAAGCAATGTGGCCTCCTGCTTTTGTTTACGTCGTGCACTGGCAAACGCAATACTGGGCAACATGTGTAGACATGCATTGCACTTCTTTTTTCCCTTACACTCTTCCCCGCATTCCGTATAGTTTCGCGGTTATAACGACTGTCACTACCGTACCCTGGCACAACCGTACCCAGTCTCCCCTACTTGTCAGATCTTATTTTTAAAAAAATGGGACCACATGACAAGCAATTCCTTTCAATTAAAACAAAATTGATCGAAATCGGTGCACCACGTCAAAAGTTCTGAGCTAACATACATAAAAAAAAAATACAGTCGAATTGAGAACCTCCTCCTTTTTTGGAAGTCGGTTAATAATAAAAATAAAGGTTTTGCAATGCTTATCTTTTTATACTTAAGTCAAAGCAAAATAAACAAACACAAACAAACGACTTGGCAAAAAAAAAATATCTAAAATTAACACCTTATTCTATTCATAATTCAGATCGCTATTAACAAGCAAAGGATTTGAAACAGCGCCCTTTAAATAATAAAAACTGGGGCGGAGATAATCCTTCCTAAGGGCTTCTTACGTTTTATACCTTCTTTATGTTGCCCTTAAAATTGTTCAAATTTAAGATAGCCCATAAAATCTGGATTATATTCATAACAGATAAAATATTTTAATAGCGACTTACGTTATTTTATTTGTTTATACAATCCGAGTTATTGTTCTTCGGGAATTTTATTGTTTCTTTATATTTAAGTATTGTCTGTTATGATCGCGTCTGTTTATATACTACGTGGGCCTTATGGTACTTATTTATTTTGATCTGTCTTATATGATACATCTAAGGAAAGTAATTATTCGATATACAGAAAAGATTTTTGAAATAAAACCTCTTTGGAATTCGTTGTGATTTGAAACTCGATGAAATTAAAATGCGTCACGATAAATAGCCCAGTCGCCGCGACCAAAAAAGTATGTTTGTAATGCAATGTACCGGACCTGGTTTTTTTTTTGGAATATGTTCAGGGGTGTCCCCTGAATGTTAATCCAAGTTAGCACGGCTGTGCCGGGCCCGCTTCAGCCGCCATCTTGGGAAACGCGTTTTATCGAATATCTCGCGTTCTCTCGGTTTACAGGTCCCGTACATCGCAAAAAAACCCCGGTTACTGGGCTAAAAGAAACAAACACATAGGTAAATTTATGAGATTAAGTCAGTGAGAGAATGAGATAGAATAAATTACACACTATTTTAATTGGTGAAAAAAATCACTCGTAAGCCACTATTCAAAAGTGTCACTTAAGCCGTGTGTAATATGCAAACATTTACAATTCTTTTTCTGGTAATCAATAAACACTAAAACTGTTAAAGTGATCATTATAATTACTGTACCATCTTTCATAAGGAACTTAGTTTTTTAATAACTGTCAGTATCATTATATCTATTCGAATTCAAAGATTTAGCTTGTAAGAGATGAGATCGGGTGTTAATAGGATATTGTTTTTATCATTTTGTGCACAAAACCCATAAAAAGGGCTTGTTAAATTTTTTAATAATCTATACTAATATATAAAGCTGAAGAGTTTGTTTGTTTGGTTGTTTGTTTGTTTGTTTGTTTGTTTGAACGCGGTAATCTCTGGAACTACTGGGCCGATTTGAAAAATTCTTTCAGTGTTAGATAGCCCATTTATCGAGGAAGGCTATAGGCTATGTATCATCACGCTAAGACCAATAGGAGTGGAGTCCACGCCGATGAAGTCGCGCGCAGAAGCTAGTTCTCTATAAAACCCATAAAAAAATTATCACTTCAACGGAATTACACAGTCATGTCATCGAAATTCATACTTCAATTTTACATTTTACATTTTTGAATATGAATACGAAAAAAATACATATTTCATAAAGACCGGATTATCATAAGATAAATCGGATAAAAATATATTTACATGACACGCGCGAATTAAGGTATTTCGAGCAAATTGTGAATAATGTGACACCAAGTCGAACGACATCGACGTCTGTATGAAATTGTATGAATTATGAATTATTCAGCGAGCTACCGAAAAACCAGCTTTGAGATAGCTCTACAAGATGTACGTACAGACTTAGGGCCTATGCAAACCACGTTTTTTTTGACAGAGCAGTTTCATGCATCCTACAGAGCAGTTTGTTGTCGTTTGTATCGATACAAACGCGCGGCACCAGCGCGTCTGTATCGATACACACGCGCGTTTGCATCGTGTCTGAATCGCTGCACACGCGCGTCAACGGCGCGTTTTAAAAACGCGCGTCGACGACGCACTTTTATTATACAAGTGTGCAAAGGTCTACAGGCTGCGTTTGACTCGCATGTGTATCGCGTCTTTATCGCTACAAACGCGCGTCGACAGCGCGTTTAAAAAACGTGGTTTGCATAGGCCCTTAAACACATTACGTTGAAATATGCCAATAATAATTTGTATTGAAGAATAGTCATTTTAAATTTTTTGATCTAACCAAGTACATACGCACGTAAAACATTCAGCCTATAAAACTCCTTTTATTTATTTATTTATGCTTTAATCCACAATACTTTATAGACTTGCACAAATACTAATATTGAAATAATTTTATTTGTTTATTACAGGAAGGAATAAAAAAAACCGGTTTCCGTTAGGTATAATATCCAATTTACAGTATCCAATATATTATGATTGGACAGATGAATGTATTTTTTTATATTTTACCATAAAACTTAAAAATTTACGCATGAAAAGCAAACGTTTGTATGTGTGCAAAATTGAAATAGAGTACATTCGTACAAAAAACGTAAAGTGGAAAGTACTTTTGTAAAAAAAAAAAACGATGTCTTCTTTCTTAAAAATTTTTGGTTGTCTTCTTTTTTATATTTGTCAGACGCTAAGTCTGTACACAAAAAGAACGCATCGATAACAAGGATCAACATACATTGGTTGTATAATTTCAGCTACATCAAAGAAGTCTGATCTCTGCATCGTATTCAAAAGTTTAATAGTTCAGGTCAACTTATACTGGGCGTTGGATCTCATTTGTGTTATAATAATGGAACCATCAATCTTATTGAGATTACAAGCTTGACGGTTTTCAAATCAGTACAGGGATTTGGGATTGGGTGTTAAATGCATAATTCAAAATAACATAAACATATTCAATTCTAACGTGTCGGTAACGGCAATATCTGGCTATGCCTTGACAAATATTAGTAATTTGAATCTATGAACGCTAGTTTTATTAACGATGTCTCGAACTCAGCCAAACCTATGTAAGATAATATTTTTCTTTTACTACGAGGAAGTAGGTAATTTAATATAATATATTTTACAATAATTTTACATAATTTAAGTCAAGTAAATCTCCATCGATAAATTCATTAACACTTCAAATGACAATAAAAAAATTGAGGTCTTTTTCTGTCCATAATTTTTTTTTTCTAGGTTTAAGTCCAAATACTCTTGAGTATCTAGTTAAGCTAATATCTTCTGTCATTCAGAAACATTAACTAATAAGGAACTAACAAAAGTTCACTGAAAGCAATTACTCCCAAGATTACTCCCAAAGACTGAACGCTACTAAAGGAAACTAGTTCCTGTTATGCGAGAGCAGTTGGGCCATAAATTATGTATTCAAGTTATAAAATCCTGGAATGGAGGAGATTCCACTGATCCTGCGTGTTTTAATGGCGCTACTGAACGTAGCTCAGTTTCAATGTGATACACAGACGTTGAGAACGACGCGCTTAAATAAAACTATTTTCAACTCAATAATTTAGCATCGACCAATAATTTAATCAACTTTTATAAACAACTAGCTGACCCGCGCGAACTTCGTACCGCCTAACAGTCGATTCTTTAATTTTTTTTAATACACACTTAAACTTTATGGTGTGGTATTAAAGTTTAAATTGACTTCTAAGTATTATTACGAATCTTTTGTATGGGAATATAGACAATTGGTGGCAATTTTTTAAATTTTTCTCACCGTAACAACCATCCTCGTACTTCAAGGAATATTATAAAAAAAGAATTAGTGAAATCGGTTCAGCTGATCTCGAGATTTGCGCTTAGCAACAAATTCAGCGATTCATTTTTATATATATAGAGATATAGTCGCCTAGTAACAATGTGACCTAGTAAATAAACCTCTTAAAATGCCTGCATGCAAAATGCGCAACGCTTTACATCGAAGTGACATTCTGACTAAAACTCCATAAGTGTGCCTACCCGACTGTAGTAAGCTACCCAGGCACTTTAAAGATTATGCAATATGCACGTTCTATTGCACCAATCTATATAAAAGTCAGGATATCTGGCGCGAACTTGTGGAAACCTACATTCAGCAGTTGACTGCAATAAGCTGAACCGACTTACTGAATGGAATTGTAGCACTGTTTAAATATACAATCTAACAGTCTAATATAGCGCAGCAGCATATCCAGCGCAGTTATCCTTTAGGCAGAAAACTCACAAGAAATTTTATAAGATACCTCACTTTCCTGTCTCGCGTGGTTCCTCTATTTTTAATACTGACAGCGAGTTGGGAAGGAGGGACATTGCATGTAGTTACGAATTTTGATAAAAAGGTAGAAACCATGTATGAGGACACGATTCAGTCTGTAATATCCCACTGTTGGGCATAGGCCTCTTCCCCATGTAGGAGAAGGATCGGAGCTTAACCCACCACGCTGCTCCAATGCGGGTTGGCGGATATATTCCCTACTATGAGTAAGAGTAGCGATCGCTATCAGGTGTACATTATAACAACCGGGACCGACGGCTTAGCGTGCTCTCCGAGGCGCGGTGGGAAGACCCACAAAGACTGCACAAACACCCAGACCACGGCAAACATCAGCTGTATGGCCAATAAAAATATTGTCGTGTGCGGGAATCGAACCCACAACCTCCCGCGCAACAGCCAATCGCAATCCAGTGCTGTGACCGCTGCGCCAACGCGGCGTCATGTATGAGGACACTATTTAGCTATTGACGAAGGAATAGAGGTTGAGCACTGATCAACATAATATAAAAGGATGATATTTTCTCTTCAAAATATATGCCTTTATTAAGAAGCCGCTGTAAAAAGATAAGCCTTTTTTTAACGTGCGGAAAGTACCTACTCATGGATACCCCAGCGCGGGGGCACCTGAGAGATAATGTCTGACTTTTACTGACCAAAAACCACCACGTGTGAGCAGTCATCCGCCTGGGTGATGCGAGATGGGGTCGCGCTAGCATTCGCCACCTCAAAACTGGATAAGCCCTTGTAGTAAATGTAAAAAGAATACGTCTCGCTTCCTTTCATACCTAACCTGCACCCGCCTGAAGCTAAAACGAATCGCTAATACAAAACTAATCTTGGTTTTTGGTTCGTCTTATCCGTATATCACAGTGTCAATGGCATATTCGCTCTCATGAGTAGTCCTCATGAATTTTTCCGACTTTACAAAAATCTGATTGGGTCTCACGGGAAGCTGAAGTTTTATACGAGTGTGAGAGATGACGAATACCTGATTCAAATTTATAAGACAGGTTTAACTTTTGAGTGTCATGTTTGTATTTTAAATGACTTCTTTTAAGAACGCTGTAAGTGTTTTACTTAAAACTTCATTCGAAATGTTTTTAAAATAAAAATATTTTTCGTTTATTTTTAGAAAAATTGTAATGAAAATATTTTTATTAAAAACACCGCGTACGGGATATATTTTTTTTTTTTTTTTTCTTTATTAACAAAAACCATTTAACAAATTTGTAATACACCTTAAGTCTAACAAACTATATAAACAGAAATGTATCATTACAAATTCAACATCAATGGTTACAACTAGATATAATAATATAAAATATTTGTGAAACCTGCAAGTGCGACTGAAGACCCATTAAATAAAATTAAATAAGTTATAATGTACCATGTTATATAAGTTTACTATAATTATATATACATATACTATTTAAATAATAATAAATATATAATAAAATGAATCAAATTATTATGTACTACATATATAAGTTTGCTATAATTATATATACATATACATACATATATATTTATATAAACAATTTGAAATTACAAAGTAGGGTATTGATAGTATTATTAAGTAAAATAGGAAAATTATGATAGGAAAATTATGATAGAATGCCTCCTCTTACAGTGTTACATTCTTATTAAATGTTCATTACTACTTTATGACCCATGCTTAATGATCAGTGTCAGCTTTCTAAAAGGATATTAATTACTTTTCTCTTATAACGACTGGTACTGTTCGCAAATATATCTGCAGAATAAAGAATTTTATTATAAGTTTCAAGCATGCGATATAATGGGGATCGAATTCCAGCATTAGTTCTATGTCTTGGAACTATAAATAAGGGCTTAGCGCGTGATGGACGCATATGGACTCGTAACGGAACAAAATAATCTATTTTATTTACCAAATCTACACAATCATATTTATTATTGCAAATGTCAAACAGCAACATAGCCTCAAGCTGAACCCGCCTGGACTCAAGACTAAGCATCTTATATTTACTCAGCAATTCTGGATACGATAACCGTTTACGATGACATCTAAACTGAATTCGACGCAGAAACTTTTTTTGTACTTTTTCAATTGATATTTTATATTTTTCGTAAAGCGGGTTCCATATGACCACTGCATACTCTAATTGCGGCCTAATAACTGACTTGTACAAGTAAACAAAGGTGGAAGATTTTCTAAACTCGAGAGTAGATCTCAACACAAAGTTATACAATTTGTATGCCTTAGAAATAATGTTATCTACATGTATGTTGAGGTGCAGTTTGCTGTCCAAGGTTACGCCTAAGTCCCTAATGAAGCTGACTTTTTCCAGATCAACATCACACAGTGAATAGGAATAGTTTCTAACATTTCTACGTTTGGTGAATGTTATACTCTTACATTTATCAACGCAAAGATGGAGCTTATTATTAATGCAGTACGTGCTAAACCTATCCAAATCGCTCTGCAGCAATATATGATCTTGAAAGCTGTCTATATTACGATATATCTTAAGATCATCTGCGTAAAGTAGGAATTTAGTATTTTTAAAGCATTCATCAATATCGTTTACAAATATTACAAAAAGAAAGGGGCCCAAAATTGACCCTTGTGGTACACCTGAGCTAATATCCGTAACCTGTGATTCACAACCCCCAATAACCACTTTCTGAGTTCTATTGCTGATATATGACTTAAACCACCTCCACAGGTTGCCCCTTATGCCATTGTAAGCAATTTTTTCTAATAATATTTTGTGATCGACGCGATCAAAAGCTTTGCTGAAATCTGTATATATGCAATCAACCTGTTTGGAAGTGTCAAGAGCTTGAAATAGGTCAGCAGTGTAAGATAAAAGATTAGTCACTGTAGATCGTCGCTTAACAAAACCATGCTGCTGTTGCAAGATATAATTCTGCAAACGAGGATAAATAAGGTTATGAACCAATCTTTCAAAAACTTTCGAGAGAACAGATAAAATAGAAACAGGTCGATAGTTCTCTACGCTTCTTTTGGAACCGCTTTTATGCACAGGAACAATACGAGCAGCCTTCCAAATTCGAGGAAAAATACCATTATTTAAACAGCTATTATATATATAATACAGAGGCTCATCAATGACTGTTGCAGTTTCTTTAAAAAAAATGGCAGGTATATTATCGATTCCAGCACCTTTACTGACATCCAGAACTTTAAGGTAATTACAAATGTCTGTTCTAGGTAAATAAACATTGCTCAGTATTAAATCTGATGCATTACTGTAAGTAAGACTATTGTCAGTCATAGATTCAATATTTGCGGCAGACGGTTCAAATACTGAGCTGAAATACGAACTAAATAACTCACATGCATGCTCCAGGTTATTAGCAACTGTATTTTTATATTGTACATTACAAGGTATATCATTAATACGCCTACGATTTGATATATACCTCCAAAAATATTTAACATTATCTTTTAAACTTGATTCTAGCGTATTCATATACTTCTTATAACATTTATCCGACTCTATTCTGAATTCCCTTCTGTATATTGAAAACAAATTATAGTATGACTCATTTTTATATTTTTTCATTTTGATCCAGGCTTTATTTTTTTTCTTATATAATTCTATAAGTTTATATGAAAACCAAGTAGGATAGGAATTTGATTTTATTAATTTCTGTGGTATGTTCTCTCTGACTAATTCATAAATTTTTTCGTAAAATACAGATACAGCGTCTTCAGGCTCTTTATTTGATAATAGTTGTGCCCAATCTGTGTCGGATATTTTTTGTTTAATCGAGTCATAGTCGGCTTTATTATAACAATATTTGTAACTCGGTTTACACCGCAAACTCTTCTGATCGAATTGAAATGGGACTGAAACCCAAAAAGGTGGGTGGTGTTTATCCGTTGATATTAACGGCACAGTCACTAGTGCTAATTGACAGTCAAATCTACTAGTGAAAAACAAGTCCAAAATGTTATTATTGAAATTTTTCAAAAAATTTACTTGATGACAAGAAATAATAGACATAAAGTCATAAATGCATCTATATGCCAGGTTCAAATCACTTCCGTTACTTAAATCACAAATATCATCACTATTCCATGACAAATTTGGTAGGTTAAAGTCTCCGACAATAAATATATCAGTTATTTTTTTAGTGTGTGTATCTAATAATTTATCCCGTAAAGAGCTAAAATAGTCTACGTAAACCTGGTTACACTGTTTAGGTGGTATATAAACTGCACAAATACAGCAATTATGTTTTGCGAGTGTTAATTCAATAAACACCTGATCGACAATAGGAGGGAGCGGACCGATGGTAGCGGACACGCAGCCAGCGCATAGCGCTCGCCGCACAGCCACTAGTACGCCTCCGCCGTCGCGACGTCCACACGCTTCCCGCGTGCGGTCTGAGCGAAATACAATGTACCTGTCATCTATGAATTCGTTGTCCTTGATCCCCTCATGCAACCATGTTTCAGTTAATATTATTATATCATAAGAGTGTGCAAGAATGCTCATGTATAATGTATGTAGTTTAGTCCTGAGGCCACGGCAGTTCTGATAATAAATAGACAAATCTGTGTTAGCCATAGTTAATAGGATATTTTATGAAGGATTTAGTTAATATTTTATTTAAACATCTTTTAAGTACAATATATATGTATGATATTTCATACCTTAATCCCCATATTATTAGGTAAAATATATATATAGAATTAATTATTTTTTTTAGGGTTAGAAATAAAATAGTAGTCATAAGTAATTTTAAACGTAATATTATATAAACAATTTTATACATTAATTTCAATACACTTACAGTCACACTTACAAAATATTTCAATGTAGCCTTTTTGTTTGAAAAACAATTTTTTTTTGAGTAATAATATGTATACAATTTAACACTTATGCGACTTGATTTTGTTTTTGATGTCCTGCTCATTACGTACAGCAAATATAGGTGAATTATCGGTTTGACGTACAAGTATGGTGCCATTTTTGATCCACACATACTTAAAGTTAGTTGACAGTTAAAAGAATCAGAATAATAAATACATCTTTGCGTTTTATTTACTGCTTTAATGTATTTTTTACACATTATATATCTATACAAATAAATAAAATTGGAGTGTCTGTTTGTAATATTAAAATAACCGCTTTTTACTAAATGCAGGCTAATTGCTAGGCCTCCCCAAGATCGCGCAAGATATCCCGGTTTTCCGTAATCTTCATCCAGCATACACCGGCAATCTTACGTAGATCGTCGGTCCAACGGGCCGGAGAACGTCCCACACTGCGTTTGTCAAGACGCGGTCTCCACTCTACGATCCGTCTGCTCCAACGGTCGTCGATCCTGCGACACAGATGACCAGCCCACTGCCACTTCAACTTGTGAATTCTGTGGGCCATGTCGGTTACTTTCGTTCTCTCGCGGATAGTCTCATTTCTAATCCTAATTTTTAGAGAAACCCCAAGCATAGCCCGTTCCATTGCACGTTGAGTGAAATGTGAAATAAATTGGAAATAAATAAAAAGTGAAAGTAGTACCTATATAAAATTTTATGGCAATATTTCATTTATTATGTACATTGTACACTTAATACAGTAAGTATATTTATGTTTAATATTACTTTTTAAAGTCAATTAGTTAAAGTACATTTAATCTCTTAGTAACTAAAATGAAATGAAACAGTCATTTACATTATTATTTCACTATAAGTAGACGCGACCTTACTGTCTTGTTTCTAAAACATACTTTAAGATGGTTATCATAAAAGTAAAAGAATTAAATACATCAAGTAGTAAAAAACCAACATCAAATACACTCAAAATATTTTTTATAATTCTTCAATCAATATCTTCATATGATTTCGGTTTTATAAGATATAAATCTACGCGTCATAAGTTGTTTATTAAATTAAGTTTAGCAATTTTTCCTGTTTTTTCGGGATTTATATTAATTTATGCACTATTCAATTATTACAGTTATATGGAATTGTGTTGGAATTTGGTATTTATCATTAAAAATTATTTATTTATCATTACTTTTATGGTTACTCCTGAAAGGAATACATTTCGTAAATTTCTAAAACGTTTAATGTGGATTGATTCAGAGCGGACCGCTTAGAAGTTAAAATAATAATTTCTTCAGTTGCCGTAATAATTTGTAAAATTATTTTGGGATTGGCTGTCGTTAAAAACGACATAAATGAAAATATATACATAAAAGTTTCTTATTTTGTTACTGAAATATTTTTAGAAATACCTCTAATTATGTTTTATTTCGTTTTCGTTGCTACTCGTATTAGGTTGGTATCATTATAAAATACGCCAATGATAAACATTTTAAAGCAAAGGAGATGGGGACTTTTAGGCTAAAATTGTAGTAAGTAAAGATATGCTTTAAAAAATTGTTCATATTTTTTTATTTTAAAATATAAAATATCAGCTCAATTCTGAATCTGGAAGCTGAGAAAAATGAAAAAGATAGTTTTCGTCAAATTCATTGGGTATCGATTTAATTATAATCGATTATAGAATAAAAAAAAAGGTTTGCACTAGTTACTTAACTCAAAGTATTCAGATACACAATTGAAATTGTAAACAATAAAGTGTATTTAAATAAAGTTACATTAATATCGAAAATAACAATTAATATCTGATAAACCAAAATGATTATCGATTTCGTATCGATTGAAAATAAATCATATTTTTAATAACAGCTTTGACAGCTGACTGTTATTGAAAATGTGTGTCCCGTCATGGTCCCGTCACTCGTTTCATGTAGGTAATCATGTTTATAGTTGTTTAATGTTTTCAGTGTATTCAGATGCGTCCTGAGTCCATTCCTGATATTTATTTGTGGTTTCAAGTGATTGATAATTGTAATGATTTAATATGATAAACATTAGTGCTTCAAGAAGTTAGTGATTGGGTTTTTCATAGATATTGTAACATAACCTCAATTTTACAAAACGTGTAATAACTCCGCTCTCAGATAGCCAAAATATACAGAATTTTCATCGAGGGATCAATAAGCGTAAATACATTAATTGGTACCATTTTCATTACGTTAAATTTTACGTTAAATTTTGGCCCAAGAATGTATGGAATCGTATCCGTCTCCTTTGCGCAGAAATTATATAAATCTTTACTTGATTCGGTGAAAAGCGTCAAAGAGGCGTTTGATCCAATTGTAAGTAATAACAAGTTTATGATAAAGTATTAAAATAACTTAAATATATTTTACCTTATATATTAAAATAACTTAAATATATTATATCCTTAGTGTCTGTTTTAGTTTTTCGTGACGTTGTGTGCTAACATCCCAACTGTTATGATTTTGATTTACATTATAATAAAAGAAAGTTGTTACGGATTGGTAAGTTCTATTTTAAAGATAACAGACAGAGCTCATATACCTGTAGCACACTAAAACATATTTTCGTACTTATTATATTTTAAAGTTAATTTAATTTTTTAAACTATTTATACCTACATATGTTATATTATACCTGCATATAAAATATTTGGTGTTATTTACGAAAAAAAAATATGTATTATATTACGCTAATTATTAGTAGGTTTAACGAATTTGCTTTGAGTTCGCAAACTTACGTCTAATAGGCATAAAATGCTTCAATATTAAATAATAAGTGCTTAAAATATTTTCAATGCAATTTTTATGTACTAAGAGTGTACTACTCATTCATATTAAATATAACACGATGAGTTTCATGTATATATATAAAAGATTTCCACCCATGTATTGACTCATCACGATATCTCTGGAACCATAAGGCGTAGAGAGTTGAAATTTGGCCGAGTAGAGGTCAGCTAAGTACGAATTTTACGAAATTCCACCCACAAGAGGGGGTTGCGAGGGTTAATAACATAATTATATAGCAAAACAACGTTTGCGGGGTCAGCTAATAACATATATGGCAAAACAACGTTTGCGAGGTCAGCTAGTAGGTAACAAAGAAAGAATACCATTTATGCCCACTAGTGCTATAGACTTACGGAAAGTCTTCTAGCAGTATGTGGTGTGCCTCTCACCTATTTTTGTATTTAAAATAACTCTGCTGCGAGTACTATCATAATAAACAACGATATTTTGTCCCGTTCATACAGGTCTGTCTCTCATGTCATTGGAGTATTTTAATCACAGTCGGTATATTTTTTGCATCAATTTGCGCGCCTGCAATTGCAGCGGATTTGTTGACGAATGAGGTTGATAAATTGAAACTTAGTTTGCATGACATGTTGCTTGAAAATGCAGGTCCGTAAGTTTGAAATAAATATTGTTATTACTTTTTGATTATTTTCCGAAGATTTATGTACGTCATATTCGCATTCACTTTTTTTTTTCAATAATTAATGGGTTCAAGGGTTACTGAAGGGAGAAGGTTACCAAGAGTCAAAAAATGTGTGACGGTGGTTAAAAGTCAACTGTTCAGTCAGTAGTGAATTAGTTATATATTTTATTTCAGTTTTATCTAAAACTGGAATGTACTACTCGTATAACTTACAGTCAATACTTTTTACTTTCAGGTGAAAACCAAGAGAAAGAGATACAAACATTTATTATGTATATAGAAGCTCGTCCCTTCAAGTTCAGAGTAATAAAGGTCATCCCTTTGGATACGTCATTTCTTGTCATGGCATTAAATTTTTGTGTTACATATTTAATTGTGCTTTTACAAGCGACTCACGTATATTAAAACTAGTAGTCCTTTATATGCTTTTGTAAAAATGGAATTTTTTAGATGATGTAAGCTAAATTGTCTATAGAACTCTGTTGGAATCTGTAAGCCTACAGCGACCTAAAGATGAGCTTAGTCTGTCATATAAGAAATTCAAACTATTGCGTCAGTTTGAAAAAAAAAGTAGTAGGTGTTCAAATCGGCTTTTCCGAAATCACGAGTGTTTAATATTTCCAACGTCGTGTCGTGTGAATCTTCAAAAAATTTTAAGTGTGAAGATTATTAATAAAATACTTCCACCACTTAATATTTATTAACTAGCTTAAGGAAATCAATTCACCATTTTAGTATAAATATAGACATAGTTTTAAAATAAATACTCATAGAATCCAAATAACATCTATACTAATATAATAAAGCTGAAGAGTTTGTTTGATTGTTTGTTTGTTTGTTTGTTTGTTTGTTTGAACGCGCTAATCTCAGGATATACTGGTCTGATTTGAAAAATTCTTTCAGCGTTAGATAGCCCATTTATCGAGGAAGGCTATAGGCTATATATCATCACGCTAAGACCAATAGGAGCGTAGCACCAATGAAGAATGTTTAAAAATCGGGTTTTTTTTTCCTTTCGAGAGCTTCCGCTGCGTAAACGGTTAAAGTTTCGCACAAATCATGTATGACAGAATTGGTCATATTCCACGCGGACGAAGCCGCGCGCAATAGCTAGTACTTTTATAAATATGCAACAAACGGTTGGAAGGGTACGCCCAGGCAGATAGATCAAATGGCCGAAGACGAGCTATACTTAAATTGAAAAATCGGAGAAAGCTGAATTGAGAAATACCGCCTTTTGCAGCTGCTACGAATGATGGTACCTAGCTTTCTCATAGCGATGCTAAAGATCAAATCTTTATATAGCACGACAATGGCGCATGTGTTGCAATTTCTATTTCTTTCTTTTCAATGTATTAGTGTGTGTAGTTTTAAAGATAAAGGTTGTCAGTTAGATGGAATAGTTCAATAATAATCTAAAACTGAAACTGGCTGTATTTTTTTTACTTGTAAACAAATACAATCTACATTCACATTCAAGTACTGATCAAAATCAATATCAAAGATTACTTTAGTAAAGTTAGGCTTTAAAAGCGTAAGTGTATGTTATAAGATACTTTAAAAAAAAAGATATATTAATAAGAAAGCACGAATCTTAAATCGATCCACAGTTACTCTTTTAAGAAACTTTTTATTATGATTCAAGTCATATCTTATGAAGTCATATCTTATGAGAAATACAGCACCACTTAACCCTAAAACGTATTAAAGAACCCATATAGGATTCATACCCATACATACATATATACTTTAATATCTTAGATATAATTAAACCTGTGAATATTTATATGTAGTACCTGGGTGACCGAACTTAGCTCGAAAAATCGTGTTTTTTGGAAATCATACTTAAATTCCAATTACCAACATATTGATAAAATAAGAATAATATTTTTCGATTTTACCGACATAATAATAAAAAATATGAACTGGTTATTTAAAAAAAAAGAGAAACATAACAATCAATCTGGAGACACGGAGATTTGAACCGTGGTCTTCTCGGTCGACCCCGAGCTGAGCGAGATGAGCTATTACAACTATATTGACGATTGCGAAATTTACCTTCGTATTCTAACGATATTGTAGCAATTTTTTTAACGCCTAAAAACAGGGACAAAACGAAATTTTTATATTATAATTTATATTACTATAAACTGATAAAAAAGTAATTTCAATTACGTGTAAATTGACATCATGTCATCATCATCATACTTAAATAAACATGTTAGATTCACTACTAACAAGAAGTTTTTTTCATAAGGCATTTTTGTTTAAGGTAATTTTATTACTAAAACTTTTCAAAAGTGGATATTTATGATGATATTTTTTATTTTCATTTTGAGGAGCTCGATATTTCGACATTATCTACGAATGTCTTGTTCACTAGACTGAAATTTGCGGGTAGATGTTGACGGCATTGAAGTGTCCATATCGGACTATACCTATTCTTTCTCGTACTTTTGCTGCGTAAACACTGGTCACCACTAGCATTGTCACTTTCACCCCTACAATTCTCCCTTGTTTTACGTAAACTCGACACTCTTCTCTTATCTAGGCATCTTGGATTAGTTAAGGTTATTTTATTGTTTTATATAAACCATTAAACAACTATTATTATAAACTATTACTTTAAAGAATCATAATTTATAACCAAAACAGTACAAAACTAGAACAAGACATTCAAAAACTTTTGGGATCGACGACCTAATGAGATTGCAAAACCTACATGTTCGCAAATACTAATGAAAAAAGACTGCAATATCAATAATGTATAACATTCCTCGTTTTCAATAAGATTAAAAAGTAATTGAAAATTCGAGTTATAATTCTGATGTTCGATGGTTTTATTTTTTTAAGTAATTACGAGATCTTGTATTTTGAATCGTACACTATTTGATTTACAGAAGAATTTATCACTCCAAGAATGTAAATGATAAATTGCACCTGTACGAGACAACCGAACATGTAAATAGTTTTACGTATAAAATAGGTTTCATTTTATCGATTATAATTTTACATAGTTAGAGTATTAAATTTTAAGTAAATAGGCTTATAAGAATAGGATAATAAAGCATTCGATTTAACAAAGTACGATCCGAAATAGTTATAACAAAATAATAATATGTAAATAATTAATTACGTATAAAGTAGCTTCTTATATTAAATTTCATAGTTAAAGAATTATAGAAAAATGTTAACTTGTGCGACTAGTAACTAGTCGAACAGATTCGCCTTAGTTTTGTTCATTTTTCGTAAACTATCTAGGTTAGAAAGAGATAGCGATAGATTTAGTATAAAAATTAGACAAAGATAGCTATAGTTCGGGAAGAAAATTTATGTTTTGTTTAATATTTTCTAATATTCGTACGATTTTATTAATGTTTTATGTTTTATAGATAGTTATATACGTTTTAGCATAAATCATCATTGAATTATTTGTAAATCCATAGATACGCACGCTGCGCGCACAGGAATGATACTAACGCGGGTTCGGGACTCGGAGGGGATATTTATACTTCACAGGCGGGGGACGGGGAACTATAAATATTCCGGAGATCGATTTAGCTCGATTATTCCGAATTTATCGCGCGCGCAGCGCTAATTGTATGTTTAAATGCTAGAATTTAATGTAATAAAATAGGTAAGATATAGTTTTAAGATGAATATATTGTAAATCGCATTTTATTGAAAATAAAGATATTCCGGGGTGAGGTAAGGGTCCGCTGGCTAGCTACTCCCGAAATCATATAAATAGGACGCCATATCGGGCGTCATTAGGTCACTTCTCTTGGGACATCGGAATAGTAAAGAAGTACTTAGTCAAGACTCAAGATAGTAAGAAGTCTGCTATATAGAAGCTTGCCAGCCACTCTTCTCTCAAGCGGGATTTATTGAGCGCTATAGTGGTGTTTTATTGAAGAACCCCTCCACACGACGAGCACGAATATCCGTACCGGCTTTCTTCGCAATCGTTTATGTACCGGCTCTGGCAAATCAGACGTCATAATACAGTCCGCTAGCTCTCCTTGAGCTGGGGTCCGGTACAGCACCTCTTTAAGATCCACTAAACATGTTCTGCGTGGTAAAAATTGTTTAAAGGTGTGATTGTGTTAAAGAAATTAGAAGAATCTATTATCTGAGAGGCTCAACTGTAATGTCGTCAGAATCTTCGCCGAAACATCGGGAGTTTAAAAATTAAACTCGCTCCAAGTTGTAGTTCTTTCGATTAATGAGTCAAACATTAATTGTTTGTGATAGGAAAAATAATTGCTTCATTTCCGGAGTGAGTGATTATAGTTTTTGAATTGCTATTTACTGATTGATGTAATTTTATTATATCTAAAAATGTAATCTTAATTTTCGTTTATACTGCTATTTATAGTAGTTTATTGAAATAGACGACGAGTTTAGCGGCTTTTGTGATAGCTGTAGCCACGGACGACACGTTAAATATTTTTATTTATATAATAGGTATACTAGCGACCCGCCCCGGCTACCCAGCATTGAAGCAGTGTAGGTGATTGCGAACGTGATCTATGCCCTACGCCAGGGATGGCGAACCTTTTTTGATGTCCGTGCCACAAAGTCATAAAAATTTTTTTTAAAATAGATAACGTGCCACAATAAAATTTCATTCGAAATGTTAGCGTTATAAATCAGTGAAAAATATAACTTTGCTAGCCATTCTACATCCAACAATTGATTGTATTGGTCAATAAAGTTCTCATTATTAGAAATAATCTTATTTCCTCCAAACTTATCAAATAATTGTAAAAAAAATCAAGAAATATGTACGTTTAATATTTTTTGTCTTACATCTTATTAATTTATTTTCAAACGTGCCACTTGCGGCACGCGTGCCATTGGTTCGCCATTCCTGCCCTACGCCAATAACATATATTTTTGGGACTGCGTTAAAAAACTACTTACACATTTAACCTTACGTCTACGTACGTGTTACGAAACACATTGGAAAAGAAAGAGAATAAAACGAATATTAATAGAAAAATAAATTACGGTCAATCTGAGGTCGGGAAGTGGTAGGGAGGGGGGGTTTAAGGGTAAAAAACGGCTTATCTCGATTTCTGGCTAAACTACAAGTCCTATGGAAAAAATTTCAATAGCAAAGTTGTGGGTAGTAAAAAGATCTACAACTTTTGTATTCACACTTTTTTAACATAACCTCAAAATTCATGTGAAAATTCAAAAACCCAAGTTTTTGGTTTTTTATTTTGAGTGGATGATCGCCGAGTCGATCGTAGATCAGTCGGAATTTATTCTGACCCCTTGTCGGTACTGCAGACGGTAACCAATCCAGTTGACCTACAAATACTGGCCGTCGAGGCCCGGGGCTATCTGCGGGAGGCTTTGATCCAGAGTGTGAGTTTATTATGGATCAAAGCCCATTTGGGTATGAAGGGCAATGAATGTATCGACCATCTAACCTAGGAAGCTGCGACGACGCCTAAAAAGTGTTTTGAGTACGAGAGCTTCCTGGTTTTGTTCGTTAGGAAATGCATCCGTATGCCCTTACTTGATAAATGGAATCGTTAGTATAGGCGGATTGAAATGGCTGGCGTCACGAAGGTCTTCCTTCTTGATGTGGTTGCGGTGTACAAGATTGTAGGTAAAAGAGGTGGACAGGCTTGGTACCCATATTTTGTAACCGGGGCATGGCGGATTTTCCGAGTACTTGCATCGTTTCAAATTCAAGGGGAGTCCGTTGTGTACCTGCGACCCTGCGTGATCGTAATCTGTTCTACACCTCCTCCTGGACTATCCAATCCTACTGTACGATCGCCATGAACTCGAGATGCGACTCGGCGTGCGAATAAGTAAATAAGTAAACATAATAAGTTATAAAATAGCCACTGACAGATATTCAGAGTCAAGTGACTTAAATTTTTATAGGTTATAGTGCATTATATCTAAATCACAAGGCCTGTGGAACAAATTGTATAAGTTAGTTATTCTTGATACAATACATAATTTTAGACAGTACAACTTAGAGAACCATAGATCAAAAACATAATGGCAGTTGTTTGACTTTAAATTAACTGATTAGACGAAAAACTTGTTATATAGCATCGCACGACACAGTCACACAAAATTGACGTTTGCAATAGCCAAAATGACTTCAGAAAAACAAAGACGCAGAAAAATAAAATAGGTAAAACGAAAAGTCCGTTAAAGAGCATAAGAGTGTTGTTGCAAATTCTATCGCTAGATCATTTAATATTTATCAGGAGAACTTTTAAATTTAAGATTTTCATTGTACAATATACATATACTCGTATGTAATGTCAGTAACACTAAATACAAAAACGGAACCACAGGTTGTATATAACTTTATTATTATTAATTTCCATACAAATATCGAACTATCTTATGGAGACATTGTAATAATTTGACAAAATTATTCTGTTTAGTTTTATTAAACTTAAATTGTATAAACTTTTTTTATTAAACTTTAATTTAAATTTACTATATTATATTATTTTGACAACAAAGTCAAAATATGAACTATAAATGTCGAAATTTCTATGTGAAAAGTTGAACATAACTCTTCCTTCGGGAAACGGGAAAGTTCCAGGAAACAAAAGTAAGTTCAATTTCATGTCTGCAAATGAATAATTCCCCTGAAAATGATCACAATTAAATTAATAGTTTTTATTGTTTGTAATCGCTTCAGCCTGTAATATCCTACTGCTGGGCCTCTTTCCTCAATTCGACGGGTACAAAATAAAAAAAGTTAATTAAAATTTTGAGATATTTTTTTATTTCAGCAACTAACAAAAATTTTTCATTTTACAACATGGCAAAATAAAAATATTGCCTCATTTCTTCTACTTTTGTCAAGTAAAAGAAGACAACTACTGCTGTTTTGTAAAATTACACGACGTACATGCGTTCAACTACCGCTGGCCGCTTTTACGCAGTCCGTGTGGGGGGCGCACGTTCACTCCTATTGCATCATCAGTCAGATGGCATTTTTTTCGCCGGCCGGCAACAATGTTTATTTGTTTTGATTTTTTTACGTATTAAGAAGAAGAAATTATTCCATTTAACCTCCTTCTACTGTGTGGTTACGGCACTAAAGAATGTAGCCACCCCCTCTCTTCCCGTGGGTGTCGTAAGAGGCGACTAAGGGACCTTGGAACTTAAAAAGCCGACGGATGGCGGGATAACCATCCATGCTGGCTTTGATATACACAGGCCAAAGATGGGCAGCAGCGTCTTCGGTGCGACAAAGCCAGCCCTGCGGTCACCAACCCGCCTGCCCAGCGTGGTGACTATGGGCAAAACACACGAGTTCGCGTCATAATGTCGGGCGCAAACTTGTGGAGGCCTATGTCCAACAGTGGACTGTGAAAGGCTGAAGTGGTGGTGGTGGAACCTCCTTCTAAATCATATACCTTGAACAAATAATGTTATGATGTAGAAAAAGACATCTGCGTAATTATCCTTTGAACTTTGATTTTACTTAGAATATTGGACATCTTAAGTATCCTGTCATCCGGCATTACTCTCGTGCACATGGCAACCACCACAATTGGATCTACCGCAGATGTTAAAAAAATTTGTGGCGTGGTCTCTCGCTCCGTAACTTCAACCGCACCCATAAATGCACCCAGGCCACTATCATATAGGCTATAGGGTGAGGAAAAAGTACGGAAACCGTTAGCAGGTGGCCGTGTTGACTTTTTTAGTTGCAGAAATTATGGCCAAGAACTTGTCGAATGCGTTATATCATGGTCTAATTTGTTCGACGCCAGACTCAGCTCAGGTGGACTAACTTGACCCGTATTGGCCCTTGTCCGAACGGTTTTTGGCCTATCTGATTTTTCCAGGTAGTGGTCTACCCTAAAGAATTTTCTGATAGTCGTTATTTGCCGGCCCGTTGATTCAGAGTCCAGAAGCAAAGCGAGACGAGTTGTATGCCATTTTAGGGATGAATGATGGTTTGATTTTAAAAAGCTTAAGTCCTCCCCTCTTTTCATTTACTATGATCTCGTGTTTCGCCGAGGCCATTAGGCTTCCATAGTGATCGGCTATGTTGCCTTTGACATATCATAACTACTCATCGACTCCCAAGAGCAACGAGCAAACCTTTGAGAAAGGAGACTTCTCTTCCCATTCGAAAAGTGTGATCACTTTTTGCTACACTTGTAAGCATCGATAGGCCGAATTGCCCGTCATCTGCAGGGTGATGACGTCGATTTTATTTCGCTTTATGCTTGTTCTAGATGCGCCCCCTTTTATCAGCAATACAAGCCCTGACGAGACTTCTAATCGATCATTGTCCTCTAGGCGACAGAAACCTATATCTATCCTTTCTGAGTCCTCGATCAGGAAGAAAGCCACGACCCACTTTCTTAAACCGCATAATTATAGAAAATAAAATGCTAGATGTGTTAAAAAAAAGAACGAGCCACGAGCAATTACAAGGCCGTAGTTGTTATACAATTTAAAAAAAATGATTTTCAGCACGAATGTTCAGCGCTCAGCGACAGGGTGGGGATTGCTTTGCACATCGTACAGAGGTCGCAAACAGAAAAAAGGTTTTGTTCAATACAAACTCAAAAATTTATATAATGTAAAAGTAATCATTACTAATTAAATATATTTATGTCTATACCATAAGATGTTGAGGTGAATTTGAAGGTTAGTGCGTAATACCCGTGCATTGGCACGTAACTATACTAAAAGTTTAATAAAACAAATGTAGAAGCTACTCACAGGTTGAAGCGGGCAAATAATAGTCTTCATAGGACGCTCCGCGACAGGCATGCGATAATAAGCTTCTCGAATCATGCTACTTATAAAAGTATCTTTTAGCAAGCTATCACAAGCGAGAATATGGAATTCAATGAAGCTACGCTTATAGGCATTTGACAGAAACTCGTACAGATAAAACTGAAACTAAAAAATGTGGTGATCTAAAGACAGATCTAAGACTTTATTTTACATAATTATATTAACTACTAGCTGACCCCGCAAACGTTGTTTTTTCATGTATATTATTAACCCCCGTAACCCCCTCTTGTGGATAGAATTTCTTAAAATCCATTCTTAGCTGACCTCTACTCGGCGAAAGGAAAATTCCTACCAAATTTCAAGTCTCTAGGCCTTATCGTTCCAGAGATATCGTGATGAATCAATGGGTGGAAATCTCTTTTATATGTATAGACTAGCTGACCCCGCAAACGTTGTTTTGCCATATATGTTATTGACCCCCGCAACCCCCTCTTGTGAGTGGAATTTTGTGAAATCCGTTCTTAGCTGACCTCTACTTGGCGAAAGGAATATTCCTACCTTTCAAGTCTCTAAGCCTTATCGTTCCAGAGATATCGTGATGAGTCAATGGGTGGAAATCTCTTCTATATATATATACAAGATAATAGTGAGGATTTGATTAAAGAACATTTTTAAACATGATGTATGTAAGGATGTTTAATTATATGACATGTATTTTACATATAATTTTTATTTTAAAGTTACTTACGTACCACGTAACTTAGTTTTACGAGTATTTACTATAATAGTAAGGATTTGATTAAAGAACATTTTTTTAAACATTTTGTCAGGATGTGAGCTAGCTTTAATGAATTTGATCTTTTGTTTTGATTTTTTAAGTCAATATGTGTTAATAAGTCAAGTATGTCGATTTCTGTACACCGTTATAATAATAAATTCGTCACAAAAATTACTTAAGGTTAAAGAGGATTTGCTCATCTCTTCTAAAATATCGAAGAGAATGCTAAAAATTTACCTTGAAACTATTGTCTACAGGAAGTAACAGCTTAAACTTAACTGTCAAAAAGCTAAGCTTATTTGTACGGTTATACCTTCTTGTATTCATTATAACAAAGTCGAAATACGAAGTGTTAAAGAACAATATTTTAGTTCGTTGAATACTCAACACAGCACTCTGAAATCAAGGAAAATGAGCTTTGAGGCTATGGTATAACAGTTTTATTGAAAAATAAAATATTATATAACTCAAGTAAATTTTAGAGCTAGAATAAAACATAATGACGAATATCTATACTAATATAATAAAGCTGAAGAGTTTGTTTGTTTGATTGTTTGTTTGTTTGTTTGTTTGTTTGTTTGAACGCGCTAATCTCAGGATCTACTGGACCGATTTGAAAAATTCTTTCAGTGTTAGATAGCCCATTTATCGAGGAAGGCTATAGGCTATATATCATCACGCTAAGACCAATAAGAGCGGAGTCCACGCCGACGAAGTCGCGCGCAGAAGCTAGACTTATATAAATAGACAACACTAGTTGATTTGTTTGTGTAAATTTTAAGGTATTCTTAAAATTTTCACAAAGCACTTTAAAAGGATTATTTAGGTAAACATAGTTTTCAATAATTATAAACGGTAATTGTATTAATCATCTTAATTATCTAACCTTTTCCGTACAGTAATTAAAATTACTGTTGAAAATAAGTAAAAATAAAGTCAAATAAAAATACAAAAATAATGATTTATATAACATATTACGTTCGACTTGATGCACACACAACACTAATTTACTTAAAACCTGCCTTAAATGAAATTTTATAAGCACCGGTAAGCGTGTACCGGTATTTGTGGTAGTGGTGGCGGTAGTGAATTGGTTGATAATTTAAATATACAAAGCACAATTACTTGCATGCAATGTCATTCGCAAATTTATGTCGTTTAAATATACATTTTAGAGACGAAATAACTGTAATTATGTATTAATAATATTTAATGGTTGTACACGCAGATATAACCGACACGTTCGCGATCAGAAAATATTTCCAACTGATCTTCGTTCGTCAGCTGTTTTATATCTACACGCATTACCCCTCGCTTATCTTCTTCAGTTTTTATTTAAATGGAACCGTTAAATTTAGTAGTGATTAATTATCAAAGATTGAACAAATGCGAGATTTAAATTTGAATCATCTATAAATAGATGGTGAAAGATCTTAGTAACTTTTCTCCAGAACTGAAAACTTATTCGTGAATGCGTTACACAAAGGTGGACTCAGATAATCTATACTAATATAATAAAGCTGAAGAGTTTGTTTGTTTGTTTGATTGTTTGTTTGTTTGTTTGTTTGTTTGAACGCGCTAATCTCAGGATCTACTGGTCCGATTTGAAAAATTCTTTCAGTATTAGATAGCCCATTTATCGAGGAAGGTTATAGGCTATATATCATCACGCTAAGACCAACAGGAGCGGAGTTCACGCCGACAGTGTTGCCAACTTAGTGGATTTTCCACTAGATCTGGTGGTTTGGACACCCCTCTTGGCGGGAAAAAATTGGTTTTAGTGGCTAGTGGATTTTTTAGTGGTTTAGGTTTCTTCCAGTTAGTGGTAAGCTTCGGAGCTTACCACTAAAAATGATCTAGTATTTTTCTAGGATTTTTTTAAAACACATTTGGGTAATTCTACGATAAGAGGTAACTTGGACGGCAGTCAGTTTAAAATAGATTTTTTCTTCTATATGTTGTTATTGTTTTTAATGAATCACATCATCTTAATGTACTTTATGAAACAACATCACGATTAAATGCCCAACGAAAGTATATTTTTCTATAATTTCTTACAAAGCCTTGAAATGTCTCTACCCTGGCATGTCCCTTTGTCGGTTTCCGTTTAATTTGTATACAATACATACCTTCTTTGTATCTGTTGCTAAACTAAAGTATGTTTATCATGAATTTAAATAAATTTACTTAAATATTATTGAGTAAAAATACGACAATATTTATTTTGAATAATTATCACACTTAACCTTTGTCCCGTTTTCTTTGTATATCTCCCATAGGAAATTTCTGAAAAAACTCCAACTTTTATCTTTGGCCGTATTTTCTATAAAATAAAACCTCTTATCGTAGAAACACAAATTTAAAGATTTAGATACATTTGCGATACGTATCTCTATTAGTTTTACCGCACTCTAACGCAGATGTAGATCGATTATTTAGTATTATGAACGTGGTCAAGACGAAATGAAAACAGAGAAACCGAATGAAATTTGATCTCTTTTCTGCAACTCTCACAATTCATGCAGGCTTAGCACACGAAAGGAAATGCTGCAATAAATAATTATATAGTACCCAATGTCTTTAAGACCTTGGATGGGGGGGAACGAGGCATCAACGTCAACGGCGAATACATCTCTCACCTTCGCTTCGCCGACGATATCGTCATCTTTGCGGAGACGTTGGATGAGCAAGGCCGGATGCTGTCCGGCCTAAACGAGTCCTCCCGACGAGTCCGTCTCGGTATAAACTTGGACAAAACGAAAGTTATGTTTAACAACCAATTCATACCGAGACCGGTATCGATTAGTATCGAACGATGGTACCCTTCTCGAAGTTGTCCAGGATTATGTTTACCTAGGCCATACAATCCATCTAGGCCGCAACAACTTCGAGAAGGAGGCCAATAGGATGATCCGCTTGAGCTGGGCAGCATTTGGCGTGCTTCGCCGAGTCTTTACTTCGAAGATTCCGCAATGCTTAAAGACAAAAGTCTTCGAGCAATGCGTTCTGCCTGTGTTAACATATGGCGCCGAGGCGTGGACACTGACGAAGGGCGTCGTCCACAAGTTTAAAGTCACTCAACGTGCAATGGAACGGGCTATGCTTGGGGTTTCTCTCAAAGATGAAAGGAGAACGAAAGTAACCGACATAGCCCACAGAATTAGCAAGTTGAAGTGGCAGTGGGCTGGTCACTTGTGTCGCAGGACCGATGGCCGCTGGAGCAGACGTGTCTTGGAGTGGAGACCGCGTCTTGGTAAGCGCAGTGTGGGAAGTCCTCCGGCCCGTTGGACCGACGATCTACGTAAGATTGTCGGTGTAGCCTAGATAAGGATTGCGGAAAACCGGGATGTCTGGCGCGAACTTCGGGAGGCCTATGTCCAGCAGTGAACAGCAATAGGCTGAAGTGATGAAGTGAATACCCAATGCCGTGTTCAAGAAATTGAAACTAAAGAATTTTATTATATGCAAAGTGAATATGAAGCTGATTCCTCAGAAGACGATCTTCTTTAGTTAGGTAGTTATGTACTTACCTAATTGTTTCCTTTTTTTCTGTACAAAGACATTATTTTTTTCCTCTACAAGTACATTATTTTTTTTCCTGTAGTACGTAACTTAAATAATTATTTTATTTCAAGATAATAATTACGTTGTTGTTGTTTTATTTTCAAATTATATTTAGGTAGGTAGCCGTTGTCTTTGGGTTTTCTCGTGGAATTCTGGTGGTTTGAGAGGCCGCTAAGTTTTAGTGGTTTCTAGTGGTTTACACGGCCTCATTTGGTGATTTGGAAAAAATAAAGTTGGCAACACTGCACGCCGACGAAGTCGCGCGCAGAAGCTAGTAATATATATACGCAAAATTAGCAAGGAATTTATAGACAACAGATGCACCGATTCACATCGATAGCACATCGTTCGATACTCACCTACCCTCACTCATTACTCTATTATTCGAGTTATTCTGACCTGTATAAAACGACCGGTGCAACCGCGGCTAAGGAAGTCTTGACTCTGGCTTGGCACTTCTGCGTTGTCGAAAAATTTTCTACGACTTGAAGCTTGCTAGAGCTATGTTAAGGGTAAGATACGATCTTTTGTCTTTAGGGTGGACTTACCAGGGAGTCACAAGACTCAAGCAATATAAATCGCTTGTATCATGTATGATATCATAATGCATGATGTTTAATAAATAAAAGGCATGTAAAAAAACAAATACTGACGTGGAATGTCTGCGTTATTTTAACTAAAAGTTTAGTTTCAGAATAGTTTTAGTATAAAAGTCAAAAAAAAAATTGCGTATTTTTTTTTTACGTTTATTACAGACAGATTACAGATTACAGACGATTCAAACAGTGCCTGAAGAGCATTTTCTCTGATGGCTGTACAAGCCGATACGGGAGCGGCAGACTCTACCACACACCGAACAGGGAAAAGATGCGCTAGTGTCATAATTGTCGCTGTTTTGATGTTTTTTGATTCTCCTGTTCGATAAGAGTCCAAACCAGGCTTCATCAGGCTTCATCATGGTATTTTTTTTAATTAGTAAGAAAATCGGATAGGTGTAGTATAAGGCATCTTAGAAATAGATATATTATATAAATAAAAATATTTAACGTGTCGTCCGTGGCTGCAGTTATCACAAAAGCCGCTAAACTCTTCGTCTATTTCAATAATGTCTATTTCAACTATGAATAGCAGTATATACGAAATTTAAGATTACATCTATACTAATATAATAAAGCTGAAGAGTTTGTTTGTTTGATTGTTTGTTTGTTTGTTTGAACGTGCTAATCTCAGGATCTACTGGTCCGATTTGAAAAATTCTTTCAGTGTTAGATAGCCCATTTATCGAGGAAGGCTATAGGCTATATAATTATTATCACGCTAAGACCAATAGGAGCGTATCACCAATGAAGAATGTTTCAAAATCGGGTTTTTTTTTAATTCCACGTGGACGAAGTCGCGCGTGATAGATAATTATTAATTTTACTACACATTTTCTTTGTATAATATTATTTTTAATTATTTTTATAATGTTTAATTTAATTATGCTTAGTTTTTCTAGTTGCAACACTTTACTTGATTTATTATCTTTGAAACAGTAAAATATAATGGTTTGACATTATGGCTCATACTAGGTTATAAATATCGCATGTCGGTGGGCTTGGGCCTCTTTCTCTGCCGAGCCACCGACCAGGACAAAGTTAAGTTATTCTATAAGGTATTTATTCTGTATTAATTTAATTAGTTGTTTTGCTGATATTTTCCTATGTAACCTATGTAATATGTTTCTTCACATATATATTTGAAAGTTCTTTGCAAATGTAACATTTGAATTCAGGTTATCCAAAATTATAAGTATTTTGTGGTTTGTAACTGTAATAAAGATATAACAATGATAACATAATTTAATGGTTACCATTTCCTTTGTCTTATTTACCTTATTCTAAACTATATATAAAGTAATATCTATCATAAACGTGCTTTTTGATAATAAAGTAATGGAGGGTAAGCGGCAGCCATTTTGATATACAGTATTAATTATTTTAAATGCAGTTCTTTTGATAAGTAATACTTATCATAGTTATAGTTCTTTTAATATAAAATTAATAGAGGCTAAATTGAAGCTTTTCCATATATTAAGTAATAACTGTTATAAAACATAGTACTTTTAATATTAAATCAACCGAGGGTAATAGTAACTTTTCAAAACTTTCTCTTTTTCTTAATAATTTATCTATTAATCTCTCTAAATCTATCACGCGCAGAAGCTAGATAAAGGCAAGTTAGCACAGGCTTATTTGTTTATAAATTACATTTGATAATAAATATGTCTCATCGAGTTATCAGATCGGTGAAGGTCGATCTTCCACGTCTCCTCTACTATTACAGTTGAGCCTCTCAGATAATAGATTCTCCTAATTTCGTTAACACGATCACACCTTTAAACAATTTTTACCATGCAGATCATGTTTAGTAGAGGTCAATTAATAAGTTTGAGCACCTTCTAACCACGAGCTCGCGCCACGAATTTCGTTATCATTTACATTCTTGGAGTGATCAATTAATTATGTAAATCAAACTGTGTACGATTTAAAAGAGAAGATCTCGTAACTACTAAAAAAAATAAAACACAATTATAACTCCAATTTTCAATTACTTTTTAATCTAAATAAAAATTATACATTTGACTCCAATGATTATGTATTTCCTTGTGATTATTTATTATGGTATTTTGTAATATATAATATAAATTCAATTAGCTAAATTACAGTTGACAAATTAACAATGTAATGGTTGAGTCATTTGATCGAAATTTAGGAGTAGGTAGGTTGCTAGAATAATAAATAGTAATATTCTAGAATTTAATAAAAGGTATTCTTTCGTATATCAGCATACTCTAACATCTCAATGAGTTTGTGTTCGCGGCTTGACAGAACGTATTACTCATTGATATTGTTAGCCTACCCAGCATTGAAGCAGTGTAGGTGATTGCGAACATGATCTATGCCCTCCGCCAATAATATATAATTATTTTTGGGACTGCGTTAAAAAAAATACTTACACATATAACCTTACATCTAGGGACAAAAATGAGACTACAGTGCTTCTAGCGTTGATAAAACTTTAGTTTTTTCTAAACGTATACTGGAACTTCGCGGTTCGGTGGTAGCTATAGGTCTGCGTCCCTAGTACCTTTTTGTCGGGTCATAAGTATCAGGCTGAAACTTTCTAGATCGCTTCATTTCAGTGAGTCGGACAAACTTTTTATTTGACAAAAATCTCGGTAGTGGGGACTAATTTTGCTAGAGGCCTTGAAACATGTCGATAAGTCCGGGTGCCAAAAATTTGCTAATACCAAGCCGATTCTTACTGAAATTTAAAGATTAATTTATGAGAAAGTCAAAAAGTAGATTGTCCGACAAAATTAATGGGGACTATGCGCCAGTCGGACATACTGAAAATGTTGGAAATTCCAACTCAAAAAAGTGATTAATATCAGGCTAAATTTTTTTTTATGGGTTCATAAAAATTAATATAATACAACTGTAACGTTGTCCGACAAAATTTATGGGGATAAGCGCCAGTCCGACACTCGAAAAATGTCGAAAATACCAGCACAAAAAAGTGATTGATATCAACCTAATTTTTATTTTTTCAGTAATAAAATAATGTTTCAAACGTGATTCTACGATTGTCCGACAAGAAATGTGGGGAATACTAATAAAAATCGATAAAATATTTATTAAAATTATTCGTTCTGTATACAGCATTTAAGTATACCTATATATATTAGGGATGTGACATTCATGTAAGAAAATCGAATAAATAAAAATCGATTTTTCTTGATTAAATATTAGTCGATTTTTAGTAAAAATAATAATCGATTTTTGAGAAAAAATCGATTTTTTTCTATTATTCAAAAATCTACGTGCTTTTCATATTCCAATAAAATTCATATTAGAATTTATCAGATTAAAAATCAAATAAAAAGTATTATTAAAAAATAACCAATTCAAAACTAAAAATCAAAGTGAAAGTTCCTTTAAACTTTCAAGGTGAGGAATAAGGTAACCAAATATCATTATTAATACAAATTTTCAGTAAAATTAAACGTTTTGTTGTAACAAAAATAAAACGATGAGCATCCCAACAAAATGACAACCTTATTGTCTCAAAAACTAAAATAAAATAAAAAATCGCGTGCATACAAAGTACACTTGTCTGAAGTGAAACTTCTTTGGTAAACTAATTAAATAAACAAATAATAATAATAAAAAAGAAACGAATAAAAAAGTAGTTAAAAAAAGAAAAGAAAAAGCTAACGTCACGAGGTTATCCTAGGCGGTCACCCATCCAAGTATTGAACTTCACGGCGCTGCTACGTTACCGGTCGCTCAAATTTTACCCCTCATGCGCCTACGGAAGTTTCACTTAAAAAAATTAGCATAAATATTTTTTTAAATAAAATAATAAAACGAAACGATAATTAAATAAAATTTCGTTTCGTTCTTTGGCAAACTAATTAAAAAAATTAATTAAAAAAACAATTAAAAAAAAACTAATTAAAAGGAAAACGAATTTAAAATACAAAAAAAATAAAATAGTTGAAAAAAAAACAGGTGGTCAAATTTTACCCCTTTATATGCGCCTAAAGAAGTTTTACTTCAAAAACTAAACGACTACGCTGTAGTCTCAAAACTAAAATATAAAACAAATCTTTTGTTAATCTTTCAGTTTTAACAATAAAAATTTTTTTATGTGTATTCAGTACAACATATCGATTTAAAAAATCGATTTATTTGGTCCGAAAAATCGATTCTTTGATTAATCGATTTCAAAAATCTGTAATAATTATATTATTATTATATTATTAATCTGTAATTTTTTAAAAATCTGTAAGCTCGTATTGTGACACGTCTTATGTATGATTTAGAAGAAAACAAGAAAAATTTTATCGTTTGACTCCATGAGATAACGTATTAGCAAAAAATTGAGCGTGTGAGAACCACGCGCGGTTGAAGTCGTAGCCTTCTTAAACCATTTGTTGTATATATACTACTTAGATATTTAATAGTTTTTTCAATATTATCAATTAAAATTGATAAATTTGAGAAGTCATTATTTTTTGCCAATTTTTTTGAGTCAAGTTTTAGGGCCTATGCAAACCGCGTTTTTTAAACGCGATACAGACGCGATGCAAACGCGCGTGTGACGCGATACAAACGCCAACAAACTGCTCTGTAGGATAAAAACGCGCCGTCGACGCGCGTGTCACGCGATACAGACGCGATGCAAACGCGCGTGTGTCACGATACAAACGCGCCGTCGACGCGCGTTTTAGAAACGCGCGTCGACGGCGCGCTTAAAAAACGTGGTTTGCATAGGCCCTTATGAAAAACTTCTAAATGTGTGATAATAAAACTAATATTTTATTTATCAAACAACATAATATTATTTTTCTAAGATTATCTAATTAGAAACAAAAAGGGTAGCTTAAAAAAAAGTTTATACATTAAACTTGAGCCAAGTACAGCTACATTTATTCACAAACTTGTAATTGTGGTAGAGAGGTTAAAACCTCATGTATACTATATAGTGCGACAGATACACTAACAGAGCTCTCGAAAGCGAAAAGCGTTTCTAAGAGCGTATATATAGATATAGTTTCTTTGCGGTTAGGCTAATCTTGTCGGACTAGCGATATGACCCATTATTTTTGTCGGATATCACTATATTTCGGTTATAAATGATCTAATCTACAATTACTCATGTTTGTCCGACAAGTATTAATCACTTTTTTGTGCTGGTATTTTCGACATTTTTCGAGTGTCGGACTGGCGCTTATCCCCATAAATTTTGTCGGACAACGTTACAGTTGTATTATATTAATTTTTATGAACCCATAAAAAAAAATTTAGCCTGATATTAATCACTTTTTTGAGTTGGAATTTCCAACATTTTCAGTATGTCCGACTGGCGCATAGTCCCCATTAATTTTGTCGGACAATCTACTTTTTGACTTTCTCATAAATTAATCTTTAAATTTCAGTAAGAATCGGCTTGGTATTAGCAAATTTTTGGCACCCGGACTTATCGACATGTTTCAAGGCCTCTAGCAAAATTAGTCCCCACTACCGAGATTTTTGTCAAATAAAAAGTTTGTCCGACTCACTGAAATGAAGCGATCTAGAAAGTTTCAGCCTGATACTTATGACCCGACAAAAAGGTACTAGGGACGCAGACCTACTACCACCGATACAGAATGTAGTAATTTTGTTTGCTCATTGCGTTATAGTGGGTTGATAGTCCGAAACAAAGTAGTTTTACACAAGTAGTTGACACATAAATACGCGTCGTCAAAGATTACAAAAAAGTACTCATTCATCATAATTATCTCAAACAAATTTAAAACGCGAATACAAGACAAACATCCGCTTTCCGGACCGCCATCCGGTCCAAAGTTCTGTGGTAACATACATTATAGAAAAAATCGAATTGAGAACCTCCTCCTTTTTTTTGAAGTCGATTAAAAATAGGCAAGAAATTCTGCAGTTAGTCTTTAAAAAAACTATGTTTTAAATAAAAAAATCCGTAATATCTTGCATGAAATACAGCGTCACTAAATGCATGTATCTTTAATTATTTATCATTAATTAATATCTATAATAATCCGGCATCGAACAATTAACTTATGCTATTTTTTTACAAGCTTTTATTTAACTTGCAATGTATGTATGTATGTATGTATGTATGTATGTAACTTTAATGAATGTTTGTTCGGGTGAAATCTTGTAACTCAATTTTGAAGCAGATATCTTCAACCAATTGAGCTGAAATTTTGTATACAGGTTCAATTTGGATGACAATGCATGGTTTGTATGTATGCATGTATGTGTGTATGTTTGTTCGGGTGAAATCTTGCAACTCAATTTTGAAGCAACCAATTGAGCTGAAATTTTGTATGCAGGTTCAATTTGGATGACAATGCATGGTTAACTTTGTGACGTCATTCTAAATCCAATATGGCAGCATATCCAAGAGTGCGGACTAGTTATTTTTAGTGCACTTCTACAATATGGGTATCAAATGAAAGGGTATGCTAAGAATAATTCGAATAAAGTGACGTGATAACCGACTAAAAATTCAAAAATAAATTAAAAGTAAAAAACCTTTTTAAAAAACAAGCTTTTATTTGAATGTGCTAAAACGAAAAAAAAAATTTACTTTAAAACTTTTACTATCTACTTATAAAGTCATTACTCATTACACATAATCTATATGATATAAAAACTTGTCGCGAGATTTGCTTGTAAACAAGTAAATTAAATAAATTGATGTGATTGATTTTAACTATTAAAAATTTTAAACTAAGGAAATACGAGTACTCATATCTCGCGACAAGCTTTTCTATCATATAACACGTGGTTCAATAAGTCCCGAGACTAAGTACTAAAAAAAGGTCTTTTTTATAAAATTAATTTTTATTCATCAACATAGTCTCCTCCAAGAGCGATACAGTCCCTCCAACGCTTTTCTAACTTTTCTATCCCATGTGTGTAGAACGATTTGTCTTTGGCTCCAAAGTAAGCCTCCGTTGTTGCGATAACTTCACTATTTGAGTCTAATTTCTTACCCTGAAGCATTTTTTGAGGTCTGCAAACAGCCAGTAATCGCTGGGGGCCAAGTCTGGCGAATAAGGGGGATGAGGAAGCAATTCGAAGCCCAATTCGTTAATTTTGGCCATCGTTCTCACGGACTTGTGACAAGGCGCGTTGTCCTGGTGAAACACCACTTTCTTTTTGTTCATGTGAGTCCGTTTATCCGCAATTTCGTACTTCAATCGCTCCAATAAGCACATGTAATAGTCACTATTTATATTTTGCCCCTTTTCAAGGTAGTTGATGAAAAGTATTCCATGCGCATCCCAAAATATAGACGCCATAACCTTACCGGCCGATTTCTGAGTCTTTGGACGCTTCGGGCGGCTTTCACCAGCCGCTCTCCACTCCGCTGCCTGCCGATTGGATTCCGGAGTGAAATGGTATATCCAGGTTTCATCCATTGTTACATACCGACGTAAAAAATCCTTTTTATTATGATTCATCAGCGCCAAACATCGCTCTGAATCATTGATACGTTGTTCCTTTTGATCAGTTGTAAGCAAACGCGGCACCCACTTAGAAAAAAGCTTTTTCATGGCCAAATTTTTATGTAAAATAGTGAAAACACTACCAGCTGAAATCTTCACTATCTCGGCTATCTCTCGCACTTTTACCTTCCGATCTTCCAATACGATTTTGAGGACTTGGTTAATATTTTGTTGAGTCACTGCTTCATTTGGACGACCTGAGCGTTCCCCATCATTGGTGTCCATGCGACCGCGTTTGAAGTCGGCATACCACCGACAAATGGTTGCTTTAGAGGGAGCTGATCCTGCATAACATTTTATAAGCCATTGCTGTGCTTCAACGGTATTTTTTCCCATTAAAAAACAATGTTTTATCAACACGCGAAACTCGTTTTTTTCCATTGTATCAAAATTACAACCGTAGCGTCACTTAAATGTTTCAAAATCAAAAATATTATTGTTCCATTTTTAAAAATTTGACACATATTCTTGTATTGATAGCCAGTACTTTTTAAAAATCAAAAGAGTTTTTAATATATGTGCCATTTCCAGGTTAGTCTCGGCCCTCGGGACTTATTGAACGATCTAGTAGATTATGTGTAATGAGTAATGACTTTATAAGTAGATAGTAAAAGTTTTAAAGTAAATTTTTTTTTTCGTTTTAGCACATTGAAATAAAAGCTTGTTTTTTAAAAAGGTTTTTTACTTTTAATTTATTTTAAATACGAACTTGAAGTTTATTTTCTTGCAATTTCAAAATAGTTTGTGGGATTTTATTACCACAAGCGAATACCCAGAAATTAGACGTTTACTTTGCGCAGTCGGAAAAATGGAGTTACAATTTATTTTGTCATTCCTTTTTTTGTAATTTCGTGTTGCTACTACTATTACTACTACTACTACTATTAGTACAATAACGCCAAATGTCATCTTTTAGGAGACCTATATACAAAGTGCCCCTTAACAACTGGTGGTCGCTGCCGGTGTTAAACTTTACGCTATCTTACGTTTATCTATACATATAATAAAATGGTAGAAAAGTCAAAACTGTACATTGAATATTTTTTTAAAAGAATACTTGGGGTGTGATCTACAATCGATACCGAAGCCAAAAATATAGTTTTTAGAATTTTTGTCTGTTTGTCTGTTTATCTGTTTGTCTGTTTGTCTGTTTGTCTGTATGTATGTCCGGGATAAACTCAGAAAGTACTGCATGGATTTACTTCAAATTTAGCACGAATATTGTTAAGAAGTCGGGTCAGAACATAGGCTATATATTATCACGCTATCACCTACGGGGAACGAGCAGTGAACCTTTATTTCTTCAAATGTATGTCCGGGATAAACTCAAAAAGTACTGCATGGATTTACTTCAAATTTGGCACGAATATTATTAAGAAGTCGGGTCAGAACATAGGCTACATATTATCACGCTATCACCTACGGGGAACGAGCAGTGAACGCACGCAGACGACGTCGCGGGCAGCAGCTAGTGTTATCTATACATATAATAAAATGGTAGAAAAGTCAAAACTGTACATTGAATATTTTTTTAAAAGAATACTTGGGGTGTGATCTACAATCGATACCGAAGCCAAAAATATAGTTTTTAGAATTTTTGTCTGTTTGTCTGTATGTATGTCCGGGATAAACTCAAAAAGTACTGCATGGATTTACTTCAAATTTGGCACGAATATTGTTAAGAAGTCGGGTCAAGAACATAGGCTATATATTATCACGCTATCACCTACGGGGAACGAGCAGTGAACCTTTATTTCTTCAAATGTATGTCCGGGATAAACTCAAAAAGTACTGCATGGATTTACTTCAAATTTGGCACGAATATTATTAAGATGTCGGGTCAGAACATAGGCTACATATTATCACGCTATCACCTACGGGGAACGAGCAGTGAACGCACTGTTAGGAGCCTCAACGTAAGAGTCTTTTTAAAAAAAACTTATAATGAAATGGTAATATAATTATAATGAAGTAAAAGAACAATTGGATTTTGATGCACACGTCTAGCGCGGATGGATGATGGATTGAGACTGACTGGAGTGGATTAGTATTGACACCTGTTAGATGATAGAAGTGTTGAGTAGGCAGGATGGGAATGCTAAGTAGGGAATAAGGCTAACAGATCGGGGTTGTAACACCTCCCCGGGGTAGAATAAACTTCAGGGGCCTGAAGTTTAGGAAAGACAGGATTACACTTTAACCCTAATGCTTGGGGATGGAATTTCTTCCGAAGAGAGTTTGGCAAGTTTAGTAGGGAAAGAATCTTCCGAGGATTTTGGATTATTAACAGGGTTAATAGGATTAAGGGTAATGTGGTTATCTTGGTTATCTTGGGTTGGTTGGGAGAGATTAGGAAAACGATAGGAAAGACGTTGCGATTTAATACATAAAAATATTTTAAAAGTACAGTAAATACAAATAAGGGTAAACATTAAAATTATAAATATCGAGTAGTGAGTCCCGTATTTTATAATCTGGTGCTGGTTTAAAATCTTATCAGCTTCCCTTGACATAGATTTTAGCTTTAAACTAGTCTCTGAAGTAAAGATATCTAAATCGATATTTTGAAGTTGAATAGGGGGCTCATTACTTATTTCATTTTTGAACTTATCTAAGATTACAACAAGGGTCTTTTATTAAATCAAAATTAAGACGAGGAACACTTATATTTAGTTTTAAGCCGCTGAATCTGGGAACTAATTTTGTAGTTTTACAAAACGCCATACAATTTTGTGGTACCTCCAAAATACCAGTACCGACTATATCTAGTTCTACAATCTTCTGGTTAATACAATCCAAATATACTTTATTGTTCTGAGATTGTATGTAGATCCACTTATTGTCTGAAATAGGCTTCCATAAGTCTAATGTTCCACTAAGAAAATCGGTTTGACACTGCACAGGTAAAACACTGATAGTCTTTGACATTAACTCACTTTCACAATTCGGATGAGCACTTGTGGAAAAAACACTCATTATGTTGCAGATGTAGTCGTTTGCGTTAATCGCTTGGCAATCCGTAAGTGAATCGAGATTAAAATATTCTGTCTTATCTTTGGTCATTGCGATAAACTTATTACTAGGTCTTATAAGGCTAAAAGTACTAGGGTTTACATCATCATGTGGAGTGGGCAATGCTATATTATGAAATAATTCATATTCTCGTGGGGAAACTAATGGTAATCTTAATACAAATATTATCTTATCATTTAAACTATAACAAGTTATACTAGATACATTTAGTAGCAAATGAATATTCCTTAATTCTAAACTTATTGGTAGTTTAACATTACTTGGTAAGTACCTATAATTATCGACAAGCTCTTTATACAATTGTTTCGGAGGTAATATAGCGGGATGCAAAGTATTGCGACTGCTGAACAAGATAGCATTTGTTATATCCTCCATTTGAAATGATAATGTAAGCAAGGATGCTTCTAAACTAGTCAAGATTGAATCTATATTTGATTTGTAATTTAGTTCAATAGAAATCTTAGAGATATTTTTAAGTTTTAAGGAGAGGTTGTTAACGGCTTCGTCAAGGCTAGCTTCATTGATTTTTATCTTATGGAGTGTTTCGTTGAATTTGGACAAGGTTGTAGTTGTGACTAAAATACTTTCCTTTATCAATGAACTTAGTCTTTTTTCGTTGTCTTGGACATTTTGTATTGCGTTATCATATTTAATTGCGTCGTCTTCGTCTAAAGTTCCAAATATAGTTTTAGATAAAGTTCCTACGGCACCTATCCAGGCTCTCTTAAATCTTTTACTACCAATTAAATGTGAAATAGAGGAATATGCTGAGACGATATCGTTGTACTTTACACTAAGTGGTTCTAAAGTATTATGACATTCTAGGTTTATCATTGTTTCCATCTGGATCTGATTACATAAAAATCGTACTGTACCTAAGATAGAATTAATATTTTCTATGTGCGGTTCAATATAGGAAACGTCGTAGGCGGTAACAATATCTAGACGGCCAACATTAATCTTAAGTTTCCCGATTGGATCAAAGTAAATGCCTGGGCTAGACTTGACTGGATGGGTATACTCTTGAAGAGCATGAGCCATCATGCTGTAAAGAAAGATAAAGTTTGTAAATATTATTATAGAGTAAAATGATCTTAATTATATTAATTTAATTTTCAGGATTAGATGTACCCTCGACTTCAGCGTGTTTAACTTCGTCGTAATGGTGTTTGACATGGCGTCTATTAATGAGTAGTGAAAGTGTGTGGTCACCGTGTATTTTAACTACCTTGAATGGCCCTTTCCATACCGGAGATAAGGCTTTACGTAATCTTAGATGATTTTTGAGTAAAACGTAATCGCCAACTTTATATTCAACAGGACGAGTGCGAGTGTCGTAGTATTGCTTGGATGCAGTTTTGGACTTTTGTATAAACTCTAATGCCTTGTCGCGGGTAAATTTTAGTCGATGTTGTAGCATCCTCACATATTCGGGGTAAGTAGCTGTAGATGATTCCTCGTATACCGATGTTGGGATATGCGGTTTATGTCCAAATAATAATTCGTATGGGGAGTAATGAGTAGTTGAATGGACGGCTGTATTATATGCTAACATAGCTGTATAAACGTACCGAGGCCAGTTGTCCTGGTTGTCATTTATATACGATTTGAGATACTCCTTCAAGGTGGAATGCGATCTTTCTAGAGCACCTTGGGTTTGTGGATGATATGGCGAGGAAAATAAATGTTTGATTTTTAGGAATTGACACGTTGTTTGGAACAATTCTGCAGTAAAATTTGTCCCTTGATCGGTAAGAACGTGTTTAGGGATGCCAAAGAGAGATACAAAGTGTAAAAGGCAATCGCTTGTCTCTTCGGCGGTGATGCTGCGGATTGGGTATGCTATACTAAATTTGGTTAGGTCGTCCTGCATGGTTAATATGAATTTTAGTTTACCTGTTCCAGATTCAGGAAGAGGTCCTACAATGTCTATGGATAATCTTTCGAATGGGGAAGTAGAGGTAGATGTAATAACCATCGGTGCTCGGTTTATTCTGCGAAGGGCTTTATTAGATTGGCATGATTGACATTTTTTAATATAGGATTCGATATCGGTTCGCATGTTTTTCCAGAAGTATCGCTCTTTAATGCGATTAAGCATCCTGTTGGTTCCAAGATGACCGGCAATAGGTATGTCGTGGTTCTCTTTAAGGATTTTTGGAATTTCGTTCAACGTTGGATATATTATTTGATCGTGATATACGTGAATTCTAATGTTGGTTCCATCAAACAGGTAGCCTAACATATTATAAATTTTTACGAAAGAATGTCTATCGAATGGATTTTTGAAGTCGGATATACATATGTCGTTTTCAGTCGGATAAGTCATCATTATCTCATCTCGTACATATTTTAGGGTTTTGAATATATCTGGGTATGAATGATCATCGAAATAGTGAACCTTCGTGAACGCGAAGAGGTAAGTTTTATTTTCATATTCTAAGGGTAGACAGGTAAACGGACTTCTTTCTAATTTCAGAAATTCGCTACGGATAGGTTCCGGACAGTTATTAATTATTTCTTGGACGTAGGGCATGGACTCGTCCATGTCCACTGAGGTGGGTATTATTATTAGTCTTTGAGTGCTCTTAAGCGGGCTATTATTGTGTTCCATTATTTGTGTATCAAAGGATTTCGTTGGTGATTTTAAGAAGTTGTTATATGTTTGATCGGGTAAAGGTAAGGATACTTGTGGTTCAACAGGACTTCCTGCCTCATTCGAGGGCATCGGTGATATTTCATTATTTAAAGAAGGTTCGAGATTTTCGGCTACGGGTAATAATAGTTCTTCCAAAGTAATTAAAGATTCGGGTTCTGGATTTAATTCGGGATTTGGTACAGGGTTAGGAATATTAGGTGGAGATGGTACCTGCCAGCTAGTTGACGGTTGGGGATCAGTGATCGAGTTTGGATTTGGTTTATCGGATGTGATTGTTTTTTCAATAGGAATAGTAGGGGTTAAAGGCATGAAATCTAAATTTCTTTCATCCATAGGGCTAAATGTTAATTCACCCCATTCAGTAAAGTCGTTATTGTTCATAGTTGGTTCTGGTAAAGGTATAGGATCGTTAATTACTGGTAACGGGTTCTCGTTGGCCCATTCACTTAGCTCGTTATCGTCAATAGAGAGTTCTGGTAGAAGTGTTGGGTCGCTATTTGATGGTAACGGGTTCTCGGTTTCTGGATATATGGGATTAACGGGATAACGGGATAAAGCATCTGCGGCTGAATTAAGTTTGCCCTTCCTATAGACTATTTCGTAGTCAAACTCTTCGAGCTTGAGACGCCATCTTTGTAATTTACTTGACGGGTCTTTATGATTAAAAAGCCATTTTAACGGGCGATGGTCAGTAACAATTTTGAATCTTTGACCGTAAAGGTACGGTCTGAAAGTTTTGCATCCGAATAAAATTGCCAGTAATTCCTTCTCTGTAGTACTGTAGTTGCTCTCGCTTTTGTTTAGGGTTCGAGAAGCGTAAGCGATTGGTCGTTCTTGACCATCGGGACCCTGGGAAAGAACCGCTCCGAGGGCATAGTTTGATGCATCGGTTGTGACTGTAAAAGGTTTGGTGAAATCAGGGTAACAAAGAACAGGGGCTGAAACGAGTTTATTCTTCAGGGTTTCTAATGCTATTTGCTGTTGGTTTTGCCAAACAAAAGGTTGATCTTTCTTAAGGAGAGTGGTTAAAGGCTTAGCAGTTTTCGAGAAATCGGGTATAAACCGTCTATAATAAGATACTAATCCGAGAAACGATTTTATGTCTTTAGGATTCCGTGGAGTGGGAAATTGAAGGACAGCTTTAATTTTGTCTGGATTCGGTCTGACGCCGTCGGCAGAAATGATATGGCCAAGGTAGGCGACCTCCCGACGTAAGAACTCGCACTTGTCGGGTTGCAACTTGAGGTTAAAGTTTCGCATTCTTTGGAAGATTAGTTCTAAATTTTGTATTTGTGTTCTTAAGTCGTGAGAATAGCAAATGACGTCATCAAGGTATATAAAGCAACGTATACCTTGTAGTCCAGAGAGAGCAGAATTCATCAACCTTTGAAAGGTTGAGGGTGCATTTTTTAAGCCAAAAGGCATGCGGAGAAATTGGAAATGGCCTTCTGGGACAGTGAATGCTGTTTTGGATTTATCGTCTTCATTTAATAAGATCTGATGGAAGCCGGATGCGAGGTCTAATGTGGAGAAGTAAGTGCTTTGGCCAAGTTGGTCGAGAATTTCTGTAATTTGGGGAATTGGATAGGTATCGCCGATTGTAACGTCGTTTAATTTCCTATAATCTATTACAACTCTCCATTTTTGGATATTGGACGCGTCTAACTTTTTGGGTACGACCCATATTGGGGATGACCATGGGGAGTTCGATGGTTCAATGATATTTTGATCTAACATTTTAGTAATTTGGTTACGAACTTCAGTTTTATGTACTTCAGGGAACCGGTAAGTTTTGGTGTGGATTGGAACATCTGTGGTTGTTTTTATATCATGTTTCAATGCATTTGTATATGTTAGGTTCTCGCCCGGGAGATGGAAAATGTCGGAATAATCTGAACATAGTTGCATAAGGGCACTTTTTTCCTCTTCGTTAAGGTGAGAGACGCGTAGCTGTCTTAGAACTTCTTCTGTGCGTTTGGTAACATTAGAATAAGCATTAATATGGTTAACGGTTGCGGAATGATATTCGTTGGATTTGCAAGGTTCAATCGGGATCAATTTTAAGTTTAAATTAGACTTTAAAGTAATTTCCTTTTCGGAAGTGTTGACTACGGATAAATTTATTCTATTATTTTCCTTAACCCGAACTACGCAATTGGCTATTAATAATGAATCGGAGATTTTTTGGTCGAGAACTAATCCTTCTTTTATTTCCGGATTTGAAACGGAGCACTCGATAATTTGCTCAGTTCTAGGAGGGATTAAATAGGCAGGCTCATTGAAGTGTAATTTTAATACTGTCTTCCCGATTTTGAGTATATCTTTATTATAATCTATATTACAATTAAGCGCGTTAAGCATATCTGAACCAATAATGCCGTCGTAGGGTAGATGAATTTTATCAATAACATGAAATTTGTAAGAGACGTTTGATTTGTCTATTTTTAATTTTAATTGAAAATGACCTCGTGTAAGAATAGGATTTTCTGATGAGTCAATTCCCTTAAGTTGGATAGTCTCTTTTATAAGTATAGGATGATTTTTCAGGCATGAATGTTTAATTAAGCTTACAGAGGAACCTGAGTCAACGAGTAGGGAAAGAGGAATATCGGACACTAAGGATTCCACGATTACATGTGGTAGGAGCATAATAGCTGGATCATTAATGATTTCAAAAATATTGGATTTACTATTATTATAGCCACTATGAGTTTGGGGCTGGTTACCCTGTTTGTTAGTGGGCTTAGAAATAGTATTGGATTTGGTATTATTATAGCCACTATGAGTTTGGGGCTGGTTACCCTGTTTGTTAGTGGGCTTAGAAATAGTATTAGCCAGACGGTCATGTAGCGACGCTGGCTTAGAATTATTTTGGATATTAGAAATTTGACTTCCATGTATCGGAGTCAGGGTTTTGTGATTAGAATTGTACGATTTAGGATTAGGATTATGAATAAGGGTATCGGTTTGTATTCGACTGAGTCCCGCACGATACCGGGACGAGACATTTACTCGTTTTTTGAGCTAAAATCTACGGTGTCGTAGCCCTCTGTAAAGCTAGCTGGATTTGTTGGATTACTTGTATCGTCGGGGTTATCGGTCACTAAATTAACACGGTGTTGTGTCCTGGAATTATTTGGATTAAATTTAAACCGTTCATTGTTATATTGTCGTTTGCGACATTGTTCTAGTACGTGACCCGATGTCTTGCAGTATCTGCAGAATATATCTGGGGCGCTTGTCGAGGCTTGATTATTATTATTATAATAATAATTATTAGCTGATTTAGAAATTGACTGGTTTGGAATGTTACGATTAGATTTGTAATTTTGTTGATTAATAGAATTTTGATTAAAATTGGGCCTAATATTTCTTGATTTTTCAAATCTCGCGCTAGGTTGAGAGTTTTTATATAGAAATTGTTGTATTTTCTCCTCTGAGATGGCTATGTTAATAGCTTCGTTGAGGGTTTTTGGGGATTTGCACCGGATTATGTTCGAGATACGCGGGGTTAGCCCCATTTGGAAGTGGTGCAGTGCTAACTCTTCCATGGCTGCCGTTCTCCCTACCATCTCTCTACTTTTATGGCCATGGGTTATCGATATCTCAGTAAGGAGTTGTGACAAACAGGTCTCAACCCTCAACGCGTATTGGCTAACGGGTTCATTCGAGTGCTGTTTACACTCTTGAAGATCTGTTAGTAAGTGTGCATAGTGTTTCCGCTCGCTAAACTGTGTCTTTAAAAATTCTTTAAGTTGACTCCAATTTGTGAACTCTTTGATTGAGCAGGCTATTTGTGCCTTACCTTGTAGTTGGCACAAAATATATTTAAAGACAATATCTTTTTGTACATCTGTTGCTAAGTCGTAAGCATTGCTACAATTTACTAAGAAAGAATTTAGTGTTTCCCTTGCCCCATCGTAGGGTTTTATGAATTTCAAAATTGTGGTTAAATCTAGCTCTACTTTAATGGTAGGAGTGACCTTTTTCCTACTTTGTGACCTAGTGGTCGGACCAGGAGGGTACACATTGTCGTCCTCCGTATCTGCTACTACGGTTTCAGGGTTTTCTAGCTTTGGGCTTTGAGCTCTGCTGTTTGCCATTTTTAATGTATGTAATAATATTTGGTTACAAAATTTATGAAATTGCGTAGATTAAAATAGTATGAGATGTATAAAAGTTTCCTTATATTATAATTAATAATTACTATTATAAACAGTTGATACTTAAAATTAATTGCAATGACCAAATGACAAAATTAGAATTCGACTTACAGGAATGCAGCTAGAGCGATAGCGATGCGTCTTATCATTTCCGTTCGTCCCACGCGTCGTCTCGTCGTCTTGTGTATCGTGTTTCCAAGCCTCCAAGCGTTGCGTCGATCGGTTATACTCTCGGTCACAGGTTCGATGTTATATAATGTATACACTGATGATTTATATTTATAATAGCGAACTTCGAATGGTTGTCACACACTTTTAAAGTCTTTGAAACTCGTTGAACTCGCGCACTTTTAGGATATTTAATCGATATTGACTTTTTATTTAAACTTTTAAGGATAGAGACGTTTTTCCTGGGACCTGTCAGATCCCTTTTCCGCTGCCACCAATGTTAGGAGCCTCAACGTAAGAGTCTTTTTAAAAAAAACTTATAATGAAATGGTAATATAATTATAATGAAGTAAAAGAACAATTGGATTTTGATGCACACGTCTAGCGCGGATGGATGATGGATTGAGACTGACTGTAGTGGATTAGTATTGACACCTGTTAGATGATAGAAGTGTTGAGTAGGCAGGATGGGAATGCTAAGTAGGGAATAAGGCTAACAGATCGGGGTTGTAACAGCACGCAGACGACGTCGCGGGCAGCAGCTAGTCTTGAATATATACCTTTTATCTACTCTCATGAAATCTATCTGGTTCGAGTATCGAGGCTCTGCAATATCCACCTCCTATGGGGCTTCTTTTTGAAAAAGGAGTTCATCAAAAAGGCAGATGATTTTCAACTTCGAGGAAGTAGTTATGCATCTGCCTCTGCCTCATCAGATTCTGCATCTGCTTTTGTGTATGTTTGTGTGACTTGTTCATGTATTTAGACTCTATTAGATTAATTAAATTTATTCTATAACTGTTACTTTTGTTCGTGACATTACCAATTTTAAATTCTCAATAAGTTCTTTATCAATCAATGGTACTGTGATAATAATATTTTTGATATTGTCCAGACTTCGTGGCAACACTGAAAGTCGTCTGCATACAAATTCGACCAATCAGCGGCTTTCGTAATAACTGTCACTATTCAATTCAAAATTTTGTTACTTAGAATCTGCTCTTCCGATCGTTACACACGCTAATATAATTAAAATTGTTTTACGCTTTAATATAGTCTTATACGCGCAACGGTTTTATTATTTCAAAACCCAGTATCTAACATAACTGGTCATTCGGAGCCAAATCAATTTCGAAAGCGAATAAACCAGCGGCAACGATCGGAGAAATACGCAAGTCTGGGAGCAGTCGTCCAGGTCCATAGCAGCTTTGCAGTAGGAGGAGAAGCCAAGGGTAGTCGTTGGAATAATCAATCCTGGAGGAAGCTAGTTTGGTATCTGAAAACGCGCAAATAGGTACGGCCAGCCATCCCATCTATTCCCGCCCACTTCCACTTCAACTGTTTAATGCTATTTAATTCTCTAAGTTTCAGTAATTACTAGTCAACTAATACCAGCCGTGCGTGTCCAAGTACTTCGCATCTTATTTGAAAACGTCTAAACTGTGAGTACCCTCTTTATCACTTTCCACCAAAATGATTGAGCCAAGTCATGATACTTTACCACCTAAATCTCGCGATAATTCTCCCTATAGGCATAGTGATAATAGTCTAGTAAAAGAGCTAGTTAAAAAACGCGGTATACTCAAAGGCAGGTTAACTAGATTTGCAAATTATGTGTGTACTTTAAAAAACGAAACGATCTGTAGTCAAAAACAAATAGATTTAAAGTTGCGTATTCAAGGACTTTCTACTATGTTCAGCGAATTTAATAATATACAAACCAAGCTAGAAGAATCTGTATCTGATATTGATGACCAATTAACACAGCGAGAGCTGTTTGAAAGCAGCTATTACAATGCAATCTCTGAAGCTGAATATTTATTAAGTTTATGTAAGGTCACTGACACTTTAAATCCATCCGCACAAAAGCCAACTATTAAATTACCTGTCATATCCTTGCCTACATTTGATGGTTCAATTGGGAATTGGTTACAGTTTAGAGATAGTTTCGTAAGTCTTGTACATAACTCCAGTGAAATAAGCGATATTGAAAAATTCCATTACTTAAAATCATCACTAAAGGGTAGTGCAGAATTAGTTATAAACTCAGTAGAATTTTCGGCAAGTAATTACTTAATCGCTTGGGAATTGCTTCAAAATCGTTTCAATAACCAAAGATTACTTGTTCAAAGTCATGTAAAAGCGTTATTTACTATGCACAGTGTTAACAAGGAGTCACATATTCAGATACGCAATTTAATAGACACAGTTTTAAAGAATATACGCGCTTTATCAAACCTTCGTGAACCCGTAGAATATTGGGATACACTACTAATATATTTAATTGTTTCTAAGTTAGATCCCAACACAGAACGCGAATGGGAACAATATAAAGGTACGCTATGCTCAAAAAATGATAACTCCTCCACACCTTTAAAACTTGATAGCCTAATGAAGTTCCTTTCTGACCGAGCTGATATGTTGGAAACATTGCAATTATCACACAGTAAACAAAATCATGATTTTAAAAAACTCAACACTCAAAATTCAATTAAAGTTCACTGCAATGTTTCCACAAATAAGCCCAAGGAACGTCAATTATATAATAACACTAAAAAGCGCTGTTTGTTGTGTAATGCAAGTCATCCACTATACGCTTGTCAAACGTTTCTCGATTATAACTTAGAAACAAAACTTAAATTCATTAATGAGAAAAAGCTGTGCATAAATTGTTTACGTTTGGGTCACACAGTAAGCGATTGTCGGTTTGGACCGTGTCGGAGATGTAATCAGAAACACAATTCGTTAGTACATCCCGATAATAATTACTACAATATTAATACGACATTCACAAGTCATGCGGATAACGCCACTGAGGTGAGTGATGGTCGCGTACTGTCAATGACGCAAGCTGCGCCCGCGATAGTCAGAGGGACTGCACCCGCGCCCTCAGCCGCCTCCCCGCTCACACCTTCCTTGTTAACACATGCATCTTATATCAATGCAAATAATGCACACTTCGATACTAACTGTATTCATTCTGATAATTTAAAACCGGTATTATTGTCAACCGCTCTAATACAAATAACGGACGACTTAAATAAGTTACATGTAGTTCGCGCCCTTTTGGACAATGGATCAGAACGGTGTTTTATCACAAAATCATTATGCGATTTATTGAACATAAAGGTTATACAGTCCACGTTCGAAATACGAGGTGTTGGTAACTCTGTCACAAAATCAACGCAAATATGTGACATTGAAATTGTATCGACGTCCAACACTTATAAAACGCATTTACAATGTTTTGTTTTGCCTAACATTACTTCGGCAATACCTGCGATGCCATTACAATACACGCAATTTAATATACCCGATTACATTCAATTAGCAGACCCGCAATTCTATGAAACGAGTAATATTGATATTTTAATAGGTGCTGATAAGTTTTGGGACTTAATAAAAACAGATAAAATTAAATTACCGAATGGGCCTTTCTTATTAGACACAGAATTAGGGTGGATTATTTCTGGGCCTATTTCTACTATTTCACGCGATAAGGGGTACGGAATTCAATGTAATTTCTCAGATGCGATTGATACCCAGTTACGACAGTTCTGGGAACTCGAAGAAACGTTTGCGCCTCGGGATACGCGCAGTGAGGATGAACGTGCTTGCGAACAACATTTCGTTAAAAATACTACGCGCACGATTGACGGAAGGTTCGTTGTACGTATTCCTTTTAAAATTTCACCCGATAAATTAGGCGAGACGTATTCGCAAGCGGAACGAAGGTTCTTAGCTCTCGAGAAACGCTTAGTACGTAATCCGGAGTATAAAAAACTTTACTGCGATTTTATTCACGAGTACATACGCTTGGGTCATATGAAACTAGCTGATAACTATGGTAAACCTCATTATATAATGCCGCATCACGGTGTACTCCGCGAGCATAGCACGACTACAAAACTGCGAGTGGTGTTCGACGGCAGTGCAAAGTCCAGCACAGATGTTTCATTGAATGACCTCCAAATGGTCGGTCCACCGATACAGGGCGATCTCATTGCTATACTGTTACGATTTAGGCAGCACAAGTATACGGCTTGTGCTGATGTCGAGAAAATGTTTCGCCAGTGCTTAATTCATGAGGATCAACGTGACCTTCAATTGATCTTATGGCGGGACGACCCGTCAGAACCTATACGCGTTTATAAACTTTGTACTGTTACGTACGGAACCGCGTCCGCTCCGTTTTTGAGTTGTAGATGTCTCAAGCAATTGGCGGCTGAGAGTACTGATCCTGATGTCACTAGAATTATCAACAACGACTTTTACGTCGATGACTTGTTAACGACGCATAATAACAAAAATCAATTATTAAAGATTTGTCAAAATGTATCTAATCACTTACTATCAGGTGGTTTTCCGCTACGCAAGTGGATGTTTAATTTTAATTTAGATGAAGTCGAAAACGGAGCATCCGAATTATCTAAGGAATTGTCATTAGGTAATAATGTCCACGCTAAAACATTAGGATTAGGTTGGTTTCACATTAGTGACGAATTTCATTTTAACACAAATTATGAGATTGACAATAAAATTATTACAAAACGATACATTTTATCAAAGATTAGTCAGATTTATGACCCTTTAGGATTGTTGAGTTGTACGGTGATTATAATTAAAATTTTATTACAAAAATTATGGCTATTGAAAATAGGTTTTGATGATGAGGTTCCCGCTGACGTCTCACAAATTTGGAACCGTTTCGCGACTTCTCTGCTTACGCTTAAATATATACGCGTGCCGCGTCACGTTGTAGGTACCGACCCTGCGCGCATCGAACTGCACATATTCTGTGACGCTTCGTCTGTCGCGTACGGGGCTTGTGTATTTGTTCGCACAATAAATCGTGACTCATCGGTAACCGTACGATTGTATTGTTCTAAAGGAAAGGTTGCGCCTCTAAAACCGGTTAGCATCCCGAGATTAGAACTTTGTGGTGCTTTGTTGGGTGCTAGGCTTTATAATAAAATCCGCGAATCAATAAACTGTCAGTTCGATAACATTACTTTCTGGTGTGACTCCACCATAGTATTAGGATGGCTGCGCATGTCTCCTAATCTATTAAAAACCTTTGTTCAAAACCGAGTATCTGAGATTCACGAGCTCACTGATACGTTGAGATGGCGTCATGTTAGCGGCAAGGAAAATCCAGCAGATTTAGTATCCCGCGGTGTCGGACTGGAAGACCTCAAAAATTGTGTTATGTGGTGGGAGGGGCCAACTTTTCTTCAAGACCCTGCATTTGATTGCAGTCAGTCACATAACGAACAAGTAGATATTTCTTGTTTACCTGAAATTAAATCTAAACCTATTAATTCATTAGTCAGTTCGTCAGAAATTTCATTATTCCCATTTAAAAGATTTTCACAATTTAATCGTATGAATCGGACTTGTGCATACGTATTACGTTTTATACACAATACACGCTATAAAAATAACATTCGACAGGGCTCTCTTACTGTTGATGAGTTACAAAGTGCCAGTGAGACGTTGGTAAAACTGTCACAATTAGAAACATTTGCACATGAATATAGATTACTTTCTTGTAATAAAAAACTAAAATCTAAACACAATTTTAATAATTTAAATATATTTATGGGAGATGATAAAATATTACGAGTAGGGGGGAGAATAAAACAATCTTTATTATTTAACTTTGACAAAAAACATCCGATGTTAATATCTTGTAAACATTGGTTTGCAGTGTTGTTATTTCGTTACGAACATAAAAATCTACATCACGCCGGGCCACAAGCCCTATTATATAACATACGCGAATCTTATTGGCCTATTGGAGGTAGGAATCTTGCAAGGCGCACGGTCCACGACTGCGTCATCTGTACTAGACTGTCAGGTAAATCGTTATCCCCTATTATGGGCAATTTACCACCAGAACGAATTACACCCACCTTTCCATTTAATCAGTGTGGTGTTGACTACGCTGGACCAATGCTCATATTGAACCGTAAGGGTAGGGGTTCTAGGATAATTAAGGGTTACGTATGTTTGTTCATTTGTTTCGTAACTCGCGCGGTGCATTTGGAACTAGTCAGTGACCTGTCTTCGGATTCTTATTTGCTTGCTTTGAAACGCTTTATAGCTAGGCGCGGTAAACCTTATCAGATATTTTCCGATAATGGTCGAAACTTTGTCGGAGCTGCTAATGAGTTCAAAAACGTTTTAAAAAATAGTTCAAAGGATATAATTGAATACGCAACTAGTCAAAATATTAAATTCTCCTTTATCCCTGCGTATGCGGCTCATTTTGGTGGATTGTGGGAAAGCGGCGTAAAATCTTGTAAGCACCATTTGTTGCGAGTGGTTGGAAACGCACGCCTAACTTTTGAAGAGTATGCTACGGTACTTTCACAGGTTGAAGCCATACTTAATTCCCGACCTATTAGTCCCTTGTCTACCAATCCCAATGACTTTCTACCGCTAACTCCTGCTCATTTCCTGGTTGGACGTGCCTTGACAGCACCTGCAGCAGAACCACTGGCTGAAGTTCCAGTCCATCGGCTGACACGCTATCAACACCTGGAGCAAATCAGGCAACATTTTTGGAACCGATGGAGCAAAGAATATATCTCCGAATTGCAAATAAGGACCAAATGGAAACACCATAAGTCTGATCTTCAACCTAACACTATGGTCGTCATCAAAGACGATAATACTCACCCATTGAAATGGAGCTTAGGACGAATCATATCCACCAAACCTGGAAAGGATGGAATATCCAGAGTCGCGGATATCCAAACCTGTGGAGGAATAATCAGACGCGCATTTCCTCGAATATGTCCTCTGTTCTATGAAGACTCAGAAGAGAGAAGGTTGGATGCCAGTGCTTCCAAGGCCGGGGGCATGTCCAGACTTCGTGGCAACACTGAAAGTCGTCCGCATACAAATTCGACCAATCAGCGGCTTTCGTAATAACTGTCACTATTCAATTCAAAATTTTGTTACTTAGAATCTGCTCTTCCGATCGTTACACACGCTAATATAATTAAAATTGTTTTACGCTTTAATATAGTCTTATACGCGCAACGGTTTTATTATTTCAAAACCCAGTATCTAACAGATATAAAATGGTAAATTATTTTCCTAATTTCAGACAAAAATATGAACTTAATGTGTGTCCTTGTAGAACACTCATTTAAAATTGATTTATTTATACAGTTACTAGGTAGATTATATTATTTGGTTTTTGTGAAGTGATGAGTACAAATTAATGTATATGTAGCAAGCTACTCATCAACAAATGTATTATTGCTTATATCTTTTTATTATATTTATAGCTTTTTATTGTATCGTAAATACTTAAATACTTTCATTAACATAATAACTATTGTATAATAAATAAACATTAACTTACAGTATACATTTAGTTAGCGGCGCACAAACCGACAAGCGTCAATGAGTTTTATGTATACACCGCGCCGCCCCGCCGCGCCGACGCGGGGCGGCCGCGGCCGGCGTCGGCGCGTCGGCGCGGCGGGGCGGCGCGGTGTATACATAAAACTCATTGACGCTTGTCGGTTTGTGCGCCGCTAACTAAATGTATACTGTAAGTTAATGTTTATTTATTATACAATAGTTATTATGTTAATGAAAGTATTTAAGTATTTACGATACAATAAAAAGCTATAAATATAATAAAAAGATATAAGCAATAATACATTTGTTGATGAGTAGCTTGCTACATATATATTATGTCATGTGACAAGATCGATACTTTTCTCTAATAGCATAGAAACTAATTTTACACGAAAGTGTTCGTCTCAAACTTTTTCGTCTATGTGTTGCATGTCGCGTGACGGTTGGCCACGCGGTACGATTAATAAAGCGAATTTTATACCCTTAATGGAATATTATTCCAAAAATTTTTAGTTAAATGTCTATAATGTGAAAAAAGTTTCACTTTTACCGTGGTTTCATAAAACCACACAGGTTTTTTATAATATAATATGTTATATATCTATTAGACCAGTGATTTTAGCTTTTGAAAACAAAGAACTTTATAGTAGAATGAAACACATTGGAAAAGAAAGAGAATAACGAAAATTAATAGAAAAATAAATTACGTTCAATCTGAGGTCGGGAAGTGGTGGGGAGGGGTGGTTTAAGGGTAAAAAACGGTTTATCTCGATTTCTGGCTAAACTACAAGTCCTACACGGAAGCCCTACTTTTGAGAGTTCTCGTTGTGTGAAGCGTTGCTGTAGCTTTGGAACTTTCAACGTTGAGCATTGAGCATTATACCGCATAATGCGCTTTAGTGTTGATATTGGAGGCAAAATAAAAGATTTTAGAGGAACAACTTTAGTTTTTGTTTAAACTGCATATTATATATTTTAAAAACAATTAAGTTTTATTTATTTTAACTTTATAGATGCATTATGCCAATAGTTTTTATATATTAAATTAAATTAATACTTGTGCATTGTAGGACAAATTAGAACGACATAATATTCTAATAAAATTAGTAAAATTGTGTGTTAGAATATATATACAGAAATCCGAAAAATACCCAGAACCCAATCCGAGCACCCCACTATCCACGTGGTCTTGGTCTGTCTTACCCCTAAAGTGTTCTGTTGAGCCTAGCCCGGAGCGCTCCCTACGCATTCGTTCATGCGCTTTCGCACAGCGGGAGAGGTCTGTCCTCCTTCCGCGCCGGAGCCGTGTTATACTAATTTCAATGGTGGTAGGTTAAATTTTTTTCGTGACGTAATTATGTGGATGAACCGTCTAATTTTGAAGTTAGATAGGTTAGGGTTATTTATTTATTTTTTATAACGAAATTATGTCGATAATCTAATTTATCTAAGCTCAAAATTAAAAAGATTTACGATTAAATAGGTTTTGCCTTCATATAAAAAAATGTATTGAAAAGATTCCCGAATGAATAGGCTGTATGGTCTTAGACTTTTGCCTGTTTGATAGATAGAACGAAAACATCTACATCGATATGTCAGTTCATATTAATCTGTTCTTCGTATCGTATATTACTCTTGTCAATCAAGAGATAGTTTTAACGTAAATACGAATAATATTAAGTATAAAAGTGTTACAAATAGTTTCTACGTACATACGTGTATTATTATAATGTGTAAGTGTTTTAAAAGCTACGGAAAGGAGTATGAATGCACTTCTTGCAGCATCGGAGCTAAAATACGTATAATTAAAATTAGGTATTCGGTAAGTATTTAAATAATTTTTACCTTAAAATTTTTTGCCGTGATATCGTTATAATCATGAGATTGCTAGGGATGGGACAGGCACCAGAGTATAATCCACCACACCCCCTCCCCCCACTTGTTCAAAAAACTCCATAAATCGAAATACTATTGTCTAAAGGCTTACCGAAGGCTTTGATCCAGAGTGTGGGCTTATTATGGATCAAGGCCCATTTGGGTATGTGTGTGAAAGGCTTTGATCCAGAGTGTGAGTTTATTATGGATCAAAGCCCATTTGGGTATGAAGGGCAACGAACATAATATGTTGTATTATCAACCGTCTAGCCTAGGAAGCTGCGACGACGCCTAAAAATGTTTTGAGTACGAAAACTTCCCGGTTTCGTTCGTTAGGAAATGCATCCGTATGCCCTTACTTGATGAATGGAATCGTTCGTATGGGGGGATTGAAACGGCTGGCGTCACGAAGGTCTTCTTTCTTGATGTGGTTGCGGCGTACAAGATTGTAGGTAAAATAGAGGTGGACAGGTTTGGCACCCATTTGTTACCGGGGCATGGCGGATTCTCCGAGTACCTACTTGCGTCGTTTCAAATGCAAGGAGAGTCCGTTGTGTACCTGCGACCCTGCGTGTTCGGAATCTGTTCTCCATCTCCTCCTGGACTATCCAATCCTACTGTACAATCGCCATGAACTCAAGATGCGGCTCGGCGTGCAAATAAGTAAATAAGTATATATAATAAGTTATAAAATAGACACTGAGAGATATTCAGAGACAAGTGATTTAAATTTTTATATATAATGCATTATATCTATTTCATAAGACCTGTGAAATAGATTGTATAATTTAGTTATTCTGGATACATAGTTTTAGACAGTAGAACTTAGAGAAAAATAGATTAAAAACATAATGGTAGTTGTTTCATACTAAAATTAGAAAAAATAACTTACATAACTTCTATTTTGATGAAAAACCTGTTAATATGCTTGGTAGCATCGCACGACACAGTCATACAAGATTAACGTTTGCAATAGCCAAAATGACTTAAGAAAAAGAAAGACGCAGAAAAAATCAATAGTTAAAACGAAGAACCCATTCTCCAAAGTTATATGCAACTCGAATTATTAGATTGGAATGATGTATATGACAATCAGGATGTTAATAATGCTGTTGATGCATTTTATAATATTTTATATGACTGTTTTAATAGATGTGTACCTAAAAAAAGTAACGCCAAATACATCACGTTATAATTACCCTACATGGTTCACACCTGAGATTATACGTAATATTAAAAACAAATATTTTCATTTAAAAAAATATAAGAATAGCGGTCAGGAATTTAATAAAGACATGTTTAAGTTTTATCGAATAATGACTAAAATTTTAATTAATAGAGCTTTATCAAATTATGTGCATAATACATTGGAAATTAACTTGAAAGATAATCCGTCTAAATTCTGGGACTTTGTTAAAAATCAGCGTACATATAATAGTTTATATACGGACTATGAGATTAATGGAAATGTAGTTTCCGGATTGAACGCTGCTAATGCTTTCGCAACCTATTTTAAGTCAGTATTTCTAACCGAAAACCCTAGATTAGACATGGATGAAATTCGTTCAGTGCCTGGTATCCCATCTGCGTGTGTTTCCATAAATTACATATCTGAGGCCGACATCCGTACCTCAGTTCGCCGCCTCAAGCCCCGTTCGGCGGTAGGTCCGGATGGTATTCCTCCATATCTTATAAAGGACTGTCTCTCTGTTTTCCTGAGGCCTCTTCACTTTATCTTTAATCTGTCACTATCATCCGAAAAGTATCCGACTGTTTGGAAATTATCACGAGTAACACCAGTTCTTAAGAGTGGCAATAAATCTAGAATAGATAACTATAGACCTATAGCTATTATGTCAGGATTTGCGAAAGTTTTAGAAACAGTTTTAAATTTTCATATCACTGCTCAAATACAGTCCCGACTGTCAGACTCACAGCACGGTTATCGCGCCCGCCGCTCAACTACCACGAACCTTATTAATTTTACCGACTACAGTGCAAGGGCTTTAGATAGAAGAAATCAAATTGACGTTGCCTACTTTGGCTTTTAAAAAGCGTTTGACCGCGTAAATATTCATATTATTTTAAATAAGTGTTCAAAATTAGGTTCTACACCCACACTATTAAAGTATTTTGCAAATTATTTCACAGACCGCGTTCAATATGTCCAACTTGGCTTTGTTTGATCAGATCCATACTTTGTACTTTCTGGTGTAAGCCGTGTAGGGTAGTACTTTAGGTCCTACCCAATTTCTCATTATGAATAATGACCTTTCAGAAGTGCTAAAAAAACCCAATGTCTAATGTTCGCTGACGACCTGAAGTTATTTATAACTATTGAAAGCAATACTGATTACGATGCGCTTCAAAACGACATACATAATGTATGAGTCTGGAGCAGAGATAATCAATTAGCATTTAATATATCTAAATGTAAAATTGTAACGTATACTCGGTCCCGTACCCCGATATCTTACACGTACACCATCGACGGTGAAGCTTTGTCCAGACTAGATGATGATGACGTGTCCTATGTATAATTTTTGACTCGTCGTTAACGTTCAATAACCATATTAAATTAACGTGTCAAAAAGCGTACAGATCACTTGGGTTCGTTATAAGACAATCGGCAAGATTTTCTAACAAAAACTCGATTTTAATATGATACTTTGCTTTTATTCGAAGTACATTGGAGTACAATGCCTTAATTTGGAATCCACACGAAAAATTTTATACAACTTTAGTCGAGCGAGTGCAAAAAAAGTTTGCCCGTTATTTATTCCTTAAACTATATGGTTACTATTCATATTTGTATCCCTATCTTTATGTAAATGGTATGGTGGGCTTGGACACACTTGAGCTAAGGCGAAACTGTGCCCTTATGCTTCACTATTACCATTTACTTAATAATAAAATAGATAACCCTGCGACATTAGGGGCATGTGGTAGATATATGCGCTCCGCGCTGTACTGTTATGAGGCGCTCACAGCCGCTGTTCGCGGTGGAGTTTGTGCGGACGCAGGCGGCTCGGAGCGCTCCAACGCAGTCAGCGCTTCACTTATTGAATAGCATGTTGGCCTCCAATAGATAGCAATATTGATATATTTGCTACTAATTCGACTCAATTTGCTAAATTATGTTGCAAGTATTTGGAATCGTGTTAAGTATGTGTTGTTGTGTTTGTGTGTTTAAAAGTTGAATTGTTAATTGTTTGGTGTATTCTTGTATTGTGATTATGTGTTTGCTTGTTTGCTGTGTATTTGTTGTAATATTGTAATCTTTGTTTATTGTACGCCATAGTTTTAACTGTAAGTGCAATAAATGTTAAATTAAATAAATAAATAAAATAAATAAATAAAAGTTGAACGTGCAAAAAGAGCATAAGAGTGTTGATGCAAATTCTATCGCTAGATCATTTTTTTTAATGTTACTAAGTCGACAAACAAGCGCACGGCTCACCTGATGGTAAGTGACTACCGTAGCCTATAGACGCCTGCAACACCAGAAGCGTAGCAAGCGCGTTGCCAACCCTATCCCCAATCCCCCCAGGAGCTCTGGTCACCTTACTCACCAAGGAACACAATAATGCTTGAAAACAGTATTATTTAGCTGTGGTCTTCTGTAAGGTCGAGGTACTATCCCAGTCGAGCTGCTCCATATTTTGAGCAGTAAATTTCCTGCTGTGCCCTACCTCAGTTAAATTTATCAGAAGAACTTTTAAATTTAAGATTTTCATTGAAAATTGTACAATATGCATATATACTCGTATGTAATGTCAGTAACATTAAATACAAAAACGTAACAACAGGTTGTATATAACTTTATTGTTAATTTCTATACAAATAACTAACTATCTTATGGAGACACTGTAATAATTTGACAAAATTCTTCTGTTCAGTTTTATTAAATTTAAATTTATTATATTATATTATTTTAACAACAAAGTCAAAATATGAACTAAAAATGTCGAAATTTTTATTTGTAACGTTGAAAACAACTCTTCCCTCGGGAAATGGGAAAGTTCCAGGAAACAAAAGTAAGTTCAATTTCATGTCTGCAAATGAATAACTCCCCTGAAAATGATTACAATTAAATTAATAGTTTTTATTTTTTGTAATCGCTTCAGCCTGTAATATCCCACTGCTGGGCCTTTTTCCTTATGTAGGAGAAGGATCAGAGCTTAATTCATCACGCTGCTCGAATGCGGGTTGGCGGATATATTCCTTACTATGAATACCGATCGCTATCGGGAGTGCATGATAACAACCGGGACCGATGGCTTAACTTGCTCTCCGAGGCACGGTGGGGAGACCCACAAGAACTGCACAAACACCCAGACCACGGCAAACGTCTATATTGCCAATACAAATAATTGTTATGTGCGGGGATCGAACCCGCAACCGCCAGCGCAACAGCCATAAACCAGTGCTGTGACCGTTGCGCCAACGGATAGAATTAAATAATATAACATAATAAATTAAAAATTTCAGATCTTAAAGAGGAAATCTAACTCTTGTGTCAGGAAACACGGGAAACTTTTGAGACCAGCTATACCTACAAACCACGTTAGAGTATCGCGGAAAATACACCCACTATACCAACTACGCATGTCAGATTTATACACGTGAGTCTTGGTAGTTGCCAGCCCAAGAAGCCCGCATTAATGCCAAGATAGCCCGAGATGGAATTGGACATCTTAAGTCCTGTCATCCAGCATTGCTCTCGTGCACTTAGCAACCACCACAATTGGATCTCCCGCAGATGTTAAAAATTTTTCTCGCTCCATAACTTCAACCGCGCCCATAAATGCACCCGCGCCGCTATCTCATATATCATAATAATATCTTCCCAACATATTATTCTATTTGATAACTTGAGACGTATCATTATTGTATATGGCCGCATACGCATCATTGAGATCCATCTCCATCAGTTCTTCGCTTTCTCGTTGGTATGTCTGCTGTCTGATCTTTTCGCAGGTGGCTGTGTTGACTTTTATGGTCGCAGAAGCTATGGCTAAGGACTTATCGAATGTGTTTATAGTGTAGTCTACTTTGTTCGACACTGAACTCAGCTTAGGTGGACAAACTTGCCCCTTATTGGCCCTGGTCCGAACGGTTTATCTGGTTTTTCCAGGTAGTGGTTCTACCCTAAAGAATTTTCTGACAGTCGTTACTTGCCGGTCCGTTATTATTAAATGTCGGCTACGGTGCAATTAACCTGACAGGGATTCACTTTAAATTGACTCTCAAACATATTTGCTATTTTACGGCAACCACTAATGCCACCTATATCAGCAGGAAGACTCGGTCTTGCATTCAGTCTGTTTGCTTGTTGCCAAAATTTTTCAAAATACTTGTTCTTATATGACTTTGGAAGTATGTCCATTTTAATCTGTTCCTCATTGTCTTGGCACCATTTGATTACCCAGCACAAATAATTTTATAAAAGTACACAAAGAAGTTTTCACTTCAAAAAAAAAAAAAACTTTTGTGGGTATCGGCACGAATATTGAGCGCACAGCGACAAGGTGGGGATTGCTTGCACATTGTACAGGCGTCGCAAACAGGTTTTGTTCAATAAAAACTCAAAGATAGTTAATAACGTAAAAAGTATTAGGTACTCAATAAATATTTATATGTATATATACTATAAGATGTTGAGGTGAAGTTGAAGATCAGTGCGCAATACCCGTACCAATAACTATACTAAAAGTATAATAAAATAAATGGCGAAGCTACTCACAGGTTGAAGCGGGCAAATAATAGTCTTCATAGGACGCTCCGCGACAGGCGTGCGAAAATAAGCTTCTTTAATCATGATACTTATAAAAGTCTCTTTTAGCAAGCTATCACAAGCAGGGATATCGAATTCTATGAAGCTACGTTTATAGGCATTTGACAGAAACTCGTACAGATAAAACTGTAACTAAAAAATGTGGTGATCTAATGACTTATTTTACATATATATATATATATATATATATATATATTTAGTCTTTCACCGCGGTTGTGACCATGCATAGATCTTACAATCTACGAGCACGCAGCGCTCTTAGTTGTGTGTTAAAAAAATACGTGTCGAATTGAGAACCTCCTCCTTTTTTGGAAGTCGGTTAAAAATAAAATAACCGCTGGATATCGCCATCTATTACGCGCAGAAACAGTCTTCGCAGAACTAGTCCTTTGAAACAAACCCAACCACGCGATTCTTATTGCTTATATAATATAGTTACTAGATGTCACTTTAAGTATTTTTATATAACAACCTGAAAACAATTTACATGAATATTATTTACTCTTCTTAATTAATTACTAATTGAAAATAAAATAAAAACTAATTAAAAAACAAAAAACAAAAATCCAACGTCAGCCGGTATTCCCAGGCAACCGCCTGCACTGACCCATCCAAGTACTACTGACCGTCATGACGCTCACTGCCACGTTACCGGTCACTCTTACCCCTCATGCGCCTAAAGAAGTTTCACTTCAAAAATTATGTTTGTCCGCTCCGACGCACGACTGGAGTTTACTCCTTCAGATCGACTGTCTAAATAGGCACAAAAAGGCTAGTCTAAGAAAAAGATTAATAAATATGAAATCAAAATAAAAACGAATCAAATGACGCCATCTATTGGCACATATATCGGATGGCGTTATTAGAAAACGTCGTCGTCTATCAGAACCCTATTGTGTTCCAATAGATGGCGTTACGAGAAACGTATTAACGAGGTTATTCGTTTAGAACATTTTACTCCGCATATTTTTTTCATACTGGGGCCTTCTTGAAAATCGATTCTTAAGAAGTAAACTCCAAAATGTTATTGAATCAAATCCTTACTATTATAAATAATAAAACTAAGTTATAGATCTTGAAATCTACGAGCGCGGGTGGCCTTTATTTGCAGTTGTAATCGTAAATACACGTTTACGTTAGTGCGTGTACGAATGTGACGAAATACGGTCAGCATTTCAAATCTCAAAAGTGAAAGAAAACGCAAAGTAATTAATAGCGAGGTAAGATTTTTTTTATTTTTAAACTTGTCCCTAGATAATTATAGATGTAGTTGCCAACATGTAACTTACATAGACTAAAAAAAAACCATTCCCGCAGCGGAGGGAAACGCAAAGGTAGATTTCGATTTCGATAAAGTTCGGATCGTGGATCGAGTTTTGTATTTTAAATTTTTTCTCGAAAAGTATTATTATTATTAAGTATAATAATATTATTATTATTAAGTATATAATTATTATTAAGTATAACTCGTATCAAAAAAATTTAATAACAAATGTTTAAAAAAAATACCTATCAATTAAAAATATTTATTTACTGTTTTCATGGACGCACGATTATTGACCCGTGTACCACTTTCCTCAAGAAGAGTATAATTTTATGAATGTTATAATTGTGATTTGAGTCCTTTGGCTAATGTACAGAAACGTAACGCTGAAGCTACAGTGATCAAAAAACAAAATCGAAATCAAAAATCAAAATATTTTATTCAGCATAAAATTATTACAATTTCTTACTGAACGTCATGAGTCTACTACCAGTTCGGAAAAAAGAAGCCTCTGACCCGAGAACAACCTCAGCAAATCAGCGATCAGTGAACGAACTTTAACTTTAATCTTCTTCTGCAAGTTTTACTTCACCTTTGACAAAATAACGTAAGAGAAATAATAAATTTGATTAAGATGAAACAGGATTCCATATTATAGAAAAGCAAATACCAACATTGGCAAAATTGTGATCAGTTATGAGAGAAAAGATTGATTTTGATGGATGCTTAAACACATAATAGGTAGGGTTCCCTAGTACACTTTTTTCACCTGATTAGTATCAAGCTAATTTTCCGGGAGCAGCTTCATTTTGACGAGTCGAATGAAAAATTCCTCTACGAAAACTCTCGATTGTGGTAGCTAACTGAGATAGCAGGGGGTAGAGCAGCAATGAGCGTAGGACCGGGATAACGTAACACGCAATTTGTAGGACAATATTACTATTAAATTATATAGATATTAACTAACTAAAAGAAAAAAAAATCAGAAAAAAAATCAATTTTTGATGACCTTGCGAGGTCATCAAAAATTATTCCTAACTAGCTCATTTTTTTTTCTTCAAAATGAAGCTACTCCCGGAAAATTAGCTTGATACTAATCAGGTGAAAAACATGTACTAGGGATCCCTGCCTATTAAGTTCGATAATAAAGAAATTAGGCTACAAATAGAGAAAAATTGGGAACAACAGATATATATGTATATATATATATATATATATATATATATATTTAGTCTTTCACCGCGGTTGTGACCATGCATAGATCTTACAATCTACGAGCACGCAGCGCTCTTAGTTGTGTGAGTGACCAATCTGTAAACGCGTCAATGGAAGCGTGAGAGTGACCGTGCGTACGGTTAGCAAACAAAAATTCAGTAATTCAAGTTATGGATTTCACCCATTTTTATATTTTACGTATTTTTTTTAATTTACCTACTTATTAGGAGTGGTCAAAATAAACATAAAATAACATTGTTGTAGTAACTTCTAATTTACATTAGTAATAATAAATAATTACAGGTACAAAATTAAAATAAACACAAAATAAATGTAATCCTAGTTTTGTTAAAGTTGAATTACACGTTTTTCTTGTAATGTTTCCAATTCTTTTCAATTTCTGTTGTTCCCAATTTTTCTCTATTTGTAGCCTAATTTCTTTATTATCGAACTTAATAGGCAGGGATCCCTAGTACATGTTTTTCACCTGATTAGTATCAAGCTAATTTTCCGGGAGTAGCTTCATTTTGAAGAAAAAAAAATGAGCTAGTTAGGAATAATTTTTGATGACCTCGTAAGGTCATCAAAAATTGATTTTTTTTCTGATTTTTTTTTCTTTTAGTTAGTTAATATCTATATAATTTAATAGTAATATTGTCCTACAAATTGCGTGTTACGTTATCCCGGTCCTACGCTCATTGCTGCTCTACCCCCTGCTATCTCAGTTAGCTACCACAATCGAGAGTTTTCGTAGAGGAATTTTTCATTCGACTCGTCAAAATGAAGCTACTCCCGGAAAATTAGCTTGATACTAATCAGGTGAAAAAAGTGTACTAGGGAACCCTACCTATTATGTGTTTAAGCATCCATCAAAATCAATCTTTTCTCTCATAACTGATCACAATTTTGCCAATGTTGGTATTTGCTTTTCTATAATATGGAATCCTGTTTCATCTTAATCAAATTTATTATTTCTCTTACGTTATTTTGTCAAAGGTGAAGTAAAACTTGCAGAAGAAGATTAAAGTTAAAGTTCGTTCACTGATCGCTGATTTGCTGAGGTTGTTCTCGGGTCAGAGGCTTCTTTTTTCCGAACTGGTAGTAGACTCATGACGTTCAGTAAGAAATTGTAATAATTTTATGCTGAATAAAATATTTTGATTTTTGATTTCGATTTTGTTTTTTGATCACTGTAGCTTCAGCGTTACGTTTCTGTACATTAGCCAAAGGACTCAAATCACAATTATAACATTCATAAAATTATACTCTTCTTGAGGAAAGTGGTACACGGGTCAATAATCGTGCGTCCATGAAAACAGTAAATAAATATTTTTAATTGATAGGTATTTTTTTTAAACATTTGTTATTAAATTTTTTTGATACGAGTTATACTTAATAATAATTATATACTTAATAATAATAATATTATTATACTTAATAATAATAATACTTTTCGAGAAAAAATTTAAAATACAAAACTCGATCCACGATCCGAACTTTATCGAAATCGAAATCTACCTTTGCGTTTCCCTCCGCTGCGGGAATGGTTTTTTTTAGTCTATGTAAGTTACATGTTGGCAACTACATCTATAATTATCTAGGGACAAGTTTAAAAATAAAAAAAATCTTACCTCGCTATTAATTACTTTGCGTTTTCTTTCACTTTTGAGATTTGAAATGCTGACCGTATTTCGTCACATTCGTACACGCACTAACGTAAACGTGTATTTACGATTACAACTGCAAATAAAGGCCACCCGCGCTCGTAGATTTCAAGATCTATAACTTAGTTTTATTATTTATAATAGTAAGGATTTGATTCAATAACATTTTGGAGTTTACTTCTTAAGAATCGATTTTCAAGAAGGCCCCAGTATGAAAAAAATATGCGGAGTAAAATGTTCTAAACGAATAACCTCGTTAATACGTTTCTCGTAACGCCATCTATTGGAACACAATAGGGTTCTGATAGACGACGACGTTTTCTAATAACGCCATCCGATATATGTGCCAATAGATGGCGTCATTTGATTCGTTTTTATTTTGATTTCATATTTATTAATCTTTTTCTTAGACTAGCCTTTTTGTGCCTATTTAGACAGTCGATCTGAAGGAGTAAACTCCAGTCGTGCGTCGGAGCGGACAAACATAATTTTTGAAGTGAAACTTCTTTAGGCGCATGAGGGGTAAGAGTGACCGGTAACGTGGCAGTGAGCGTCATGACGGTCAGTAGTACTTGGATGGGTCAGTGCAGGCGGTTGCCTGGGAATACCGGCTGACGTTGGATTTTTGTTTTTTGTTTTTTAATTAGTTTTTATTTTATTTTCAATTAGTAATTAATTAAGAAGAGTAAATAATGTTCATGTAAATTGTTTTCAGGTTGTTATATAAAAATACTTAAAGTGACATCTAGTAACTATATTATATAAGCAATAAGAATCGCGTGGTTGGGTTTGTTTCAAAGGACTAGTTCTGCGAAGACTGTTTCTGCGCGTAATAGATGGCGATATCCAGCGGTTATTTTATTTTTAACCGACTTCCAAAAAAGGAGGAGGTTCTCAATTCGACACGTATTTTTTTATTTTTTTTTTATTTTTTTTTATTTTTAAATGTTTGTTAGCTCAGAACTTTTGACTGGGTGGACCGATTTCGATCAATTTTGTTTTAATTGAAAGGTGTTGCGTGTCATGTTGTCGCATTTTAATTTAATTGAGATCTGACAAGTACTTTTAGAGTTATATCTAATAATGCGTATTTACGTGACTACTTTTTCGTCGACCTACGTTATATTATACCGCATAACTTTTTACTCAGTGTACCGATTTCGATGATTCTTACTGTAATCGAAAGCTAATACTTACTAAACACAATTATATTTTATTTATTTAAATCATAACTTACTACTATCACTATAGGTGGTATTACCTAATTCGATATAGAAGCTCTCATAATTAACTTATATATATATATATACATATATATAACAAATAACATATAACGCTATCCTTGTGAATTCACTCAGTGTACAATTAAAAATATTCGTCTCCTCTGCTATTAGACCAGAGCTTTTAGCTTTTGAAAACAAAGAAATTTATAGAAGAATGAAATACATTGCAAAGAAAGAGAATACAATGAAAATGATAGGAAAAATAAATTGAACTTTTTTCCATAGGACTTTTAGTTTAGCCAGCAATCGAGATAAACCGTTTTTTACCCTTAAACCCACCCTCCCTACCACTTCCCGACTTCAGATCGACCGTAATTTAATTTTCCTATCATTTTCGTTGTATTCTCTTTCTTTTGCAACGTGTTTCATTCTACTTTAAATTTCTTTGGTTTTTACCATTTTTAAACGCTAAATGCACTGGTCTATGGTCTATTTAAGGTTATGTGATTTTTAGTTGTTTTTTTTTTCAATTAGTTTTTTATAAAAGTTTTTTTTTTCTAATTAGTTTGCAAAAGAAGTTTCACTTCTGACGTATGTACTTTATACGCACGCATTTTTTAACACTATATTAAGAGGTGGGCTAGCGTTAATGAATTTCCTCTTTTATTTTAATTTTTTTTTGTTTTTTCATTACTTAGGTATATTATACACTATTGAGATCATTGGTAATTAATTCTTCACAAAAATTACTTAAGGTTAAAGAGGATTTGCTCACCACCTCTTCTAAACTATTGAAGATAATGCTAAAAATTTACCTTGAAACTATTGTCTACAGGAAGTAACAGCTTAAAATTAATTGTCAAAAAGCTAAGCGTGTTTGTGCGGTTATACTTCCTTGTATTCATTATAACAAAGTCGAAATACGAAGTGTTAAAGAACAATATTTTGGTTCGTTGAATACTCAACACAGCACTCTGAAATCAAGGAAAATGAACTTTGAGGTCATGGAATAACAGTTTTATTGAAAATTAAAATATTTTATCACTTAACTCAAGTAAATTTTAGGGCTAACTCAAGTAAATTTTAGGGTTAGAATAAATAATTACAAATATCTCGTATAAATAGCTAAAGAGAAAGAGTTGATTTGTTTGCGTAAATTTTAAGAAATTTTTAAAATTTTTACCAATAACTTTAAAAGGATTATTTAGCTAAACATAGTGTTCAATAAAAACGCTAATTCTATTAATAAAATTAATTATTATCTAACCTTTAACTGAGGTAGGGCACCTCAAATGGCAAAATATGGAAATATGGGCAAAATATGGAACAGCCCGACTGGGGTTAGTACCTCGACCTTACAGAAGACCACAGCTAAATAATACTGTTCAAGCAGTATTGTGTTCCTGTTGGTGAGTAAAGTGACCAGAGCTCCTGGGAGGGATCGGGGATTGGGTCGGTAACGCGGTTGCGATGCTTCTGGTGTTACAGGCGTCTATAAGCTACGGTAATTGCTTACTATCAGGTGAGCCGTACGCTTGTTTGCCGACTAATTATATAAAAGAAAAAAAAAACCTTTTCCGCACAGTAATTAAAATTACTGTTCAAAATAAGCACAAATAAAGTCAAATAAAAATATAAAAATAATGATTTATATATCATATTACGTTCGACTTGATGCACACACAACATTGATTACTATATTATTATTATTGGTAAGCGATATTTGTGGTAGTGGTGGTGCTAGCGAATCGGTTGATAACGTATACAAGCCACAAATAAACACATGCAATATCACTCGCAAATGTAGTATGTCGTTTAAATATATATTTCAGAGACGAAATTACTGTAATTAACTAATTATGTACTAATTATATTTAATGGTTATAAACGCAGATATAACCGACACGTCGTTCGCGATCAGAAAATATTTAAAACTTATATTCGTTCGTCAGCTATTTTGTATCTACATGCATTATCCCTAGCTTATCTACTTCAGTCTATATTTTAATGGAACCGTTGAATTTAGTAGTGACTATGAAAGGTTTAAAAAAATCTAGAATTTAAATTTGAATCATCCATAAATAGATGGTGAAACATCTTAGTAACTTTTCTACAAAATTGAAAGAAGCTGAAAACCTATTCGTCGTTCCTAACGCCTGTAGGATATCATAATGTTAAATGCATCATATTTAATAAAAGGCATGTTAGAGAGTGTGGCTGTTAATAAAAAAAAACAACGGGTTGCACTCCGGGATTGCCAGCAGGAGTGAAAACTTGAATAATTAAGTTGTGCATTTTTGACATTCTGGAATGGTTAGGGAATAACTTTGCACGAATTGCTTTAATTATTAGTATAAAAGGTCTATTATATCATATGTGGTAAAAGGCAATATTCATTTATTGCGCTATCGTATACAAACATGACAATTTATATTACATTACAAAATTTAACACTTCAGAACTATTACAATTATTTTAGTGGATGCACGTGGCACGTTGCGCTGTAACACAAACACACACGAACATTCGCGCAAGCGCTCTCCGCCGCCTAAACGAAACAGCAGGCGCAGGCATACGTTTTTGCCGCACGGTAGAAAGAGAGGGGGATACTACCTCTCTTCTACGAATCGCCGCGATCAGGCCACGTGTCCTGACGCGAGTTTAACATTTTTTAACATACATATATATAAATCACGCCTCTTTCCCGTAGGCGTAGGCAAAGACCACTTCTTTCCACTTGCTACGATCCTTCTTGTTTCGCTTCGTCCACTACCATTATTCCTTTCATATATGCTCTTCGGTTTAGGGTACTCTTGACCTGGCCTTTTTTTAAGACGTCCCTGATCTGGTCTAGAAACGTCCGCCTAGGTCTACCCCTTCCAACACTTCCATTCACACTCGCCTTATACACTTTTTTCTTCAATCGTTCATTCTCTCGGCATGAACAAACCATCTCAACATACCTTTCTCAATTTTTGTCACTACATCTTCTTTCAGACCACAATGTTTTCTTATCTATTTCTTATCTAATTTTTCTTTCTTAGATTTTTTATCCATCACAAAAAGTGTACAACGCCGCTAAAAAAGTTATCACTTCAAAAAAAAAGTTTAGTTTTAGAATAGTTTAAGTCTAAAACTATTCTGAAAAAATCTGGATATTTTTAAATAATATGCAAGAATATCGAATATGTGTGGTATTATTCATATAATTATGATTATGAATATTTAACGTGTCGTCCGTGGCTGCAGTTATCACAAAAGCCGCTAAACTCGTCGTCTATTTCAATAAACTACTATGACTATAATTATATACGAAATTTAAGATTATAATTTTAGATATCATAAAATTACATCAATCAGTAAATAGCAATTCAAAAATCTATAATTACTCTCTCCGGAAACGAAGCAATTATTTTTCTAATCATAAATAATAATTAATGTTTGAGGCGTTCAGAGAAAGACCTACTACTTGAAGCGATTTTAATTTTTAAACTGTCAATGTTTCGGCAAAGTTGCTGATGACATTGCAGTTGAGCCTCTCAGATAATAGATTCTCCTAATTGAGTAAACACGATTACACCTTAAACAATTTTTACCATGCAGATCATGTTTAGTGAATCTTAAAGAGGTGCAATATACAAGTTTGAGCGCCTTCAAACCAGAGCTCGCGTCACGAATTTCGCTATCATTTACATTCTTGGAGTAATAAATTGTTCTGTAAATCAAATAGTGTACGATTTAAAAGACATGGTATCGTAGTTACTAGAAAAACAAGAACACTGAACATCAGAATTAGAACTCGAAGTTTCAATTACCTACTCTTTAATCTTAACGAAAACATATGTTAATAATAACAATGTTATATAATTTGACTCTAATGCTTATGTATCTCCTTATGATATAGTTTTAGCCGTCTTCAAAAAAGGAGGAGGTTACTCAATTCGACCGTATATATATATATATATATATATATATATATATATATATTGATGTATATTCGGGGATAACTTCGTCGTTGATGAACCGATTTTGATAAAGATTTTTAATCATATCAAAATTTTTCGACCCAGCGGGATTTGAACCTGCGCCCTCTGACGTGCCGTGTCTACGCTCTGCCAGCTGAGCTATGGGTCCTCATCTAGCCGCGTCGAAATTCTTGATATGATGATTTTAGGTTTTTAAGCAAACCTTGGCATTGGCATTTATAATTTTCCTCATGTGTGGGTAACACAAAAATAAAAATAAAAACGATTTTGATAATTCTTTTTTTGTTAGAAAGGAGATATCTCAACTTAGGAACCATGATAAGGAAACCAGGATCTAATGATGGGATCCCAGTGAAATCGAAGGGAACCCTAAAAAATCGTTGTGACGACTATTGCGTTCGTTAATTTATTTATTATTTATTACTTGACGATGCAATTGAAGTCGATTTTTTTTTCGTTTCCTAGCAAACACAATTATTATTATATATGAAAGTTGATGGCATTTGGTTCTTATAGTCGGACTTTTAATTCGATTCCAGATTTGACATTAGCTACTGTCATTTTGTAAAATAATGATACCAGATTTAATAGAGTAGTGATGGACACAAAAATCGATAAACAATCGCGATTTATGTTTATGTAATCATAATATTGGTGTGCCAATTAAATACTAAATTATTGATTTTTATTTAAATAAATACATAATTATTTATTAATTAGTATTAGTTTTATTTTATATAAATTAATATTTTTGTTTTTTATATTAAAAACAAAACTTATAATAAAAGAGCCTAGATAGTTTTCTATTTTCTCTTAGTATTCTATCGCCATTTTGTTTATCTTGTCTTCGGCTTCATTCTCCCAGTCTGACTGCACGAATATCTTGTTTCATTGCGAATCGATATCTTGTTTGTTTTGGTTTTCCATCAAAATGGATCCTCAGCCAAGTATATCACAAAAAGGCGTGGATGTTTTCTTGTCCCCAAGAAAAAAGCGTCCACGAAAAGCTTTCACTGTTACTAAAAAAGAATGATCCACAACGCCTACAAGTACGTGAAAAATGAAACTTCTGCGCAATTGGAGGCCTTTGAAGTTTTGGATGAAAATAAATGTATGACCAAAGAGGCGGGTGGCCGAGCGGAGGCAGTTCAGTTTGAGTGATCGACGAAGCGACTTCGAAGTGAAGACTAGTGATCAAGAGTGATACCAGCGGAAACCTACAACATTGGCTACGACCTCGGACATAGTTAGTGCTTAGTGAGTGTACCTAGTGCTTAGTGTTTGTACCTTGTACTTAGTGTTTGAACCCAGTGTTTGTACCTAGTGCTTTGTGTCGGACCTAGTGCTAGTGAATAAAGTCTGTAAAAGAGTCAGCAGGTCTTTCTCTCCAAATCGTTTGAACCCTAACACGTAACAATATATTCATTTATTGTTTGAAGTGATTGACTATTCACACTCATTGCTCATTCATCTGATTGAACGAGAACTGAACGCATCACTATTACTTTAAATATGGTATCATTATTTTACAAAGTGACATTAGCTACTGTCAGTTGGCTTCGTCTAATTAAAAATACGACTATATTTGTTTTATTTCTCATGTTCCTTCATGATCACATTTATTTATTTACTAGCTTCTGCGCGCGACTTCGTCGGCGTGGACTCCCCTCCTATTGGTCTTAGCGTGATGATATATAGCCTATAGCCTTCCTCGATAAATGGGCTATCTAACACTGAAAGAATTTTTCAAATCGGACCAGTAGATCCTGAGATTAGCGCGTTCAAACAAACAAACAAACAAACAAACAAACAAACTCTTCAGCTTTATTATATTAGTATAGATTTCACACACAATTATTAAAGAAAATTCTCAGATCCTTAATAAAATTAATCGTCATAACTAAATTATCCGTTTAGAAATATTTAATTTCCTGATATACTTAGTTTACGAGAATAAAATTATAAACGAGAAGAATCGATCCGGAAATAATCGATTTCCGTATCGAATAATTTCGCAACGTCACTATTTATTACTTGTCATAACGGTGCAACACTGAAATTGTCAAATCTGGAATCGAATTAAAAGTCCGACTATAGTCATATTTTTATTATACCCCGTCCGGCGACTAATTATCTTTTTGACACTTCAAGAAATTTTGACATTAGTGACTGCCTCACACGTTATTTATTCGATTCGAAATAATAATCGATTTTATTTAAGAAGAACTTTCAATCGATGTAATTAAATACATTTAGTTTAAAAATATTATTTATGTATGCGTTTATTAGTTTTTTTTAATTATAAATGAAATATATAAATAATAAATTAAATGAATTAACAGAGTTATTGCTCTTTATTCTTGGTTTGCAATTAAATTTCAAGATTTCGACTTAATTCCTTGCAAGTAATCAATCTTGGGGTCATAGATACTATTTATCCTTTTTAACCGACTTCCAAAAAAGGAGGAGGTTCTCAATTCGACACGTATGTTTTTTTTTTTTAATGTATGCTAGCTCAGAACTTTTGACTGGGTGGACCGATTCCCAGCAATTTTGTTTTAATTGAAAGGTGTTGCGTGTCTGTGGTCCCATTTTAATTTAATTGAGATCTGACAAGTACTTTTATAGTTATATCTAATAATGCGTATTTACGTGACTACTTTTTCGTCGACCTACGGTGTATTATACCACATAACTTTTTACTCGGTGTACCGATTTCGATGATTCTTAATTTAATCGAAAGCTAATACTTGTCTTGTAGTCTTGTTTAAATTAGATCGAAAACTGATTACAACTTTTTGAGTAATCTTTAATAGCGCGTATTAACTTGACTATTTTTTCGTGTTATTACGTTGTATTACTTGTCGACGTAATTGAAGTCGGTTTTTTTTCGTTTGCGAGCAAACACAATTATTTGTATTAAATTTATAGAAACAATAATCTCATGACGTAAAATTATTTTTATCATACATCGATTTATTATTTCAAGAACTGTTTCATAGTCTGTGGTTGTTTGTTATGCACAGGGTACTTCACTCAATCAATCAAATCGTCAATAAAGTATGACATTACAGTAGAATTTTTAGTACGTAATTACGAAAAAAAATTACTGTAATTTATAGGCGTGAGCTGTCAAAAAGATAATTAGTCGCCGGACGGGGTATAAGTTAAATTCCATTAGTTTAATTACAGTGGATGAATTAACAAAGTAATAGTTGTGTCATTTGATCGAAATTTAGTAGTATGTTGCTACAACAATAGTATTAGACCGAGAGCCCAGGAGGGCCAGACCTTCGTCATTTTATAAAAGCTAAAAATTTCTCAGTGCATGCTCCCAACATCGATAGAAGTACTGACCAAATATGAAATTTAACTGATGGTTACATTGGAAGATACCAGGTATCAAATGCGTATAAAATTACTTCGCACTCGTACCCACGGCCAATCGAAATGTTTGTCTAGGACGGGACTAGAGCTATCGAAATTGACCGGCAACTGAAGAAAAATCTTCTAATCGGTACCCAAATGACACGTATGAAGTTCAGTTTTATACTATGACGTAAGTTTAGTTACAAAAGTTTGCGGCTCTGGTTAATGTGATATCTAATATTACTTCGAACAGAATATTAATAAATTACGCATTAAGTAATGACGTTAGTTAGTTGCCACTTTGTACGCCTTTACCACTAATGCAAACACTACAAATAGTAATAAATGCGGTTTAAAAATACTAAAGTACGATCATACAATTTTGAAAAAATTGTCGCTCCGGCGCGTCCTTCCGGCCGGTAGCGACGCAACCGTTATGTCCCTGCATTTTCACGATCACGATTCAGCCTGTAATATCCCACTGTTAGGCATAGGCCTCTTTCCCCATGTAGGAGAAGGATCAGAGCTTAATCCACCACGCTGCTCCAATGCGGGTTGGCGGATATATTTCCTACTATGAGTAACGATCGCTATAAAGTGTGCATGATAACAACCCAGACCGAAGGCTTAACGTGCTCTCCGAGGCACGGTGGGGATACCCACAAGGACTGCACAAAGAACCAAACCACGGCAAACATCTGTATAGCCAATACAAATGTTGTCGTGTGCGGGGATCGAACCCGCAACCGTCAACGCAGCGTTAGAATATCAAAGTGAAATATAATATACTCGTAATAAATAACAGCTGGCTGAGACTCATCATACACATACTATTATTTTTTAAACAATAATTAGCTACAAACCAAGGCAACAATGAATTGTATTGAGAATATAATAAAAAATTAAAAATTCTATTAATTTTTTTATTTTCTGTTCTAAGCGATATTAATCGTAATGAAATCACCTTCCTTTATATTGGCAGAACTTGTTAATATAGTTAACTAATTGATGAAAATAAAAAAAGTGTGTGTCAGCTCCGACGCACGACTGGAGTGTACTCTTTCAGATCGACTGTCTAAATAGGCACAAAAAAGACTTACAAGTCTAAGAAAAAGAATACCATATCAAATGGTAAATAGAGTAATCGAATAGCGCCATCTATCTATCTAAGATGGCGTTGTTAGAAAAAGTCGTTACGCAATCAATCGAAACCCTATTGGGTTTGGAAAGATAGCGTTACGAGCAACAGGTCATTCGCTTAGTAGATTTTACTCCTCATATTTTTTTATACCGGGGTCCTTATTTGATTATTACCGGGGTCCTTATTGAAAAAATAAAATAAACTATATTTTTTTTTATGTTAAACGGTTTATTGCAATAAAAATGATGTATTTAGGTTATGGACTAAAAGCTAAAAAAAATAATTCGGTAAGTCCTAGCTACCAGATCGCACCAATCTTCTCATCAATCTGGGGTATTGATCAGACAAATATAAAATCGTTGGGCGTATAGCGTATCCAGAGTAAACATTATGATAGAAATTTCACGTGCCCAACGATTTTATATTTGTCTGATCAATACCCCAGATTGATGAGAAGATTGGTGCGATCTGGTAGCTAGGACTTACCGAATTATTTTTTAGCTTTTAGTCCATAACCTAAATACATCATTTTTATTACAATAAAACCGTTTAACATAAAAAATTTTTTAGTATATTTTATTTTCAAGTTTTTAGTTTCGTTGAGTAGTTTTTAGATTAGTAATAAATATACCTACACAGTCTAATAGACTGTATTCTACCAATCAAGCCCTTTCATTTGATTCCCATATTGAGGTATTTGTGGAAAATATGTAATCCACCATTTTGTGGCGGTAGCCATTTTGGATTTTTCATAGTGAGCCCTATTCTACCAATCTAGCCCTTTCATTCGATACCCATATTGAGGAATTTGTGGAAAATACGTAATCCGCCATTTTCTAGCGGCGGCCATCTTGGATTTTTCATAGTGATTTCTATTCTACCAATCAAGCCCTTTCATTTGATACCTATTTGAGGTAGGTATTTGTGGAAAATGTGTAATCCGCTATTTTATGGCGGCGGCCATCTTGGATTTTTCATAGTGAACTGTATTCTACCAACCAAGCCCTTTCATTTGATACTAATATTAAGGTTGTTGTGAAGTTATATGTGATCCGCCATTTTGTATTGGCGGCCATATTGGATTTACAACCATAAGAAATATATTATGTTGTATTGTCATCAAGATTAAGAGTGTGTACCTAATATCAGATCAATCTATCATCAGGAAGGGGGTAAAATTCCATTGACCCAAATACACAAATAAACAAATAAATAACACTCAAGTCAAGCTAAATAAAACCGTTTAATAATAATAATTAATATCAAAAAAATTTAAATCTATTGGCCAGAACACGCCCCAAAATATGATTATGATAATTTTAAATAAATTCAAATTTCAGTTCCAGTATTGGAGATCCGGCTACTCTTTTTGGTCTAAGATCCGGGATATAACAAAATCTTCCCTCATCTGTTAATTAGATGAAACAATTTTTTATAGGCTGATTTCAATATTGTGAATTTATAAAAAAACAACCTCTGCCACCATAAGCCTGCTGCAATTTTTTTTGTCTTTTCCCTCTCATCTGAATTACATGTAATAAGCTAAAACCGTTAATATTTTACATTATATACCATTAGCCATACCACTACCATATATACCATACCATTACCATATATGTATATGTCTGAGAATCAATGCAGATAGTTATTAATGTCGGTACCTGCGTTGTTATTATTATTCATCTACCATCACTCATTCTATTATTCGAGTCATTCCTTCGTGCATAAAAGACCGATGCAACCGCAGCTAGGGCGGTCTTGGCTCTGGCGTGGCACGGTGCACTTGTGTGTCCTGCTAGTAGCTTAACTTCGACTCTTGTAAGGGTTAGTTTGTGTACACGAATTAATTGTTACATTCTATTGTGGGCAACTCGAGCAGTGTAGGCGAGCGTTTGAAACGTATCTTTGGAGGCGCCTCCTTAAACCTAGACTCGGGTCGCAACTCCCGGGCACTGACTCTGAGTTGTCCCTCCGCCACGCGATAGATACGGTACCCGCTTGGTGAGTCCATTGAATATTAAGTAGTTAGTTTCCACCCCGTTAACTAATCTGTGTAACTAGCTTGTGTTAAATTACAGTGTTAATAAACCAGTCCAGCCATCCGTCTTCCTCTTCCTCACTTCTGATCTCCGACATATATTATATATTAGGTCACTAACCTCAGTCAGCAGTAACCTGGCTGCAGGTAAGTATAGCAATCATAGAGATGGGTGCCTACTACAGTCAGGTATATAATGTAAAACATTAACGGTTTTAGCTTATTACATGTAATTCACATGAGAGGGAAAAGACAAAAAAAAATTGCAGTAGGCTTATGGTGGCAGAGGTTGTTTTTATAAATTCACAATATTGAAATCAGCCTATAAAAAATTGTTTCATCTAATTGACAGATGAGGGAATATTTAGCTATCTTGGATCTTAGACCATTTGGGTAAGGAAACAAAAAAATATATTTAAAATTCCAAAAAAGGTAAAAATTTAAGTTATAAAGACTTATGAAAAACAAAGATGAAGTAAAAGTCAAGTAAGTAAAACGAGAAATCTTTTCTCCAAAGTTGAACATGTGCAAAAACAGCATAAGAATGTTGTTGTAAATTCTATCGCTAGATAATTTTATATTTATCAGGAGATTTTTTAAATATAAGATTTTCATTGGAAATGGTACAATGTGTATATGTTACCGGAAATGTATGAAATATAGGAATTGTATACAAATCCTAGGAAATTTATACAATTCCGAAGCTATTTAGGAAATGTATAAAATATTGTTTCAAAAACTATTTAGTACATAAATGTCCTAGGAAATGTGCACAATTCCTAGGAAAACAAAAAAAAACACTGACAAATTGGGTACTCTAAATTCTCATATCACCTATACTATTTTAAAATATTGTCTATTTGTTCCGAAATTAATGTATATATTACGCACAAGCCCAATTTGGAAATTTCCTGGACTGACCGAAAAACTTGATGCCACTTTAAAAAATTCATTAGAAAAAATTCTAAATTTATCTTTTGATGAAAATTCATGGACCCAAGCTTCTTTACCTATTAGAGACGGTGGCATCGGCGTGAGAAAAATTTCTAGTGTCGCTCTTCCTGCTTTTCTTGCTTCTGTGCATAGTATTAAGGGTCTATGTTCTGACATTTTAAAATCAAATTCAGTCGAAATTACAGATGCTACAGATGCAATAGAAAATTGGAAGTTAAGGTGTCATAATGGCGATATCCCGAAGGATGTTACAAAGCAAAAACTTTGGGATATGCCAATAGTTCACAATACTCATATGAATTTGACGCTAAATCTTACAAGTGACAAAAACCGTGCCAGGCTTCTAGCTTTATCAAATAAAGAGTCAGGTCACTGGTTACATGCAATGCCGTCAAAAAACCTTGGGACACTTTTAGACAATGAAAGTTTTAGAATTGCTGTCGGTCTCCGGTTGGGAACTCCACTGTGCTTTGAACACAGATGTCCGTGCGGAAAGGAGGTTGATTCTTTCGGACTACACGGCCTTTCCTGCAACAAGAGTTCAGGTAGGTTTTCCCGCCACGGTTCCCTAAATGATACCATAAAAAGAGCTCTTGCCACCATCGACGTTCCTGCTCTTATCGAGCCTATTGGAATTAGTCGCGATGATGGCAAGAGACCTGATGGATTGACGTTGGTTCCCTGGGAAAGGGGACGGGCGCTTTTGTGGGACGCAACCTGCGTTGACACACTTGCTCCGTCTCATGTCAGGGAAACAGCCTTAAAAGCGGGAGCCGCGGCGGAGAAAGCTGAAACGACTAAACGGCACAAATATTCGTCACTAATTCCAAATTACATCTTTGTGCCGTTTGCAGTCGAAACACTTGGACCTTGGAGTAGCAGTGCTAAAAAATTCTTAAATGAGATAACTCCTCGCCTTATTGCCTCCACTGGTGACATAGCGATTCAACGGGGAAATGCTGCCAGCATTCTTGGCACAATTCCACGCGGACATGATTTGTATCAAAACAATCTGTAAATATTTATTTCTTAAGTTGTGACTTGTAAATATGTATAATCCTAGGAATTGTATATAATTCCAATATCGTATTTGGAAATGTATAAAAATAATGCTTTCTGTAATAAAACACTAAATCTTTTCTTTGTAATATATTAGAATAAATATAAGATTTATATTTTAACCATTTATAATTAACTACTTTAATGGCGAGTCTTTAGATTAATACCCGTGTCGGTCTAATTTTGAAGTTAGATAGGTTAAGGTTATTTGGTAAGTCTTTAGATTAAGACCCGGAGACCGTTTATCAGCATATTTTTTGTGACAAAAAAAAAACCCTTAACTTATCTAACTTCAAAGTTAGACCGTTTATCGGCATAATTTCGTGACAAAAACTCAAATATTTACATTTCCGATTGCTATTTAGGCAATGTATAGATTTTCTAGGAAATGTGTCTAACATAATTTATTTTACACATTTCCGTGCGATTTTAGGAATTACATACATTTCCTAGAAATCGTAGACAATGACGGATTACATACATTTCCGGTAACATATATATGTTTATCAGTAACATTAAATACAAAAACGTAGCTACAGGTTATATAATATAACTTTATTGTTATTTTTAATTTCTATACAAACATTGTAATAATTTGACAAAACTCTTCTATTTAATTTTATTAAAGTTAAATCAATCTTTAGTTAATTATTTTGATAACAAAGTCTATATATGAACTAGCAATGTCAAGATTTCTATGTGAAAAGTTGAAAATAAGTCTTCCCTCGGGAAATGGAAAGGTTCCAGGAAACAAAAGTAAGTTCAATTTCATGTCCGCAAATGAATAATTCCCCTGAAAATTATTAAAATAAATGAATAGTTTTTCTTTTATGTACATAAACTAGAATTTAATATTACATAATAGTTTAAAAATTATAAATCTTAGAGCGGAAACCTAACTCTTGTATCGGGAAACTTCTGAGACCTTCATTTATATTTACAAATCACATTGGAGCACTGCGGCAAATTCGGCCACTATAATGTTATCAATTATGATTGTCAGATTTACAAAACTAAATTGCTATGGATACCCCATTAATCCACGTAAATCTTGGTGGTCGCCGACCCACAAAGGCCGCATTGATGCCGAGATGGAATTGGACATCTTAAGTATCCTGTCATCCAGCATTACTATCGTGCACTTGGCAACTACCACAATTGGATCTCTAGCAGATGTAAAAAAAATTGTGGCGTGGCCTCTCGCTCCGTAACTTTTTCGGTGCAGACCCATAAATGCACCCGCACCGCTATCTCATATATTATATATCTTCCTGACATATTCTCTTTGATAACTTGGGACGTAAATGTTTTTTATTATTATATCAAAATTTCGATCCAGCGGGATTCGAACCCGCACCCCCGACATGCTGTGTCCGGTGCTCTAGTCATTAAGCTATGGATCTATGTCATGTATGTGATATGATTTTATTCGGTTTAAGCAACCGTGGTGCCATCTTTAACGAGTCCTTTACAGAACTCATTATTAAAAGTTTCATATTACAATGAATTCTTTGACAAGAGACAACACCAAGCTATTTTTAATTCGTATTATTTTTATTATTGTATTTCCCACACATGAGGAAATTCAAAAATGTTTTTTATTATCATATCAAAATTTCGATCCAGCGGGATTCGAACCCACACCTCCGACATACCATGTCTGGTGCTCTAGCCATTAAGCTATGGATCTATGTCTAGCCGAATCAAATTTTTTGATATGATTTTATTCGGTTTAAGCAACTTGGGACGCGTCATTATTGTATATGGCCGCATCCGCATCATTGAGCTCAATCTCCAGCAGGTTTTAGCTTCCTCGTTGGTATGTCTGCAGGATCTTTTTTGCAGGTGGCCGTGTTGACTTGTCTGGTCAAAGAAACTATATATTATACTAGACTTTTATACCGTAATTTATAAAAACAGAGATTGGACAATGAGTAGTTAATTAACAATGGTGGAACTTTTTGAAAAATCGACATAAACTTTTTTTCACGGAGGTTTTTTACTTCAAGTATCTAGATTACACCATAATTTATTCGAATTTTTAAATTGTAACTATAAAAAAAATTTATTTAAGTGATATACCGGCTTTTTAGACGGCACGCCTATGGCGTAACGACCTAGCGGAGTACTATTTTCAGCGTTAAAAAAATATAAATAATAGAGATAGAGTTCTGGGAGTTGAGACTTTATTATTGGAAATTTCCTCTTATTTCAGGATATTTTTTTTTACATTTAATTATTTTAGAAATTATTAACGAAAAACTAAATACCTTTTTTTTCTTATTTTGTTAATAACAATCGCAATTTTTATGTGCTAATTATTACCCTTAAAAACATTTTTCTAGACATCATTCCGAATCGAATGAGCATATTTTTAGGAGCTTTATTTCTATTTAACACGTTTTGAACTTGTTGACTAGACTATAATTTTTAAGTCTAGTTTATATTTATACAGATCTACAGCTTTAGATTTTCGTCCCAGCGCCATCTAGTTAGTTTGCAATGTAATACTATTGATATTAATGTAACAAACTTTGTAGTTTCTATAGTACACGCTAGGTGGCTCTGTTGTTTGACAAAAACGTTGCCGTCTCATCAAAACATTGCACATTTTCGTACGTTTCATCCGTAAAAATTTTACCCTCATGCGCCTAAAGAAGTTTCACTTCAACAAGCCACGAGCAATTACAAATAACAAGCCCGTGGGTGTTGTACAATAAAAAAAAAATATACTATGAATACTGAGCGCTCAGCGACAGAGTGGGGATTGCTTTGCACATCGTACAAGGATCGCAAACAGAAAAAAGGTTTTGTTCAATACAGACTCCAAAATTGATATAATGTAAAATTATTTAATACTCATTAAATATTTATATCTATACCATAAGATGTTGAGTTGAAGTTGAAGGTCAGTGCGCAATACCTGTGCCAATAACTATACTAAATATTTAATAGAGCAAATGTGGAAGCTACTCACAGGTTGAAGCGGGCAAATAATAGTCTTCATAGGACGCTCCGCGACAGGCATGCGAAAATAAGCTTCTCGAATCATGCTACTTATAAAAGTCTCTTTTAGCAAGCTATCACAAGCAGGGATATGGAATTCTATGAAGCTACGTTTATAGGCATTTGACAGAAACTCGTACAGATAAAGCTGAAACTAAAAAATGAGGTGATCTAATACTAATCTAATCTATTTTACATATTTTTTTTAGTCTTTCATCGCGCTTATGTCCACGTAACTTAGTGCACCCGCAGATATACAATTTCAAGTTGGCCAACTAAATCGAAGAGTATACTAATAGGTATGGTGACATATGCTAGCCCGCACATCTTCTCCAACTAAATTGTACAACTAACTAATTGGATACCGATCGCATCAGAATCGAAATTCCCTTCCGATTACGCACAATTTCAAAGTTGTACAACTAAATTGTAAAAGTACCCAATTTAGTTGTTCGATAGTTGGCCAATTCACAATTGTATGTCTGCGGGGTCTCTTAGATTAACTATATAAGTAATTGTGTAATTGTTTAAAGAATATTTTTTTTAACTTATGTTAAAACGAGAGCCAGATTTAATGAATTTGTCGTTTTTTTTTTGTGTTCTCTATTTGTAGAAGAAAGTTATAGGGTTATAATTCACGTATGTTGATTTTTGTAATTTATTACTATTTAAGATCATTGGTAATTAATTCTTCACAAAAATTACTTAAGGTTAAAGAGGATTTGCTCATCCTTCTAAAGTATTGAAAGGAATCCTAAAAATTTACCTTGAAACTATTGTCTACGGGAACTAACAGCTTAAACTTAACTGTCAAAAAGCTAAGCTTATTTGTGCGGTTATACCTTCTTGTATTTATTAAAGCAAAGTCGAAATACGAAGTGTTATAGAACAATAATTTGGTTCGTTGAATACTCAACACAGCTCTCTGAAATCAAGGAAAGTGAACTTTGAGGTCATAGAATCACATTTTTATTGAAAAATAAAATATTATATCACATAGCTCAAGTTAATTTTAGGTCTAGAATAAATGATGATAAAAATCTCATATAAATACTCGTAGCTAAAGGTGGAAAATAAAACTCAATCAATTTTCGGGTATCATATACCTACATTATACCGAATGTAGAGAGAGGACTAGTTGTTTTTTGTGTAAATTTTAAGGAATTCTTAAAAATTTCACAAATCACCTTAAAAGGATTATTAAGGTAAACATAGTTTTCAATATAAACGATAATTGTATTAATCATATTAATTATCTAACCTTTTCCGCACAGTAATTAAAATTACTGTTCAAAATAAGCACAAATAAAGTCAAATAAAAATATAAAAATAATGATTTATATATCATATTACGTTCGACTTGATGCACACACAACATTGATTACTATATTGTTATTATTGGTAAGCTATATTTGTGGTAGTGGTGGTGGTAGCGAATTGCTTGATAACGTAAAAATGCAAGCCACAATTACTCAAATGCAGTGTCACTCACAAATGTATGACGTTTAAATATACATTTCAGACACGAAATTACTATAATTATGTTCTCTTTCTCTGCATAAAATTCAATTTGTAAATGCAGATATAACCGACACGTTCACGATCAGAAAATATTTTCAACTGATCATCGTTCGTCAGCTGTTTTATATCTACACTAGCGACCCGCCTCGGCTTCGCACGGTTGCAAAAATGATCAGTGTTTCTCTACTATATTATGCATGTATTATACATATAAACCTTTCTTTTAAATCACTCTATCTATTGAAAAAAACTGCATCAAAATCCGTTGCGTAGTTTTTAAGATCTAAGCATACATAGGGACAGACAGACAGCGGGAAGCGACTTTGTTTCATAATATGTAGTGATGCATTATCCCTTGCTTATTTATTTCAGTTTGTATCAGCTTAATGCAACCGTCGAATTTAGTAGTGATTATGAAAGATTAAACAAAGTAATGTAAGATTTAAATTTGAATCATCCATAAATCAATCAAAAAAAAAAAAAAAAAAAAAATATGCGGATGTTTTTAAATTTGCAAGAAAGTCGGATAGGTGTAGTATTAGTCATCTTAGAAATAGATATGTATAAAATAATTGATGTGTCGCCCGTGGCTGCAGTTATCACAAATCCGCTAAACTCGTCATCAATTTCGATAAGTTACTATGAATTATTGTATATATACGAACTTTAAGATTACATTTTTAGATATAATAAAATTACATCAATCAGTAAATAGCAATTCAAAAATCTACAATCACTCACTCCGGAAACGAAGCAATTATTTTTCTCAATAATGTTTGAGGCATTCAGCGAAAGAACTACAACTTGAAGCGATTTTAATTTTTTAATTCCCGATGTTTCGGCAAAGTTGCTGACGACAATACAGTTGAGTCTCTTGGGTAATAGATTCTCCTAATTGAGTAAACACGATCACACCTTTAAACAATTTTTACCATGCACATCATGTTTAGTGGGTCTTAAAGAGGTGCAATTAATAAGTTTGAACGCCTTCAAACTACGAGCTTGCGTGACGAATTTCGTTATCATTTAATTTAAAAATAAGACCGTCGAGCATCGGAATTATAACTCGAATTTTCAATTACTTTTTAATCTTAACGAAAACGAGGAAAGTTATATACTTAACTCCAATGCATATGTATCTGCTTGTAATATAGTTTTAATATTTAAAAGTTGATGGCATTTGGTTCTTAATCATGTTTTTATTAAGGTAAATTACATTAACTTAATTACAGTGGATGAATTAACAATGTGATAGTTGAACCATTTGATCGAAATTTAGTAGTGTGTTGCTACAATAATAGTAGGTATATTCTAATGTCTATATAGGCTTACATTGTCTACTGAAACAGTAATGATAGATGGTGATGATTGATGATTCTTCTAGAATTTGATAAAATTATTCTCTTTTGTATGTCAGCCTTAGAATAATAACGCATAGAAGCCGCGTCTAGAACAAAACACGAGCGATACCGTGGGTCATTTCAATTTCGTTGGTATGCGTTAGCCGAATGTGTCTACGTTCCTCAAACGCACACAAATGTAGCTTTCAGTGAGACCATTACTAGGCCGTTACCGACAAAAATGTGGGAAATGTATTATACTATGTTGCTGGATCAAATCAAGACAAGTAGGTATTTTATGTCATGAAGATGATTTTTCATGTAATACATATGACATATTTTTACGGAAGGTAAAATAGAATTTATCTATAGGTACAAATAAATAAAATTAGTGTCTGTTTATAATATTAAAATAACTGCTTTTTACTAAATGCATATTATGGATGTATACACGGTACATATACCAAAATAACATTTGTTACAATTTTTGTCCGTCTGTTTGTCCCGGCTAATCTTTGAAACGGCTGGACCGATTTTGACGAGACTTTCACTAGCAGATAGCTGATATAGTAAGGAGTAACTTAGATTACTTTTGTTTTAGAAATTTATTTATTTTAGCCAACACAAAATTGCCGCCAGTATCCTGTCTACGAAAACTAATATAAAATACCTAACGCCAAGTTACTTTCTCGTAACTGGTAAAATGTTATATCGTATTCAATATCGTAAGTAGTAGGTATATCAAAAACTGTTTTTTTTTTCTTTTCAAAATTAAGAAAAAAATTAAAAGCAATGTGGGTATTTTTTTCCCCACAACTAGCCACACTGTATTGTGAGAAGTTTGGTTGTAATAATTTTTGTTTAATTATCGATTTACGCAAATATAATCTATAATATGTAAGTAATTACTTGTGAAATGTAATTTGATCACATTCTTTTTGTTTTCCTGACTCGTTATAACACCTCTTCACGCTACAAACTGTCATTTTTAATTATTTACTCGCGAGCTGTGTTCGACGGAATGCGACCTTGAGTACTGACGGCTCGCCAAGAGACTAGCCATTTATAACTAAGTTTCAGTTTCCCACTTTTTGCGCTCGTACTAGGTTTCTATGCGTTATTATTCTAAGATGTCAGCATACTTTACATCTCAATGCGTTTGTGTTCGCGGCTTGACACGACGTATTACTCATGGATATTGTTAACCTAGCTTAACAGCATTGTAGCAGTGTGGGTGAATGCGACCGTGATCTGTGATGGCGTCACGCGTACGCAAAGTCACATCGATACGCGTCATCAAATTACAAAAAAACACTCATTTTATCTCGATAAAATTTAAATGGAACTACAAGAAAAGCATCAGCTTTCGATTAAAACAAGAATCATCAAAATCAAGCAAATGCGCATTATTAGATAAAGCTCGAAAAGTACTTGTTAGATCTCAAATAAATTTAAGTGACACGCACCAATAATACATTTAAAAAATAGATTTGAGTACCTCCTCCTATTTTGGAAGTCCCTTTCGGAGCTTCTTTTCGAAAAAGGATTTCCGAAAAATAATCAACATACGCAATGTTCATGTGAATTTGTAATGTATTGAGACTGTTAGATTAATTAATTTTTTTCTCTGTCGTGACATTACTAAATTAAATTTCTCAATAACTTCTTTTTTTTTGTGAAACTAATAATATTTTATCAATAATAATATTTTTTTAGCATGGTGAATCATTTTCATAGTTTTAAAACAAATATGAACCTAATGTGTGTCCTTGTAGAATACTCATTCAAAAATGATGTATTTGTACAGTTACTAAGTAGATTACTTTATTTGATTTTTGTGAAGTGATAATATATGCAAATGTATATAATTATGTCATGCGACAAGATCGATACTTTTCTCGAATACCATAGAAACTAAGTTTACACGAAAGTGTTTCATAAACAACACAATCAGATGTTTTTAAAGCATTTGATATGTATGACTTCTTAGAAAACTGCTTGCTTCCTGAGGCTTCTTAGACGAGACTTTTGTTTCTTTTTTTTTACAGAACTAGGTCGTCAAACAAGCGTACGGCTCACCTAATGGTAAGCGATTACCGTAGCTTATAGACGCCTGGAACACCAGAAGCATCGCAAGCGCGCTGCACACCCTATCCCCCATCCCCCCCAAGAGCTCGGTCACCTTACTCACCAACAGGAACACAATACTGCTTGAAAATAGTATTATTTAGTTGTGGTCTTCTCTAAGGTTGAGGTACTTCCCCAGTCAGGCTGCTCCACATTTTGAGCAGGAAATTTCCTGCTATGCCCTACCTCAGTTATTCGCATGTAAAACTACCTTCAGTTAATACCGTTCTTAATTAAAAATGTTTAAAGATACGTTTACTCAGATATAAGAAAATTGATGTTGTTATTAAGTAATGACCAAAAAATATATTTATCGCTTGCCCTCCAAAGTTAATTATTTTGATACATATTATTGACGTATTATCTATGCATATTGACTATTGACGCCGCGTAATGGCGCAGCGGTCATAGCATTGGATTGCGATTGGCTGTTGCGCGAGCGATTGCGGGTTCAATCACCGCACACGACAACATTTGCATTGGCCATACAGACGTTTGCCGTGGTCTGGGTGTTTGTGCAGTCCTTGTGGATCTCCCCGCCGTGCCTCGGAGAGCACGTTTAGCCGTCGCCGTCGGTCCTGGTTGTTATCATGTACACCTGATAGCGATCGTTACTCATAGTAGGGAATATATCTGCCAACCCGCATTGGAGCAGCGTGGTGGATTAAGCTCTAATCCTTCTCCTACATGGGGAAGAGGCCTATGCCCAACAGTGGGATGTTACAGGCTGAATTTCAATTTATTTTAAATTAAAAAATTTTAATTAATTAATTTAGAATTTATTTTAAATTATCATAAACATCATCACTTTTGGGGGGCTTACTGTAAAATGACTTACTTAGGTAATATTATAATTATCAAATATAAATTATGCCATTGACCATTAAAATTTTAATTTCCAGACTTAGATATATATGATATAATAACTTAAAAAATAAAAATAAGAACATCCTCTACGTTTTTATTTTATTTTTATTTTAATTATAATCGTGCATAATTTAAATGTTACATTTACAATTGTTGCAAAATATTTTAGTTTAGGTGTGTCATTTGAACGATTATTATGAAGTATATTATGTAAAAATTAAACATCTTGAAAGGTAGTGTCCCATCCATGGGTATGATTGTGTACACTTGAAACTTGAAGGGACGTTCTTCAATATAGTCGACGAACCGTTGTATATCTTGAGCTACAGCTTCATCTGTGAATTATAAAATAGTTTTCATATTGCGATTTTGTACATAAAAATAGCTTTAAGTATAACGTAAACGTACGTACTGTTCTCTTCAATAAGTTTGTGACACAAAATTATTTTAAGTTTTTCAACTACTTTTGACAACATATTAGCTGCAATTGCTGGTGCAATTACAATTATCGTTGAAACTAATACAGTAGATAATTCCACTGGATATATGATAGAAAACATCTAAAAAGAAACAAAACTAATAATCTAAAAATGAAATACAAATGTTCTTAATAACATAATTCTAAATATATTTTTTGGAGTTTACTCCTTAAGAATCGATTTTCATATAAGGCATGAAAAAAATATGAGGTGTAAAATCTGTTGAACGAATGACCTCGTTACGTTTTTTGTTGCCTTTTAAACGCCATAGATGGCGTTGAAAATACAAATAAAAACGAACGTCGGAAACCACGAATACGCCGTCGATAGACTAACACTAATAGTTTTCTAATAGCGGCATCGCGCGGTAGATGGCGTTACTTTATTCGTTTATTTACCATTTGATTTATGGTATTAACCTTTTTCTTAAGACTCATCATCATCATCATCATCATTTCAGCTCACGGACGCCCACTGCTGGGCATAAGCCTCCCCTAATGCTTTCCACGACGATCGGTCCTGCGCAGCACGCATCCAGCGGCTTCCCGCGACCCGGACCAGATCGTCGGTCCATCTCGTGGGGGGCCTGCCAACGCTGCGGTGTCCGATACGCGGCCGCCACTCCAGAACCTTTCCGCCCCATCGGCCATCGGTTCTTCGAGCTATGTGCCCTGCACATTGCCACTTCAGCTGTGCGATTCTTCGAGCAATGTCGGTTACCTTGGTTCTCCTACGGATCTCCTCGTTTCTAACCCTATCGCGTAGGGAAATACCGAGCATTGCTCTCTCCATCGCCCGCTGAGCAACTTTGAGCCTTCTTATGAGGCCCATATTTAGCGACCACGTTTCGGATCCATAAGTCATCACTGGCAACACACACTGGTTGAAGACTTTCGTCTTCAGACACTGCGGGATATTGGACGCGAAGATTTCCCGTAATTTCCCGAACGCTGCCCATCCGAGTTTGATTCGACGAGAGATCTCGTTCTCGAAGTTGGACTTACCTAGCTGTATTGACTGTCCTAGGTATAATTATGTAATGGTCAACAACTTCGAGAACAGTGCTCCCAATGCGAACTGGAGTGGGTACGACATGGACGTTCGACATAATTTTCGTCTTGTCCATGTTCAGTTTAAGACCCACTCTTTGGGAAACACTGTTGAGATGCTCGAGCATTGTGCTCAGGTCTTCAAAGGTCTCAGCCATGAGGACTACGTCATCGGCAAAACGGAGGTGGGTAAGGTACTCGCCATTGATGTTGATGCCGAATCCTTTCCAGTCCAGAAGCTTGAAAGCGTCCTCCAACGCGGCGGTAAACAGCTTCGGGGATATAACATCCCCTTGCCTCACGCCTCGCTGAAGTGGTATTGGCTTCGAGTTCTGGTCCTGTAATCGGACTGACATTGTGGCGTTAGAGTATAAGTACCTCAGCACCTCGACGTATCTGCAGTCCACTTGGCACCTCTGGAGAGCCCGCAGCACAGCCCAGGTCTCAATCGAATCAAAGGCCTTCTCATAGTCCACAAACGCTAAGCACAATGGCAAGTTATACTCCTCGGTCTTCTGTATAACCTGCCGCAGCTTATGTATGTGGTCTATGGTGCTGAAGCCTTTACGAAACCCGGCTTGTTCGGGAGGCTGGAAGTCGTCAAACCTGCGTGCGAGACGGTTCGTAATGACTCTCGAAAACAGCTTGTAGACATGGCTTAGAAGCGAAATGGGCCTATAGTTTTTTAATAAGGTTTTATCGCCCTTTTTAAAGAACAGCACCACCTCGCTTCTATTGCCCTCGAGGATGACGGAATTGAAGAGCCTTTGGAGGACCTTAAGTACTGGCTTACCGCCCGCTCTCAAAAGCTCAGTTGTGATTCCGTCGTCACCCGGCGCCCTGTTGTTTTTAAGTTGTTTGAGAGCACTACTAATCTCGTACAGGCTGACGTCTGGGATATCTTCGGTTTCGTGTCTTGTTAGTTTGGCTCTGGGGTCGTTTGCCTTGATGTTGGCTTGATTCTTAAGACTAGTAAGTCTTTTTTGTACCTATTTAAACAGTCGATCTGAAGGGGTAAACTCTAGTCGTGCGTCGTAGCTGACACACACAATTTTTTTTTATATCGCAGGGTAACCCATTTACAGGTGATATCCAGGACGCCCGGTTAGAGAGTCCTAGACCGTATGTCGGACTCAACACTTGGGGGTGCCACTACCGCACTAAACCCCCTGCGAGAGCCTTCAGCCGGTTTAATTGGAGCGTCCCGGATCTGCAGGCAACAGGATTCCTCCAGCGACAGGCTGGCTACGGCGAAAAGGCCGACTTCTCCTCCATGGGGACTGTCCAGCTCAAAAATTCTAAATTTGCATTTTTTTAGTTCAATACTAACTAACTACTAACTAACTACTATTTTTCATATTATACTTGCGAACCTGCTGAAACAGATATAAAAAAAAGACAAATATAAACAAAACCCCACGCATGCGCAATTAAATAGCTTGAACAATTGACTTGAACAATACCATAAAAAAAATTGAGAAAACTGAAAATACACTTCTCATCAAAAAAATCGAAACACCCTGCAAGTTTATGTTTTGTAAGGATTATCAGTTTTTTTATTATTATTTACGAATAAATCGACGGTGCCGTAGAATAACGTGACATGTAAATATAGTACGAAATTGATTTTATTTAATAATTTACATCAGGAATCGAAGATCTATCTATACATGCAAAAAAAATAATTTTACGAGCAATAGTTTTTGAGATATTCAGGCGAACAACGTTCTATGTGTTTGTGTCTCCGTATTAAAACTAACCAAATGCACACGTGTCGGAGCTCGCGGGGTGGGGTAGCGGGCGTTTGCCGCGCCAAAGTCATTTGTTGCATTGATGAGCGGAGAACGAACTTGTGCACGCAAAATATCGCATTCGCCGAATAAAAAGTTATTTTTTAAAAAAGGATTATAATTACTGTTAAAACATGTTCAGATATAATAATAGATGTAATAAAATCCTTAATTTGGTAAATAAGAAATGTCAAAATTCGGAAGAAGAATTTGATAGTAAAAATGTATCTGATAATAACAAGGAAAATTCGAATTGTCCCGGTAAGTTAATCTTATTCCTTATTAATATGTATAACAAAATTGCATTTTAAAGATTGTTTTATATTCTATGGTGGTTTCTTTTAAATTTACATAACTAACGGCAAAATTCGCGTTTCATATTCATATGTGATGTTATTTAATGGAGATTAGTCTTTACATTGTTTCTTACAAAAATGCTCTTGCGAATTAAATTAAATTGTAAAAGACATCTTTGACAACTAATGGAAAACTTAATTTGTTGATATTAAAGTATGAGTTACAAGTAGTCATATGTCATTTTACCACGGACATATTCAGACGTTTTTGAGTTCTATGTGAAGAAATAACGTTCTTTTGCGGAAATTTTGTGTAATATGTGAAGAAAGAACGTTCTTTTGCGGAAATCCTGATGTAATATGTAAAGATAGAACGTTCTTTTGCGGAAAACTGATGTACTATGTAACATTGGTACGTTTTACTATCCAGAAAACTACTGGAATTTGGTTTCAATTGCTTTTTTCTTAGTTAAATTATTAATTTATTCATCTTTAAATTAAATTGTTATGTTTAATTTTTTTAATTTTTATATTTTATCTTATTTTTTCAGTTTCAAAGATACCTGTAAGCCGATCATCATCACCATTACCATCGGGTGCAGAAGACATTGATTCACAGCTAAAAGACGTATGGCAAGAGGTTTTTCCTGATCAAAATAATACGAGCTGTAATCTGATTTCTCATGAATTAGAAAAAAGCCACGATGAGAACAATTTTGACTCCCCACCACTCACGCCATTTAATTTAGAAGCTCCAACAAGTTTTGAAGCTTCACCCATGGTAGAAATTCAAGAAATAATTAATGATTCAACAGCTAGCTTGAACAACGAATTTAATATTTTATTGCCGACACCGATGCCATCACCTGTCAATAAGCACACGTCTTGTCTCAGTGATTTTTGTCCTCAGCATGACGACAGGCTAGTTAATCCAACTCCTTCCCATTTAATTGACAGTACTCCTAGTTCTCAACAAAAAACTGAACTAACTACTACTAAAAAACGAACAAAGCGCAAAAGTGAATGGTCAAGTGTAAAACGAAAGTATCTTAAAAATTTGGGGAAAAGCTATGTAAATAAAAATGGAGTTATGGAAGATGAAAAAACAATGCGTTCTCCTTGTAAGTGTCGATACCAATGCTCGAATAAATTAAGCCACCAATAGAGAATACATTGTTTTTCAAAATTTTGGAAACTAGGAGATACAGCAAAACAGTGGGAATACATAGTTAGGTACACTGAAAAATTAAAAAAGAAAAGATGTCTTAATCAAGAAATTCCTAACAATCGGAAATTTACATTCAAGTATTATCTTCCTTTGAAAACTGAATCTACTGACACTCAATATGAAAGAATAGAAGTGTGTCAAACAATGTTTTTAAATACTCTTTCGGTTACTAAGCGAACATTGAGAACTTCTTGGGAGAAATATGATGGTAGTGCTAATATTGAAGCTGACCAACGCGGACGCCACAAAAACCATAGAGTCGTTATCAATGAGGCGATGGTAAAAAGTGTGTGCGACCATATCAAATCGTTTGCCCCTATAGAATCGCACTACATACGTAAAGACAGCACAAAACTTTATTTAAGTGGTGATTTATGCATTGCAAAGATGCACAAACTGTATCTTGAATGGTATGATTCAACAAAGTACAACAATAAGGCATTAAAACAACGCCAATACAGGGATATTGCAAGTTCTAACTTTAATTTAGGGTTTCATGTCCCCAAAAAGGACCAATGTGATGACTGTCATGTGTTTAGAGAAAAGGAAAGCCCCACAGAGGAGGAAAGAGACAAATTTATGAGACACGACGAGAATAAAAAGGTTGCTCGACAGTTAAAACATAAAGATAAAGAAGATGCCATTGGTTCAGCCGGGACCATCTTAACGGCAGTTTTTGATTTTCAAAAGGTATTAACTTGTCCACACGGAAACATTAGTATTTTTTACTATAAGCGAAAATTATCTTGTTTTAATTTCACCGTACTTATTTGATATGGGTAAGAAGAAAGGATTTTGTTATATGTGGGATGAGTCAATTGGAAAAAGAGGAGCTAACGAAGTTAGCAGTTGCTTATTTCATTTTATTGAACAAAATGCTAAAAAAGGCATAAAAGAGTTCCGATTTTGGTCAGACAATTGTGCTGGCCAAAATCGAAACAGAATTGTTTACTCGCTCTATGTTTATGCTGCACAGAAGTTTAATGTGTCCATATATCATCGTTTTTTGGAAAAGGGGCACACTCAAAACGAAGGAGATAGTATTCACTCAGTGATAGAGCGTGCTTCTAAATCCAAAATCATCTACACTGCGGAAGAATGGAGACTGTTGGCCAGATGGGCTAAAAACGAAGAACCTTATGAAGTGTGCAATATGACTGAATTTTTTGACTTCAAGAGCCAAGTAAATAATAAAGTTTGGCAAAAAAATATTCAGGGCGTTAAAGTTAATTGGAATAATATAAGGGAAATTCACATAGATTGCAAATGCTAATAAGATATTATATAAGTACAACTTAAACCAAAAAAGTCAAACATTCTTGTTATTCGTGGCAACACAAGAAATTATTCACAACCAGAGGTCAAACGCGCATATTCTCAACCACTAAAAATTCCGTTTCAAAAATATAAAGATTTGGTCGGCATGTGCAAAAGTGGAGTAATACCCACAGAATACTCCTCATACTTTGAATCTTTACCACATCATAGTACCATCAAAAAAGATTCTGAAGACTCTACAGATGAGAGGCTAGAGGAATAACACCATTTGTTTTTATTTAAATATTAATGTTACCTTTTGAAACTAAATATTATAAATATGTTTATCATTATTATTATTCTTTTCTTGAGTTTAAGACAGTTTGATTGATTTACAACTGTAATGTTCACAATTTTACTATATCTAATGAAAATAAATTTAAGGAGTTAAGAAATATTGTCCTATTTTTGATTTCCTATGTTTAATGATTATTACGTTATTATTCTATAACTTACTGACACTAATTATTTAGAATGCTATTTTATTGATTGTTTAAAAAAGTTGATTGGTTTGTAATTTTTTCTGCTAATTATAATTAATAAGTACAAATAAATAAAAAAATGTGATAAATAATTTTAGTATTTTATGTGTTTAAGAAAGGTTGATTAATTTAAAGAAGTGAAGATTTTTTTACGTTAAATTATTATTTTTAAATTTTTTGGACTGATAATTTTGTTACTTTTATAATAAATGACTGATTTTGTTTATAAAATGTTTTATTTATAATCGATTTTATACGAACAATAATAAATACTATTTATGACACGCTACTTATGAAAATGACTGCTCAAAATAAATCTGGAATATGCATATAGGACGAAATAACTAGCTTAAGTTTCATAAAAAAACGTTCCATTTGCATCTGGATCCTTAGAGCTTCCGGTGAATAACGTAACATGTGTAAATGTGACAGCTACAAGTCCATTATAAAACGTGATATATAAACATCGAACCTACTATCTTTTTAAATAAAACTGTTTCAAAATAATTAATAATACTGATAGATAATCACAGACTTAATGTTAATTTTTCCAAAGTATAAAAGCGCCAGGTTTTTCCGTTTCCGAAATATAACAATTGAAACCTTTGAACGGCTCTACTGTAAAACGACTATTTTGCAGATAGTACGTTATTCTACGGCACCGTCGAAATATCAAATGTCCCTTAATAGTGAGTTTTATGAGGTTTTAAAATTCTAATGTTATTATTCTAAATTCAAATTATCATAGGTTTCGTGTTTTCTTTAATGAGTCATTTTTATTTTGTATGGAGAACGAAGGCAATGATAAAAACAACACACGTAGGTGAAAAAAAAAAAACTGAAAAACTTTTATTAACGTTTAATAACTAGTGTTCCCTCCTCGAGCTCTTATCACCGCTTCCATCCGATTTTTCATCGATCGAATGAGAGTTAAGATGACATGCTGTGGGATGTTGTCCCATTCTTTCTGAATGGAACTTTTCAGCTGGTCAAGTGAGTCTGGGGCAGGATCTCTCGCTCGGAATTGCCTCTTTAGTTGATACCAGAGATGTTCAATTGGATTCATGTCTGGGCTCCTTGCTGGCCATTCCATTATGGAGATACCGACTTCGGTAAGGTAATCACGAACGACGCTCGCGGTGTGGGTTCTGGCGTTATCGTGCATAAATGTGAACCCGTTGCCGATAAAGTGTGCATAGGGCATTACGTGAGGCTCTAGGCACTGTTCCACGTACCGATGACAGTTCAAAGCAGGTAGACGTGGCCCAGACACGAAGGCAAGCTCTGTCTTACCGTCGGCGCTGATTCCTCCCCAAACCGTCCACGAACCACCACCACAGCTGACCCTTTCTTCAATGCAGAATTGCGCAAAGCGTTCTCCATGTCTTCTGTAGACCTTGTTCCTTTACGTTGTCACCATAGAGCATGATTTTACATTCATCAGAGAAAAGAACTTTGCTCCATTGGAGGTATGACCAATTTAGGTGCTCGGCGCTCGCGTGCAAAGTCAAGGCGCGCTCTTCGATGGTCTGCAGTTAATTTCGGTCCATTTGCTGGCTTGTGTGGTACCAGTCCACGTTCCTTCAACCTTCTTCTAGTTGTAGAGTCACTTACAGTGACCTTTCGTACAACTTGAACTCACTGCAGGGCCATCTTTACCCGGGGGTTCAAGGGGTGCAGCGCACCCGGGCGCGAGGTCCTGATTAGAAATTGGAAATTTTATTGACCTCTAAACTCATTTTTTACAATAGCAGGGGCGCGAGCTGATTACCCCCCCACCCCGGCGGGGAATATGTTTAAGACGGTCCTTTAGCTGCTGCTGCAGTTGAAAGGCATTAAGGCGCCGTTTTCGTAAAGAAGTTGATACAATAAATCGATCATCTCTCTCAGAAGTGACCCGATTCCTTACAGATCCAGAACGGCGCGTGAACATACCAGTCTCTCGATAGCGGTTGTAGACTCTATGAAAAGGTGACTGGCTTAGATGTAATGTTCGAGCCACAACACGCTGACTAAGTCCAGAATCCAGCAATGCCACCACTTGAGCGGCTTCTGTGGGCGAAGTATCCATATGTTTTAGGAAATAAAACTTTTTTCAGACGTTGACAAAAGCAAAAACGTTAAAGATAAACGCAAATTTCTAGTTTTTAAACGTGAAATGTTCTCCAACTGTAGACGCACATTTGTCTCAAAATAGTGATTCATTTCATTTAGAGGATAAACCAATGAAATTCTAATTTCTTATTTTATATTTTCGCTTACCATTGTAATGGCCAGATTGCCAGCTATACAATAACGTTTTTTTTTTTTTTTTTGAATGAAAACTCTTTTGTATTAAATTAGGTGTTTCAATTTCTTAACAAATTAAAACGAAGGTGTTTCGATTTTTTGGATGAGAAGTATATATTTATTTATCACATCTGATTCCACAACGCGTGTTTACAAAAAAGAAAAATTCAGTGGAGCAATCGTTTTGGAATTGATAGAAACAAAACATCAACAAAAATGACCTACAAAGAATTATGAAAATATACTTCTCATTTGTTTATGTAGGGGGAGTTCGGGAGAGTTTAGCAGGTGGAAGACAATAGCCACTGCTTATAGTACTAGATTTTGAGACATTGCCACACACTTTAGACTCCATAGGCACCCCCCACCTTGCTTTCGTGACGACGTTGTAATCGGCAGTTTGGTTTAGGAGTGATAAGTAACAAGACATTTTCGTACCCGGTAAGTAAAAATTTTCAATTTCCGATTTTTGAATTCAGGTATTTACTGTGAATAGATTCTAGGACGTAATTTATATACATCGTAAGTTTATGTAATTATCCTAGTAACATTCACGGTAGACAATTATTACTTAAATGTCATAGTTTTTTATGAAAATGTAATAACAGACAGCTTGGCGTAGGGTGGGAGACATTAGCCTGGCGTTGGGAGGAGACTTTAGCCACTAATCTCTCCTGCAACCAGGGTAGTTTCTCCTGCAATAATATTTTATTTTATTTTAGATAATCATCCAAAATGTCTTTCCAATATAAAAAAAATAAACAACTAGGAACAGAAGCAATTTAGATCAGTCAGTACACAGTCACCTTCAACACCCACGTTGCGAATGTCTGCAAGCGCGCACTCGCCTTTTACCACCAGCTGGCCCGAGCGGCTAAGTGCAGCTGGGGTCTCCATCCTGAGGTTATCCGCACTATTTACAGAGCGGTGGTTGAGCCTGTGATATTGTATGCGGCTGCAGTTTGGGCGCCAGCCGTGGACAAGTTAGGTATTCGCAAGCAGCTGAACATGGTCCAGCGGGGCTTCGCGCAGAAGCTTTGCAGGGCATACCGAACCACCTCCCTGAACTCTGCACTGTTGCTCGCTGGGATACTCCCCCTCGACCTCCGCGTTCGCGAAGCGGCGACCTTATACGAGGCGCGGAGGGGGGTACCCCAGCGGGTGATAGCGGATCGGGGGGTGGAGCGGATGTCCTCGGCTCTGCGGTCTCCGCATCCCGCCTGTCATATCGACCTGGAGTTCAAGTGCCTGGTCGACCAAGATCAATTTAACGCAAATAGTGCAAATAATTTCAACATCTTTACGGACGGCAGCAAGATTGAGGCAAAGTGGGGGCGGCATTGTCTGTATGGACTGGTGCCGCCGAAGCCAAAACCCTCAAGCTCGCTTTGCCATCCTATTGTACGGTCTACCAGGCGGAACTCCTGGCGATATGCCGGGCGGCGCGGATGGCCGCAGATCACTTGGCCGGATCAGTCGGGATTTATTCCGACTCCTTGTCGGCACTGCTCACGTTGGAAAACCCGAAAGCCCTCCATCCCCTGGCCGTTGAGGCGCGGGAACACCTGCGAAGGGCGCTGCTCCGGGACAAACGTGTCAGTTTGTTCTGGATCAAAGCTCACGCAGGACTAGAGGGGAACGAGCGAGCCGACCATCTGGCCAAGGAGGCTGCCCTGAAACTAAAACGCGCTTTTGACTATGACAGCTGCCCGGTTTCATTCATCAAGCGGAGCATTCGTATGCAATCGCTTGATGAATGGAACCAGCAGTATCGTGCCGGCGAAACGGCTGGTGTCACCAGGGTGTTCTTCCCTGACGCGATAGCCGCATACAAAATTATCGGAAAAATAAAGGTGGACAGATTTCTCACCCAGGTTTTGACGGGGCACGGTGGATTCTCAGAGTACTTGCATCGTTTCAAGTGCAAGGGGAGTCCATCGTGCATCTGCGACCCTGCGTGCTCGGAGTCTGTCTTCCACGTACTTCTGGAGTGCCCGGCCCATGATCGAGAGAGGCAGAGCGTTGAATTTAAACTAGATGTAAAATTGGAACGTAATTCTCTCTCGGAAATAATAACCAGGAAGGACAGAGACTTGTTCCTTGAATATTGTATAAAAACATGTAAAATAGTTAACAACAGAAATAAGACCTAAGAAAAATATGTTAAATAAATATTGCAATATATTTAGTGTAACATATAAAAAACTGTAATTAGATTAAGGAACTTAGTATTAAGAAAGGAATATTGTAATATATAAATTGATATAATTATATAAACAATTTGTCGTAAATATCCTACATTTTTTTACTCTATTCAATGTATAGCTAAAAATGAAACTGCCTCTTGTAAATAAATAAAAGTAGAATAAGCTTAGACAATAAGAAAACCATGGTAATAAAATAAAAAGTTTACTTTTACAAAAAAGTCAAACAGAAAGAAAAAATTTGTAGACATAATAAAAAAGCTAAAACAGTTATCCCCCTCATTATCCCCGAGTACATAGTTTATAAGAGTAAAAAGTAAGAGCCTTAAGCAAGTGTGAATGAGGAAGGATGAAAGAAAGAATAGGTATGCAGAATGCAAGTGCGAGAGGAATAAATGCGAGAACTGGAATGAATGAGTAGAAAAAGATACATGTTAAAACAGTCTCGCACTCTCGTGTGGGGGTCTAGAAAAAAAAAAAAAAAATGACTAGATCGGCAAATAAGCTTATGGCCTACCTGATGGTCAGAAGTTAACGTCCTCCCCAGGAGCTCTGGTCACCTTACTCGCCACAGGAAACCAACACTACCTACTTATAAAAGTTTTATTTTTCACCGCAAATAATTACTTTTAAACAAAGAAGATAAAATAAAAACAAAAAGTTCACATATAAGAATATATTCAACATTTTTGATAGATTTTTGTTAACATATGAATGTATTCTGTAGATTCTACTATGATACTCGTATTACGTTATATTTAATTGTCAAATATTTGTTAAACATTGTATAAGGTTTTAGTAAAAGTGAGTTATTTGAAGTATTATTAAGAAGTATGTTACAGAAAAATTAAACATAATGACCGGTAGAGTCGCATCCATGGGTATGATTGTATACACTTGAAACTTGAAAGGGCGTACTTCTATATATTGGATGAACAGTTGTATATCTCGAGAGACTGTTGGATCTGTAATTATTTTTAAATTTATTTATTATAAAAAACAGTATTTAAATTAAAATAATGTATGTCACTATGGTAGAAAACAAGCGTATGGCTCGCCTGATGGTAAGCGGACATCTAAGTCAACGGATGTCTAAAACACGTAAATTATTGCAAGCACGTTACCAACGTTGCTCTTCCCAGTCAAATTAGTTTAATAGATGTAGGTAATGATAATAATACATACCATTCTCTTCATTAAGTTTATTGCACAAAATTATTTTAAGGTTTTGAACTTCACTGGATACCGAATTTGCCGCCACTGCTGGTGCAAAAATAAGCACCATGGCCAGAGACAGAGAAAAAATCTCCATCATGAAGTTGACGGGGTTTGTCTAAAATAAAATGACTATTTCACAACACAGATTACAAGGCTGATTGCCATACTAATAAGGTACTAATTATCACCCGACCACCCTCTATATATAGAAATAAAAAAATTGTGTGCGTAGAAAGTACACATGCCAGAAGTGAAACTTCTTTGCAAACTAATTGAAAAAGTAGGCGGTATCATAATTAAAACACTAATTGAAAAAAAACAAAAAACAAAAAGTTAACGTCACGCGGTGTTCCCAGGCGGTCACCCATCCAAGAACTGACTGCGCCTGACGTTTCTTAACTTCGGTGATCGGACGAGAACCGATGAAATAAACGTACTAGAAACGGCACTTGACGCGTTGCCGCGTCACCTTTCTCTCAAATATTACCCCTGATGCGCCTAAAGAAGTTTCATTTCAAAAACAAAAAAAAAAAAATATATAATAAATATATAATAATAATAAATAAATAAATTATAAAATAACTAATTAATGAAGTTAGCTACATTATATTGTTAGGCTGTTAAATGTAAAAAATATTATCTTTATGAATAATGAAATTTAATAAATTGAATATCATCATTCATTTCATCCTTGTAACAATTACGCGTAAGATGTTATACCGCGAGTGTGTTTTTTTAAGACACATATTAACTAACTAGCTTCTGCTCGTGACTTCGTCCGCTTGGAATAGAAACAATTTTATCATACATGATTCTTTCGAAACTTTAACTGTTTACGCAGCGCACGCAGCGGAAGCTCTCAAAATACCCCGATTTTGAAACATTCTTCATTTGTGCTCCGCTCCTATTGGTCTTAGCGTGATGATATATAGCCTATAGCCTTCCTCGATAAGTGGGCTATCTAATACTGAAAGAATTTTTGGAATCGAACCAGCAGTTCCTGAGATAACCGCGTTCAGACAAACAAACAAACAAACTCTTCAGCACAAGGACTGCACAAACACCCAGACCACGGCATACATCTGTATGGCCAATATAAATGTTTGTTATGTGCGGAGATCGAACCCGCAACCGCCCTCGCAATAGCCACATACCACTGGATGTGACCGTACAAACGGTAATAAGTTACTAACTAACTGGTAATTTAATTCATTTGTTAAACTTAGTTTAAAAAAATAACTTACCACATCATTATTGTTTTTTAAATCCCATAAATTTCGAAACATCAAAATCATGGCAAACGGAATGAAAGTAAGTAAGCTGACGATGAACTGAAATGACAGAATTAATTAATTAGTTTACTTCGGTTTCGGTTTCGGACTTTGACAAAATGAAACTTACGACAGGATCAAAAGCTTTCTTGATAAGTTCTGTAGAGTCGATTAACATCATGTAAAAGTGTTGAATGCGTCTTATCTCAAAACTGTTATTAGATAAAATACTGCGCAAGACCAATAAACGCGAACGTGCCACGTTGAATACAAAATATAGCATTATCAGTGGAAAGTCTAATGGTAGGTGAGATAAAAGAAAAATAAAATCTCGTATTGTATACGATAGCTCAATGTATGTACCATAATAAGCAGAAAATGATATTTTTATCAAAACCAATGCAAGACAGACTGTTATTATTTTAAAATTCAATCGGTAAGACTTAGAGTCTACACCTAGTAAGTAATCTAATGAATGCATATTTTTTATAAACGCGCAGAAGGATTTATATTTTGATGTAAACATTAAAATCAAAATGTGAGCATAGTTTTCTATTAAACTTCTTATGAACCATACAAAAAACGTATTATGTGTCTTCTGTACTATCATTAATATTATAGAAGAAATGGTGATACTAAGAGACACAATAGTGGTACATAATTTTATAAATATCTTTTGTCTAAGTGATTTATAAGAAACGAATCCAAAATCAAAGGAAAATATGATTTGTATGCAGTAGAAGAATATTTTTAGGGTGTTTGGTATTGGATTTCTATCCACGGAATCATTATTTTTTCTTTTTGGTTTCACTTCAATAGTGGACATGTTTACTAATCAAGAAACCGTGAACGTCTAAATGATTAAGGATCCAAATAATATTTTCATACGCTGACATGTAGGTTACGGTAATTGATTACTTCAATTAATATTAATAAATGTATTTTCCATATACATAAAAAAGAATTCTTGAATATTAAATTTGATGAAAAATTCGACTTGTTAATACACTTAACCCATGAGTAGGCGCACTATGGCGCATTTTGTTCACAAGAAATTTTTTCTTTAAATCATTATTTACGTTAATTGCACTGTGCAAGCTTCTTCTAAGTAAGTTCCTAAATAGTCCGCCCCTTTAACAATGCATATGGCAAGTGGCAACATGCTATTTAATTTAACTGCAACTGTACATTGAAGAGTTTTTGAAAAATGCGGCATTTTGCACCATTTTCTCATCGCGTGTCCATCCGCGTATTTCTTTTCTTGTCACTAAATATATTTCACATTTTTAGGATTCTGTACCTCAAAAGGAAAAAATGGAACCCTTATAGGGTCACTTTGTTGCCCGCCTGTCTGTCAAGACCCCTTTTCTCAGGAAATCGTTAAGGTATCAAGCTGAAATTCATATCAAATACTCAAGTTTAATGTCTCTTAGATCTGTGAAAAAATCAAACTTCTAAGCCAACGCAGTCAAAAGATACAGCCATTTATGCTGCAAATTTTCGACACTTGCAAGGGAATCAGAATCTAAAGGGTACTTCCCCCTTGAACTCAGAATTTTTAAATTTGGTACAAAGCAATATCTTATAGCACAGATAAAGGAAAAATTGCGAAAAGCATAAAATTTTAGTTACATCATTATTATAATAAAAATATTTTAATAATTGTGTTTGTACGGAATATTCGGTGCACGAGTCCGACTCGCACTTAATTGTTTTAATAGTTCGTAAATGAAGTTAATAATATTAATAGGTAGTACATATTTTTCCCTAGTACATAGTTTTCACCTGATTACTATCAAGCAAATTTTCCGGAAGTAGCTTCATTTTGATGAGACAAACAAAAAGTTCCTCTTCGAAAACTCTCGATTGTGGTAGATAATAGAGTTAGCAGGAGATAGAGCAGCAGTGAGCGTAGGACCGGGATAACGTACCACGCAATTTGTAGGACAATATTACCATCAAATTATATAACTATTAACTAACTAAAAGAAAAAAAAATCAGCTGGTTGGTAATAATTTTTGATGACCTTACGAGGTCATCAACTTGATGACCTCAAAGGTCATCAAAAAAATTTTTTTTTTCTGATTTTTTGGCCAATAAGGGGCAACTTAGTCCACCTAAAACTTCGAAATGGCTACAGCACCGTAGACCACATCCATACTGTTCGGCAGATTATTCAAAAGACAGAAGAGTATAATCAGCCGCTGTGTATGGCATTTGTGGACTACGAGAAAGCCTTCGACTCTGTCGAGACCTGGGCTGTCTTGGACTCTCTGCAGAGATGTCATATCGACTGGCGATATATCGAGGTAATGAGATGTATGTACGACGCGGCGACGATGACCGTTCGTATCCAAGAGCAGAGAACAAAACCAATTTTCCTCCGGCGTGGTGTAAGACAGGGAGATGTAATATCACCGAAACTGTTTACCACTGCGCTGGAGGATGTCTTTAAGACCTTGGATTGGGGGGAACGAGGCATCAACGTCAACGGCGAATACATCTCTCACCTTCGTTTTGCCGACGATATCGTCATCTTTGCGGAGACGTTGGATGAGCTAGGCCAAATGCTGACCGGCCTAAACGAGTCCTCCCGACGAGTCGGTCTCGGTATGAACTTGGACAAGACGAAAGTTATGTTTAACAACCAAGTCATACCGAGACCGGTATCGGTTGACGGTATCCTTCTCGAGGTTGTTCAGGATTATGTCTACCTTGGCCACACCATTCAACTGGGCCGAAACAACTTCGAGAAGGAAGCCGATAGGAGGATTCGGTTGGGCTGGGCAGCGTTTGGCAGGCTTCGTCGAGTCTTCACTTCGAAGATTGCGCAATCCTTAAAGACAAAAGTTTTCGAGCAATGCGTCCTGCCTGTGTTGACATACGGAGCCGAGACGTGGACACTGACGAAGGGACTGGTCCACAAGTTCAAAGTCGCTCAACGTGCAATGGAACGGGCTATGCTTGGGGTTTCTCTCAAAGATAGAGTTAGAAACGAGACTATCCGCGAGAGAACGAAAGTAACCGACATAGCCCACAGAATTAGCAAGTTGAAGTGGCAGTGGGCTGGTCATCTGTGTCGCAGGACCGATGGCCGTTGGAGCAGACGTGTCCTGGAGTGGAGACCGCGTCTTGGCAAACGCAGTGTGGGACGTCCTCCGGCCCGTTGGACCGACGATCTTCGTAAGATTGCCGGTGTAGGCTGGATAAGGATTGCGGAAAACCGGGATGTCTGGCGCGAACTTGGGGAGGCCTATGTCCAGCAGTGGACTGCAATAGGCTGAACTGATAGTCCACCTAAGCTGAGTCTAAGTTATCAAAGAGAATAATATGTCGGGAAGATATACGAGATAGCGTCGCGGGTGCATTTATGGGCGCAGTTGAAGTTACGGAGCGAGAGGCTACGCCACAAATTTTTTTAACATCTGCGGGAGATCCAATTGTGATGGTTGCTAAGTGCACGAAAGTAATGCTGGATGACAGGACACTAAAGATGTCCAATTCCATCTCCGCATCAATGCGGCCTTTGTGAGTCGGCAACCACCAAGATTTACGTGAATTAATGCGGTATACATAGCAATTTTTTTAAATGTATTATATAATATCAAATTCTAATTTATGTACATGAAAGAAAAACTATTAATTTAATTTGATAACTTTCAGGGGAATTATTCATTTGCGGACATGAAATTGAACTTACTTTTGTTTCCTGGAACTTTCCCATTTCCCGAGGGAAGAGTTATTTTCAACTTTTCACATAGAAAATTTGAAATTTTTAGTTCATATGTAGACTTTGTTATCAAAATAATAAACTAAAGTTAAATTTAAGTTTAATAAAACTAAATAGAAGAGTTTTGTCAAATTATTACAATGTGTCCATAAGATATTTAGTTATTTTTATAGAAGTTAAAAATAACAATAAAGTTATATTACATAATCTGTGGCTACGTTTTTGTATTTAATGTTTCTGATAAACATAATTATATGCATATTGTTCAATTTCCAATGAAGATCTTAAATTTAAATGTTCCCCTGGTAAATATAAAAGGATCCAGCGATAAAATTTGCAACAACTTTCTTATGAGAATAGGTTTCTCGCTTTACCTTTTTGACTTTGTTGTATTATTTACCATTTGATATGGTATTCTTTTTCTTAGACTAGTAAGTCTTTTTTGTGCCTATTTAGACAGTCGATCTGAAGGAGTAAACTCCAGTCGTGCATCGGAGCTGACACACTTTTTTATTTTCATCAATTAGCAAACTACCTATATATATTAATAAGTTCTGCCAATACAAAGGAAGGTGATTTCATTACGACTAATATCGATTAGAACAGAAAATAAAAGAAGTAGAGATGGAGTACAGGCACTTAATAGAATTTTTAATTTTTTAGTATACTCTCAATACAATTCATTGATGACTTGGTTTGTAGCTATTATTATAAAAAAAGTGTATGGTGATCTCAGGAAGCTGTTATTTATTATATTATAAAACTAGGTGCTGTGCCCGCGACTTCGTCCGTGTGGAATTTTACAAAAAAGTTATTCTTCAGTTCGCAGTTATAAAAAAACTAAAATAAAAGTAGCCTAAGTTACATCTTAATACATCAGCTATCTGCTAGTGAAAGTCCCGTCAAAATCGGTCCAGACGTTTCAGAGATTAGCTGGAACAAACAGACAGACAGACAAAAATTGTAAAAAATGTTATTTTGTAGTATGTACCGTGTTCTAGATCCATATTATGCATTTAATACAAAGCGGTTATTTTAATATTACAAATAGACACTCCAATTTTATTTATTAGTATAGATTATTGTTTTGATATTCTCATCCTATTCCTGTATACATTTATTTTTATCAATTTTAATTTTATTTTAGGTAGGGGAAACCGTATAGCTATTGCCCATGTTAGTGTCCTTGCGAACATTAAAATGAGACTAGTGGACTGTATCTTATAACTGGTTTATTGACCGTCCCGGGAACATATAAATGTGAGATGCAGCAATATTAAATAAGGGTCGTCTCAGGCGTTGATGTCGCAGACGTGTCGCAGATCGAGCCGCCCGCGCCGCTGTCTTAGCTCCAATGGTGTGGCTGTCCCCCCGCGTCTCCCGCCGCATACCGCAGCCCGTGGTGTTGCGTTAATCCGCAACATGCTCCCCGGCTTGAGAGCTGGAGGCTTCAAGATCTAGAAGAGGACATATAATATTATTAAATGCCCTTCTAATGGTGCCACCCTTGGTTCGGATTTCAGCTACTCTAGCAATCCCATCGCTGCCCGGGTATGTCTTGATTACCCTTCCCAAACACCAAAGAAGAGGCGGAAGAGCCTTTTCCTTTATGAGGACAAGAGACCCAGGCTTGAGCTCTGATCTTGAGGACTTCCACTTTGTCTTGGCCTGAAGTAACGATACGTATTCCAAAGAGAAACGACTCCAAAAATGTTGCCTTATAAGTTGTATCCTTTTAAAGCGTTCAAGAGCATTGATGTTAACAGCTGATACTTCTCACTGAGGAATAAACATTAATGGTCGTCCGATTAAAAAATGGGCAGGAGTCAAAGCGGAAAAATCACAAGGAACAGAGGAGAATGGGGTGAGGGGACGGGAGTTCAAAACTGCCTCTATTTGAGTGAGGCAAGTAGACATCTCTTCATAAGTGAAGTGAGTGATTTAAAGTATCCTACGAAGTTGATGTTTAGTACATCGAACTGCTGCTTCAGCTAGGCCGTTAAAATGTGGACTATATTATGGAGGCACAAATTTAAATTCAATACCTTGTCCAGCAAAATGACCTTCAAGATCTGATTGTGCTAAAAATTTAGATAACTCATTAAAGGTGCCAACGAAGTTTGTGCCGTTGTCCGAAGTGATATTTGAAGGCTTACCGCGTCGTGACACGAAGCGATTTAACGTGGCGATATATGCTTCTGTTGATAGTGCCGTAACGAGTTCGATATGACAGGTCTTTACAGAATTACAAATGAAAATTGCCAAATAACATTTAATAAGCTTACAACCTCTACCTTTTTCGGTCTGCTACCAACACCGGCCCAGCATAGTCCACGGAACAGTGTAAAAAAGGTAATTCTAATTGAGTTCGTGATGTAGGTAACTGCCCCATTACAGGCTGAATGGTTTCAGCCTTGTATCTACAGCACCGAACACATTTATTAACAATACTTTTTGATAAGTTTCTGCCACCTAAGGGCCAATAAGTCTGTCTTATATTCGCTAAAAGTAATTGTGGACCAGCGTGTAATAATTTTAAATGAAAATAATTAAATAAAATTTTACTAAAATGGTGTTTGCTACAAATTAAAATAGGATGTTTGGTATCATAACTGTATGGAGCATTGTTAAGCCTGCCACCAACTCTAATTATATTATTTGTGTCCAAAAATGGAGATAAAGAAGACTACTCTTTATAGGTAGCCTTTTAGCAGATTTTAAAATAACATATTCATCGGGAAACATTTCTAATTGAACCTTTTGAATTATTAAATTTAATGAATTTTGAAGCTCTCTTACCGATAAATATCCTTTTAATTTAGTTTTATTTCGACAATTGTAAATAAATCTTTGTAAATAAGCTATCGATCTTTGTGAATAAGTAAAATTTGATGTTTTATTAATTACTAGCTGTACCCGCGACTTCGTCCGCGTGGAATTTAACAAAAAAGTTAAAAAAAAAGTTCGATAAAATGATCTTTAATATTCTTTGATTTCCTTTAATAGTGTGAGCAGGCGGTCGAGCGATGCGGGGCAGAGGGGATGGACTCGCCCGCGCCGTCATAGGCATCTCAAGGATAGAAAAGAACGCTCAACGCTGGCTCGCCGAGCATTAAATGTTTCGCTGCTACTTACTTCTAACGACGATATCTCAAAAACTATTTACCCGATTAATATAGTGTAAAGAGCAATTTTAATCTGCATTAAGTGCCTAAGCTAAATAACATATTCATTTGGATAAGGATTAAAACTGAACTAAAGAAAATATCTTTAAAAATAACGTAATGTTTTTAATTAAAAATTTGAACATAAAAGTGGTTATTGTAAGTCAACCCTAGGAGATAGAGATATGCTATCGCGGACTTTTTTGTAGCATTTTTATAGATTTTGAATTCGCTAGTACATTATAAAACGATATCTTTGCTAGTTTACGCAGCGTTCGCGTGGAAAGCTCCCCGTTGGCGAGATTTTTTGCGACCTCTTCAACATTTATCGCCGTATTTCTGCTAATTTACATTAAAACATAATAAATTATATACCTAAACCTTCCTCAAGAATCACTCTTTCTATTGTTGAAAACCGTATACAAATCCGTTGCGTAGTTTTCGAGTTTATCGCGTTCAGACAGACAGACAGACAGACAGGAGGACAGAAAGACGCGGCCGGGGGACTTATTTTTATAATAAGTATAGATAGAAACTACAAGTTGAATCTATATTAGGAGTATTATTGAGCAAAAGAGAATAAGAAAGTAACTCAGGTAGATTTTGTTTCTCAGCAGCAGCAGGCAGGGCAGGACTGCATAAATTACCGCGGTATAAGCCTTCTCAGCGTCGTCGGTAAATTGTATGCGAAAGTATTGATTGAAAGGGTTGTGAATGAAACAGACGAAAAAGTATGGGATGCACAAGCAGGATTTAGGAGGGGAATGAGATGTACGGATCAGGTCTTTTCTTTGCGATGCATAGCCGAAAAGTTCTTGCCTAAAAACAAGAAGGTCTATTGCGCGTTCGTAGATCTAGAAAAGGCCTATGATAGAGTGGTGAGGAATGAATTGTGGTCAGCATTGTCCGGGTACGGTGTGAGCTGTATCCTCATACGAGCACTGCAATCTCTTTATAGGAATTCTAGTGCTTATGTAAGGATAAACGGGGCGTACACTGAATGGTTTAATATCGAAAAAGGTGTTAGACAGAGATGTGTAGCGTCACCGTGGTTGTTTAATCTGTTCATGGACAATTGCTTGGCAGAGCTGAAAGAGAACTTACTAGTCAAATGTCTTCTCTATGCTAATGACCAAGTATTACTTGCGTTCTCAGCCGAGGAGTTACAGGAGATGGTAACTGCTATGAATGAAGCTTTTGTGAGAAAGGGAATGAAGATGAATGTAAAGAAGACGAAAGTGATGGTGTTTGAAAGAAATGAGGCAGTGACAGACTGCAATATCGTGATTGGAGATGAACAAATACAACAGGTGAATGAGTTTGTGTATCTGGGTTCAAAGTTTACAAGAGATGGAGAGTGTGAGAGTGATATTGAAAGAAGAGTGAATGCAGGAAACATGGTAAATGGAGCTTTGCACTCCTTTATGAGCAGTCGGAATGTGTCTAATAAGGCTCATTTGGCTGTGCATTGGGGGGTGTTGGTTCCGACACTCATGTATGGAAGTGAAAGTTGGGTGTGGCAGAAGAAACATGAAAGCAGAATAAATGCAGTTGGGATGAGAACGTTAAGAAGTATGATAGGAGTTAAACTGAGTGACAGGATAAAAAATAGTGAGATAAGGAAACGTTGTGGTCTGAAAGAAGATGTAGTGACAAAAATTGAGAAAGGTATGCTGAGATGGTTTGGCCATGTCGAGAGAATGAATGAAGAAAGATTGACGAAAAAAGTGTATAAGGCGAGTGTGAATGGAAGTGTTGGAAGGGGTAGACCTAGGCGGACTTTTCAAGACCAGATCAGAGACGTCTTGAAAAAAGGCCAGGTCAAGAGTACCCTGAACCGAAGAGCATGTATGAAAGGAATAATGAAAGTGGATGAAGCGAAACAAGTATGTAAGGATCGTAGCAAGTGGAAAGAAGTGGTCTCTGCCTACCCCTACGGGAAAGAGGCGTGATTATATGTATGTATGTATGTGATTGATTTTAACTATTAAAATTTTCAAACTAAGGAAATACGAGTACTCATATCTCGCGACAAGCTTTATCATATAGATTATGTGTAATGACTTTATAAGTAGATAGTAAAAGTTTTGGCCAGTCTTTATACAATAGTATTGCGATTTATGGGGTTTTTGAAAGGGTGGGGGAAGGGGGAGTAATGGATTACCCTCTTGTGCCACTCCCATCAGCAATCTCATGATTATAGAAATATTACGGTTAAAATTTTTAAGGTAAAAATTGTTTAGACTTACCGAATACCTAATGTCATTTATACTATTAAAGCTTCGGCGCTGTTGAAAGTGCACTCATGTTCCGCTTCGTAGCTTTAAAGACGCTTTTAAAACACTTTAACACTTTATTTTATATGTATTTACGTAAAATAAACTATCTCGATTCCAAGAGTAACAAATTATACAAACGTATATATATATAACATAAACGCGCAGATTAGTTTAGATATTACGTATTATAGACACGTTTTCGTTTACTATACAGCCTATTCTCTCATGTGAGCACTTTATTTTACATGTATTTACGTAAAATAAACGATTTTGATTGCAAGAGTAATTAACGATACGAACTCACATATACCATAAACGCTTTTTCTTTTTAACGTTTAGATATTATTATAATTAACAACACTTAACTTCACTTTAAAAGTCTTTCAATTTATTTTAATATTTTTACAAATTATTTTAACAAACGATACAATTACTGATGTTTAAGGATGCGAAAATGGCGCGAAACGTAAAGTTTCCCACCTGCATTATTTTTGTTTAAATATCAGTCTGTAAAAGCAAACTCCATACAGCCTTATTTCATGTTATGTTTTGTACTTAAATATACTCTATTTTTACTTATTTTTTACTCATATACGAAAAATATTCAATATTTCGTTTCATTTTTAATAATTTTTACTAAATATATGACCGTATACTTTTCAGTATAATTTTTTTATATTTATTTATTTACTGTCTTACAAAGTTAAGTTGCTGTGTGGTTACGGCACTAAAGAATGTAGCCACCCCCTCTTTTCCCGTGGGTGTCGTAAGAGGCGACTAAGGGATAACACAGTTCCACTACCACCCTGGAACTTAAAAAGCCGACGGATGGCGGGATAACCATCCATGCTGGCTTTGAAATACACAGGCCAAAGATGAGCAGCAGCGTCTTCGGTGCGACAAAGCCAGCCCTGCGGTCACCAACCCGCCTGCCCAGCGTGTTGACTATGGGCAAAACACATGAGTTCGCGTCATAATGTCGGGCGCGAACTTGTGGAGGCCTATGTCCAACAGTGGACTGTTATAGGCTGTAGTGGTAGTGGGTCTTACAAAAAATATTCAATATTTCGCTTTATCTTTACTAATATTATAAAGAGGTAAAGTTTATAACTTTGTTTGTATGTCGGGGGTAATCTTCGCAAATACTGATCCGATCATGAAAATTCTTTCACTAACAAAAAGTTACACTATTTAGGAGTGACAAAGGCTATATTTTATTGTGATTGTACAAAAAATTCAGTAAATAAGAAAAATATTAAAATATATTATCAAAATGGCAAAAAAACTAACGCCATATATCGCTATTAGATAACTATTTATTAGTCTATTTTTTTCATTTAGTCTTATTTTAGTCTATCGACGACGAAGTTTTTTCGCTTTTTGATAGATGGCGTTGGAGCAACATATTATTTATTTAAGTGTTATAAAATATGTTCTTTAAAGTATTTTATTTGGTTCTGTAATTTAAAATAATAAATACACGATATTATTACGATTTTATACGTCAAATTCTAAACAATGAACCTAATAAAACAGTACGAAGAATTACACAACATAATTGCATCACAAAGATAATTAACGCCCAACGAAGTAGGCGCGGGTCGGCTAGTTTTTAATAATTGTTAAATTTATTTATAAATTTATGCCTAAATTACTGTCGAAATATGCTGCTTTAACTTTTCTAATTAAATTAGTAAGGTTGTGTGCTTGAATATAGAAGGAAGGGGCCTCCTGGTCGAGGAGGTCACGAACAGAGACCCGCTTCTGGTTCTAAGGGGCGTCCTCTCAGATAACATTGACGAGGCGGTTTTGAAGGCCCTAAGGAACCAGAATCGGGAGCTGTTTGATGGCCTCGACCAGGAGACCTCTAGGGTAAGGGTTCGTTTTAGGAGACGAGCTCGGAACCCGCTCACTGCGCATGTGGTCCTGGAGACCTCGCCCGCCCTCTGGGGAAGGATTACCCGAAGAGGGTTTGTACATATACATATATCTCCAGAAGGTGAGGGCTGAGGACCAGTCCCCATTAGTGCAGTGTGCGAGGTGTCTGGGCTACGGACACAGCAGGAAATTCTGTACGGAGACGGTGGATGTGTGTAGCCACTGTGGCGGCCCGCATCTGAGGGCGGACTGCACGGACTGGTTGGCGGGCGTCCCACCTTCTTGCAAGAACTGCCGCAGAGCAAAGCTGGACGACGTCAAGCATAATGCTTTCAGTGACGAGTGTCCAGTTAGGAAGAGGTGGGATGAACTGGCACGATCGTCCGTAGCATATTGCTAAGGGCGCGGCGGTCGACGCAGTGGCTCTCCAAGAGAAAGTCTCCAGTCCACTGGCAAGATTTGCGCGGGACAGTCCGCGGGAGTCCTGGCTTCGGAAGAAACTTATATGTTTGTTGTGGAACAAGACTCTCGTAGAACAAGAGGGGAAAGCGCATCCTCCGACTCCTGTGCAGAAAACCCTAGCCGGGGTAAAATGGGAATCTTTTTTATTGGGACAGGGCAAAATTGTAGCAACTTTTTCGTATCTTTTAATTAGGATAAATAAATGAATAGTGTTTAATGAAAGGATAAGCAAATATGCTGATATTATATAATAGTATATAATAGTTAAGCATAGATATAAGTAAACATGATAAAAATAAGTTGTTACTAAGTAGACACACAGTTGTAAATACCTGAGCCATAAAATGCTAAAAATTATTGCAACATAATATAAATAGTAAAAATCACAAAACTTATATATAGGAAGCCTAATAGCTTTAGAAATCGATGCATGCTATATTGCAAAATATATAGATTGTTAGCTGAAAAATTATATAGATGTGTTTGATATAGATATATTGGAAAATTGTCAAATTAATTGTTAAAAATAGTTATAAGTAAAAAGTAAACACAGAGTTCAGAACATATTTGCTTCAATTGAATAAAAAGAAATGTAAATAAACAGATCATAAGAAAAACAATATATATCGAAATAAATTGTTAAAATAATTAAGCGAACAAATATAAACTGTAAATGTCTTCATTGACAAGAATGCCTAACGTAAATAAATAATGAACTTATGCTGTATGTACCAGTAGAAACCAATAAGTAAATGTAACCAAGTGACGTTAGGCATCACAGAAAACTAAATAGGCCCCAAGAAAAATAAAAATAGTTAAAATAATTAGCTTAAGAACAAAAATAGAGTAAGTGTCGTAGAATAAGAAACAAAACCTGTAAACCTTAAAAAAAATCAACCATTGTTTTATTACCCTGTGTTGAGAAATAGAAGTAAAGTAAGGTAGCCATAATTTAAAGAATAGGCCCAAAGTAGAGGGAACCCACCCTGAGTGTGAAAGCGGATGTATGAAAGAAAGAACAAGTATGCGGAATGCCAGTACGAGAGGAATAAGTGCGAGAACTGGAATGGAAGAGAACTTTAGTAAACACAGACTCGCATAACGTGCGGGGGCTAGAAAATTTAAAAAAAAAAAAAAAAAAAAAAAACAGTGGACTGTTATAGGCTGTAGTGGTAGTGGGTCTTACAAAAAATATTCAATATTTCGCTTTATCTATACTAATATTATAAAGAGGTAAAGTTTATAACTTTGTTTGTATGTCGGGGGTAATCTTCGCAAATACTGATCCGATCATGAAAATTCTTTCACTAACAAAAAGTTACACTATTTAGGAGTGACAAAGGCTATATTTTATTGTGATTGTACAAAAAATTCAGTAAATAAGAAAAATATTAAAATATATTATCAAAATGGCAAAAAAACTAACGCCATATATCGCTATTAGATAACTATTTATTAGTCTATTTTTTTCATTTAGTCTTATTTTAGTCTATCGACGACGAAGTTTTTTCGCTTTTTGATAGATGGCGTTGGAGCAACATATTATTTATTTAAGTGTTATAAAATATGTTCTTTAAAGTATTTTATTTGGTTCTGTAATTTAAAATAATAAATACACGATATTATTACGATTTTATACGTCAAATTCTAAACAATGAACCTAATAAAACAGTACGAAGAATTACACAACATAATTGCATCACAAAGATAATTAACGCCCAACGAAGTAGGCGCGGGTCGGCTAGTTTTTAATAATTGTTAAATTTATTTATAAATTTATGCCTAAATTACTGTCGAAATATGCTGCTTTAACTTTTCTAATTAAATTAGTAAGGTTGTGTGCTTGAATATAGATATAGAGATCCGAAAAATACCCAAAACCGAATCGGGGCACCCCACTATCCACGTGGTCTTGGTCTGTCTTACCCCTAGAGTGTTCTGTTGAGAGCCCGGAGCGGATAAGGCTGGTCAGCCTCAGCCGCTCCCTACGCATTTGTTCATGCGCTTTCGCACGGCGGGCGAGGGTTGTCCTCCTTCCGCGCCGGAGCCAAGTGTTATCCTAATTTCAAAGGTGGTAGGTTGAATGTTTTTCTTAACGTAATTATGTCGATAAACGATCTAATTTTGAAGTTAGATAGGTTAGGGTTATTTTTTTTCTATTATGTCGATAATCTAATTTATCTAAGCTCAAAATTGAAAAGATTTACGATTAAATAGGTTTTGCCTTCATATAAAAAAATTATACTGAAAAAAAAACCCGACTAGGCTGTATGGTCTTAGATTTTTGCCTGTTCTGATAATAAAACGAAAACGTCTACGTCGTTTAATCGTTTATCGGTTTATATCACTTCATATTAATCTGTGCTTCGTGTCGTATATTACTCTTGTCAATCAAGAGATAGTTTTTACGTAAATACGAATAATATAATGTGTAATAGTGTTACAGATAGTTTTTACGTACATACGTGTATTTTTATAATGTGTAAGTGTTTTAAAAGCTACGGAACGGAGTATGAATGCACTTCCCGCAGCATCGGAGCTAAAATAGGTATAACATTAGGTATTTGGTAAGTCTTTAAACAATTTTTACCTTAAAAATTTTAAACGTGATATCTCTATAATCATGAGATTGCTGGAGGTTGGAGTGGCACCGAGGGTAATCCACCACTCCCCCTCCCCCCACGCTTTCAAAAACCCCATAAATCGGAATACTATTGTCTAAAGGCTTACCAAAGTTTTAAAGTAAAAATTTATTTTTTTCTTTTTACCGCATTCAAATAAAAGCTTGTTTTTAAAAAGGTTTTTTACTTTTAATTTATTTAATTTTATAATAAATAATAAAATTAAATTATTTTAATTTTATTATTTAATAAACATTTAAGGGAGCTCCCATACAAAAAAAAAACGTTATTTTTGCCTATTTTTGCTCGATATGAATAAATAGTAAGCTTGCCTGGAAGAGATCGCTCATTAGCAATAAGGCCGCCTTTTGTACTTATCTCCTGTTTTTATTTTTGTAATTTTGCTCATTTTTTTAGTGTACAATAAAGAGTTTTTATTACTTATTTTTATTATTATTAGCAAGAGGTAGGCACTTGAAATATTCACAAAATACTTAATTGTATATTTAATTTAATAATAAATAATAAAATTAAAATAAGTTTTTTTTATTAGGGTGGGCTCTCATACAACAAAAGTTTTTTTTGCTGCTTTTCGCCTGATATTAAAATCAATGTACCTACTGTTGTTTACCTAGTCAATGGTACGGAACCCTTCGTGTGCGAGTCCGACTCGCACTTGGCCGGTTTTTTTTAAATGGTTAATCATTTTCATAGTTTTAAAACAAATGTGAACCTAATGTGTGTCCTTGTAGAACACTCATTCCAAAATGATGTACGAGTATTTGTACAGTTAGTAAGTAGATTACTTTATTTGATTTTTATGAAGTGATATATACAAATGTACATAATGATGTCACATGACATGTGACAAGATCGATACTTTTCTCTAATACCATAGAAACTAAGTTTACACAAAAGTGTTTCATAAGCAACACAATCAGATGTTTAAAGCATTTGAGTTCTTAGAAAACTGCTTGCTTTCTGAGGCTTCTTAGACCAGACTTTTGTTTCGCATGTCTAACTAACTTCAGTGAACACTATACAGATATAAAGAAAATTATGTTGTTCTGTAATTAATTTAAAAAAAAATAATAATAATTATCGCTTGTTCTCCAAAGTTGATTAATTTGATACACATTATTGACGTATTTTATCTATGCATATATTAATACGTGAAGGTAAAACTTTGTACCCATTTTTACGAAAATTTCGCGGACGGAGGAGTATGAAATGTCGTATACTTATAGTTTATGTAGAGAGGGAGTGCAGAATGCTAATACTTTTCTAAAATTATGCATAAAAATATATTAAATCAATGAAAAAAACATTACACACACTACCATGTATTTGACACACACACGCATATCATCATACTCTTTTGTTGATTGTAAGTCTGTAGTCAAATTGAAAATTTTAAAAAAAGTTCTTTATTTCCATAATTTTTAGGTTTTCTTTAATCTAAATTGTTTATTATGGTCGAACTTCTACTTTGGGCGACCACTAGTTTTAATGAAAGGCGACGAATTATATTCGACTTGACTCATTAGGATAACTAATACAAATAAGTTTTTTTTAATCGGAAAAATGTAATTAATAAAAAAAAATATCGAATTTTAACTATTATTTATTGTATAATAAAAGCATAACATTAAACTGGATAAAAATAATAGTGTACGGACAGGAACAGGATGAAAATATTAATGTGATATATAATATAATAAATAACAGCTGACTGAGACTAATCATACGCATTCAGCCTGTAACATCCCACGGCTGGGCCTGTCCCTTTCTCCATGTAGGAGAAGGATTGTAGCTTAATCCACCACGCTGCTGCACTGCAGGCTGGCGAATATGTTCCCCACAAGGACAGGCATTCAACCAGAAAGAAGTATTAATTTGTACAAATACAAATATCCAATACGAGCGGCAATCAAACCCGAAAATTTTAGGCACATACAATAGCTATAAACCAAGACAATAGTAAATTGTTTTGAGAGTATATTAAAACATTAAAAAATTCTATTAAAAACCTTTACTCCATGTCTCCTTCTTTTATTGTCAGTTCTACGCGTTTTATTAGTCGTAATGAAATCACCTTCCGCTATATGGTAGAACTTGATAATATAGTTAACTAATTGATGACTATTATAAAAAAATATCAATGCACTACGTTAAAAAAGGCTACGAAATAGCATTATACAACAAATAGTTGTTTTTAGCAAGTGTTTCCATATGTTTTAATAGCAGTTTTTGAAGTTATTACAGTTTTGACAGTACTTTTCACAATGGAACATCAGTTTAACAAAGTAAAACTGAGTCAAGTAAAGATATACACTCAACTCTATGCTTCTTATAATTATATCATGTGGATTCATCTGCCTCTTGTTCAGCACTTTCCAAGTCCAAACCCCTTCCTTGCCTCTACGAATACGGAATATTTAGAATTTATTTTCAATTATCATAAACATCATCATTTTTTGGGGGCTTACTGCAAAATGGCGTACTTAATATGATATTAACTATAAATTATGCCATTGACCATTAAATTTTTTATTTCCAGACATAATATAAGATATAGGTAATCACTTAAACAATAAAAATAAAAATATCCTCTACCTTTTTATTTTGTTATTATTTTAATTATAATAATGCATAATTTAAATGTTACATTTACAATGGGCATGACGAAAGATTTTGAAAACCTCTTCCGTAATGTGGGTATACATTTACTATTTACGAAAATATCTATATTTCGGTAATAAACTTAAGTTCAGGAAGATTAAAACTATTTTTCTAATATGTTTTCAATGTGCACGTCAAAACGGCAGCAGGTGTCATGTCGTCGGCTCTGACGTCATGTTATGACACACTTCGGACGCGTTCAACCTAAGACCAGCATGAAATTAAAATTATAAATAATGGAGATAGAGTTCCAGGAGCTGCAAGTTTTTTATTGGAAATTTCCTCCTCTTTAAGAATCATTTTTGAAATTTCTTAAATATTAATAGTTTATGAAATATTGGCAAAAAACGGAAGGCCATTTTTTCCTTTTTTTAATTGTCTATAACTTTTGCAATTTTTGATGTGCAAAACACACTTTTAGAACATTTTTCTAGGCGATTCTGAATCTAATGAGCTATTTCACATAATTTTAAGAGCAGTATCTCTATTTTTGACCTTTTTCAACTTGTCGACTAGAGTGAGTTGTAGGTGAACGCGCCTGACGTATTATATTGGTGTTATAGCGTGACGTCATGCGCTGTAATTTGTGTTTCAATCAAAATGGCCGATTGCAGTATTTTAATGTTTTATTTTATTGAAAATCACAATAATCTTATTATTTTACATAAAACTAAACCAGTATTTTGAATTTTTTAAATATGAGTGTTCCCCTGAAATCATTAGGTTGACGATTTTTTGATACTGTCGTCATGCCCATTGTTGCAAAATATTTTAGTATAAGTGTGTCATTTGAACGATTATTATGAAGTATATTATGTAAAAATTAAACATCTTGAAAGGTAGTGTCCCATCCATGGGTATGATTGTGTACACTTGAAACTTGAAGGGACGTTCTTCAATATAGTCGACGAACCGTTGTATATCTTGAGCTACAGCTTCATCTGTGAATTATAAAATAGTTTTCATATTGCGATTTTGTACATAAAAATAGCTTTAAGTATAACGTAAAGGTACGTACTGTTCTCTTCAATAAGTTTGTGACACAAAATTATTTTAACTTTTTCAACTTCCCTTGACAACATATTAGCTGCAATTGCTGGTGCAATTACAATTATCGTGGAGACTAATACAGTAGATAATTCCACTGGATATATGATAGAAAACATCTAAAATGAAACAAAACTAGTAATCTAAAAATGAAATACAAATGTTATAAATAACGTAATTCTAAATATTTGCATTTGTTTAGTTAAATACTAAACGAATGCAATTTATTTGAATATGTACTTGCAAATCTGCTGAAATAATAGAATTAATTAAAAAAAAAACAAATATATATAAACAAAACCCCACGCATACGTAATTAAATAGCTTGAAAAATTGACTTGAACAATAGGTACTACAAAAAGAATAGAGAAAACTTAAAATATATTTTTAATATTCTTCAATTCTTCGAAATTTTTTATGTATGCATTACATTACATTTAAACATAATTATATTTAGAATGAATAAAAAAACATACCATAGTACTTTTGTATTCCAAAAGAATTTGGTACATCACAAACATTGCCGAGGGAATTAAAGTAAGCAAGCCCACGACAAACTAGAACAATAAAATTTATTAAGAAATAACAATTATATTTCCATTTTGTAATACGTTTATATTAAAATAAAACTTACCAAGTGATCGAAGGCATCTTTTGCAATTTCCGTAGAGTCAATTAATAATTTATACAAGTTTCGGATGTATTTTATCTCAAAACTATTATTAGTTATAAAATTACGTAACACTATCAAACGAGAATGTACCGCGTTAAATAAAAAATAAAATATTATTATCGAAAAGTCCGTAGACAAATGAGATAACAGAAAAATAAAATCTTGTGTACAATATTCAGAATTAAATAACGTGACATAAATAAAAGAAGTTGATATTCTCATGAAAATAATGACAGCACACGTAATTATTATTTTTAAGTGTATTCTGTCAGAGTCTGGGTCTACACTGAGTTTGGAATCTATTAAATGCATATTTTGTAAAAAGGAGTAAAAAGATTTTGATTTTGATGTGAACATTAAAATAATAATATGAGCGTAGTTCTCTATCACACTTCTAGCGAACCAGTATATAAACGTATTCTCAGGCTTTTCAAACGTCAATAATATTATACAAATTATAGTTATAGAAACATAAACAATAGTTGAACATAATTTTATGAATATTTTTTGTCGAAGTGATTTATAACGAATGAACCCAAAATCCAACGAAAATATAAATTGAATACAATAGAAGAATACTTTAAGGCTTTTTGGTATTGGTTTATTCTCGACAAAATAAGTATTTGTTTTTGTTTTTGGTCTCACTTCAATGGCCGACATGTTTATAAACCAAGCGAATGATGACTATTGAAACCACCGATACCATGTAAAACGTGTGTTTATACGATATAATAATAGAATCATTTCATAAATTAAGTAAAGTAATTGAAGTTGTTTGGCCATATTGAAATACAAACAACTATCAAGTCCATAAAAAAGATTACGATATTATTAAGTTAATCAACTTTCTTTCAGTTAAAATAAATTTGAAATCAAACTTAAAAAAAAAAATTCCTTCTTCTTCATGGAGAAAGAGGCAGCACACATTATAGGCGGAATCGCAGAAAAGGAAATTTTGTATATGAATATTAATTCGAGGAAGATTGTGTAGTTTTATTACCAAGAACATTTCTCATCTTACTATCGAAATCGTTTCATTAAGTAACACCTAATTGATAGATAACATTACTTGTAGTAGTTTCACCTAAAAACAAAACGACATAAGTTGAAATTGTGAGTAAAACTTTATTTTTGTAGTGATAATATTGCCTCAAAAGTCTCTTAATTTTATTTTTTACAATACACATGTGGGGAGAAGATTATTTAGTCTGTAATAATCCATCAGGTTTACAACCTTAGTTGATACTTGAGTATCCTGGTTATTATTTTCGCATAGTCAAACAGTCTATCCCAACCGAAAGAAGAGTTGTTTCTTAGCAACAAACAAGACAAAGGATTATGTCATCTACAGTGGCTTCAAAATGCGAACCTGACTCACGTACTTTACGGTATTCAAAACAGGTTTTTTTTATATGAGTAGGTCGGCAAATAAGCTTATGTCCTACCTGATGGTCAGCAGTTAACATCGCGTTGCCGACTCTACTCACGACCCTTCCCAGGAGCTCTGGTCACCTTAATCGCCACAGGAAACAAACACTACTTAAGAAAAGTTTTATTTTTCACCGCAAATAATTACTCTTAAACAAAGAAGATAAAATAAAAACAAAAAGTTCACACATAAGAATATATTCAATATTTTTGATAGATTTTGTTAACATATTAATGTATTCTGTAGATTCTACTATGATATTACGTTATATTTAATTGTCTAATATTTGTTAAACATTGATTAAGGTTTTAGTAAAAGTGAGTTATTTGAAGTATTATTAAGAAGTATGTTACAGAAAAATTAAACATAATGACCGGTAGAGTCACATCCATGGGTATGATTGTATACACTTGAAACTTGAAAGGGCGTACTTCTATATATTGGATGAACAGTTGTATTTCTCGAGATACTGTTGGATCTGTAATTATTTTTAAATTTATTTATTATAAAAAACAGTATTTAAATTAAATGTATGTCACTATGGTAGAAAACAAGCGTATGGCTCGCCTGATGGTAAGCGGACATCTAAGTCAACGGATGTCTAAAACACGTAAATTATTGCAAGCACGTTACCAACGTTGCTCTTCCCAGTCAAATTAGTTTAATAGATGTAATGATAATAATACATACCATTCTCTTCATTGAGTTTATTGCACAAAATTATTTTAAGGTTTTGAACTTCACTGGATACCGAATTTGCCACAACTGCTGGTGCAAAAATAAGCACCATGGCCATAGACAGAGAAAAAATCTCCACCATGAAGTTGATAGGGTTTGTCTAAAATATAATGACTATTTCACCAGATTACAAGGCTGATTGCCGATACTAACACGATACTCATTATCACCCGAACACCCTATATACAGGGTGTCCCGTAAAGAATGGATAATCCTGAACGTGCGTGTGTGGAGGGAAAGGTGGGTAAGAAAACCAAAAAAAAATTTTTTTTATCTCATACAGTTCGCGGTCTACGCCATTTTTTGTAAAATTTAGAAAAATCCCAGTTTTTCTCACATTTGTGGGCACCACGTCCGCTATTTGAGACCTAGATCGGATTTTTTTTTCATTAAAGTGTTTCCTAATAATGCTGTTCCTTAATTATGTTTCAAAAAACTCAACTACTATGAATAGTAGTTTACAAGAAGTCGCTAAACTTAAATTTTAATTTTGAAATTTACTTAACTGCAAAGTTTGAGCACCTGTGGTGTAAAAAAAATGTATCGGAGTAGTCGCGGCCAACTATTTAAAAAAATAGCCTACTTCATAAGGATTCTAAAACAGTACCATACTATCTACTTTATATCGTAAAATTATTGAGCTATAGCCATTAATATGTAAAAATAGGCATTTTATCAAAAAATTGCAAAATTATTTGCAGATATTTTTTTGAGCTTTTATTAAGTAAATAGAGCTGTTGATCCTAAAAATTAGATTTTACCACTTACTCGGCTTATTCAGATGAATTCTAAACTATGTGAGAGAGGCAAACAGTGCTTGAGACATTTTTCTGAATAATTTTTGATCTTCGATTCTTCTTAACATTTCTCTGCAGAAAACCATTCGTGCTCGGCAGTTGCGTTGTTGCATCGTTTGTACATGTGTAACTTGATACGGATGAAGTCCAAATTTTTTGACAATGCGATGTGCTGTAGATATGGATATTGTACTGGATTCCCGATTTGTGCATTTTGATTGAATTTTGTTTATTTGGTGATAGTTGCGACGACTTGCCATTCTATTGAACATTTGTCTTGTGCTTATCATCAGGACTGTGTGATGTCACGAGAAATTTAAATACTTCCCAAGAGTAGGCTAACTTGCATTTTATTTACGGAAAATGTGAAGGCAATGCAAGTGCTGATATCGGGAGAGATACCTGAACGCACGGCATCCCGATTATCACGTATTTACTAGAGTGCACCAAGCTTACTCAGAGGGCAGAAAACTTGGTACTGGCGTTGGTGGCTCAAGTAGCAGAGGAAGACCCGAAAATCCTGTTTTTGAAGAAATCGTCCTTGACATGTTGGACGAAGATTCCAGTATTTCCATGCCAAATATCGAACGCCATACGAAAATATAATCATATTAGAGAATAGCATCGCATTGTAAAAAAAATTGGATTTCATCCGTATCACCTCACACGTGTACAAGCGCTGCAACAACGTAACTGCCGAGCACGAATGGTTTTCTGCAGAGAAATGTTAATAAGAATCGAAGATCCAACATTTTTCAGAAAAATGTCTCAAGCACTGTTTGCCTCTCTCACATAGTTTAGAATTCATCTGAATAAGCCGAGTAAGTGGTAAAATCTAATTTTTAGGGTCAACAGCTCTATTTACTTAATAAAAACTCAAAAAAAAATATCTGCAAATAATTTTGCAATTTTTTGATGAAATGCCTATTTTTACATATTAATGGCTATAGCTCAATAATTTTACGATATAAAGTAGATAGTATGGTACTGTTTTAGAATCCTTATGAAGTAGGCTATTTTTTAAATAGTTGGCCGCGACTACTCCGATACATTTTTTTTACACCACAGGTGCTCAAACTTTGCAGTTAAGTAAATTTCAAAATTAAAATTTAAGTTTAGCGACTTCTTGTAAACTACTATTCATAGTAGTTGAGTTTTTTGAAACATAATTAAGGAACAGCATTATTAGGGAACACTTTAATGAAAAAAAATCCGATCTAGGTCTCAAATAGCGGACGTGGTGCCCACAAATGTGAGAAAAACTGGGATTTTTCTAAATTTTACAAAAAATGGCGTAGACCGCGAACTGTTTGAGATAAAAAAATTTTTTTTTGGTTTTGTTACCCACCTTTCCCTCCACACACGCACGTTCAGGATTATCCATTCTTTACGGGACACCCTGTATATACCTATACCTATATAAAAATAAAAAAATTGCGTGTGTAGAAAGTAAACATGTCAGAAGTGAAACGTCTTTGGCAAACTAATTGAAAAATTAGTCGGTATCATAATAAAAAAGTAATTAAAAAGAAAAAACAAAAAGCCAACGTCAAGCGGGTGTTCCCAAGCGGTCACTAAGTACTGACCGCGCCCGACGTTGCTTAACTTCGGTGATCGGACGAGAACCGGTGAATTAAACGTGCTATAAACCAGGTGGTCACCCATCCAACTACTGATGCTTGACTAGTTGCCGCGTCACCTCTCTATCAAATTTTACCCCTCATACGCCTTAAGAAGTTTCACTTCAATAAGAAAAAATTCTAATAAATATAATATAATAATAATAAATAGATAAATTATAAATGAACGGACGGACGGACGGACATACAGCTAAGTCGTAGTAATAGGGTCCCGGTTTTACCCTTTGCGTACGGAACCCTAAAAAACACACTCGCGGTATAACATCTTACGCGTAATTGTTACAAGGATGAAATGAATGATGATATTCAATTTATTAAATTTCATTATTCATATGGATATTTTTTACCGTTAACATCGTACAACAATGTAGTCTGGCGTTGTCTGGAAGAGATTGCTTTAAGCAATTAGACTGCCTTTGCATCATTGTCAGTGTAACTTCAATATCATCATCATCTCCCTGCCCTTATCCTATTTATATAGGGTCGGCACAACATGTTCTCCTCTTCCTCAGGCTCATGTTGTAAGTGATTTGGCATGTTATTTTTTACGACCGGCCTCCTGCCTGACATCAACCCTCCTTGGGAATGCACAGTATAATACAGAAAATCAATAATGAGATATGTTAATAACATTATTGTGATAATTCGTCAAGTTGCAATGTGTTTCCCATTTCATATTGATTATCTTCATTTTCTAGTCAGTGTAACTACAATACCTTTTGTTTAATTTTATTTTTGTACTGCTGTTTCTTTTATTTTCTTTTACTATGTAAAATTGTTGACTATATGCAATAAAGTTATAATAAATAAATAAATTAATTAATAAATGTAGCTTACTTATTAATTAGTTCATTTCAATCACGATTCAGCCTATAATATCCCACTGCTGGACATAGGCCTCTTTCCCATGTAGGAGAAGATTCAGAGCTTAATCCACCACGCTGTTCCAATATGGGTTGGCGAATATGCAATATTCCCTACTATGAGTTACGATCGCTATCAGGTCTACATGATAACAACTGGGACCGACGGCTTAACGTACTCTCCGAGGCACGGTGAGGAGACGCACAAGGACTGCACAAACACCCAGACCACGCCAAACATCTGTATGGGCAATATAAATGTTTGTCATGTGCGGGGATCAAACCTGCAAACGCCAGCGCACTACTGCTAATTACCGTTACCGTACAAACGGTAATAAGTTACTAACTGGTATTTTAAAGGGGTTATTTGTTAAATTTAGTTTAAAAAAAATAACCTACCACATCATTATTGTTTTTTAAATCCCATAAATTTCGAAACATCAAAATCATGGCAAACGGAATGAAAGTAAGTAAGCTGACGGTGAACTGAAATGACAGAATTAATTAATTAGTTTACTTCGGTTTCGGTTTCGGACTTTGATAAAATGAAACTTACGACAGGATCAAAAGCTTTCTTGATAAGTTCTGTAGAGTCGATTAACATCATGTAAAAGTGTTGAATGCGTCTTATCTCAAAACTGTTATTAGATAAAATATTGCGCAAGACCAATAAACGCGAACGTGCCACGTTGAATACAAAATATAGCATTATCAGTGGAAAGTCTAATGGTAGGTGAGATAAAAGAAAAATAAAATCTCGTGTTGTATACGATAACTCAATGTAATATGTACCATAACAAGCAGAAAATGATATTTTTATCAAAACAAATGCAAGACAAACTGTTATTATTTTAAAATTCAATCGGTAAGACTTAGAGTCTACACCTAGTAAGTAATCTAATGAATGCATATTTTTTATAAACGCGCAGAACGATTTATATTTTGATGTAAACATTAAAATAAAAATGTGAGCATAGTTTTCTATTAAACTTCTTATGAACCATATAAAAAACGTATCATTTGTCTTCTGTACTATCATTAATATTATAGAAGAAATGGTGATAATAAGAGACACAATAGTAGAACATAATTTTATAAATATCTTTTGTCTAAGTGATTTATAAGAAACGAATCCAAAATCAAAGGAAAATATGATTTGTATGCAGTAGAATAATATTTTTAGGCTGTTTGGTATTGGATTTCTATCCACGGAATCATTATTTGTTATTTTTGGTTTCACTTCAATAGCGGACATGTTTACTAATCAAGCAACCGTTAACGTCTAAATGATTAAGAATCCAAATAATATTTTCATACGCTGTGACATGTACATAGGTTAGGTAATTGATTACTTCAATTAATATTAATAAGTGTATTTTCCACATACATAAAAATTAATTCTTGAATATTAAAGTTAGGTAGGTAGGGGTAGGTGCACTATGAACGTTTTGTTCACAAGAAATTTTTTCTTTCAATCATTATTTACGTTAATTGCACTGTGCAAGCTTCTTTTAAGTAAGTTCCTAAATATTCCTCCCCTTTACAATGCACATGGCAACATGTAATTTAGCTTTACTGCAACTGTACATTGAAGAGTTTTTGAAAAATGCGGCATTTTGCATCATTTTTCTCATCACGTGTCCATCCGAGTATTTCTTTCCTTGTCACTAAATATATTTAACATTTTAGGGTTCCGTACCTCAAAAGGAAAAAACGGAATATACACCGAGTATGTAACGAGTATGTAAACAGAAATTTCCCCTAATACCTCGTACCTCAGTGGTTTCATTCCTATCTGTTTGGACGTCAACCGCGTATTTCTCCCGGAGATCGTTAATCCTCATATTGCCGTCTCAGTATTGGTGTTTCCCAGGGTCACTACCCTGCTGCTCTCCCCACTTTTGTTCTCTATCTTCATAAATACTGTCTCCGAACTTCCTACCTTTTCTTTCATTTTTATGCTGATGACTTGCAGATTTATTTGAGGCCACCTGTTGAGAATATCACAGAAACCTTAGAGACATTAAACACTAACCCGAACATTATTATCAACTGGAGTCAGTCTTTTGGTCTGTCAGTCAATGCCAGCAAGTTACAGCTCTCAATCATAGGAACATCTAAGCAGTTGTCTAAAATTACTTATAGTAGCATACCGAACGTTATATTCAACGGGACAATTTTAGGCTTTTTCAACGTCGCCAGAGATATAGGTGTAGATAGGTGTAGTAAGTTTTTCTTCTACATAAATATTATTTATTGTAAAAAGTAAAATTATGAGACTTTTGAGGCAATATTAATACTACAAAAATAAAGTTTTGCAAACAAATTCTACTTATTTCGTTTTGTTTCTAAGTGAAACTAATACAAGTAATGTTATCTATCAATTTGGTGTTATTTATTTATTATTTTTTTACTTCGTCGAGTCTTCACTTCGAAGATACCGCAAAGCTTGAAAACAAAAGTCTTCAAGCAATGCGTCCTGCCTGTGTGGATACGAAGCCAAGACGTGGACACTGACGAAAGGACTGGTCCACAAGTTTAAAGTCGCTCAACGTGCAATGGAACGGGCTATGCTTGGGGTTTCTCTCAAAGACAGGATAAGAAATGAGACTATCTGCGAGAGAACGAAAGTGACCGACATAGCCCACAGAATTAGCAAGTTGAAGTTGCAGTGAGCTGGGCATCTGTGTCGCAGGACCGATGGCCGTTGGAGCAGACGTGTCCTGGAGTGGAGACCGCGTATTGGCAAACGCAGCGTAGGACGTCTTCCGGCTCGTTGGACCGACGATCTACGTAAGATTGCCGGCGTAGGCTGGATGAGGATTGCGGAAAACCGAGATGTCTGGCGCGAACTTGGGGAGGCCTATGTCCAGCAGTGGACTGCAATAGGCTGATGTGATGATGTTCAACTATTGTTTATAACCATACTATGTATAACAGTATTGACGTTTTATAAGCATGAGAATACGTTTATATACTGGTTCGCTAGAACTGTGATAGAGAACTACGCTCATATTATTATTTTAATGTTTACATCAAAATCTAAATCGTTTTACTCCTTTTTACAAAATATGCATTTAATAGATTTCAGACTCAGTGTAGACTCAGACTCTAACAGAATACATTTTAAAATAATAATTACTGTGCTGTCATTATTTTCATGAGAATATCAAGTTCTTTTATTTATGTTACGTTATTTAGTTCTAAATATTGTACACAAGATTTTATTTTCCTGTTATCCTATTAATTGTCTATGGACATTTCTATAATAATACTTTATTTTTTATTTAGCGCGGTACATTCTCGTTTGATAGTGTTACGTAATTGTATAACTAATAATAGTTTTGAGATAAAATACATCCGAAAGTTGTATAAATTATTAATTGACTCTACGGAAATCACAAAAGATGCCTTCGATCACTTGGTAAGTATTATTTTAATTTAAACATAATACAAAATGTAAATCTAATGGTTGTTTCTTAATAAATTCTATTGTTCTAGTTTGTCGTTGGCTTTCTTACTTTAATTCCATTGGCAATGTTTGTGATGTACTAAATTCTTTTGGAATACAAAATTACTATGGTATGTTTTGTATCCATTCTAAAGATATGTTTAAATATAATTCATAGGTACATAAACAAATGAGAAGGACATGTTCATAATTCTTTGTAGGTCATTTTTGTTGGTGTTTTGTTTCTATCATTTCCAAAACTATTGCTCCACTTAATTTATCTTTTTTTGCAAAACACGCGCTGCGGAATCAAATGTTAAAAATATATTTATATTTTTTCCATTTTTTTTTGTGGTATTGTTCAAGTCAATTAATTGTTCAAGCTATTTAAGGTCCTGGTGGCGCGGGTTAGACAAAATCTAAGCGGCGATTTAGTGGAATGTATATCGTTTGTTTGTTTGTTCGCTCGATCCCACAGGTAAATGGGACGTAGGGACTTTGGAACTATAGAGGAAGGGACACTGACCTTTGCAAGCTTCTGGAGTTTTCTTCTTAAAATGGCCGCCGTCGCTGTCTTTCGGACACACGATGAGCAATTACACTTTGTCTAGGGCTGATACAATCTTCTCCACTTTACTCACATAAGCCCTAAAGCGGATAACTTAAAGATTTACTATAGGTAATCTTAGATTAAATTTAAAAAAAAAACAAACAAACAAACGAAGTTTCAGGTTTATAATATTAGTATAGATTAGTACAGATTAAGACATATAAAACATAATTATCTTTTATACTTTCGTGACGAAAATATTTATTTGATATACTGACTGACGGGATTGAAAGAACAATCTGGAATGTTTCAATGAGACCAATCAATTCAACGCTTTTTTTTGTATTTAATTCATTAATTGTAGATACATTTGTCATTTATTGTATACTGAAGTAGTTTGATATATTTTCCTTACTTTACACTAAATACATTTCTGAACGCTCGCATAAATATTTGACTACCAATATTTATGTCAATCCGTTTTCATTACTGACATTATTCTACATTTTTAAAATTTAAAATACGCCACTATTTGTGGATATATATTGTCGATTCGAAACCTTTATTCAAATACCTACGTGCTTTAATTTTAGGGGAGAGTTTACAGAATCGATGGGATGAACATTAAATGTTAGACAGTTACGAAACACACGAAAATTATACCTAAATCATACTTCCATACAAATTTTCATCCCCACCTTTCAACTCTTTACACCCTTTCTTCGCATTAAAAAGTATTCTGTGTCCATTCTCAAACTCTAGACTATCTGTATACCAAACATTTAAAGTTCGGTAGTTTTGGCGTGAAAGCGCGACAGACAGACATACCAACAGACAGAGTTACTTTGGCATTTATAATATTAGTATGGATTCTCACAAAGTTCCTCCTTTTATTTTCAATGGTAATGAAAGACTATTTAAATTTCTAATTATTTATTTTGTGTCCAATTATGTGAGCATTACAAATCTTATAATTTTATTATCGTAGATATTAATTGAATTGCTACTTATGTACGATGTTATTGTAGTTTTCAAGATTACATTCTAAAGTTAACATAATTTTTATCTATTATACAATTTCTTTTACTTAGTTAGTCATCAAGTTTTTATTTTTATCAAATACAAACAAAAACCAAAATTTTCTCTTTGCAATATTAGCAAAGAATTACGTTTTTGCTCTCACAATCATGTAGTATACAAGGGTTTCATCAAAACAATAGGTAATTGTAATGCTACTGAGAACGAAACGCCACGTCTTTTTTTTCTTATTTTTTTAGTATTTTATATAAATGAGCGTTAATGAAGTTATATGTATTTAGTATTAAATGTCGCAATCTCAAAAAATAATCACGCTGCTAATATAGACACTAGCTGGTGTGCTATAGAGGCCGTACCACAGACCTCTTTCTTCAATTTGTGGGCCGTACTGTGTACATGTACATGGCAAATTTCTGTGTAGCTGATACTACGTTTCTCGACTCCCATCATAAATTGTTCTCTCTACTGTGAGTAGTTAAGTGTGAAGTGATTACTTATTAACTAATTTCTAGCTTAACTGTTTGTCATTCCTAAGGTCTAATTATCTATCTAATTTAAGCACAAAAACATCTAGTTGTTGCGGTCCAATACGGTTTCTAATGTTACAAAATGACGACCAATTGACCTAAAATTGTGACTAATGAATTACTTAAATGTATTTTTTTAAATTTAATGTACCCCAAAAATTTATGACTTTTATAAAAATTATTATTAAATATAAATATTATAAACCTGGACCACATCTTCAATTCCAACTATATCAATTTTTCATTTTCAAACTAATATTTGTCGTGTTCACAGTAGGAAAAGATACTCTATTTAGGCCATAATAGGTAGCAAATTTAGTTTGGGCCTTACGGGGATTATTTTACGCTGATTCACTTAAAAATAAACAACATAACTTTGTAACGTAACAATAAACACAATTCGGCTGTTTTAGTGAACGGATATGGTTCTAAATTATTAGTCTATAAATTTTAGTTATACTTGAGATAACAAACGCATAAATTGAAATGTGAGTTGACACGTAAACATAAAACAGTCAATTCAATGAACGAAAATTGTTCAAATCCATTAGGGTCTCAAATTTTAAGTTGTACTTAAGAATAGAAATTTATTAGCTGGGAACTCAAACAGGTTGACTAACGTGTTAAAATATTAGGCGATAAATTTTATATTCGAGACAAGCTTAAATTTGTCGTGCTGACAGATTCGGTGAAACGTTCTAAGGGCCAGTTCCACTGATTGAAATGATCGCGATTGTTTCGACGTAAACTCGGTTTACGCGTTTAACGGAGTTAGAGCTGGAAATTGCATTTCACCAACATAAACTGGACGCAGTTAGAGAATAACTGAGTTTAAATTCTAAACGACCGATTTTTGGCGTTTAGCTGTGTAAACACGTTTTATCTAGAACTTCTAACGGTCTAACCTATTAAAAACAAATCTTGTCGAGTTGTCATATGATATATTCTGATACTCGAGTTTGTGGTGGTGTTTCCCTATATATATGAATGAATGGCTGAATGTGTTGCTGGGCGCGGATCTTGAGAGCGGATGAACCGATTGCGCTAATTCTTTTTATGTTCCTTGAAGTATGAGGATGGTTGTTGCGGAGAGAAATTTTAAAAAATTGCCTGAAAAAGTCTTAAAACAACACTTTGCTATATTCCCATACAAATGATTCGTAATAATAATTAAACGAAAACCAATATTAGAATCGAACTATAAATTCGATTAAGCAAAACATAGCTTTATTAAACGGTGGAACCCGGCCCTAAGCGCTCGGGTCGGCGTGTGAGTGGTTTTTTTTACTGTAGTTACAGGACGCCAGAGTTGCCATCACAAAGTTTTAAGTTACCTTGTTTTGAAATAAAAACTACAAAATTGCCGTGTATTTACTTTACATTAACACGTAAGGTTAAAAATGACAATAAATAATTGTGTTTGCTAGCAGCAAACGAGAAGGCTGACTTAGAGTGTATCGACAGGTGGTGCAGCGTGGGTGGACGGGAAAGAGTTGACAAGCGCACTGGTCGTCACTGCGATTTTCGAGGGTTCCCCTCGGGTTGTCTGGGATTCCATTATCATATCCTGGTTTTCTTACCGTGGTGCCGGCCTTGGGATGTCTCCTTTCAAACAAAGAAGAATTGTAGGAATCGGTTCGTGAACGACGGGGTTGTCCCCGAACGTACATGAAAGGAATATATTAATGCGGTCGAATTTAGTAGCTATCTCCTTTTCGAAGTCGGTTAAATAACTTCCTTTTGAAATCGGTTGAATAATACATTATTCTTCACAACCGTCATACAAATTATCGTAACTAACATTTTTTCTTCGGCTTTATCCAATGTATATTGGTTTTTTCCTTTATATTGTTTATCTTTTGTTGTCTTTTTGTTTAATTGATTTACGCAATTTCCTTTGGATCGGATAAAAGTGCTTACAGCCAGTAAAGCTCAATTTATTGAGGAAGTAATAATTTTATTCCTTGTTTTTGTGTTGCACTATAATGACTTATAAACTATCGATTAAATTATTAGGAAAAAACAATTACACATTGGAGTGCCGTGTTTTTAAACACAGCAATGAACGTACTGTTGTGTACCGCGTTTATCATCGGAGATATCCAAATTCCCGTGTAACATGGGAATGGCCGTGTAGATGGTAACACTGCAGGGCGTAGAATTTTTTCCGGGAATTTTGGGACGCGTTGGGTAGACGTGGAGGGGGTAGTAGACGCGAGGCTGAATATATACGATTGAGATTTTGAATTTGGGACAGTCGGGATTCGATTTTGAATTCGAAGTACAGTATTGAGAGCCTTTCGGCTGGCGAAGCTATGGAACTTCTGACTTAGATCAAAGATAGAAATACCTAAAAGGTATTTTTTAGATCTGGTTCAGAGATTTCATTAGCGTAAGCTGGCCGAGTGGCAATGTCGCTTCAGTGTAGATCGCGAATTAGTTTTAATTTATTTTTTACTGATTATTCTTAAGTGCAATTCTTTATTATAAAATTTTAATTGTAATCCGCTAAGTAAATTCAGTGAAACCTAGGTAGAGTCTGCAGTTCCTTGGTCAAGTGCTCCTGTGGTTCGATGCACAATTCTTTTTTTATATTTGCATGTAAATAATTTCACAATTTTGATACACTTTGATCACCAATTAGTGTAGAATTAAAATGATGCATGTTTGTTTTCTGCATGTTGTGTTTCTTTTACTGATTTTTATAACTTTTACGGAGAATTTAATAAAAGATATCTAATGAATTATTATCTAGGCTTACATTGATACTATTAATTATTAATTGATTATTGAATGAAATTATTATGAAATAAGCCTTATGACCATAATTATATTGAATTTAACTGATAAAATGAAATCTAACTTAAGTAAATAACCACAATATGATGTTGATAGAATAAAATGAAATTACATTTGTTTGACTTTAAAGTACATATATAAATTGAATGAATCTTTGGTTAAAACTATCATATTAGATATTAAGGGTTAAATAGATTTTCGTTAGGGTGTATTTAAATAAGGAAATGAAATTTTACTATGTCATTACTTTGGAAGTAGATAGAGTGGTGAATAATTCTAGGAAAATATGATCTATAAACAAACTGATGATTTGTACGTATCATGTTGAATATTCTCTACATATAAATATGCCTCTATTGAATGTATATGTATGTATGTATATGTATATATATATATATATGTATATTTGGCTTCATTTTGACACTATACAAGATTGTAGTTCAAACATTAATTTAAGAACTTGTAGTTTTTAAATGGATGTTGGAACGAGGTAACACAGGTGGTATGTAGTCTGGAGTGCGTTCAAGGATGCTTTTAGCTCTTGAATTCATTCTAAGATGAGGTATTATACACTGATCTATGACATTACACAACTCTTGTAGTTTTGAACATTGATCTAAGAATTTATGTTCTTAAATGAGTGTCAAGACGAGGTATCTGGTAGACTGGAGTGTCTCATTCTTACGATGACTTTCATTGAACTATATAAACATGTTCAGGTGAATCCATAAATGTTTGTATTCGCCAGTGTTTTATTATAGGTGTCCCCTATAAGGCTTGGCCTGTCTAAGCCACAGTTCATCGCGTCATCGATGCTAGGTAGATCCTAACTTTGGCCTATCTAGTAGAGAAAGTTGCGTGTACTTCCTACCAACCTCTGCGTTTGTGTTTGCCTAACTGAACTATGTTCTTGGTAAATACTATACGTACGTTTCCTTATCTTTGATAAGAGTTCCTCATCTTTGATGAGAGACATGGACAAACTTCACCAGACACCTAGTGTATGGTAGTTGTTTGAACTGCAACAAAGGTTAGTAATTTATATTTGGACAGTGGTATGAAGTTCTATTTTAGACTAATAGAGAAACGTATTCACTTTTCCAATTAATTTATTGCTAATTTTTGTGGACGGTCTCTGCTAAGTCCTAATGGCGGATTTACTGAGATTTAAGCCAAGCCTTAATCAAGCGCTCTTGTGTTGTAAAACATACAAACATTGATGGATTATAAAACCTATTAAATATACATTCTCTTTTCATAGTGAAAATGAGATACTCTCAGAGATTCTGATTGAGTAAATGAAATATGTTATATTTAGTTGTTTTATTTATCTCTCGACACTACTATGTCCTTGATAAATCCATTCAGTTCCTGAGAGAGCCTGATATATTCAAATGTTTAACAATTTAATTACTAGTTCAGTGTTTCAATTGAACAACCTATTCTGGTTAATGAATGCTGTTTCATGTGAGTGCTGTGAGTCATGCAAGGACAAACCTACACAATACACCTACTCTACATGTTGGTCTTATACCTTTAATTATTCTTAATTTCCTTATAGGACACTCGAAAGGTTGCGTTGTCGCAAGTCGCCAGTCGCTGTTTGACCCATCTCATAATGGTGGCTAGGCTTGACAATATAGCTGACTATAGACTCGTAACTCAGTAGGTCTTTCCTATGGGAACTTACACTACACAATCCTATTGTGACAAAAGTAGTAGGTTTCGTGATCGAATTTCAAAGTAGTTGTGTGACCGAAGTTCCCGTATGGGCTAGTAAGCACACAATGAAAAGATCAGTAGACACGATCTCCTTTTGTTCACGAGGAACACATCTTAATACCATGTCTGATTACAGCTTGGTAATTACATCAACTCTAGTAATTCACTGGTTATGTCTATATGACGTCCCAAGGGATTACTCAAATACAGTCATTGCATGATTGTGCTGCAACGGTATGAAACAAGCATTTGTTAGATAGGATATAATTCAATCTAACTTACTGTAGAGAATTGGGACCTCTCATTTCCTACCTACTACCCTTCTTCGATTTGATAGCACCAACGTTGTGCCTAATTTAATTTAGAGCCTTCAGCACGGTGTGGATCGGTTAGGGTCGGAGGGGAAGGTGGTTGCGACCCTCGGGTTCAATTGAACCCGGCCTTTTTAATTCCCTAATACCTATAAACCCTATCCTAACAGATTAACACATACAAACAAACACTACACATTATTTTTCACAATTATCTGAGATAATTTATTAACTGAATAAATTATTTCAAGATAATTAATAACTACATAATATGTATTTAATCATTATTTCATTTACTTATATATTTTTATTTATTTCATTTGTTTAGAGTTATTAGAATCTATCTATTATATCAGGTTTGAACTAAAAATACATGTAAAAGAAACTTAGACACTATTCAATTAATCAATGTCAATATAGGATATCCTGAATATAATTATTTAACTTTATTTCTATTTTAGCTATTTAGATTCACTAAAATATTAACAATTATAATTTACACATTCTTAAGGAGATGTCAGATCTAATAGTTAAACAATATAGGTGATAGTTATTTCTAAATGAATAAGTTTTATTCCTATTTATTCTTAATGGTTCAAATTTACTAAATCTTATTAATTCTAAATAAGTTACTTATAAGGTGTTATAAAGTTTAATATCTTTCTTTCCTTTTAATAGTATTCCAGGAGTTAGTTATCTATAGTATTTATATCACTGGTAAGTGTAAATATCTTTCAATTAAATTTTAGGATAAATTAATTTCAGTAATTTAATGTCATTGTGCAGAGATGTTATTTTAAATTAATGGCTAGGTAGGATGTTAGTTAGAGTTTATATAGAAATCAAGGCTTCTAATAACATATACTATGTCTTTCCTTCGGCATACCACAAAAAGAACTGAAGTTACTCTGAAACAAAAATCAAACACAACGTAGAGTCCTTCCTTATTCTAGACGATCGCATTTATAAGGCCAAAGATATTTGATATCCTCTTAAGCTTAATATTAGCTTGTAACGCCACTACCATGAAAGTGTTACAAATTGGTCCACGTGACCAGGATTATCATAAATATGATGAGTGGTTACCATGCAATAGGGTAGATCGTTACAACTTTCACGCAGTTAATACAATAATTATGACATTAAAAGTATTAAATCCACCAAAAGTTTGTTAGGTTACATAATTAAATTAGATATTTGAGCTACTACAATTAAGTACATAATACACAAGGCTGTAAACTTCAATGGAAGTGACGAATCCATTGGAAACATTCGTAAAATACTGCTTTTCAAGGGACGTAGATTAATATATTCCAAGGCATTTTGAATTTCCAGTTCTTCTTTTTCATCTAAAAGAATATTTTTGAAATTAAAAGGATGAAACTTTCTGATTCTTTCAACACTAATGCGAACTTATCTTTATTATTACTATTATTATTAAAATAAAGTACAATGTTACCAGATTTTCCGAGGTATCTGTCTCTTAAAATCTTTATTATTACTATTATTATTAAACTAAAGTACAATATTACCGGATTTTCCGAGGTATCTGTCTCTTAAAATCTCTTTAATAATATCAATTTCGTTTTTCGTCATCTCAAATAATATTATCGGTAAGCAGAGTAATGTCATTGTATTAAATAGAGCGACGAAACTAGAATAAAACGGCAGTTCTGATGAATCCTGAAAAAAAAAATCATTTTTTTTTTAAATTTACTAGTTCAAAACAACGTATGTCGTCTTATATGATTGTAAGCGACTACCGTAGCATATAGACACCTGCAACACCAAAAGCGTTGCAAGCGCGTTGCCGACCCTATCCCTAAAAATATCACAGGAACTCTGGTCACCTTACTCACCAAAGGAACATAACACTACTTGAAAGCAGAAGTTCAGCTGTGGTATTCTATAAGGTCGAGGTACGTCCCCAGTCCGGTTGCTCCAGATTTTGAGCAGAATATTTTCAGCTATGTCCTACCTCAGTAAGAATTTCAATTAAACTATTACTATTATCTAACAAAAATAGCAGTTCAGCTTATGTCCAAATAATAATCATTAATATTCTTAAAGGATTTAACAAAGATAAACTAAAAATAATAACATCCAACATAACATCCAACTAACCAGAAGCAATATCCGCACCTATCTTATTAAATATTTTAGAGAACTCAGATTTAATTAAAAAATTACGCAAAAACACTTTAAAATTTTAAGAAATTACCTTTTTTATCATAGCTTTTATTCCCTTATAGGCATATGTAATCGATCTGGGAAAACATACCGTTACCAACACAAACATCTGAAATTATATAATGTTTTTATTTCAAACATATTGCACCAAATAACATATTTCAATGTAAAAATAACATCATTACCCAAGACTGAATTCCCAAACACACACTATCGAAATAATCTAAAGTATAACCATACGCAATAATGCACTTCTTTATAACATCAATTTTATATTGAACCCTATCTTTTCCAATGAAGTTAACAGTTGCATATTTATATTCTATTTTATTTCTAATGTGTTTTACAATTTGATAAAGGAAATCAAATAGTAATAATTTGGACGCATACGTTATGAAGATGGAAATGTAAGCGAAAAGTAATACAAAGACAGTTAGATTATCAAATAAAAAACGCAAAACAATATCTAACATATGAACAAGAAATAATGTTATTCGTATGATATAAAAATTTCGATATATCGTTAGATGTTGGAGATCTATCAAACTTCTTAATTTCTTAGTCAGAGAATAAGCTTTTTTCAAAGAATTTCCTTTGATGAAAATTGAAAGAAATGTGTGTAAAATAAATTCTGATATAGTAAAAACTAGATATGGCAAAAACACATGCTGCGTGAGCGGAACATAGGTTGAACTGTACAACGTTATAGCCGTCACTAAAGACAAACTATAGAGGTGAAACATGATTTTTTTAAATAAAGAACACTCTACGTCATGGTATTGACCGAAAATTAGGTTCACTTTTGTAAGGAAGCTTATAAAAGATAATGATTTGAAACGATACATGTCTGTATTGTAAGTGTGATAATATACAACTGATTATTGTTTCAACTATCGAAAGACTATTAGAGCTTTAATAATATTTAGTAAAATATTAGTTGAAGCTTTATTGAAACAAAGTAACATTCAAGCTTTGATTAATGATTGGTTACGATAAAAAACTTATAATGTATTGGGAAAAAAATAATTATTATAAAAGCAATAGCCTACCATGTTTATGATTAATTTCTTTATACATTTTTTCTATATATTTTAATAATAATTATGTATTTTGATATTTATCGTCGTATTCTATTATCATAATTATTTAATTAAATATGTAGGTATATATATAGTTTTTAATTTCAATAGTTAGGAAATGCTATATCAACCAATTATTGACCCTAAAACTTTATGTAAAAAGTACATAATATAAATAGTATAATAAACAGTTCTAATAACATAAAATCTATATGAGAGAAAACATAATTATATTTTGTGAATTATTATTATTTATTAATATATATAAAATAAAGTAGTTTTACGCCTCTTGAGAATTTTTTGATTAATTTAGTTTTTTATTCGAGATTTACCACGTCTACGACTAGATGGCTCTAGTAGTTGATTAAATCGCGGTGGCAAAATTATTTCTTGTTAGTATAAGGCCACCATACATTTATTTAATTATTGAACAATCCAATATATTAAGTTGAAGCATCTCTAGTAGGTACTGGTTTTATTTGTGCTCCTGGTTGTGTTGGACAAGGTTTTGGGAACTAATTAAAAAAAAGTAATTAAAAAAAAAAACGAATTTAAAATCATTTTATTTTAATATCATTTATTACACCGAACTTGTAAGTTGAGTGACCACAATTATGTAAGTAACGCATATGGTGACAATTTTCAACGGCAGAAGTGCATCTACGTAAAATATTCTCCAAATACTGTATTTCAAAGGACGCAGTTTGATGTAGTTCAAGGTCTTTTGAATTTGCGAAAGAAGGAATTTATCTGAAAGTAGAAATATATATATATGTATATATATGCATACTAATATTATAAATGCGAAAGTATCTCTGTCTGTCTGTCTGTCTGTCGCGCAATCACGCCAAAACTACTGAACAGATTTAAATAAAATTTGGTATACAGATAGTCTAGAGTCTGAGAAAGGACATAGGCTACTTTTTAATGCGAATAAAAGGGTGTAAGGGGTTGAAAGGTGGGAATGAAAATTTGTATGGAACTATGTTCGTGTTTCGTAACTGTCAAACATTTAATGTTCATCCCGTCGATATGGTAGGTAAACTCTCCGATAAAATTAAAGAACGTATTTAAATAAAGGTTTCGAATCGACAACATATATCCACAATATACGGATAGTGGCGTATTTTACATTTTAAAAATGTATAATAATGTCAGTAATGAAAACGGATTGACATAATATATATTTGTTGTCAAATACAAAACGTAGTGGTCATAATATACTCTTTGGTCAAATATTTATGCGTGCGTTCAGAAATTTATTTAGTGTAAACTAAGGAAAATATATCAAGCTAATTAAATCTTATACTATTGAAAAAAAGGAAAGCATTTTTTTCCCTCAAATCAACGCAGGTGAAACCGCGGGGCACAGCTAGTATATATATATATATATATATACTAGCTGTAACACAAACACTATTTCGTACTTTAAACTAAACAAAATTCTTAACATACTAATAAATATACTCCTACAGACTGACATATCAATGCAGTAAGTGCTTAAACCACTTACGATATAAATTTGAAATTTTGAGGAAATAATTAAGATAATATTGAAATAATTTAAGAGAATATTTTTATCAATATACATCCTCTAAGGGGGTTACATGGGGATCGAAAAGTTCTATGGAATCCGTCATTTTAGATGTTGAGCTAGTGATTAACATGAGCAAAGTTTTTAGGCTACTTATTCAGAACGAGTAACAACATAAAAACTTATTCCGCCTGCTTTACAAGTCTGCTATACTGGATTTAGAGTAACGTTACTGTGTTTTTCTAGTAAGTCTAAGTAAGCGTTTAATTTGATACAAATATTGTAAAAAAGCATAAAAACCTTGGTCCGCTATCCTTAGAAAGTCCGCCATATTGGATTTAGTGTAAAGTCAAGTTATTTTTTGAGTTACTCCCATTAAGCCCTTTCATTTGGTACCCGTATTGCAGGAGTGCATTAAAAATACCTAGTCCGACATCTTTCAAAGTCAGCCATATTACCTATATTTAGAGTGATGTCACTTTATTTTTCGAGGTAATCTAAATAAGCTCTTTTATTTGAAAACCATGTCGTAGAAGTTTATTTAAAATAGCTACTCCGCCATCTTGGTTATTCCGGCATGTACGATTCAGAATGACGTCACATATCTAACCATGCATTGTCATCCAAAATAAGCGTGTACTGTTGTATATGCTTCAAAATTAAGTTGCGAGATTCCACCCTAATGAACATACATACTTACATACGTACTTACATTACATATTATATACTTACGTAATTATAAACATATGTATTTACATACATTAAAATTTAAATAAAAGCTTTGAAAAAAACGTAAATATTTGGTGTGAATACTTGATTCAGTTTCGGATGAAGTTTAAGGCCTCATTTACGGAGACGGGAGGCGTTGCGCGTAGCGTGTGGCGTAGCGTCGAGCGTGTGTCAAAATGTATGAAAATGAACGCGTGTAAAATTGCTTCTCCGTAAACAAACACATCCAACGCCCTACATTTGAATTTAGTGCGTTCCGCCACGCCACACGCTCCGTACGACGCCCCGCGTCCCCGTAAATGAGGCTTTAGGAATTAAATGAAGCATTAGTACCTGTTTGAACATAAGAAATTGACGTCAAAATAGAACGAATGTTCTCAACTTCATGTAATATCATCTCAAATAAAATAGCAGGGCAAGAGCACCAGACAATTGTGTAAAACACAACAGTAAGAGTAGAAACAATCCTTAGCATCGCATGATCCTAAAACACAATAAAATTAGCTTTCACCGAAATTATCATTTTTTTATATAAGATTTTAGATTAACATGGTTACTTTTATTAAGAAAATTATTCGAAAATGGGACATTTACCATGGTTATTATTTTCGTTTTGTGGACTCGTGAACAAGACACATTCGCAGTTAATGTCGAAATATCGAGCTCCGCAAAAGGAAAATAATAAACATGGTAAATATCACGTTTTCGAATAATTACCATTTTTTATATTATTTAATTCTTACCTCTTCTGTCATATATTTAAAAGTTTTGTAAGCGTAGAATACAATTTTCGGTATAGAAATAGCTACCGTAATAAATATCTGAAAATATAACAAAAAATCAATTAAGTGCAAGTTACTTAGATTAACATAAAAATTATACTTACCCAACTTCCAATTTCAACATTTATTTTTCTGATAATATCTAAAGTATTATGATACACAGTTTCAACTTTTTTTATGACATCTACTATGGTTTTAATTTCTTCCTCTTGAGTAGCAGTGATAGTAAAATGTTTAACATCAATTTCCATTCTAGCAGCTTTCATAATATGATATATTACATCAAATACGATAACTTTAGATATATAACTACTGAACAAACTCATAAGAACAATTAATGGAAAAGGTACACACCAGTCCGTAATCGATAAAAAGGTATATGTAAAAATTAAACGAATAACAAATATTAAAGCAATCACTAAATATAAAATGTAACTAAACATGATGCGTTTTAAATTTAGTAGGTTGTAAGTCTTTTCAAAATAAACAGACATAATTTGTAAGTAATTTTCCTTAACCACCAATGATAGTAAAATATTCGAAACTATATCAAGTACGTTAAACGTATTACTTTGCAAAGTGTTCAAAGAAAATGGAAAAATACTAATATAAATAATAATACAGTAATTCATAAACAAAAAACAATATAAACGTAATATAAAATTAAGATATTTAGAACAGTTCAGGTCGTGGTAATGACCAAAAAGTAAACGAAGAATTGTGATGCTTTTAAATAATCCTAATGATTTCATGATGTGAAGAATAAAATGTAGAACAAAATTGCCTTTCCAGTATGGTTGCGACGACCGTTTCAATTGAATGTCGAAGAATAACTATATTAAATGTTGTGTCGATACAAAAATAATATTAGAATATTATAAACAGCCATGGTTATCGATTTTAAATACTAATTTACTTATACCACAGTATTACAGTTGGTACGTGTACCAATTACAATAGTGTAGCAAACATTAAACCAGAGGGCACTTATTAATAATGTTGATAGTTTTAAAGAGATAACCAACATTTACTTAATATGCACAATTTAACCAATTGTATGCAATGTATAGTAGGCTAGAATATGAGGATTACGGAAAACCGGGATATCTGGCATGAACTTAGGGAGGCCTATGTCCAGCAGTGGACTGCGATAGGCTGAAGTGTGTATGTAATGCATGCATAAAATATTGGTTTCCTTAATTGACGATTTAGCCTATAACATCTCACTGCTGGGCATAGCCATAGGTCTCTTTCTCCACGTAGGAGAAGGGTCAGAGCTTAATCCACCACGCTGCTCCGCTGCGGCTTGACGGATATGATCCCTACTATGAGTAACGATCGCTACCAGGTGTCTATGATAGCAACCAGGACCAACAGTTAATATGCTCTCCTAGGAACGGTGGAGAGCCCAACAAGGACAGACAGCCAGACCGGAAATAAACATTTGTATAAATATAAATATTCACTCGAAGCGGGAATCGAACCCGCAACCACCGGTGTGTAGGCGCTAACACAGCACGCGCACCACTAGACCATAGCGGTCATCAGTTTTAATGTGTACTAAAAAAAAGTAATGTGTTGATAAAAAAAAAATTTGGAAAATCCAAAAGCTCCAATTTGATGAAATGTCCCATCTCCGCCCTTAATCCAACGCTAAACATTATCGAAGGAATTTAAACCAATAAATTCATAATCCGAAGCATTAGAGAGCGCTTTACGATCGAACAATTTCTTTAGCCTCTTCTACTTAACACGTTTTGTAATTTCACACTTTTTATTTTACGGAACCAGGATAGTTTAAACAGCATTGGTTTGGGGATGGGATCGGCAACGCGCTTGCGATGCTTCTAGTGTTGCAGATGTCTATAAGCTACGGTAATCGCTTAACATCAGGTGAGCCGTACGCTTGTTAGCCGATTTAGTTACATAAAAACTAAAAAAAATTGCATGCGTACATAGTACACTCATGTCAGAACTGAAACTTCTTTGGCAAACTAATTTAAAAAAACTAATTAAAAAGAAAAACACGTTTAATATACGTTTAATATATTTTAGCTATTTCCACAGTGTTATGTCTTACGGTCTGTTGCTGTGGGGTAATGCTACAGATATTGAGACAGTATTCATTTTGCAAAAAAGGGCTATTCGCGGCATTTACGACCTTGGAGCTCGAGTCTCCCTGTGGGATGTTTTTCCAAAGATAGACATATTAACAATTGCGTCGCAATACATTTATAACAATATTATGTATATTCAATAGAATATTCATGGTTTTGAAATAAATGGTAATAATCGCAGTGTAAACACGAGAAGGAATAACAACATTGTAACTCCAAGTTTCCGACTGCGCAAAGTAAACGTCTCCTTTCTGGGTTATGGTATTCGCATGTATAATAAAATCCCACAAACAATTTTGGAATTGTCTCCACATAAATTTAAAGTTTTTATTAAAAAGAGATTAATAGATAAAGCGTATTATTCGGTGCGGGATTACATGGTTGATAAAGATGTGTGGACTTAGTGACGCTGTATTTCATGCACGACATTACTAATTTTGTACTAAATTACAGTTTATACATTTTTTCAAAAGAGTAACTGCGGAGTTTCTTGCCGATTCTTCTCTATAGAATCTACATTCCGAATCGGTGGTAGCTTCTTAAAAAAAAAACTTAATAATGACCTTAAATTAAAATTTTATAAATTGACGATTCGAAAGTGCTCACGGGCCTGTTTGAATAAAGTTATTTTTTATTTTTGATTTTTTGATTTTGATTAACGCGTTTAAACACACAAACAAACAAAATGATAACTAGCAAATAAGTGTAAGTATAAACATAACAATATGCTCAGAAATTACTAAACAACAAATTAAAAAAGGATGTGTATACTGTTTCCATAAAAGTATTAATTAATTATGGTAAGGGAACTAAAAAAAAAAAACCGTCAGCGTCGGACCACATCCTAGTTTTTACGGAGTCACAGGACTGTCGATCTGTAGTTTTAATGTAAAATCGCCTGTGGTAATTTTAATAATGCATGTATGTTTGACAAAAGGCACGGGCATTTTAAGCCCGTGAATGTTTATTTAAATTAAAAAAATAAAAGAAAAAAAGAAACAAACAAACCATGTTTCAGGTTTATAATATTAGTATAGATTAGTACAGATTAAGACATATGAAACATATCTTTTGTACTTTCGTGACGAAAATATTTATATGATATACTGACTGATGGGATTGAAAGAATAATCTGGAATGTTTCAATGAGACCAATCAATTCAACGTTTTTTTTTTTTTTGTATTTAATTCATTAATTGTAGGTACATTTGTCATTTATAGTATACTGAAGTAGCTTGATATATTTTCCTTAGTTTACACTAAATAAATTTCGGAACGCACGCATAAATATTTGACAACCAATATTTATGTCAATCCGTTTTCATTACTGACATTATTCTACGTTTTTAAAATTCTAAAATACGCCACTATCCGTTTATTGTGGATATATATTGTCAATTCGAAACCTTTATTCAAAAACGTGCTTTAATTTTAAGGGTAAGTTTACAGAATCGACGGGATGAACATTAAATGTTAGACAGTTACGAAACACACGAAAATTATACATCATACTTCCTTACAAATCTTCATCCCCACCTTTCAACTCTTTACACCGTTTCTTCGCATTAAAAAGTATTCTATGTCCATTCTCAAACTCTAGACTATCGGTATACCAAATTTCATTTAAATCTGTTCGGTAGTTTTGGAGTGAAAGCGCGACAGACAGACAGACCAACTGACAGAGTTACTTTCGCATTTATAATATTAGTATGTATTCTGACTAAGTTCCTCCTTATATTTTCAATGATAAAATGAAAGACTATTTAAATTTCTAATTATTTATTTTGTGTGCAATTATGTGAGCATAACAAATCTTATAATTTTATTATCGTAGATATTAATTGAATTGCTACTTTTGTGCAATGTTTTTGTAGTTTTCAAGATTACATTCTAAAGTTAACATAATTTTTTTTTATTATACAATTTCTAGTTAGTCAACAGGTTTTTATTTTTATCAAATATAAACAAAAGCTAAAACTTTTCTCTTTGCAATATTAGTATAGAATTACGTTTTTGCTCTCACATTTAGTATACATGGGTTTTACTAAAACAATACTTGTAATATGCTACCGAGAAAGAAACGACACTTCTTTTTTTGCTTTTTTTAGTATTTTATATAAATGAACGTTAATGAAGTTATAATGAGTATTAAATATCGCAGTCTCGAAAAATAAATAATCGAAGCTTATTTGATGAACCTTAGTATAATTTTAGCTTATAAACTCAGTTAGAACTGTTTCATGATGCCTCGACGCTGCTAATACAGACACTAGTGCTGGTGTGCTATAGAGGCCGTAAAGTCCCCGTACATGGCACTATGTAGCCGATACTATGTTTCTCGACTCCCATCATAAAATGTTATCTCTACTGTGAGCAGTTAAGGATGAAGTGATTACTTATTAACTAATTTCTAGCTTAACTGTTTGTCACTCCTAAGGCCTAATTATCTAATATAAGGACAAAAACATCTAGTTGTTGCGGTTCAATACAGTTTCTAATGTTATGGAAAGACGACCAATTATTGACCTAAAATTGGGACTAATGAATTACCTAAATGTATTTTTTTAATTATTTTTTTTTGAAATTTAATGTAACCCAACAATTTATGACTTTTATAAAATATCAATTATCAACCTGGAACACGTCTTCAATTTCAACGATATCAATTTGTCATTTTCAAACTAATATTAATTTGTTGTGTTCACATTAGGAAGAAATACTATTTAGGCCATAATAGGTAGCAATTTAGTTTGGGGCTTACGAGGATTATTTTAAGCTGATTCACTTAAAAATAAACAACATAACTTTCGCGCAGTTAATACAATAATTATGACATTAAAAGTATTAAATCCACCAAAAGTTTGTTAGGTTACATAATTAAATTGCATATTTGAGCTACTACAATTAAGTACATAATACACAAGGCTGTAAACTTCAATGGAAGTGACGAATCCATAGGAAACATTCGTAAAATACTGCTTTTCAAGGGACGTAGATTAATGTATTCCAAGGCATTTCGAATTTCCAGTTCTTCTTTTTCATCTAAAAAATATATTTTTGAAATTAAAAGGATGAAAATTTCTGATTCTTTCAACACTAATGCGAACTTATCTTTATTATTACTATTATTATTAAACTAAAGTACAATATTACCGGATTTTCCGAGGTATCTGTCTCTTAAAATCTTTATTATTACTATTATTATTAAACTAAAGTACAATATTACCGGATTTTCCGAGGTATCTGTCTCTTAAAATCTCTTTAATAATATCAATTTCGTTTTTCGTCATCTCAAATAATATTATCGGTAAGCAGAGTAATGTCATTGTATTAAATAGAGCGACGAAACTAGAATAAAACGGCAGTTCTGATGAATCCTGAAAAAAATCATTTTTTTTTTAAATTTACTAGTTCAAAACAACGTATGTCGTCTTATATGATTGTAAGCGACTACCGTAGCATATAGACACCTGCAACACCAAAAGCGTTGCAAGCGCGTTGCCGACCCTATCCCTAAAAATATCACAGGAACTCTGGTCACCTTACTCACCAAAGGAACATAACACTACTTGAGAGCAGAAGTTCAGCTGTGGTATTCTGTAAGGTCGAGGTACGTCCCTAGTCGGGTTGCTCCAGATTTTGAGCAGAATATTTTCAGCTGTGTCCTACCTCAGTAAGAATTTCAATTAAACTATTACTATTATCTAACAAAAATAGCAGTTCAGCTTATGTTCAAATAATAATCATTAATATTCTTAAAGGATTTAACAAAGATAAACTAAAAATAATAACATCCAACATAACATCCAACTAACCGGAAGCAATATCCGCACCTATTATCTTATTAAATATTTTAGAGAACTCAGATTTAATTAAAAAGCGACATTAAAAAATTACGCAAAAACACTTTAAAAGTTTAAGAAATTACCTTTTTTATCATAGCTTTTATTCCCTTATAGGCATATGTAATCGATCTGGGAAAACATACCGTTACCAACACAAACATCTGAAATTATAGGTATAATGTTTTTATTTTAAACATATTGCACCAAATAACATATTTCAATGCAAAAATAACATCATTACCCAAGACTGAATTTCCAAACACACACTATCGAAATAATCTAAAGTATAACCATACGCAATAACGCACTTCTTTATAACATCAATTTTATATTGAACCCTATCTTTTCCAATGAAGTTAACAGTTGCATATTTATATTCTATTTTATTTCTAATGTGTTTTACAATTTGATAAAGGAAATCAAATAGTAATAATTTGGACGCATACGTTATGAAGACGGAAATGTAAGCAAAAAGTAATACAAAGACAGTTAGATTATCAAATGAAAAACGCAAAACAATATCTAACATATGAACAAGAAATAATGTTATTCGTATGATATAAAAATTTCGACATATCGTTAGATGTTGGAGATCTATCAAACTTCTTAGTTTCTTAGTCAGAGAATAAGCTTTTTTCAAAGAATTTCCTTTGATGAAAATTGAAAGAAATGTGTGTAAAATAAATTCTGATATAGTAAAAACTAGATATGGCAAAAACACATGCTGCGTGAGCGGAGCATAGGTTGAACTGTACAACGTTATAGCCGTCACTAAAGAGAAACTATAGAGGTGAAACATGATTTTTTTAAATAAAGAACACTCTACGTCATAGTATTGACCGAAAATTAGGTTCGCTTTTTTAAGGAAGCTTATAAAAGATAATGATTTGAAACGATACATGTCTGTATTGTAAATGTGATAATATACAACTGATTATTGTTTCAACTATCGAAAGACTATTAGAGTTTTGATAATAGTAATATATTAGTTGAAGCTTTATTGAAACAAAGTAACATTCAAGCTTTGATTAATGATTGGTTACGATAAAAAACTTATAATGTATTGGGAAAAAATAATTATTATAAAAGCAATAGCCTACAATGTTTATGATTAATTTCTTTATACATTTTTTCTATATATTTTAATAATAATTATGTATTTTGATATTTATCGTCGTATTCTATTATCATAATTATTTAATTAAATATGTAGGTATATATATAGTTTTTAATTTCAATAGTTAGGAAATGCTATATCAACCAATTATTGACCCTAAAACTTTATGTAAAAAGTACATAATATAAATAGTATAATAAACAGTTCTAATAACATAAAATCTATATGAGAGAAAACATAATTATATTTTGTGAATTATTATTATTTATTAATATATATAAAATAAAGTAGTTTTACGCCTCTTGAGAATTTTTTGATTAATTTAGTTTTTTATTCGAGATTTACCACGTCTACGACTAGATGGCTCTAGTAGTTGATTAAATCGCGGTGGCAAAATTATTTCTTGTTAGTATAAGGCCACCATACATTTATTTAATTATTGAACAATCCAATATATTAAGTTGAAGCATCTCTAGTAGGTACCTACTGGTTTTATTTGTGCTCCTGGTTGTGTTGGACAAGGTTTTGGGAACTAATTAAAAAAAACTAATTAAAAAAAAAACGAATTTAAAATCATTTTATTTTAATATCATTTATTACACCGAACTTGTAAGTTGAGTGACCACAATTATGTAAGTAACGCATATGGTGACAATTTTCAACGGCAGAAGTGCATCTACGTAAAATATTCTCCAAATACTGTATTTCAAAGGACGCAGTTTGATGTAGTTCAAGGTCTTTTGAATTTGCGAAAGAAGGAATTTATCTGAAAGTAGAAATATATATATGTATATATATCCATACTAATATTATAAATGCGAAAGTATCTCTGTCTGTCTGTCTGTCTGTCGCGCAATCACGCCAAAACTACTGAACAGATTTAAATAAAATTTGGTATACAGATAGTCTAGAGTCTGAGAAAGGACATAGGCTACTTTTTAATGCGAATAAAAGGGTGTAAGGGGTTGAAAGGTGGGAATGAAAATTTGTATGGAACTATGTTCGTGTTTCGTAACTGTCAAACATTTAATGTTCATCCCGTCGATATGGTAGGTAAACTCTCCGATAAAATTAAAGAACGTATTTAAATAAAGGTTTCGAATCGACAACATATATCCACAATATACGGATAGTGGCGTATTTTACATTTTAAAAATGTATAATAATGTCAGTAATGAAAACGGATTGACATAATATATATTTGTTGTCAAATATAAAACGTAGTGGTCATAATATACTCTTTGGTCAAATATTTATGCGTGCGTTCAGAAATTTATTTAGTGTAAACTAAGGAAAATATATCAAGCTAATTAAATCTTATACTATTGAAAAAAAGGAAAGCATTTTTTTCCCTCAAATCAACGCAGGTGAAACCGCGGGGCACAGCTAGTATATATATATATAAAACACTATTTCGTACTTTAAACTAAACAAAATTCTTAACATACTAATAAATATACTCCTACAGACTGACATATCAATGCAGTAAGTGCTTAAACCACTTACGATATAAATTTGAAATTTTGAGGAAATAATTAAGATAATATTGAAATAATTTAAGAGAATATTTTTTATCAATATACATCCTCTAAGGGGGTTACATGGGGATCGAAAAGTTGTATGGAATCCGTCATTTTAGATGTTGAGCTAGTGATTAACATGAGCAAAGTTTTTAGGCTACTTATTCAGAACGAGTAACAACATAAAAACTTATTCCGCCACCTTTACAAGTCTGCTATACTGGATTTAGAGTAACGTCACTGTGTTTTTCTAGTAAGTCTCAGTAAGCGTTTCATTTGATACAAATATTGTAAAAAAGCATAAAAACCCTGGTCCGCTATCCTTAGAAAGTCCGCCATATTGGATTTAGTGTAAAGTCAAGTTATTTTTTGAGTTACTCCCATTAAGCCCTTTCATTTGGTACCCGTATTGCAGGAGTGCATTAAAAATACCTAGTCCGACATCTTTCAAAGTCAGCCATATTACCTATATTTAGAGTGATGTCACTTTATTTTTCGAGGTAATCTAAATAAGCTCTTTTATTTGAAAACCATGTCGTAGAAGTTTATTTAAAATAGCTACTCCGCCATCTTGGTTATTCCGGCATGTACGATTCAGAATGACGTCACATATCTAACCATGCATTGTCATCCAAATTAAGCGTGTACTGTTGTATATGCTTCAAAATTAAGTTGCGAGATTCCACCCTAATGAACATACATACTTACATACGTACTTACATTACATATTATATACTTATGTAATTATAAACATATTTACATACATTAAAATTTAAATAAAAGCTTTGAAAAGAAAACGTAAATATTTGGTGTGAATACTTGATTCAGTTTCGGATGAAGTTTAAGGCCTCATTTACGGAGACGGGAGGCGTTGCGCGTAGCGTGTGGCGTAGCGTCGAGCGTGTGTCAAAATGTATGAAAATGAACGCGTTTAAAATTGCTTCTCCGTAAACAAACACATCCAACGCCCTACATTTGAATTTAATGCGTTCCGCCACGCCACACGCTCCGTACGACGCCCCGCGTCCCCGTAAATGAGGCCTTAGGAATTAAATGAAGCATTAGTACCTGTTTGAACATAAGAAATTGACGTCAAAATAGAACGAATGTTCTCAACTTCATGTAATATCATCTCAAATAAAATAGCAGGGCAAGAGCACCAGACAATTGTGTAAAACACAACAGTAAGAGTAGAAACAATCCTTAGCATCGCATGATCCTAAAACACAATAAAATTAGCTTTATCCGAAATTATCATTTTTTTTTATATAAGATTTTAGATTAACATGGTTACTTCTATTAAGAAAATTATTCGAAAATGGGATATATACCATGTTTATTATTTTCGTTTTGCGGACTCGTGAACAAGACACATTCGCAGTTAATGTTGAAATATCGAGCTCCGCAAAAGGAAAATTATAAACATGGTAAATATCACGTTTTCGAATAATTACCATTTTTTATATTATTTAATTCTTACCTCTTCTGTCATATATTTAAAAGTTTTATAAGCGTAGAATACAATTTTCGGTATAGAAATAGCTACCGTAATAAATATCTGAAAATATAACAAAAAATCAATTAAGTGCAAGTTACTTAGATTAACATAAAAATTATACTTACCCAACTTCCAATTTCAACATTTATTTTTCTGATAATATCTAAAGTATTATGATACACAATTTCAACTTTTTTTATGACATCTACTATGGTTTTAATTTCTTCCTCTTGAGTAGCAGTGATAGTAAAATGTTTAACATCAATTTCCATTCTAGCAGCTTTCATAATATGATATATTACATCAAATACGATAACTTTAGATATATAACTACTGAACAAACTCATAAGAACAATTAATGGAAAAGGTACACACCAGTCCGTAATCGATAAAAAGGTATATGTAAAAATTAAACGAATAACAAATATTGAAGCAATCACTAAATATAAAATGTAACTAATCATGATGCGTTTTAAATTTAGTAGGTTGTAAGTCTTTTCAAAATAAACAGACATAATTTGTAAGTAATTTTCCTTAACCACCAATGATAGTAAAATATTCGAAACTATATCAAGTACGTTAAACGTATTACTTTGCAAAGTGTTCAAAGATAATGGAAAAATACTAATATAGATAATAATACAGTAATTCATAAACAAAAAACAATATAAACGTAATATAAAATTAAGATATTTAGAACAGTTCAGGTCGTGGTAATGACCAAAAAGTAAACGAAGAATTATGATGCTTTTAAATAATCCTAGTGATTTCATGATGTGAAGAATAAAATGTAGAACAAAATTGCCTTTCCAGTAGGGTTGCGACGACCGTTTCAATTGAATGTCGAAGAATAACTATATTAAACGTTGTGTCGATACAAAAATAATATTAGAATATTATAAACAGCCATGGTTATCGATTTTAAATACTAATTTACTTATAGCACAGTATTACTGTTGGTACGTGTACCAATTACAATAGTGTAGCAAACATTAAACCAGAGAGCACTTATTAATAATGTTGATAGTTTGAAAGAGATAACCAACATTTACTTAATACACAATTTAACCAATTGTATGTAATGTAGGTATAGTAGGCTAGAATATGAGGATTGCGGAAAACCGGGATATCTGGCATGAACTTAGGGAGGCCTATGTCCAGCAGTGGACTACGATAGGCTGAAGTGTGTATGTAATGCATACCTACATATAATATTGGTTTCCTATTGACGATTTAGCCTGTAACATCTCACTGCTGGGCATAGCCATAGGTCTCTTTCTCCACGTAGGGGAAGGATCAGAGCTTAATCCACCACGCTGCTCCGCTGCGGCTTGACGGATATGATCCCTACTATGAGTAACGATCGCTACCAGGTGTCTATGATCAAGCAACCAGGACCGACAGTTAACATGGTCTCCTAGGCACGGTGGAGAGCCCAACAAGGACAGACAGCCAGACCGGAAATAAACATTTGTATAAATATAACTATTCACTCGAAGCGGGAATCGAACCCGCAACCACCGGTGTGTAGGCGCTAACACAGCACGCGCACCACTAGGAAGCGGGAATTGAACCCGCAACCACCGGTGTGTAGGCGCGCTAACACAGCACGCGCACCACTAGACCATAACGGTCATCAGTTTTAATGTGTACTAAAAAAAGTAATGTGTTGATAAAAATAAATTTGGAAAATCTAAAAGCTCCAATTTGATGAAATGTCCCATCTCCGCCCTTAATCCAACGCTAAACACTATCGAAGGAATTTAAACCAATAAACTCATAATCCGAAGCACTGGAGAGCGCTTTACGATCGAACAATTTCTTTAGCCTCTTCTACTTAACAATTTTTGTAATTTCACACTTTTTAATTTACGGAACCAGGATAGTTTTGAATATCCTTGGGAACTGGGGATGGGGTCGGCAATGCGCTTGCGATGCTTCTGGTGTTGCAGACGTTTATAAGCTAGCAGGTGAGCCGTACGCTTGTTTGCCGATTTAGTTACATAAAAACTAAAAAAAATTGCATGCGTACAAAGTACACATGTCAGAAGTGAAACTTCTTGGGCAAACTAATTTAAAAAAAAAAACTTATTAAAAACAAAAGAACAAAAACAAAAAGACAAAATAATAAAAATCACAAAACCGCTGAATAGCGCTATCTATTACGCGCAGAAACTGTATTCGCAGAACTAGTCTTTTGAAACAAACCCAACCACGCGATTCTTATTGCTTACACTAGATTTCACTTTAAGTATTTTTATATTACAACCTGAATACAATTTACATGAATATTATTTACTGTTCTTAATTAATTTTTAATAGAAAAAAAAACGAATTGATATAAAAGTAATTGAAAAAAAAAGTCAACGTCACGCGTTGTTCCCAGGTGACCGCCTGTACTGATTCATCCAAGTACTCATGTACGTCATGACGCTGCTGCGTTACCGGTTGCTCAATTTTTTTTAAAAAATTAATATCTTTGTGAAGATAAATTAATAGAGAATAATTTTGTAATCATCAAAAATTAATTTATTATGGTAGAATCGTAAAAATATGTACTATACAAGTTTTAAGAATTTTTCAGCTTTTATATTCAATGAGCTCTAGTTCATAATTTCCTGACATAATAAAAAAAAACAGCTTATTTCGTCAAGTGGTGCTCGCGTTAATTTGCTATCATCTGTCTACCAAAAAAGTTGACGTCCAACATAATATTTATTTAGTCGATTATTTTATTTATTTATTTATTTATACTTTATTGTACACCACAACTACATTTTAACATTAAACACATTTAAAGATATTTACAGACTGTGAAGTACAATGGGCGGTCTTATGGCTATTTAGCCATTTCTTCCAGACAACCCATTTATAGGAAGGAAAAATTTATTAGAAGTTCGAGACAGGGTAGGTGGTGCAGTTATATGATAAACTTACATGCTAGTACATACATATACTACTACTTATACAGAATACATAACTTTATTGTAAAAAATAAATATAAATAAATATATACATACATACTATAATCATTATTATAATTGACATAATAATATACACAAAAAACTCTGAGTGAAAAACATGTTAGAACAAAAACACATTTTATGTCATCTCCAGTTTAAGATAGTGACTTTTTACATACTTCTTAAATGCCTGTAGTGACTCAGCCTCTTTTATATATAACGGCAGACTATTCCATAGTTTTATAGCTTCAACAGTAAAGGATTGACGGAAAAACTTACTCTTGTGTATCGGCAACTTCAGTACATGACTTCGCGATGTCCTTGCTAATGAAGCATCCCTCAGATATTCGAACTTATCTTTTAAGTAAGACGGAGCCTTTGGATCAAATAACACACAGTACAGTAAAGAAAGAATATGCAGGTTCCGGCGAGAACGTATAGATAGCCACTTGAGCTTTAGGCGAAATTCGGAAATGTGGTCGAATTTGCGGAGGCAAAATATGAACCGAATAGCTAGATTTTGTAATCGCTCAAGCTTATTAAGTTGGTCCTCGGTCAAATTAGGATAGCTTGCATCTGCGTAATCTAGAACACACAGGAGAAGAGAGTTTGCTAAAATAATTTTGGTGGGGATTTGTAGTACAGATCTGAGGCGACGTAAAGAGCTCAGTGCAGTAAAAGTTTTCCGGCTAAGTTCCTTTATTTGTACTGTCCAAGCTAACGTCTCATCTAAATGCACACCTAGGTCTTTAACCGTACTACGGTAGGGCAGTCTAATATCATTAAACATGACGGCTGGTAAAGTCATACTTTTAATTCTTGAAATCATTCCAGGGCTGCCGATAATTATTAACTGAGATTTATCAGGGTTAACATTCATTCCGTACTGCTTGCTCCATTTCAGAATGTTTGCAAGGTCAAAGTTGATGGCATCAATTGCACTCACAATATCTTCCGGAGCAAAATGGCGGTAAATCTGGACATCGTCTGCATACATATGGTAGAGAGAAGAAATAGATTGGGTGATTGAATTTATGAAAATTGAGAAGAGCAAAGGAGACAAGACGCCGCCTTGAGGTACCCCAGCTTTCACGTCAAGCCACGAAGAGAAAGTCTCGTCGAGGCATACACGTTGTCGTCGTTCTTTGAGGTAACTCAGAAACCAGTCCACCACCGATGGAGATATGTTAAAAGTACGCAAAAGACTCAGCAGAATATCGTGATCAACACAACTGAATGCGTTACTAAAATCTAAAAGAGTCAGAATTTTACTATAATATTATTTTACTATCTATACATATAATAAAATGGTAGAAAAGTCAAAACTGTACATTGAATATTTTTTTAAAATAATACTTGGGGTGTGATCTACAATCGATACCGAAGCCAAAAATATAGTTTTTAGAATTTTTGTCTGTTTGTCTGTTTGTCTGTATGTATGTCCGGGATAAACTCAAAAAGTACTGCATGGATTTACTTCAAATTTGGCACGAATATTGTTAAGAAGTCGGGTCAGAACATAGGCTATATATTATCACGCTATCACCTACGGGGAACGAGCAGTGAACCTTTAGTTCTTCAAATGTATTTCCGGGATAAACTCAAAAAGTACTGCATGGATTTACTTCAATTTTGGCATGAATATTATTAAGAAGTCGGGTCAGAACATAGGCTACATATTATCACGCTATCACCTACGGGGAACGAGCAGTGAACGCACGCAGACGACGTCGCGGGCAGCAGCTAGTAATATTAATAAAAAAAGACTTCAAATGCTATTTAATTTATAGTTGAATGTGTATCTATACATATAATAAAATGGTAGAAAAGACAAAACTGTACATTGAATATTTTTTTAAAAGAATACTTGGGGTGTGATCTACAATCGATACCGAAGCCAAAAATATAGTTTTTAGAATTTTTGTCTGTTTGTCTGTTTGTCTGTATGTATGTCCGGGATAAACTCAAAAAGTACTGCATGGATTTACTTCAAATTTGGCACGAATATTGTTAAGAAGTCGGGTCAGAACATAGGCTATATATTATCACGCTATCACCTACGGGGAAAGAGCAGTGAACCTTTATTTCTTCAAATGTATGTCCGGGATAAACTCAAAAAGTACTGCATGGATTTACTTCAAATTTGGCACGAATATTATTAAGAAGTCGGGTCAGAAAATAGGCTACATATTATCACGCTATCACCTACGGGGAACGAGCAGTGAACGCACGCAGACGACGTCGCGGGCAGCAGCTAGTTCTGAATAAAAAATGTGTATTTTATAGCATATTAATACATTCTTATGAAAATATAGAAGCTTAAGATTACTGTTATTAGAGCTTACGCTCTTCTCATACTTTTCATTTTGTTACTATAAAGAACAGTCTTCTTGAAGGCATGCAATACTTGTCACGGTCACAATTCAGTTATTCTTTATTATTAAGCTGTGCCCCGCGGTTCCACCCGCGTTGATTTGAGGAAAAAATAGCCTTCCTTCTTCTTAAAGCATAACCTTTCTCTTTAAATAGGCTATCCATCTCAAGGATTTTTTCAATTCGAATCAGTAGTTCTTGAGATTAGCGCGTTTAAACAAACAAACAAACAAACAAAATGATAACTAGCAAATAAGTGTAAGTATAAACATAAAAATATGCTCAGAAATTACTAAACAACAAATTAAGAAACGATGTGTATACTGTTTCCATAAAAGGATTAATTAAGTATGGTAAGGGAACAAAAAAAAAACCGTCAGCATCGGACCACATCCTAGTTTTACAACGCAGTCACAGGACTGTCGATCTGTAGTTTAAATGTAAAACTGCCTGTGGTAATTTTAATAATGCATGTATGTTTAACAAAAAGCACGGGCATTTTGAGCCCGTGGATGTTTATTTAAATTAAAAAAAATAAAAGTAAATAAAACCGGCCAAGTGCGAGTCGGACTCGCACACGAAGGGTTCCGTACCATTGACTAGGTAATATATATTTAAATATATGTATTATATAAATATCGAGCAAAAATAGGTAAAAAATTGCGTTTTTTGTATGGGAGCCCCCCTTAAATATTTATTTTATTTTATTTTTAGTATTTGTTGTTATAGCGGCAACAGAAATACATAATCTGTGAAAATTTCAACTGTCTAGCTATAGCCGTTCTCGAAATACAGCCTGGTGACAGACGGACGGACGGACGGACGGACGGACGGACAGCGAAGTCTTAGTAATAGGGTTCCGTTTTTACCCTTTGGGTACGGAACCCTAAAAAATTACTATTGCACTCTTAGTTCCAGTCTCGACAAAGATAATCAAATCACACATTTAGAATTAATAAAGATAGGTACCTAGATCACAATTATCAGAACAGTCATACTTACATTTAGAATTAAGTAACCCACTACTAAGCAACAGTAAACATTTGAATTGAAAACAGTTAGGCGAGCGTGTACGACAACTTCCGAAATCAGTTTCAGTTTCGGCAAAAGTTTCGGCCAATTTTGGCCGAAACCGAAACTGCCGCCGAAACTTGATTTTTGGCCGAAACTCGGCCGAAACCGAAACCGAAACCGAAACTTCGGTCGGACACTACAAAATATTGACCGGAGCCTGTCAGGCTACACGTCCCTTTTTGCCCTATGATATATTTTATAAGAACGATTATGTTACAAACATTCGGCTTCATAGTTTTTTAACATTTTGTGGTACAAAATATCAAAAAACAATGAAGTCGGTAGTTCTAAATCAAAATGATCATCTACGAGGTCTGTTCAGGGCCCTGCGAGAAAAACTTATTGTGCAGGAGATCCATCTTTCTAACAAGAAGTGAGTTGTTGTTAGCTTCGGATGAGTCTGAAAATGAATAGAGTACTGAAAATTTTTTTTATATGTTAGAGTCCGAACCGATACAAAATCATGAAAGTGGCCGTAATGAAGATCAGGACCAGGACCAGGACCTAGATGAAGATTCGGGTAGTGATAGAGATAGCCTATGGTGTTGCTATATCGTGTACTAGACTTCAGTGCCATGAATGCGTACATTTTATACTTGCACCAATCAAAAGCTGAGAGAGGAGATTTCTTAAAAAAATGCTAATATTTCGTGTGGTGCCTTATGTGCAAAGACGAGTTACAAATACATTACTGCCAAGAGATCTGAGGTTGACCATGAGTTTAGTTTTAGGTAATGATATGCTTACAGATCCCAGGTCAGGATCAAAAAACCTGCGTGGCTCCAATGTTCTACATCTACACCTTTGTGCACTGACTGCCAATAAATTAACGTTATTAGACTGTTGTCATTTTTTTTTTATATTTGTTACCTGAAGTAGATGTTTTGTGTTTTTGGTTTCTTATATATTATATTTTGAGAAAAAAAGACTCATTTTGTTATAGGGATAAGTTTGGCTGTTTTTAATAACTAAAAATGTAACCTAAGTAGATTTAGACTGAAAATAGCCATAATTTTTTATTATTGAAATTTCTATAATTTTTGAAATAAAAGTTGATTATATTATGTATAAGCACGTTATTTTATTGCTAAATCCCATAACTCTAATAATCAATTAGTTTTAAAGCGATCTTATATCAAATTCGACAAAAAAAATGTGTGTGCATAATAGGAGCCTGTGAGACTACACGTCCACAGTAGTGTTAAGAAAAAATGACGTCCATAATTAAAGGTTAATTGTAGGTACATTTGTCATTTATAGTATACTGAAGTACTAAATTTCGGAACGCACGCATAAATATTTGACAACCAATATTTATGTCAATCCGTTTTCATTACTGACATTATTCTACATTTTTAAAATTCTAAAATACGCCACTATCCGTAAATTGTGGATATATTTTGTCAATTCGAAACTTTTATTCAAATACGTGCTTTAATTTTAGGGGTGAGTTTACAGAATCGACGGGATGAACATTAAATGTTAGACTGTTACGAAACACACGTAAATTATACATCATACTTCCATACAAATTTTCATCCCCACCTTTCAAATCTTTACACCGTTTCTTCGCATTAAAAAGTATTCTGTGTTCATTCTCAAACTCTAGACTATCTGTATACCAAATTTCATTTAAATCTGTTCGGTAGTTTTGGCGTGAAAGCGCGACAGACAGACAGACCAACAGACAGAGTTACTTTCGCATTTATAATATTAGTATGGATTCTCACTAAGTTCCTCTTTATATTTTCAATGATAATGAAAGACTATTTAAATTTCTAATTATTTATTTTGTGTGCAATTATGTGAGCATTATAAATCTTACAATTTTATTATCGTAGATATTAATTGAATTGCTACTTTTGTGCGAAGTTATTGTAGTTTTCAAGATTACATTCTATAGTTAACATAATTTTTTTTTATTATACAATTTCTTTTACTTAGTTAGTCATCAGGTTTTTATTTTTATCAAATACAAACAAAAACCAAAACTTTTCTCTTTGCAATATTAGTATAGAATTACGTTTTTGCTCTCACATTTAGTATACAAGGGTTTTACCAAAATAATACTTGTATTATGCTACCGAGAAAGAAACGACACTTCTTTTTTTTGCTTTTTTTTAGTATTTTATATAAATGAACGTTAATGAAGTTATAATGAGTATTAAATGTCGCAGTCTCAAAAATTAAATAATCGAAGCTTATTTGATGAACCTCAGTATAATTTTAGCTTATAAACTCAGTTAGAATTGTTTCATGATGCCTCGACGCTGCTAATACAGACACTAGTGCTGATGTGCTATAGAGGCCGTACTGAAGTGATTAGGTACTTATTAACTAATTTATAGCTTAACTATTTCTCACTCGTAAGGCCTAATTATCTAATTTAAGGACAAAAACATCTAGTTGTTGCGGTTTAATAGAGTTCCCAATAATATGACGACCCAGTTAGCTAAAATTGTGACTCATGAAGTAAATGTATTTTATTTTTATTTAGGTACTGAAACCCAAAAATTTATGACTTTTATCAAAATTTTATCAACATTGAACACATCTTACAACGATTTGTCATTTTCAAACTAATATTTTTTGTTGGTTTTACAGTGGGAAGAGGCATACTTTATATATATTTATATATCACTTAGGCCGTGATAGGTAGCCAAATTTAGTTTGGGCCCTATAAAGATAATTTTATACTGATTCACTTAAAAACTAACAACATAACTTTAACGCAGTTAGTACATCTATATATTAATACGTCAAGCAAAAACTTTGTACCCCTTTTTACGGAAATTGCGCTTACGGATGAGTATGAAATTTCGCACACTTATAGTTTATACAGAGAAGGAGTGCAGAATGCTAATATTTTCTTAAAAATATACATAAAATATACATTAAATTAATAAAAAAACACATTACACACACTACCGCACCCACACACGCATATTATACTATTTGTTGATTGTCAAAGTTTGTAGTCAAATTGAATTTTTTTTAAAAAGGTGCTTTATTTTCATAATTTTTTGGTTTTCTTTAATTTAATTTTTTAATTATGGTAGAATGACGACCTCTGCGACGACTGCTTCGACGCTGCGTTGGCGCAGCGGTTACAGCACTGGATTGCGATTGACTGTTGCGCGGGCGGTTGCGGGTTCGATTCCCGCACACGACAACATTTGTATTGGCCATACAGATGTTTGCCGTGGTCTGGGTGTTTGTGCAGTCCTTGTGGGTCTCCCCACCGTGCCTCGGAGAGCACGTTAAGCCGTCGGTCCCGGTTGTTATCATGTACATTCTGATAGCGATCGTTACTCATAGTAGGGAATATCCGCCAACCCGCATTGGAGCAGCGTGGTGGATTAAGCTCCGATCCTTCTCCTACATAGGGTAGAGGCCTATGCCCAACAGTGGGATATTACAGGCTGCATCGTGATCGTTCGACCTCTGGGCGATCACTAGTAATACATAATTATGACATTAAAATTGTTAAATCCACATTATATTGTTATTATCAGATAAGTAGTTGTAGTACCTAAATAAAGTTATGTGCGAGCAGTTATGCGATACGCATAAAGTGGTTGCAAAAATTACTTAATTAATGAGATGTCCATAATAAATTCATTTCATCACATTATTTTGGTAAACTATGTTACATCAGAAAACTTGTTAACTGAGCTACTACAATTAAGTACATAATACACAAGGCTGTAAACTTCAATGGAAGTGACGAATCCATAGGAAACATTCGTAAAATACTGCCTTTCAAGGGACGTAGATTAATATATTCAAAGGCATTTTGAATTTCCAGTTCTTCTTTTTCATCTAAAAATCATTTTTGAAATTAAAATATTAAAAAAACTTTCTAATTCTTTGTTTACTAATGCAAACTTATCTTTATTATTAATATTTTTAAGCTATAGTACAATATTACCGGATTTTCCGAGGTATCTGTCTCTTAAAATCTCTTTAATATTATCAATTTCGTTTTTCGTCATCTCAAATATTATTATCGGTAAGCAGAATAATGTCATTGTATAAATTACAGAGGCGAAACTCCAATAAAACGGCGGTTCTGATGAATCCTGAAAAAATAATGATTTTTTTTATCCTTTAACTAGGTCTTCAAAGAAACGTACGGCTTACCTGATTGTAAGCAATTATAACCATAGCCTATACACTCCAGCAACACCAAAATCATTACAAGTGCGTTGCCGACCCTACCTATAAAACTATCCCAGGAGTTCTGGTCACCTTTCTCACCACAGACAACACAACACTACTTGAAAGCAGAATTTCAGCTGTGATCTTCGGTCTGTGTAAGGTCGAGCTACTTCCCGTTTTGAGTAGAATATTTCCTGCCCCAACTCAGAATTTCAATTAAATTATTACTATTATCTGACAAAAAACGACGCTCTGGACGCCGCGTTGGCGCAGCGGTCAGAGCACTGGATTGCGATTGGCTGTTGCGCGGGCGGTTGCGGGTTCGATTCCCGCACACGACAACATTTGTATTGGCCATACAGATGTTTGCCGTGGTCTGGGTGTTTGTGCAGTCCTTGTGGGTCTCCCCACCGTGCCTCGGAGAGCACGTTAAGCCGTCGGTCCCGGTTGTTATCATTTACACCTGATAGCGATCGTTACTCACAGTAGGGAATATATCCGCCAACCCGCATTGGAGCAGCGTGGTGGATTAAGCTCCGATCCTTCCCCTACATGAGGAAGAGGCCTATGCCCAACAGTGGGATATTGCAGGCTGAATCGTGATCGTGACAAAAAATAACAGTGCAGTTTATGTTCAAATAAATAGTCATTAATTTTTTTAAAGGTTTTAATAAATAATAACACCCCACACGACCAGAAAATTGACATATTAAAGTTTCCTTTATTAATTGAAACTAGAATTTTAATAATAGTCTAAAAGTGATCAAAGCCGTGGTATATAATACTAGCTTCTGCGCGCGACTTCGTCGGCGTGGACTCCGCTCCTATTGGTCTTAGCGTGATGACACATAGCCTATAGCCTTCCTCGATAAATGGGCTATCTAACACTGAAAGAATTTTTCAAATCGGCCCAGTAGTTCCAGAGATTACCGCGTTCAAACAAACAAACAAACAAACAAACAAACAAACAAACAAACAAACAAACAAACAAACAAACAAACAAACAAACAAACTCTTCAGCTTTATATATTAGTATAGATAATTGAAAAAAGTCTTTATTTCTATGGTTGTGTTTCCGACTTAGTATTTACGAGTATACCTATATTTAATCTGTTTTGATATAACAAACCCGGATTACAAATAAAATATATTTTTTCAAATTAAACTATAAACTTTAGAGGAAACTTTAATATGTCAATTTTCTGGTCGCGGTGGGGCAAAATTTGAGCATGGTCATTTAATTAAAAAGCGACATTAAAAAATTATCCAAAAATCACTAAAAGTTTAACAAATTACATTTTTTAGGGCAGCTTTTATTCCCTTATAGGCGTGTGTAATCATCCTGGGAAAACACATCGTTACCAACACAAACATCTGAAATTATATAACGTTTTTATTTAAAGTATATTCAAATAAATAAAATATTTCAATGAAACAACATCATTACCCAAGACTGAATTTCCAAACACACACTATCGAAATAATCTAAAGTATAACTATACGCAATAATGCACTTTTTTATAATATCAATTTTATATTGAACCCTATCTTTTCCAATAACGTTAACAGTTGCATATTTATATTCTATTTTATTTCTAATTTGTTTTACAATTTGATAAAGGAAATCAAATATTAATAATTTTGACGTATACGTTATAAAGGTGGAAGTAGTGGCAAAAAGTAAAATAAAGACAGCTAGATTATTAAATGAATAATTAAAAGCCGAAACAATCTTCAATGTATGAAAAAGAAATAGCGTTATTCGTACGAAAAGAAAATTTCGAGTTATCGTTAGATGTTGGAGATCTATCAAATTTTGTAATTTTTTAGTGAGAGAATAAGCTTTTTTCAAAGAATTTCCTTTGATAAAAATTGAAAGAAATGTGTTTAAAATAAATTCTGATATAGTAAAAAATAGAAATGGCAAAAACACATGCTGAGTGAACGGAGCATAGGTTGAACTGTACAACGTTATAGCCGTCACTAAAGAGAAACTATAGAGGTGAAATATGATTTTTTTAAATAAAGAACACTCTACGTCATGGTTTTGACCGAAAATTAGGTTCGCCTTTGTAAGGAAGCTTATAAAAGATAATGATTTGAAACGATACATGTCTGTATTGTAAGTGTGATAATATACAACTGATTATTGTTTCAACGATCGAAAGACTATTAGAGTTTTAATAATAGTAAAATATTAGTTAAAGCGTTATTGCAACAATATAACATTAAAGCTTTGATTAATGATTGGTTACGATAAAAAATTCAAAAAGTAATGGAAAAAAATAATATTGTAAAAGCAATAGACTACAATGTTTATGATTACTAAATATTTTTTTTTATATATTTTATTAATGTGTATTTGAATTTTATCGTCGTACTTATTTTATTATCATAGTTATTGATTTTAAAACTTTATGTTTGTTGTTGAAACCTATGATATTTTCAGATATATATATATATATATATAAACAGTTCTATTATCATAAAATATTATATTTAAACAGTACAAAACAACGTAGTTTCACGCCTCTTTGAGATTTGTATGACTAGACACATTATAACTTTTATGTTGCATAAAATAATGCTTTTTACAAAGTCATGCCAGACCACTAATTGTCTCTATATACTTAATACTTATGTCCTCCTTTCTTGTACGACTAAGTCGACAAACAAGCGCTATCTTAATAAAATACTAGAAATAATTATTTTCTTCCCTTTATAACGGCACATTGCCGTTTTTGATGAAACAAGTTAACGCACTTTTTTTTCTATATTTTTTATTTTTATTATTCAAAAGTAATTACTGATGGAATCAATGCATTTTTGCCAACGTAGTGGTAACTTATTGAAGCCTTTCTTGAAAAACTCAGCTGGACGGGAGGCAACAAACTCTTCAAAGGCATTTTGTACTGCCTCTCGGGTATTGAATTTTTTTCCCGCCAATAAGTTATCCAAATTCTGAAAAAAGTGGGTGTCTGCAGGGGCAAGATCTGGCGCTTGGAGACCGTCTGCTGTGCAGTATGACGTCGCGCGTTGTCGTGCAGGAGCAGCGGAGCCGAGCGATTCTTATGGGTCATTTTTCGTTTAGGGCATTGTTTAGGTACTGACCCAGGATCTAACCAACTAGCTGAACGCTTGCGATTGTCGAATAGAATCCATTTTTCGTCACAAGTAACAATCCGATTCAATATGCTTTCGTTTGTGTGTCTGTTGAGCAGTGCAAGGCACGTCTCGACGCGTATTTCGCGCTGGCGTTCATTCAACCTCACCTCTGGGCGGGAGCACCGGCATACCAGCTTGGTCCTCTCGACTCGGTTCAAAAGAGAGCTGTGAGAATTGTCGACGATCCAATACTGACGAGCGATATTGAGCCCTTAAGTCTAAGAAGAGATCTTGCATCCCTATGCGTGCTCTATCGTTTGTACAATGGGTTGTGTTCCGAAGAATTGTTCGAGATGATGCCCACGGCCACTTTTTACCATCGCACCGCTCGCCATCGACAGGGAATTCATGCTCACACATTGCAGCCCAAATGGTCCCGTACAGTTCGGTTTCAGAGGAACTTCCTCCCACGGATCATTCGGCTGTGGAATGAACTCCCTGCCGAGGTTTTCCCACAATGCTACAGTATGGGGTCCTTCAAGAGGGGAGTAAATAGGTTTTTGAAGGGTCGGCAACGCGCATGTGATGCCCCTGGTGTTGCAGGCGTCCATAGGCTACGGTAGCCGCTTACCATCAGGCGGGCCGTATGCTTGATTGCTACCGTCGTGGTATAAAAAAAAAATCAATTAAGAATTAGCGTGGAATTTTAGTAACTGTTGTGATAAATAAATATTATAAATAATTAAATTGTTTAATTTTATTTGGATTAAAAAATCGTTACATCAAACTAGAATTCATATAACAATAGTTTTAAGAATGTATTGATTTGTGTATTGAAAAATATTTCACAATGTTATAATAAATAAATAAATATCTATATACACATACACACACGGTCCTCTGTTCCTAAAGTAAGCAACTTAATGCTTGTGTTATAGGTAACAGCCGACTGGTCTAGGTACATATTTTTTTTTCGATAAACATACTTATAAATAATACATATATAAATGAATATGTATATTACACCCAGACTCGGGGTGGGAATCGAACCAACAATCCCCAGAGCAGAAAGTAGGGTCACTACAAACTGCGCCAACGGGCTAGTCTAGTATAATAGTACCTACTATATATTACATCTCAGACAGATCTTAATTACATTTACGTGTTAAAGTATATTACACGATACAAATGCCTCCATCAATGATAGTGCGCTACTCACATTCCGATGCATCTCATCCCAGTATAATAAAATGCGGTGTGTCGGTGCATGCACTGAACTTAGTTCCGCATATCTAACGATATCTCCTAAGTTTGTCTCAATTCGTTGAACTTGAAGCAATTTGTGCAAATTGGACTGTAAAGGAGTCGACGTTATCGCGGAGAACTTCGAACGCTTAACTCTCAAATGGGATAGATCTCTAGAGAATTATTAGGATAATGAGAATTTAAATTACCTTTGTATGTATAAACTAGCTTCTGCGCGCGACTTCGTCGGCGTGGACTCCGCTCCTATTGGTCTTAGCGTGATGACACATAGCCTATAGCCTTCCTCGATAAATGGGCTATCTAACACTGAAATAATTTTTCAAATCGGCCCAGTAGTTCCAGAGATTACCGCGTTCAAACAAACAAACAAACTCTTCAGCTTTATTATATTAGTATAGATAGATATAATTTTTACACGATGTAATAGTTTATGTTTTCTGACAAAAACTTCTTAAATTACCAAAATAATTCTATTACTTCATAATATGTCGCGTTGTCTCCTTTTGAATATATTATATTTTATCAAATATAATGTATCAATACTAATATTATAAAGCTGAACAGCTTGTATGCTTGTTTGTTTGATTGAACGTGCTAATCTTAGAAACTACTGGTCCGATTTGAAAAAAACCATTTAGCGTTAGATAGTCTATTTATCGAGGAAGGTTATAAGCTACGAGTAAGTATACCTATATCATTACGCTTAGACCAGTAGAAGCGGAGCACCAATGAAGAATGTTTCAAAATCGGTTTTTTTTCTTTTGGGAGCTTCCGATGTGTGCGCTGCCGCTGTGTAAACAGTTAAAGTTTCGCAAAAATCATGTATGACAGAATTGTTGCCCTTTAAAAGTTCCACGCAGACGAAGTCGCGGGCAGCAGGTAGTATATTATATGTATGACTGAAAGTGTTACTAGCAACGACTAACAACATTCCGTTTATATCTATACCTGTGTTTAACATCGCAATAGAAGTCGTGCGTGTCAATATCAATATTAATTATGAAACTACTATGTACTAATAACGACATGTATAGAAAATATACATAATGGCTTAGTCTGGATATTTGAGCTTGAACAAACAATATGCTAATATGTAGGCCTCGACGATCCGTTAATGATTCGATCTAGCACGCATCACTAAAATATTCATAGACGATATAATCATACAGCTTCATGTTTGAGTAACATGATATCATTGCTATAGCATACCTTTAATATTGACTTAAATAAATAAGAACTGATAATAGACCAGTACTGAAACTATGACTAAAAATTTAATGTGACATAATTATTTAATTTAAGTTTCTAGATTATTGGTTTCTTTTTTCAGCCGATACAAAACTATTTAATTTTAAGAAAGAAAACAAAAAAAAAAAATGTAAAAACGTAGAGGAAAAAAAATAAAGATGTTTGTTTGATCCAAAACCAATGTAAGTTATGTTGTTTGGTGGTGGTGAGCGTGCTTTAGAAGTTTAGACCACAGAACTGAACTAAAACTTGTGCACAATAGGTCTGCATTGTGTCTTAGTTAAACGAAACATAACTGGCTACGAGAGAAAGAGGGAAAGAAAATGTGTGCTCGCACCTCTCTCCCTTGCCCCATTCGCCTCGCCTGATAACACTTTTCGTAACTCTCTCGTCACTAATTCACCAGCTTACTCCTCAAGTCAAGCGTCAGTAAAGAAGTTTTACTTCAAAAAAAAAAATCTTATAATCACTTGTCTAGTAGGTAGAATACAATGTTCTTATCATTGTTACGTATTTAATGTTACACATTTAATCTTTATAATCTGTCGAACAATATAGATAATCAATAAGATCGAATGTCATAAGTTATAATATTGCTCTTCGAAAAGCAAAACACCAGAAAGTTTTTTATCATCACTCGTCACTCATTTGAAACATTAAATTGAAGAAATAAAAATATAATTGATGTTAACAAGCATTAAGTTTTGGTATCATAAAATATTGCTTTTTAATACTGTAACACAGTTGAGTGAAATATAAGTAATTAAAGTTTTAAATAGCAAAATGGTTAACTTCAACTAACTAGACAGTTACGTTTTCATTAAGCCATGTCCAGGCGACGATTCGACTAAAACGTTCCACGCTAACGATGACACGTGCAACGGAGATGGATTCACATTTTGCATACAAATGTTTTTATTAGCTAACTCGTCTGTTTGCTCATTATCTAGATGGACTACGGTGAACAGTTTAGGACATATGGAATTAATAGCTGTTTCAGTGTGTGAGTTTCGGTCATTTTATTTAAGCCATCTATATAAAAAACCGTGCCTCGGAGAGCACGTTAAGCCGTCGGTCGGTCCCGGTTGTTATCATGTACACCTGATAGCGATCGTTACTCATAGTAAGGAATATATCCGCCAACCCGCATTGGAGCAGCGTGGTGGATTTTAAGCTCCGATCCTTCTCCTACATGGGGAAGAGGCCTATGCCCAACAGTGGGATATTATAGGCTGAATTGTGATCGTGATATATTAATACGTGAAGCAAAAACTTTGTACCCCTTTTTACGGAAATTGCGCGTACGGAGGAGTATGAAACTTCGCACACGTATAGTTATATAAAGAAGAAGTGTAGAATGCAAAAAAAATTCTTTTAATTATACATAAAATATACATTAAATTAATAAAAAAAAGAATTACACACTACCATGTATTTGACACACACACATGCATAATATTATACCTACTATTTTGTTGATTGTCAAAGTCTGTAGTCAAATTGAAATATTGAAAAAGAGGTTCTTTATTTTTATAATTATTTGGTTTCCTTTAATTTAAATTTTTAATTTTGGTCGAATTTCGACCTCTGGGCGACCACTAGTATGAAATTAATAGCTGTTTCAGTGTGTGAGTTTCGGTCACTTTATTTAAGACATTATTATAATTCAAGAAATAATAATTATAATGTTGTTTGGATATACATAGTTACATACATAATATATGTATGTGTTTGAAGTAACTGGATTGAATAGATGTTTGTTAGAGCCATTAAGATGTTTGTTATTATAAACACAATGGAAACCATAAGTCCTTGCTGTGAACGCTTTCATTAAAATATCAACGATGTTACAACACATCGATGGGAAATTTAGAAACCACATTAAATTAAATGGCGATTTACCAAGGTTGCACAATAATTCCGTTACATAATATTATTATAAATAGGTAGCGGTGAAATAAGATTCATGTCAAAAATGAAAAAAAAAAAATATAACGACCTCGGGCATGTCCCACGGCCGACAAAAGAGAGAAAATATTTTTCATAATTCTACACAATTATATAATTATATATAAACTAGCTGCTGTGCCCGCGACATCGTCCGCGTGATTTAGTAAAAACGTTATTGTTCAGTTCGCAGTTACACAATAAAATTCTAAAATAAAAGTAGCCTAAGTTACAGTTTATTACATCAGCCATCTGCCAGTAAAAGTCCCGTCAAAATCGGTCCAGCCATTTCAGAGATTAGCCGGAACAAACAGACAGACACACAGACAACAATTTAAAAAAGTGTCATTTTGGTATTTGTAATGTGTACATTGAGTAAAAAGCGGTTATTTTAATATTACAAACAGACACTCCAATTATATTTATTTGTATAGATAGATAGTGGTGAAAAGAGTTTCATGTCAAAAATGAAAAAAATAACGAACTTGGGTATGTCCCACGGCCGAGAAACGAGAGAGAATATTTTACCCCCGGAAACGGGATAAAAATAGCAACTTAATTAAATGCCCTATCCAATAGTTAATATTAAATTAAAGTTACATTTACATAATTATGTCGATTGGATATTGGCGTTGTTAATCTATCACTAATTTTTGTTACACAGTGTTACAAGAATGTAGGCAGAAATCTAAGTAATTAACAATAAACTATAATATAAAATTATATACGATCAGGTATGTACATGAAATGGAAATCATCAGCTTATAGAAATTCTCAACAATTCAAAGTAAGGGTAAATATTCCTGAATAATAACTTCCTGTTTTATTCCCTCAGGCGTAAACTTGTAGAAAACCCTACCGTAAGGTACCGTACCGTACTAATGATTATTGTAAAGCAGAAGAGTTTGTCTGTTCGTTTGAACGTGTTGGTTTCATGAGTGGACATAAGACATTTTTTTTTATATAACAAGATGCAACTAGCTTTTCCTTATCTCCAATTGCCTAGCTTGATGTTATATTTATAGACGAGAAAAATATATATAATTTTAATCAGCAAATAGGCATTTTTTGAACCTCAAGAAAGCCAGCAGCACACCGACGTACTATAAGTATCAAAGTTGAAGTCAGAGGAAAACACGAGGCAAACTTAGTCTATTTTCGCATACTTGGAAACCCTAAGATGTCACTGACACACTAACATACAGGCAAAGAGCTCAACAAACAGAGAGTTCCGATGCAAAAGTGCATTGAACTTGGGGTGGTATTATACATCCAGTGACTTTCCTCTGAATTTTTTCCTCTTAAGCGGGGTGCATACATACAGGGAATTAAAGTTTCTGAAGCTTAAGTCACGGAGACAGTTGAACATTATACATATATAGTCATATTATAGCATATAATAGACATATTAGCGATACAGTTATATAGGAATGCAATGGTATAGAAACTGTACGTAATATTTAATTACTTTTATGTATTATTGGAATTAAAAAAAAATTTAATATCCTAATATCATTTAGTGCCCTAATAGAAAATTTCAAAATTATAAATGACAGTAAAAATAAATAAATAAAAGTTTCACACTCAACGGGGTCTCTCAACTGGGGGCCGTTGCCCCAGTAGGATTTTCTCCTGTGTTGTGTTCTCACAAGTTAGTATAAACGCCGAGACCACGACAAATATCTATGTGACCAATATGTCTGTCGTGTGCGGGGATCGAACCCGCGACCGCCAGCGCAACAGCCAGTGCTTTGACCGCTGCGCAAACGCGTCGTCTAAATATAAATATGTAGTAAAAATAGTAAGTTTTATTAGCCAACTGTATTTGTTATGTGGTTGTTTTGTCCTTATTATATTATGTAACCTTAATAACATTAATACTGTCCGACTTGTTTTATTATTTTATTAAATTTTTTAACTGTCTCATCCAGTAGAGTTTCTAACTAAGCCTTAAATTGTTCTTTCACTGCACATAGATTAAAAAATACGTTTGTATTTCGTAATAATTATTCCAGTATACAAATTCCTTGTGTGAGATAGATTTATTCTGTGGCACAGTTATTATTATCAGACGTAACTCTTTGAAATAAAAGTACATACGTATATGATAAATATGCAGTTAAGAAAAAGGGGTAGATTTTTTTTTATACTAGAGTGAAAAGATCAGAGAAATCCAGCAAATGAAGGGAAGTTAAAAGATTCATAAAAAATACTTCCTTCGTGTTGTGTCGGCCTCATAATTAAAATATTGTAGTGAATAATTTCCTTCCTTTTCTGAGACAAGGGTTACTCCCTGTAGATTTACTTGTATGTGTTTTACTTGTTCTAGAAATATCATAGGTAAATTTTCTATGGTGGCCTATTTGCTAATGCCAATAAAATGTTATGATTTTAGTTACTTTTTACTTACTTAATGATCATTAAAAACTGATTTGGCCTATTTTTTAAATTATTTGCAGACATTTTCTCTTAGTTTGTCGACGACATGACGTAAACTTCTCATTGCACGCCTCCAACGACGCTCAACTTTACTCTTAAAAAGTGAAAAATATGGGAAGTGCTTACTCATAGGCCGCAAACACGAAACTTGCGGCGGCGGGGCGACGGCGGTAGCGGGGCGACGGCGATGTATTCAAAAGCATTGCACAGTATAGCGACGGGCACGAAACGGGCGACGGCGGAGCGGGGCGACACGCGGGGGGACGCGTTATTTATTAGTAATACTTTTTTGGACGATATATCGATAGTTCGATATTGAAATGTATTGTATATCGACACTCGATATTTTTAAATAAAACTTTACGCATGTTTGACTTGGGGAATAAGCTGTTGAGTACGTAACGAGAGCGTTACGAAAAGTGTAATCGGTTGAGGCGAACGGAAGTTGAGAGGAAGACATAAGTTAGTGAAAGTAGAAAGGGAGAGACGTTTCGTAATGCTTCAGTCGTGTGGTCTAAAGCGCAATCGTTTTTTTAAACACATAATATCTTTTTTTTATTTTTTCCCGCTAATTATTTAAACTACAACATCATTATAAACTTAATCTACTGAACTTTATTTACACTACATTATTTAAATATTTGAAAAGAACACAACAAACATATAAAAATTTAAAATTAAACAATAATATATAATGTAGATAATGTGCATGTCACTTACAAGTGTACGTAATACCCAACATCGGGGGGCACGGCAGTGCCCCCGCCAAGTCGAGCGCGAAGCAAACACTGCCGTACCATCCTTTACCCGAACCATTTCGCCGCATTTTCAGGCCCCTATTTGAGAACCTCTGGATAAGACCAGAACGCTGAAATTTTCGTCATCGAGTAAACTATAATCACATACTTAAAATCCAAAATTTCAAGTCTGTAGGTCATTTAGTTCAGAAGTTAAGCGACAGCAAAGTTTCGCATTTACGACACTCACTCACTCACTCATGATCATCAAAATAGAACTAGTACTTCCCACAAACTCAGAGAGCTGAAATTTGGTACAGAGTTAGGGTTTAATGGCTACATAATGGGATAACTATAAAAACTAGGATAATCGAAGATCTGGAGTACCTGGTGACCCTGATTAAAAAACACAAGAGCCCAATCAAACTATTAGAAGAGATCAATATACCACCTTTACATAAAATATAATGCGAAAAACAGGGTGTAAGGGGTTGAAAGGTGGGAATGAAAATTCGTATGGAAGTATATGTATATAATGTTCGTGTTTCGTAACTGTCAAACATTTAATGTTCATCTCGTCGATATGGTAAACTCTACCCTTAAATTAAAGAACGTATTTAAATAAAGGTTTCGAATCGACAACATATATCCACAATATACGGATATTGGCGGATTTTAGATTTTAAAAATTAATAATAATGTCAGTAATGAAAACGGATTGACATTATACATATTGGTTGTCAAATATTTATTTATGCGAGCGTTCAGAAATTTATTTAGTGTAAACTAAGGAAAATATATCAAGCTACTTAAATATACAATAAATAATAAATGTAAAAAAGAAAAAAAATACAAAAAAAAAATAAGTTCAATTGATTGGTCTCCTTGAAAAATTCCAGATTATTCTGTCAATCCAGTCAAAGTCAGTATATCATATAAATATTTTCGTCACGGAAGTCTAAAAGATACGTGTTATATATCTAATCTATACTTATATATCTATATATAATATTATAAACCTGAAAGTTGAATTGTTTGTTTGTTTGTTTAAACGCGCTAATCTCAAGAACTATTGATTCGAATTGAAAAATTCCTCTGAGGTGGATAGCCTATTTAAAGAGAAAGGTTTTGCTTTATGAAAAAGTAAGGCTATTTTTTTCCTCAAATCACAGTGGGTGAAACCGCGAGGCCTAGCTAGTTGGTACATAAAAAAATCGACTATCATTGCAAAAATCAGATCACATCTTCTAATTTAATCTAGCCTATAGCGTCCCACAGCTGGGCGAATGCCTCACCTTCTGATTTTAATACTCATATAAATAAATAAAAGGTGTGTGCGGCACTAGAACTGTCAACACCGTAGTGGTCATCTCCGATAAAAATTAGCTAAATAATTGTAGTTCGAGCACTCTCTGGATGCTGGATTTGTGTCAAAGGATCAGCGGAAACACTGCAAGTACGTAGTAACTATAAACTTTACGTGATTACTGGAATTTGCCGCAGAAATAGTGAAGGAAAGTTAAGTAAAAGTTTGTAAAAATTTAGCCGAGGGTAGAATTCAAAAATTGTTGTACGAAGCGGATTGGCAGCAACGCCAACAGAACAACAACACAACTGCCAACTAACGTTACAGACAGTGTTGCGATTCTAAAAAAAATAATTTCTACCATTATTTACGTTCCTTTACACGCAGGCTAACAACGGAAAGTGTCAACGTCAAGTGTTGCTAGTAACTTATATAGAATTCCCCGGATAATAGACACAAAAATGGAAGGTCAATTTCAAATTTTATTTGATAAAATGAAAATAGAAATGCAAAGCCAAACAAAAGAGCTAACCAATACAATAATGGAAAAAATGGACGAAAAATTAAAACCGATTTTGGAGGAAAATAAAATATTAAAAAATAAAATAGAAATCTTGGAAAAAGAGGTAGATTATCTAAAAAGAGAGAGAGAGAGTGAAAGACTAAATATATTGGAGAAACAGGCAAGAAACCGAAACATTGTATTTTTTGGCATTGAAGAACATAACTCACACTACTCCTACTCGGATTTAGAAACGGAAATTATTAATTTTATATCAGAATATCTTGGAATTAAAGTAGATCGGAAAGAAATTCAAGAAATCAGAAAAATAGGGAAAAATACAGAAAAACCAAGGCCCATTGTGATTACACTGACCACGGTCGGTAAAAAAGTGGAAATTTTAAAACAAAAGAAGCTACTAAAGGATACAAACTACTACATAAAGGAAGATTACCCACAACATATTTTAGAGAAAAGGAGAATGCTACAGGAACAGGTTAAAATAGAAAGAGAGAAGGGTAACAGAGCTATTTTAAAATACGATAAATTAATTATAATAGGAAAACAAGAAATAAATAAAACGTCAGGAAACAGCAAACGATCCCTCTCGACATCGCCTCAAGAAACCTACAATCACAATGAATCATCACCTAGAACTCAACGAAAAAAGAAAAACAAACCTGAATCAAGCACCTCACAAAACACAACTAGCTGTTCTGAAAACATAATCAAGCCGGGGATCCTCAACTATCTGGTGAATAAAAATCCAACCAACCAAGTTCCGCCAAAAAATAATCTGAATCAATAGCAATCGGCACCCCATCCCAAAAACACAATAAATAAAAAACACAACAAAGAAAAATATCTTCCAAGCCGGCTGGTCACCGTGGAAGAGATTGACCACCACCCTCCAAAGAAACAATTAGAAATTAGTCCAAAATCCAGAAATCTTCCCACAAACAAGTTATACTTAGCAACATACAACGTGAAAACACTATCTTCACACGAAAGACTAATAGAACTCGAAGAAGCCCTAAAAGAAATAAAGTATGACATCATCGGTCTGTCAGAAGTCAGAAGAATAGGCAGCCAAATAGAAGAATATGAGAATATGATATTATGTTATGTAGGTCACACGCCAGGACTTTATGGCGTAGGTTTTTTAATAAAGAAATCCTTACAACCTTATATTGAACGATTTATAGGCTTCACGGAAAGAGTCGCTCTGCTTAACCTAAACATTCAAGGATATGTTATCAGCATTATACAAGCCTATGCCCCCACAGCTCTTTCAAGCGAAGAAGAGATAACAGAATTCTACCGAAATTTGGACACGGCAATTCAGATTTCTTCAAAGAATCTTATTGTAATGGGAGATTTTAATGCAAAAATAGGTCAACCACTGAAAGATGAACATATCATTGTAGGAATATATGGATATGGGGATAGAAATGACAGAGGTCAAATGCTAATGGATTTCGCTTTTGAAAATAGACTTTCAGTGATAAATACTTATTTCAAAAAAAAACCAAGTCGCAGGTGGACTTGGCGTTCACCCAGCGGAGAATACAAAAACGAAATCGATTATATAATGTCAAACCAACCTAAGATATTTTTGAATATAGAAACACTGAACCTTAACTTCTCTACAGACCATAGAATGGTGAGAGCAACAATAACCTTAAAAATAGCAAAGAAAAGCCGGATCAAATTCACCAGCAACCGAAGTAGTACTTTAAAAACGAGAGAAGAAATTGAAGCATATAACCAAAATCTGAGGTATCAAATATCCAGCTTAGTTGAATTGGAGACGACAGTGCAGGATTTTTATAATAAATTACTACATGTTATCAACGTCAGTCTACAGCAAGCACGACAAGTTAAGTCTACCCATATTAGACACAAAATTCTCTCAGAAAGGACAATTACACTGCTAAATAGGAGACAAATATTACAAAGAATGCCAATCAAGTCCCGATCAGAAAAAAACGAACTTAGCGCACTTTATAAATTAACGAGTAAATACATAAAATATGATTATAAAAACTACAGGAATCAAAAAATACAAACTTACCTTACACAAGGAAAAAGCTTCAAAAAAGCGATAAAAGAACTCCGAACGAATAAGACTTGGATTCAGGGATTAAACCAATCAGGACAAATAACACATAACCGTAGAGAAATAATAAATATTGCTACAGAATTCTATAAAAACCTATACAGTGCGAATACACAACAGATGAATTATAACAACAAACAGGAAGCATACAACAATCACGAAAACCTAGAAAATAGTATAAACTATATTGACGAATTGGAAATTATACAAGCAGCTAATAAGTTAAAATTAGAGAAGAGCCCAGGCCCAGATTTCATTCCCAATGAAGCAATTAAACATGGATGTGAAATATTAGCATCACCACTGGCCTCATTATTTAATTTAATACTCAAAACGGGGAATACACCTGCACAATGGTCAGAATCCATTATAATCTTGCTCTATAAAAAAGGAAACCCTAATGACATCGGCAATTACAGACCAATAAGCCTTCTACCAACTATTTACAAACTCTTCTCCACCATAATTAATAGAAGAATATCTGAAACTTTAGAAAAGAGACAGCCCATAGAACAAGCTGGCTTTCGTAAGGGATATTCAACCATAGACCACATACACACTCTGGAACTTATTATTGAAAAATACCAAGAGAACCAAAGACCACTCTACCTAGCATTCATAGATTACCAGAAAGCTTTTGACACAATTTCACACACAAGTATAATATGGGAAGCATTGTGTAAACAAGGAGTAGAAAACGAGTACATACAAGTAATAAAAAATATATACAACAACAGCGTCAGCAAAATCAAACTGGAATCAACTGGCCCCGAATTCAACATCAATAGAGGAGTGAGACAAGGGGACCCAATATCTCCAATACTATTTATTGCAGTATTGGAATCTATTATTAATCAATTAGACTGGAAAAAGTACGGCTTGTATATCAAAGGAGAATACCTGAGTCACTTAAGGTTCGCGGATGACTTGGTACTGCTATCTGAAACCGGGGGCAACTTAGAGCGCATGATACAGTCATTACACAAAGCCAGCAGACAAGTCGGATTAGAAATAAACTTGACAAAAACAAACACCATGACAAACAGTTATAAAAGAACCATCTCACTAGAAGACAAACCATTACAGTACGTAAAACAATATATCTACTTGGGGAAGCAGATAACATTGGCCAGCAATAGCAATGAACTAGAGGTGGAGCGCAGAACAAGAATTACTTGGAACAAGTTCTGGAGTTACAGAGAAGTAATGAAAAGTAACATGCCAACAGAAGTGAAAAAGAAAATGATGGACACTTGCATTTTGCCATGTCTTACATATGCTTGCCAGACGTGGAAATTTACAAATAACATCAAAAATAGAATAATAACGTGCCAGAGGGGAATGGAACGTAGCATGCTCAATATAAGAAAAACACATAGAATCCGTCATACAAAGATAAGAAACATAACCAAAACAGTAGACGCGGTCAAGTATGCTCAAAGATTGAAATTCAAGTGGGCCGGCCACGTAGCACGACTTAAAGATAAGAGATGGACATATAAAGTAACTACTTGGGACGGTCCACAGGGCAAGCGGCGCGTCGGTAGACCGTACACACGCTGGGAGGACGATATTAGAAAAGTCGCTGGACCACACTGGATTTGTATCGCCAGAGACAGAAACAAATGGAAGTCTTTGGAGGAGGCCTTCACCTGAGAGGGGTCCATGCATGTAAGAATTGAATAGTAAATTAAAATAATGAATAAATTGAAAAATGAATAAATAAAATAAAATTAAAATTAATTGAAATATGTAATGAAAATTAATTGAAATAATTAAAGTTAAAATAATAATGAAAGTGTTATTGTTATTTGCATGTAAGAATTTATTTATTGAATTAAAATATTGAAAAATAAACTGAAATAATGTACCTAAATAAATTTGAAACAACAGAAATGAATTGTAATAATGAAAATGAAAATATTACTTAGTGATGACTTGAATACTAATAAAATTTGCCTATATTATTATTTATGTTATATTTGATTATTTCAAGTTCTTAATTATAACGAATCATTTTTTATATTTTTTTAATTTTTTGAATTTATAAACTGAAAAATTTTCTAAGGAAAATAGTAATAATTATGCATGTAATTGTATTTCTATAATGTTAAATTATTGTAATTGCATGGAATAAAAGGCTTTTTTATTTTTATTTTTTTTATTTTTTTTTTATTTTTTTTTATTTTATTTATTTATTTATAAATAAAATTATAGGAAAACTCTGGATAACACTAGACTGGCTTTTATACTTATACTTACAAGTTTACAAGAAAAATAGGCGAACGATTAACTTAATTCTACTCGAATATTACACAAATTACACTAAAATATTAATTTCGCTCAAAATTTGCTCAAAATATAATGCATTGGACTAAGAGTGGTGGTGATACCAACACGTCAAGTACAAGAATCAGAACCGGAAGAAAGGAAAAGAAAGATTTGTATTGTAATAATAAAAAAACTGTTACTAAAAAGAAAAAAAATGTGTCAAATAAGAAATTCTAAAAAATAAATAAATATGCCTGAATATGCCCACGTTTCTACTTTCTACAAAAAGCAGTGGAATCCCACCAAAAACATTCTGTAAAAAAACTAGCCAAGTCTCGATGGAGCTGCTTGTTTATCTCTAAAAAGTAATGAAATCTAGACAAAGTCGTACCAAGTCTAAGGTTCATTACTGCGATTTTTTTATTATTATAGTTAATGTTGTGTGACTTGGCCGTTGAAGGGTACACAAGGGTACAAAATCGGGTGCTACATGACACCATTGCACCAATCTGTCGCCAGAACCGCTACCCATTGACGATGGAAAATTGCCACGGAAAACGTTGATTGAATAACCAGTCAATTGTAGGCTTGATAAAGCTGCGTATTTCAATAATATTTTTGTATAGGCAAGCCTGAAACAAACTGTATAAGAAATTATTTCCAGTACCAGCGGACTTCTAATCATTGATAGAAGTCCGTCTGTACGTCTATTTTATGTTAGATCGGTGGTCGATTTGACGCTCCAAAAATAAGAGAACAGAAGTCAGCATTGTCAATGCTGAATGCATGTGTTATCAACAACCGCCTAAAATGAGACACCAGTGTCCAATTACCAATACCAGTATGGGATATTATTCTTAGTTTTGTACCCTTGTGTACCCTTCAACGGCCAAGTCACACAACATTAACTATAATAATAAAAAAATCGCAGTAATGAACCTTAGACTTGGTACGACTTTGTCTAGATTTCATTACTTTTTAGAGATAAACAAGCAGCTCCATCGAGACTTGGCTAGTTTTTTTACAGAATGTTTTTGGTGGGATTATGTTTTCCTCTTTTAATTTATTTATTTACATACTAGCTTTTACTTTAAAAAAAATATGGATATATCGAGAATACGATATTTTAAAAAATATCAACAGCCCTACTGCCCGCCAGCTTGTTTCGTGCCCGCCCGAGATAACGCTGTGTGATCGCTTCACGTCGCGTCGCCCCGCTACCGCCGTCGCCCCGCTGTCGCCAAGTTTCGTGCCCGCGGCCTTAGACCTATGTATTTTATATTTATATAACAATGTATTCGTCCATACTAATATTATAAATGCGAAAGTAACTCTGTCTGTCTGTCTGTCGCGCAGTCACGTTAAAACCACTGAACAGATTTAAATGAAATTTGGTATACAGATAGTCTAGAGTCTGAGAAAGGACATAAGCTACTTTTTAATGCGAAAAAAAGGGTTAAATAGGTTGAAAGGTGGGAATGAAAATTTGTATAGAAATATGATTATGATGTACAATGTTCGCGTGTTTCGTAACTGTCAAACATTTAATGTTCATCCCGTCGATATGAGAAACTATCCCCTAAAATTAAAGAACGTATTTAAATAAAGGTTTCGAATCGACAACATAATATGTATATCCACAGTATACGGATAGTGGCGTATTTTAGATTTTAAAAATGTATAATAATGTCATTACTGATACGGATTGACATAATATACATTGGTTGTCAAATATTTATGCGTGCGTTCAGAAATTTATTAAATATACAATAGATGATAAATGTACAAATGAATTAAATAGGTACAAAAAAAAACCCTCAAATTAACGCGGGTGAGACCGCGGGGCACAGCTAGTATGCTATAAAATACACGCTTTTATACAGAATACACATCAAACTAAAAGTAAATAGCATTTGAGGTATTTTTTTAATACTATTAAAGAAAAAGAATCGACTTAATAAATATTATGTTGGACGTTAACTTTTTGGTTGTACGGATAATAGCAAAATAACGCGAGAACCACTTGACGAAATTAGCTGTTTTTTTACTCGTATGATGTCAGGAAACTATATGAAGGCTGAAGAATTCTTAATTTTCTTACAATAAATATTATTATATTCTATCATAATAAAATATCAAGTGTAAACTAAATCAACTAATCGAACTTATATCGCTGTATGGTCGATCATTAGTTCCTAAAAAGGGTACTAGAGGGCGCTGCTAAGTAAGCGTTTATATAATTATACATAAAGTATTTTAATTTCAGGTGTATACGTTTAAGTCTTCGCATAAAACTGAAAGAACCATAAAAATGAGGAAGTACTAACAGTGGCACTTAAATTTTTAACATTAAAATTTTTCGAAATTTATTCATAAACATTTAAATATCTATTTAAAAACTTTGAAATTCCCTGCCTAATAATATCCGCCAAGTATTTAGTCATTAAATATTTTAAAAAATCGTTTCTACGTACTATACTACGTGTCCCTTACATTGTCTTCAGTATTTGATCAATTGGTATATTGTATCTATGTATCATATTATACTATGTGAATATTGTATTATATAGCTATGTTTAATATTTTAAGTTGTTATATGTGTATAAAATATATTTTAGCCTTGCCTTGTTGTTAGCGAACTCTTCCTGACACTTTTTCTTAAACAACTATCAATAAAGTTTGCCTGAAACAGATCGTCATAAGCGATAAGGCCGCCATTGCATACTTACTTGTTTCCAATGATTCTAAATTATTGTAATATCATTGTTACATCAATAAAATGCGTTTAGTTTTGATACTAATTATGAGTCTAGGTTTATGAGTCTTATTACTTCCCCGTACGTTATGGTGAAACTTGAGCATTATTAATTTCTTAGCAATTACTTTCTACTCCATCAACGACGAGTAGGTACGAGTAGACCTAATATATAAGTTTTCCTTAGTTACTGTTTCCCTATAAATACGTTTTCTAATGATAAAATAAAGTTTATATAATTTCATGTGTATGTGCACATAGTTGAGAGAATTATATTCACATAAAAATAAGATTTTAATAAAATTCCACTTTAAGCGATGTGGGCTTTGTTTTCTTTTATTTTATTCATATTTCGTTAACCGTATGCCGAAATTGCCCAAAGGCTGAATAATACGTAATCAACTTTCATACAACGCATTTGGATTTTTTTTCCGTTTAAAAAATATGAATGCGATTGTTTTCTTTCTACTTGACTAGATCCTATTGAAATAGGGAGATGTGTTCATTTTTTTTTGTTTATTATTATATTGCCGTTAGCATGATGTGTGTAACAATAAATATATATTAATTCCTTTTTTTTCGTATAAATATTTCATAGCAAAAATCGTAATGTTTAAGCTAAAATAATTAAAAATTTAATGCTACGTATTTTAATTTTTTACCCATATTTTTTCTTTATTTCTGTTCAAGTAAAAATATAGTCCAGTGAACTACTATAAGTTTTTAAATACAGATAATATTACATATTTTTTGTCTGTGTTTAAGCAAGCTTAGTCTTAACTGGACGAAGCGATAATGATTCCGTACAATGAAGGAAAGTACCTAATTATGGAAATGGAATGAAGTTTAATCCACGGATTTGTAAATACATTATCATGTTCGAAAGATTTTTTTCTCTGTGATGCAGGTTTTATCATACCTTTTTCCATCACTACTGATCGTAATAATTCTATGAATATTTGAAGATTTCATTTTATCTACTATTTATTAAAGTTAAACATTTTTTTTAATTATCATGGCAGGTTATTAGAGTACCTATTGTTAAAAGGACAATAAATAGTTAGTTTCTCTTAGAAATTTAAGAATCGGGTAAAACGAAAACCGAAATAAATATTTCTATTTATATAAGAGAATCTTTAAAGTAAAGATACACATTTTGGGTGTTAGTCGATCAAATCAAATGGAAATATTATTGCTTTTATTGCTCAATATTTTAATTACCGACTATATTTTTTATATCGTTTAATTTTGATCATTTTGACAATTTTGATTTTCAATACTATGCACAATGCACATTAAACAAAAACAAAAAAAACTGAGTCTTACGAACAACTTTATTTTAGTCGATTTATAATAAAACATAAATTGTCTTAAAAGGATGTTACTGTTCTTATAAGGAACCCCAAAGTATCGCGTGAGGAGGATCAAGCGCTAAACTAAGGAGAATAATTAGTTAGATCCAAGATAATACTTGATGAGGGAATACAATTACGCTTCAGAAACGAGACGGTGTAAGATGAGATATTAAGATATTAAAATTTTAAACATTAATATTAGTTTGAAAAATGTTTTCTTTTGTACTCAGAATTGTGTACTACGCTCGATGAAATCCGTTTGTATATCGATATCACATTTTTTGAAGCTGAAAATAATAATAATTGAAAATATTTATCTTATTTATACAGGGCACAGTAGAAAATAATAAACCTTGTTTAAACTCAGAAGCAATGGAACTGGAAAAGCAACCTAACAAAAGATTACATACAAATAATGTCAAACTGTAGAGAAGATCATTTATCTTCTGTATGCCCTACTAATCTATTATTAATAACTAATACTAATCTACAGTTATTAACTTATATTTTATTTAGTTTAGAGTACATAGAATAAGGCAATAACCGGAATGACTTGAAATGAATTATTGAACACCTATTTGTAGTAAAGCTATATATGTATAATTATGTAAAATTAGAACTTGTAACATTGTAAATGCAAAGTATTCAATCAACTCAAGTATTGAGCTGGATAAATGAAATCAAAATATTATTTTCTTATAAATTAAGTAATAATATTTTCTTTTCATAATAACCCGTTTTCTAAATGGAGATTTACATCTCTATGCCTTTGCTTAGCAGCTTTGCTAGCCTGTAAAGGCTGAAATAATAAATTAATAGATTCGTATTATTTTTATTTTTGTGTTTATATGTTGATATAATAATAAAAAAACATTTTATATTAAATTTTAACTAAAAGGTTTTTTTTGCGCCATTTTCGAAAGACATCCAGAATATCGTAGTCGACTAGTGTGGCGCTCGAACAGCTTAAAATTTGTGATCATTATTTAAAAGCAAATTATAACTAGCCTACGAGGTTTCAAGTTGAAAAGGCAATATGCATATCTGGTATTGTTTGTTGCTGCGAAATAACTGCTCGCGAATGCATATTTGTTGTACGGAATACGTACAATCTGTTGCAAGTATAATTTAAATACACACCCCATTCTATTCCCTAGGTCGTTAGTTTTAAGGTTGATTATCCCATGAAATATTTTAACAATTATGTTTATATATGTTGTGGTAGTTGTAAAGCGGGAACAGCTTTTGGCGCGGTGCGCTAATGGATTTCAAGCACAACATTGTTTTCGGATACATCGAAACAAATGGAGACCGGACATTTGCAATCAGAGTGGTTTTTATTGGACACCCGGTTTAACTACCTTATCCATTTACGGCGGTCAATTTTAGTCATTAAATTCAATGTATGTTATAGACGTGGAATGATATTTTCATTATTCAATTGTAAATCTGAAAGCTGGTATTAATTAAGAGCATAATAAAAGAACTTCTGGAAATACCAAAATTATAAAATAGCAAGTTTTAGATAAACAATTGGGTGACAAAATCCCGACTTTTAAAAAGTTATATGTCATAAAAAACATGGTATATTCTGAGACTTAATCTGTAACTAGAAACGTACTTTAGACACGAGCCATTAGAGTACGAATTATTGAAATGTAAATAATTCGTTTTATATATATTTTATAATCAAAGTAACTTTTATTTCTATAGTCAAGCTTAGAAGTGTACATAATTATGAGACTCAACGTGAAAATGTCCCATTACAATTTATTTTTTGCGTAAATAGCAACCGTTTGAATCATAACGAATGATAAATATTTAAACAATAAACGAATCCGAAGATCGAAAATAACGTATACGACACTTTTACGAAAATAAAAATTACATGCGAGTGATGCCATGGGCAAAGTTCATTAAAATAAAATAAAAATCCTTCGCTGAGAAAACCCTCTTAAAACTTAGTATAAAACTCTTCACTTTAACTGTAAAACATACCTATTTTACTGAACCGCAGATTATGCGCACACACGCTTTAGATAATCAGAGTAAACTCTACATAGATGAGAAAAACACAATAGAATATGGTGAATAAAATAGTTATGGTAATACATTTTCCACTGACGGTCCAGATAAAGATCGGAATTCTATGAATAACTGAATACTAGAAGGTACACCAATTTTATCTCATATCAGACTTCTTTCACGTTCAAGTGTCAAGAGGTACTTTTAAAATAGTGATGTCATCATAACGGTGACAAGGAAAAATGGACCTTATGATCATGGTATACCGAATATTTTTAGATGTTTGTATCATATTCGTGGCCTTTTGTTAGCGATTTGGGAATGACGTGCAAGGTTCTGTGATTTGTGCATTTCTTCAGAAAATGTCCTTGAGTTCTGAAGAATGTATTTTCGTAAATGTGACTTCACAAAGGATGTTTTTATTTTACTTAGCAACTATACATATTTTACAATACATATTTGAAAATGCCACTCTTAAAGTACTCTTTATTCTGACTGTCATTTTAATTTAAAATGTGTCCTATGATTTTCAAAACTATTATAAAAATTATCTATTAACCAGATCTACAGAATAAATTAATAGTAAGTCAAAAATGTTTTATATAGTGTATTATACACTTACTGGAATATTGTTTTTAGTTTGGTGAAGAACCGTTGTACAATTAAAAAAAAATGTACAATTATTTATGAACTAAACAAAAATCTTAACAGAAATTGTTCTAATATAGGTATACACTAAAAATAAACAGTCAAAATAAACACACACCATCTTAAAAGCAATAGAAACGGAGCAAAAATTTTGATTGGCTATCTTTCGACCGATATTTTTTTGACAAAAATCTACAACGATTGCATTTAAAGGGGTGATAGACGTGCGAGTAAGTACGCGAACTTGTGGCTCGACGAGCTTTTTCGCCTGTGTGTCACCCTAAGTACGCGTACTTTAAAACCGCCGAGTAAGTTCGTTGGCGATCCGACAAGTTTGAAATTTTGCTCGTAACCCGCCTCCGCTCGTACGTGTGGCAGCACTGCGAGCCGCGAGCCGCCATTTTTGACCGACTTCCAAAAAAGGAGGAGGTTCTCAATTCGATTGTATTTTATATAATTTTTTATTTTTATGTATGTTAACTCAGAACTTTTGACTGGGTGAATCGATTTTGATATTTTTTAATTTAATCGAAAGATGGTACGTGTCATGTGTTCTCATTTAGATTTAATTTATATCTTACAAGTACTTTTGAAGTTGTATCTAATAATGGGTATTTACTTGACTATTTTTTCGTCGAATTACGTTGTTTGCTTTGCTGGGTGCACCGATTTTGATGTTTGTTGTATAAATCAAAAACTAATGGAGTATTCAAGTTTTCATGTGGTCCCATTTAAATATGATCGAGATATAATAAGTACTTTTTTTAAGTGAACTTTGATAACGCGTATTAACTTGACTACGAGTATTTTTTCGTCTATGTGTTACTTGTCGATGTAATTGAAGTCGGTTTTTTTTTCGTTTGCGAGAAAACACAATTTTGTTTCGCCAGTCAGTGGACGCGCAATGCTTGTAGCGTAGGTATTTGTAGTTTCTGTTAATTTTGATTGAGACATTTCTCAAAATGAATGTTTTTAAAATGTAATACGATACAATTTCTAAATAACACAAAGCTTCTGCTGTCGACGACATCGCAATACAGAATGAGTAAGCTTCACGTGTGTCACCGACGCCGAGCCGAGTAAGTTCGCGAGCTTAAAAACCGCGTACTTTAAGTTCGTACGTCTATCACCCCCTTAAATTTAAATTTTTAATAAAATGCAAATAAAAATTATTCCTGAATCGAATATCGATTAAATTAAAAAGCAATTTTGACGAGAACCGATATAAATGAAACTACGGCCAGATGTAAATCACAAAGGAGCCATGTAAATCGTGCTACAGTTGTTTTCCCGCCCATAATGGCTCTCTGACAAACCGATAGACAATACGCCATGGAGGCATAGAACTGACAATTTGTAGACCTCTTACTTGTTTTCTGAATACGCTTATTTATTTATCTATGGATATAAAAGAGATTTCCACCCATATATTATTGTCTCATCACGATATCTCTGGAACCATAAGGCGTAGAGACTTGAAATTTTGGTAGTAATATTCCTTCCGTAGAGGTCAGCTAAGAACGGATTTTACGAAATTCCACAAGAGGGGGTTGCGGGGGTTAATAGCATAAATGGCAAAACAACGTTTGCAGGGTCAGCTAGTTTATTTATATAGGAAGCCAACATAGTATACAGTGGTTTTTATCATTCGTACATAGTTAAGCATAGAATATCTTACACTATCACACTTAAAGGCTAACTCAGCATGCAATACACACTAAACAGCTGTTTCGAAACTTATGTTAACAATAAATATTACCTTATGACAAATTAACACATCAATAAAAGTCTAAAATAAAGTATAAAAGGCAGTAAAACAATTAAAACCCATGCTAAAACAATACAAACATTTAAAAGGAAAAAGTAAAAAATCTTAGTTTATTATATGTATCATTTGTATCATTGTGCATAATTTCTGTTTATTATCAGCTCTATGGTCGGTTATACCCAAAACGGGCATCAATCAAACGCGTAAATTGCTTCTCTCGACACGACAGCTTTAAAACCCAATCCCTTTAAAGCTTATATCATAGCTATAGTTCAAATATAGGGTCGATGATTGACTTTTGTGTTACACGAGAATTTTAATAGACCATAAAATGGAGAAGAAAAAGTGAATTTCTCGATAAACATACAACAAAACATTCCTACAAAATATATACGTAAAATGAAAGTTTTATTTATTTATTTGATTATTTATTTATACTTTATTGTACACCGCAACTACATTTTAAACATTAAACACATTTAAAGATATTTACAGACTGTGAAGTACAATTGGCGGACTTATGGCTATTTAGCCATTTCTTCCAAACAACCCAAACCAGACCCCCAGGTTTTGGATAAAAGTATATCTGACCATGTAAAGTATATAAACGTTTTAAGTTGCACAGTACTTTAAACATTTATTTTGGGTCAAGTCAGTGTTGAATAAAAGTTCGTTTTAAATCTGTTTTTTTTTTTTTGTGGTTAAAAGAAAATTTAATAAAACTAAATGTTTATTTATGTGAATAAATTTACCGTAGAATATTTGATATGGCAATTTTTTTTGTTAATTTCAATTGTTAAAAGCGACCATAATAAATAAAGCGTGAATTTTTGCCTGCCTCGTGTTTGATGTAAAATATTTCATCTTCCTCGCGCTGATGTGGGACAAAAATAAAGTATGTCGATTTCATTTGGAGAATTTTACTATTGAGCTTGTTAGGTATATAATTAAAGTGAAAAAAAATTCTGAAAATATTTGTATACAAACTAGTTTTGCGATATGCCGTACTAAGCTTTGCGGGGTACTAATTATCCTATGCGCTGCACTTAACCCTGTTTTAAAATGCACTACTATTTGCACTACTCTGCACTTAGGGGTAACACTAAAGTTGTAAAGATTAAAGTACACTTAAAGCTTAGCTGAGATTTTATAGAAACAGTTTCGTTAACATAGAAAACAAACATGTCTCTTTATTGATATTAATATTATAATAATTGTGTTTGCTCGCAAACGAAAAAAATCCGACTTCAATTACATCGACAAGTAATACAAAGTAATAAGACCAAACAACAGTTAAGTAAATACGCTTTATCAAAGATTACTCAAAAAGTAGTAATCTGATCTCGATCAAATTTAAACAAAATTACATGACAAGGGAGAGTCATCAAAATAGATAAACCCAGTGAAAAGTTATGCGGTTTAATACAACGTAGGTCGACGAAAAAGTAGTCAGGTAACTATGCACTATTAGCTGATATAACTGTTAAAGTACTTGTCAGATCTAAATTAAATTTAAATTGGACCACATGACAACACCACACGCACCTTTCTTTCAATGATACGTGAGAACTAAATTGACATGACGTCCGACGTCATGACGTACGCGGACGAAGCAGCGAGCGGAAAGCTAATAGGTATCTAAGACTAAAATAAATTAAATTATTTTAGTACCTGATAGAGTCTAAAATGTATTATGAACTAAATCCTCATTTTTTACTATTTTTTACACATTTATATCAGCTATAACGTATCATTAAGTGTGTAAAAGTCTAATATAAACACGGTTATATTATCAAAGCTGGCATATTCCGTTTCACACACGCCCAATTAACTTGTTATCGTGATGAAGCGTCAGTGATCACAAACCTTCGATTAAAATTTTCAATGCGCAAAGGTTTGCACGGATCAAAGGGATGACATGTTATTCATTTGAATGGAAAATATTACATCGTATGTTAAAGAATAAATATTTTTAAATACTGGATGAGCTTAAATGATTATTATTATGTCGTATTCTGATACATTCAGATGATTTTCATAGGATACAGTTTTAAATGTATATCAAGGTATTTTAAAAAAATTAACGCGTTACACTCAACGGCCTCCACTAGGATTATATTCTGTTTCGGGTGTCCGGAAACACACACAATATACACTCACAGAGCAAAAGGCAAACATCTGTATGGCCAATAAACACGTTTGTCGTATACGGGGATCGAACCCGCAACGGCCAGCGCAACAGCCACAAGCCAGTGCAGTGACCGTTGCGCCAACACGTCGTCAAAATTTGATTAGTGTATTGGCTAAATAAAGACAGAGTTATCCTGTATCAGGGATCCAGAACCACACATAATAAAAGGAAAAATGCCCACATCACTAAAAATATTTGTAGAGGCCATCAGAGGCTGGGATTGAACTGACAACTGCCAGTACAATAAGCTACTGCTGTAACTGCACCAATGCGTCATCAAATAATCTATATATTTATGTACGGAAGCATTACATAGAAAGGAATAAAGAAAATCTTAAACCATGTAACGACGACATTGAATGGAAATACTTAAGAATCGCATCGAGTCTTCTTTTTTTTGTTTGTCTATTTGTTTTGTTTCCATATCCCACAAATTAAATTAATCTCACACTTGCCGAATCTAGTAGGCGAGTATATAATTATAAGAACCTTTGATATTTACAAATAATCATAATAAAACCAATACCCCATTATCCTATATAGCTAAATTGAGGGTAGAAATGAAAATTTCATATTTTTATATATAAAAGTCATATAATAATATGACACATCCAGTTATTTTAAGCAAATAGCTGTGTTTGATTGAGTGTTTATTGAATTAGGCTTCTGGTTATGTTGTTTTAATATATTATCTGTGGCTTTTGAGGCTTTTACTGGAGCACTTGATAGGTTGCGGAGTGTAGAGCGCATATTACTCTTTCATCTCCGCTTTGAATGAGAACCTTTTAAGCGTACGTATTATGATCACTATTGTTTAAAACGTTTCATATAAAAACTTTTTTCTTGTTTGTTTTTTTTTGTTTTTTTTTTTTAATTTAAATGTATAGAGTAACAAAAGAGGTCATAAGGTGAATAATGTAAGTATCGGAGTTTAATTTTACATATTTAATCACTTGTTACACTCGGCTAACCTAACCCCACGGTATCGGCGTGTCTTCAGCTTTACTTCATAGGAAGACAATTAAAACAATATATTTTAAATATTAGAAGCCCAGGTGTGCTCTCTTCTCACAGTCTTATTACTCTGTACCGCGCACCTGCAAGATTTCAACATAATTTCGGATGAAGATTGCAGACCACCGCAGCGACCACCGCAGCAACGGCCCCACCTACGGAAACCTTTCTTAAACTTCTTTTTATTAAATCATTCTCTTACTTAAGATCAGTAGGGAATCACATCTTATTAGTTATAAGTTTAGTTGTTATTTTAATTAATAAAGTATTTTATGTACGACCATCGGCGATGGGTCGGCTGGAGGAGGATTGTGTTTCCACAATCCTCATTTCCGCCCGGTTTGTTTGGCGCGAACTTGGGGAGGCCTATGTTTCGCAGTGAACTGCGATAGGCTGAAGTGATGTAAAGTGATATAATATTAGAAAGATTTTAATAGTGGTGTGAATCAATTTTACTTATTGATAGAAACCAGAAGTGAGATTTATTAAAATAAAACACAAATCACGAAAATTACAATTATTACGTTTATAATATCTCAAACTATTTATTTATTTATTTATTTATTTATTTATTTTTATTTCACAATTTACTTATTCAACACTTACATCTAATTTTACATTGACAAAATAATTCATTATAAAATTTATATCTAATTCGATATCACACCATTATGCTAAACAAAATTCGAAAGAGAGCCGTCACATCACTTTTTTTTTATATAAGAATTATAAAAAGAGGTTTTATTATAAAAAGTCCATATTATATGCTAACATTATATGATTATTTTTTTCTGCTCCATTTCACTGACTTTCAACATGTAGGGTAATGGCACCAGTGGTCAGCCTTATAACGACTTTTCGAAGTTTGGAAAGCTGGCAATTTTACATGATTCGTCGCATAATGAAACGTAGTACATGATTGGATTAGTTGTTTATTATAGTTTTTAAACAACATATGACAAAAACAATCTTTCTCTTTATAAAATATATATTTAAATTCAAACAAAAAATGGCACTTTTTACCAGTGGTCAGCCTCTAAAATCCAATAATCAGCCTCGATGAACCCAGTATTCAGCCCTTATAACTATGAATAAGCATGAGATCAAAATGATCATTATTTATATCAAAATCAACGATATTATTTAGGTCTCTCTTATTTCTTATAGCTTTCATCACCATTAAATATTCTCTTAGGATCATCCAGTATATCCAGAGCATCATGTTTTTTTTAAACTATCAAGTCTTGAAACCACTTTATTATATATTCCTCTGTTATTACTGCTCGTCCCTTAGAAATTTCTTTAGCTGTTCGTAAAGATAAGGAAGGATGTCTTCGAAAAAAGGATTTAAGCCTGGTCTGTAATTTAAATTGTAAAAATTAAAAAAAAATTATATAACATTTTAGTCATTTTTTTGGTCTGTCTGTCTTTGCTAAGACGTTGGATGAGCTAGGCCAAATGCTGACCGGCCTAAACGAGTCCTCCCGAAGAGTCGGTCTCGGTATGAACTTGGACAAGACGAAAGTTATGTTTAACAACCAAGTCATACCGAGACCGCTATCGGTTGACGGTATTCTTCTCGAGGTTGTTTAGGATTATGTCTACCTTGGCCACACCATTCAACTGGGCCAAAAAAACTTCGAGAAGGAAGCTGATAGGAGGATTCGGTTGGGCTAGGCGGCGTTTGGCAGGCTTCGTCGAATCTTAACTTCGAAGATTCCACAATCCTTGAAGACAAAAGTGTTCGAGCAATATGTCCTGCCTGTGTTGACATACGGAGCCGACACATGGACACTGACGAATGGTCTGGTCCACAAGTTTAAAGTCACTCAACGCGCAATGGAACGGGCTATGCTTGGGGTTTCTTGCAAAGATAGGATTAGAAATGAGACTATCCACGAGAGAACGAAAGTAACCGACAAAGCCCACAGAATAAGTGGCAGTGGGCTGGTCACATGTCACCGATGGCCGCTGAAGCAGACGTGTCCTGGAGTGGAGACCGCATCTTGGCAAACGCAGTGTGGGACGTCCTCCAGCCCGTTGGACCGAAGATCTTCGTAAGATTGCCGGTGTAGGCTGGATGAGGATTGCGGAAAAACTGAATGTCTGGCGCGAACTTGGGGAGGCCTATGTCCAGCAGTGGACTGCAATAGGCTGAACTAACTAACTGTCTTTTACGAAAGGATTTGGTATTTGGTCGGCCTTTACTATTGCTTGGACCGTATTTAATAAATTGTCAGTCTTTAAGGGAAACCCACATTTTGTTAATTTTTGACACCAATCCACGAGTGCAGCTTCTTCTGCTTTATTTAAAATGTAACCTGGACCCATTTTTCGTGGACCTTGTGGGACACGTAGATGGAGTCGATCTTGTAGTGTGCCTCGAGGAACTCCAAACTTTCTACTAGCCTCTCTTATCTGCATTCCGTTCCGTATGGATTCCATGACGGAAGAGAGTTTCTTCGGAGGATTCGTTTGTCTTGGCGGCGTTTTGGGCTAAAAATATAGAGAATTACTTATCAAAAATTATTTGCAAATACATTTTATAACTATTTCAGGTAAAACTAAAATGTAGTCTACCGACGTCCTTAAAATACTACCTAAATGGGTACAATCGAAGACACTGTTAACTGTACATTTACAAACGAACATAAACCTTGTCGCAACGTATTAAAGGTCAGTTAACAGTATCATCGTTTGTACCCAGCTAAATCAAGGCTGAATACTGGATCGGCAACACCTAGTGGCCAGCCGCGTAAAAATAAAATGTTTAATGTGGCTGACCACTGGGTTTTTTGAAGAATATGAAGGAACATGCCTTACTAAATTTGAAAATTTAAATTTAACGGTTCTATTGACTACCTTTTCTCGCAATTTTAAAAATAATCCAATAACCCAGTGAACAGCCCCGGGGGCCGACCATTGGATATCTTATGAAGAAGTAGTACCCAATGGTCAGCCCCCACAATATTTACGTAAATCAGTGATATTTTTATTCAACTTTAATATAATTCAATACATAAACTAATAAATAAAGCCAAATTGCATAAAAGACTATCACATTTAATAACAAAACATGTTTTATCTTACCTTTTAAGAGAACACCACGCGAAGTAATAAATATGGCGGACGTAACACAACTGCTCTTTTCAACCGCCGTCACCAGTATGAATGAGTTTATTTCTCTCCCCTGATCCCCTGACGCACCTCTCGTGTGACATATTAACCAAAGAGGAATCAAAGTTTCTATTTAAGTACACGTGACTCGTTTATTCTAATTATAGCGATATTTATGACCAATAAACGACGCAAAAGGCTGACCACTGGTTCCTGGCTGGCCACTGGTGCTGTTACCCTACATGATTACAGTTTTCTGTAATATATTTTTACTTATGGCAACTTATAACTTGTAAGCACTTTTTTGTTAGATTCGAAACTCAAAAACTCACAGTGATAATTCACTTCCGTTATATACCGTTTATGTTTCCTGCTATATTTTCGTAAAACCTACAACTTTCTACATATTTTTTGTCTAATTACTGTCATATTTAAGAGTATAATAACTATAGTACCTAAATCGTTTTGTTTTTCTTATCATTTGAATACGTCATGTTTGATATTTAAAAATTTTACGTAATCAATGTAAATACAAAACAATTTTATTTATAAGCCAGTTTACGTAGTATACGAAGTGTGATTAGTTGAATTTATATTGTTTTAAGCTAACGCGATCACTATTCATATTTTTTATAGTTTGTTTGGGTGCTTACCACGCGCCTTGTTCATTGTTTTGTTGAGGTCCCTATAATTTGGCAATGTTTCAATCCTATGATCACGTGTCTCCCCGTGATCATGGGATTGAAACTTTGTTGAATTTTAATCCTACTTCTAAATGTAATTAAAAGAAATATATGCCTTTCAGCATCACATACTTAGTACGTGATAAGAGGGCGTCGATTTTCATACTCCCCTTGTTTTATGAGGGTTTCAGAGGGATAGTCGCATGATGTGCCAGGTGTTGGACGATCTATATTCTGAAGTATAGCTCCGTGTTGATACTACTGAAACTTTGAAGTTTTTTTCTTTAATTTTTTTTGGTTAATTTTTTTTTTTACTATTAATAGAAAAAAACTTGTACAATTACCCAAAGTTAGTAGTTACCCGTACAAGTTATCGGACAGTAATCAATCGTTAGGTCATTGCCGCTCATATAAGCCACATATAATAATATTTCAGCTACTAACCAAAGTTCTTAAGCTTCGTTTTCGTCAGGCTTTAAGCAGAGTGTTTTCATCTATTAAACTAGAACAGCGCTTGTGAGCAAGAAAAGTTAAGCAAAAATAAGTTATTAGATCAAATATGTAAATCAACATCTTTTTCAGATAAATTAACTTGAAAGAAATCCTATAGAAATCTAAATTATGCAGCGTAATTTACAAACTTTTGACAAAGATCATTTTGCTTCGGATACGCTAATCGTATTATTTTAGTTAATTGAATACCGATAAAATAATTTTGTGATAAAGCCTTAGAAATCTTTTAACTCCTGCCAATATGTAATTAATAATGGATAAAATCGCCTTACTTTTAAATACTTCTTTTATATAAAAAGAAAATAGTCAATACATTTGATATACTCGTATCCAACATAAACACAGTCAGCTTATCGTAATGAACATAACAATGCTTCAGGTTAAGGTAAAGCTGATGTTCTAATTAATACATATTAAATAACAAAGTCGCTTTCCGCTGTCTGTCTGTCCCTATATATGCTTAGATCTTTAAAACTACGCAACGGATTTTGATTCGTTTTTTTTTTAATAGATGGAGTGATTCACAGGGAAGGTTTATATGACGTATAATACATGCATAATATAGTAGAGGAACACTGATAGGTTTAGCAACCGTGCGAAGCCGGGGCGGGTCGCTAGTTGATATATAAAAAAATGTACATAATAAACAATCCACTCAGATTCGGGGTGAGATTCGGACCCGCAACTCTGAAACGAAAAGCAGCATAAAGCTAGAATCACCCGATTTTTATAAGATTTAGGGTACAAATGCATTTATAGGTTATACTGTCATCAAATTAGTGGTAGTAAACGGACTTTGAAAGATGTTAGCAATACTTGAAATAGTAAATAAACTTTTTAAAAGAGACGTGTACCAATTAGTGTGATATATCTTTGATTCATCCATCATATTGTGAAGGATACGCACACACTTACAACCAACTACAACTGTGCTTCGTTGACATTTTAATGTATTGCAGCTCGTTATTAAGATCACGTTAAAACATGTAACAAATACACACACGCGTAAACTTGTACATTAAAAAATCTCTAGCTTATATCCCATTCAAGGCAACGTTTGCTCGTTTCTATTTTCTATTGAATATTTAAATACCAAGCGTCATATTTACTGTGGTTTTACTCACCGGGGAGGGAGTCAACAAAGCAGCGGTGAGTAATTACAGAAAAAATGGGGAATAACTAGGTCACTGTGGATGTGTGCGTGAGCATAGTTGGGTGACTACACTAGTACAGGGGATTTAGAGTTCAATGACTCCGAAGTGTTGAGATGATGATGATGATTCAGCGTGTTTAAAGCGATTAATATATCTATGTATCTGTAGATATAAAAAGGGTTACTAAGATGATTGTACATAAAATGATAGTTGGAAAGTTTTTAAGTTTAATATAAGAGACATAATTATTCTTTAGTTAGAGCGGAAGTTTTTGTGTTTATTGTGTTACTATTTTACTTTTTTATTATCATATTTCAAAATTTCGATCCAGCGGGATTCGAACCCGCACCCCCGACATACCCTGTCTGGTGCTCTAGCCAGCTATGGATCTATGACCAATGTGAAATTTTTGATATGATTTTATTCGGTTTTAAGCAACCGTGGTGCCGTCTATCTTTGAATCCCGCTAGATTGACATTTTAATATGATAATAAAAAACACTTTTGAATTTCCTCATGCGTGGAAAACACAAAAATAAAAATAATGCTTACTATTTTACTTTTTTATTTAATGAAATCGCTGAAATACTCTACAAGATATGGTCATAATTTGCGAGAGATAATATTTAATAAAGTTATCTTAATATTACAAAAACTACGTGTTCTTAACACTAATTTTTGAATTTATTTAGATATTTGTTAGCCTATTTCAGCCCGATTTTCGGATATAAAACAAAATACATTAATTTTTAATAAACAAAGTAACAAAAATTCAAGATTGGTCTATATAAAATATTAAGCAACACTATTTCTTCGTAATATTAGACATAAGGGTAGTTAACTGCGTCTGCAGGTACTCTTTTAGTCGATTGCTGCTTTTTTAATTTAGATTATTATTGAAGTCCCGATTAAATTAACATTACTTAATCTGTCATTAAATATAAAGAACCATACTAGCAATTCTAGACAGTCTTAGAACTGCTATTCTGAAGTTCTAACTATTGTAAGAAAAGCATGCCGTGTAGTACAAATGGCATGGGCAATTGAGAGCCAGTGGATGTTGTTGATATAATTAAAAAAAATTAATAAATATAAAGAAATATTTATTTATATTACACTAGCATTCCGCTCCGGCTTCGCCCCGTATTTTACAAAAGTATATAGATAGTGTAGCTTTCCAACAGTGAAAGAATTTTTCAAATCGGTTCAGTAGTTTCGGAGTCTATTCAATGCAAACAAACAGTCAAATCTTTCCTCCTTATAATATTAGTATAGATTGGTAGTTTTTGATAATAATTTAGATGGTAATATTTTAATGATAGTACCCAGTAAAGGAGTAGGCAGTTTTACTAATTTGGTATATATTCAATTATTCATCGCCAGCCATAAACAATTAACACCATACAATTATCCAAAGAAAAAGGCTCTAGTGGCTTCATTGACTTATTGATTGGTTGATTGATTGATTGTTCAGCCTATAACATCCCACGGCTGGGCCAAGGACTCTTCTCCATTTAGGAAAAGGGTTGGAGCTTTATTTACCACGCTGCTCCATTACAGTTTGGTGGATACTAGAAAATATCATAATATCATATTAACAATTGATTTAGCGTCATAGGAGAATAGGTTTTAGTTCACTAGACACTTTTCGTCACTTACGTAACTTCTCCAGTTACAGTAGGTGGAGTTCTCAAAAGTATAATTAGTAGGAAACACGCGATACAATTACTATACATTTATATATCACATATCTATACTAATATTATAAAGAGGTAAAGTTTATAACTTTGTTTGTATATACGGGGTAATCTTCGCAAATACTGATCCGATCATGAAAATTCTTTCGCTAACAGAAAGCTACACTATTCAGGAGTGACAAGATAAAAGGAAAAAGATAAAAATATATAAAGATTTTAAATCAGCAGGATTTGAACCTGCGCCCTCTGACGTGCCGTGTCAACAATTCAATCTAATCAAGCATTATTATTTGCCTTAGAAATTAATTGGTGATTTTAAAACATTTATATTTATCTGATTTGCTGAAAATAGTGATAGTGTATTGGAACATATCAAATTTCACCGTACCCTTCTTATGTGAAATGGATTATAACGCCCAACAAAGTGGGCACGGGTCGGCTAGTTATGTATAATTCCCGCAGTGCAGTGAAGTTAACTGAACTCATAATTAATTTTCTGTCTACGAAAAAAGTAACATGAGGTCAATGACATTTTATATGACGTCTATGATTAACATTTCAAGGAAACTTCTAACACTAAATACCAACCTTTACGTGTACCGTAATTATGACTTTACTTTATCTTGATTGTTTTTAATTTATTGTTATGGAAGCCTTTATTTTTTTATTTTAGCGTCTGCAACCTTCAACTTTGGGCAAAGTACCTACTTATTAATTTTATAGTTGAGGTAGGTTGTCCATTAAAAATAATGACTCATTGTCCAGTATGAGTACCTACCTAGTATTAGTAAATTAATTTGACAAATATTAAATTTTTTGTTGGTAATACTATGACACATACTATTTTCTTTTGAATTATGTTATATTTAAAACGCAGCAAACGTACGAGAAAGGTGATAGCAAAACCCGCAAACTTCAATCTCGTGAACAAGATATTCGTAGATAATGTCGAAATATCGAGCTCCGCAAAATAAAAATAAAAAAACATGGTAAATATCCCGTTGTAAACAATTTTAGTAATGAAAATAACCATGTTAATTTAAAATCTTATATGTTATATTTTCTTTCCTTAATCCAGATTTAGATTATTTAGATTATTTAGATTTGGCTAATTTTCATCTTGAAATGTTTGTGGAAGTTCAGGGAAGGTTTGAACGGTGAGAAACATAAATAATAATTATGTAACGGAAAATACTAAAAACGACGATTTAATTTTCCAATACAAAATGTTCCTAGCGGGGAAATTTAATGTCTTTTGTCAAAAACGTTGTCAATTGGTTGGCAAATATTTAAAGGTGCGTTCACAGTGTTTTGTGTATATTTTTCACAAATATGCGTAGGTGATACGAAGTTCACCGGGCCATCTAGTTCTAAATATAAATTCGTTCAATTTATACATACATATACAGAATTCAATGCGTGACAAATCTATTTAAATAGCTTCAACACAAAACAGTATAGACAAAGTCTGCCCTTTCGCCACCCTGTCATTGCGATGTGGAATGACGTCATTGAATGCAGAGATGGATTTAGGCTATAATTCCTGAACTCGAAACTCTTACCACAATAACAATATTTCACGAACATCACCAAACTTTCCAATACATTACTGGTTTATTATATAACACCAGATATATCTTTCATAGAAAACAAGCAATGTATATTCTTTTATAGTAATATACGGTATGCGGAAAAGTAATTGCAGGATGACGTGTGTCATTTAAGCACTGATGGGCGGACATTAGGGCGTCTGTGGGCCTTCCATTTGTTAGGGCTTCGTGTAATTTTGCAAATGTAACGCTAACGGGTTGAACGAAAAAAAAAACGTAAAGTGGAATATTTCTATTGTCAATGGAAAGGGTTTGCGGTTCTTAATTTAAGCCATATTTTGTACAAAATTGTATTGGATTATTTTTTACTGTGGATTGGCTTAATGAGTTTTGCGTTTAAAAATCTTGATTTTTTTGTGTCCATATCTATGTTTTTTTTTTTAAATTATTTTTTGACTTGTTGTTTACGAATTCGTACCTAACCATTATTTTTTATTGGTGTCTTTTAAAGATTGCTATTTGCATGGAATTACGTTATTTTTACGATTTCATATTTGATTGATCGGGCGCGGGTTGGCGAATACATTTCCTAGTATGATTAATGATCGCGATCAGGTATTTATGATAACAACCAGGACCGATAGCTAAACATGTTCTCCGTACCACGATAGGAAGATTTACAAGCACAGACAGCCAAAAAAACACATAAAAGTATATTACATTTTAAGTTAAGTAGGTAGTGTTTCAGTATGACGCCGCGTTGACACAGCGGTCACAGCAATGGATTGCGATTGGCAGTTGCGCGAGCGGTTGCGGGTTCGATCCCCGCACACGACAACATTTGTATTGGCCAAACAGATGTTTGCCGTGGTCTGGGTGCTTGTGCAGTCCTTGTGGGTCTCCCCACCGTGCCTCGGAGAGCACGTTAAGCCGTCGGTTCCTGTTGTTATCATGTACACCTGATAGCGATCGTTACTCATAGTAGGGAATATATCCGCCAACCAGCATTGGAGCAGCTTGGTGGATTAAGCTCCGATCCTTCTTCGACATGGGGAAGAGGCCTATGCCCAACAGTGGGATATTACAGGCTGAATTGTGATCGTGATCGTTTCAGTATGTAGTGATGTAAAAATCAAATGGAAGAAAGATCAGGCTTAGTACCATAAGAACTATAATTTATCTTTCTAACACGAAAACTAAGTTAGGGCACAGAAGGAAATTTCCTGCTCAAAATATGGAGCAGTTCGCCTGAGGTAGTACCTCGACCTTACAGAAGATCACAGTTAAATAATACTGTTTTCAAGCATTGTTGTGTTCCTGTTGGTGTGAGGTGACCAGAGCTCCTGGGGGAAATTGGAGATAGGGTCGGTAACACGCTTGCGATGTTTCTGGTGTTGAAGACGTCTATATGCTACAGTAATCGCTTATCATCAGGCCGTACGAGCCGTACGCTTGTTTGCGGAACTAGTTATTAAAAAAGTATTGCTTTAATAATGCTTCGCTTACATAATATCATCTTTTAGTATCTGTTTTCGAAAACCGATTAAATAGTTTAAGGAGAATTTTTATATGAAATAATTTAAAATCAAAAGTAGGTACCTATACCGCTATATAACATGTAAATAATGCATTATACAAGTTGATCGTTAAAACGATCTACGATATCATCTCCATATTTCAACTGAACAAAAGATATTAAACTTGGCATTGATAAAGGCCACGATGTTATTATAATTCCTAACGTTTCTACATCTAATATAAATTCTCAATCTCATTGTGGAATAAATCCTTGAACTGTTTCCTTTGAGAGCTTTCTAGATCGCGTGGGAGTCGACCTTGGCCTTGAGGAGAAAAGGTATCTTCCGTATTCGACTTTCACAATCCTTTAATAATTAATGGTTTTATTACTTATTTATTAAACTTACAATTTGATTTTGTATCGCTGACTTATATTTTGTTTTAATATATAAATGTACAGGTAGAACTAAAAGATTAAAATTAAAATAAATAATACTTATTTTTATAAATTAAAGTTTCTTGCTGTTTATGAGGGTTTTATAATATGAAGTGATAAAGTTGTTTTTTTTTTGTTTGTCCCGTTAGAAAGTGGTTTCTCAAGATTTGTTGATGGTAAAAAAAAGACATTGTGCTTCAATTTAGTCAACGATGTAAAATATGTCATGCTAGAAATTATAAGAAGCAGTAGTACCCTCGAAATATCAAATTATTATAATTATTTCTAAGTGTTGACATTCTGTTCGATTAAAACCGCAACGAGTGTTTTTTTTTTATAAACTTATGAAATTAAAATTTTCCAAGGACAAGTTTAATGGTTATAAAGCACGTGTAAAACGACGAGTAGGGAAAATACTTTCTTAGACCCTGACATTCAAGCAAGGTTGCGATAACTAAGACGTAGCACAAAGATGTGTAAACATATAATTTTATGTTCTAGGGAAATGGCGACAACTTTAAATTCCTTGAGAAAATTATTTACTTTAAATAAATGTGTTTTCACACTTTTAAAATATAAATAAGATCGTACAGAAAAGAAAAGCTTAAGTTTCTAGACTGGTATTATACTTTCTTGAATTTTCTTTCTGAAATGGAAAATTTCTAAAACAAAAAACTGACATTACTACTGACGTAATAATAACGTAATAACGACTTACTGTTTTTATTTAAAAAAATTACCCTTTCTAAAAGTAATTAGAGGAATAATTGAAAAATATATACTACACACTTGTAACATATTACACCAAATTCTTGCTTATTAAAAAGTAAGAAAAAACAGTCTACCTTCCCATTATACGCCGCAAAATATCAACTTATATACAAAAAAAAAAAAACACCTAACAATTCTCTGGTAACCCTTCTAACGACTCCTAAGACCCTTTGAATAATTGAAAGAGTTTTCAAGGGTTGAGTACATATAGGTCAGTGGTGCAGGATTAAATAGGGCTTTGAGAGGTAGGGTGTTAGGATATAACACTTTCCTGTTGCTATGAGAAATTTTAAGGTCCCTACAGACTTGACATCTTATACCTATTTTCTAATGCTTACGCAAATTTTTGTCATTTATCGCGGTTTATTAGTTTTTTTACATGCCCGACGACGTTTCGAATACTTTACAGTTTCCATGGTCATGGGAGGACCATACCAATACCTATATTTATACATATACCATACTTATACCTATTTATAATATTTTTTATCTTCGATCTTAAATGAAATATGTAAATATTGGTATAAATGAATATTATTGTACACTCAAAAATACTATAACAACATTTTGAAATCCCTTGTAACTGATCCTAAAATAAACAATTTTTTTTATCTGTACTGCAAGAACGAATACAAAAAAAAACTGTTAGTTATTGTACTTTAGAAAAGTTTAAATATAAATTTAATTTTACGAAATAAAATATTTTTATTTAAAGACCTTCTCAGATATTTTATAACGTATGTACTGCAGATCTTATTTATAAATCCGCTTAAACAAAATAAATGGTATAATTTTTAATTATTATTTTTTAATTATCTAAGCGGATTTATATAAGTTAAGAGTGAACGTTGTGTTGGTTAGAAAATACGAGTACATTAAAATTGTTCCAAAAACAGAAAAAACACAGGACCAAAATTGAAAAAATAAGTTTAAAAGAAAATTGTATAAATAAAACCTTAAATATGGCATAATCAAGCGGCTGGAGGGTATTATGCAAAATGCCATCAGAAAAAACAAAAAAAAATACAATATTTATACCCCATACGTACCATTTAACATCAAAAATGAGACCTCAAATGAATGCAAATTTACTCGGATAAAAGAGAAACTTCATTTGCATAAACGGTCTATATTAAAATGTTTAACGCATTAAAAATGATTAGGGGATAGATAGGATTAAATTAGTATTATGTATGTTTGACTGTTGATTTTGATGCTTTTTTACTGTATTAAAGTAAGTAAATTTATTTTTCACATACCCTACCTTTCTCCTACGTGGAGAAAGAGGCCTATGTCCACCAGTAGGGTGTTACGGGCTGAATCGATTAATCAGTCTTTATTTTTAACATACACAAAGTCGTCTGTTCCTAAGATATGCAACTTAATGCTTGTGCACACCCGATTGATATAGCTACATTTTTTATACATACACTAGCTGTCCGCGTGGAATTTAACAAAATAGTTATTGTTCAATTCGCAGAGTTATAAAAAAAAAAAAATTCTAAAGTAAAAGTAGCCTAAGTTACTCCTTATTACATCAGCTATCTGCCAGTGAAAGTCTTGTCAAAATCGGTCCAGCCCTTTTAGAGATTAACCGGAACAAACAGACAGACAGACAGACAAAAAATATTATTTAGTTTTATTTACCGCTTATACATCCATATGCATTTAGTAAAAAGCGGTTATTTTAATTTTACAAACAGACACTCTAATTTTATTTTATTGTATAGATACAACCAATACCTCCATACAAACTTCACCAATGGATTATTGATCAAACATTTATCAAATATATCAAATTTTTCAACTATTGCGTTGTAGCTGAAATATGGCTAGATACGAAACAACGCGGTCTCTTCGCAGTTTCGTACTGTTTGTGTGAACCCTTAGAAAAAAAAGTTATATAAATAAAAAATTGGAATTTGAAAGAGAAAAATAAGATGATCTTCATTGATTCGTGGTCTTTGCTTTTGTATGCGTGCTTTCTGATTTATAAGTAATTTGTTTTATCAGTTCAGTTAATGTAATTAGCTAATTACGTTTCGTTAGTACACCCTGATGTATGTAAATCTTTATAACTCGTTACTAAGAAACTGATAAAAAATCTTTGCAAGATTTTATAGCTATATTTGTATTACCAAAGCTGAAATCCTAAATGATTAAGTACCTACTAAATTATAATAATTAATAATGATAATATTTTACAATTATGAAATTTCTTTTAATCACTGAATGTTTTAAAAATGTTTGAATTTTTTTATCGAATTAATTATTAATTCTATAAAAGGAAGTATCAAGTAAATTTCTTCACCGTTTCATTAATAAATAAAAGGAAACATTTATCTAAAACAATTAATCGGAGTGGAAGCAAGAAAATCATTGTTGAGTCTATTAGTAAACAAGACATCTTCGTTTGTAGGTAATGGTACAAGTTATAAGAAATATAAATAGCTAATATCAATGTCGAAACAGCATTCTTTTTATTATCGGGTAGTGGCTGTATTCCGTTTTTCACTATTAAACACCATTTTTTTTAATTCGTAACAATTTATTAATTTAATTTAAATTAATTACTTGAAGATAAATAAACATTGGATCGAAAAAAAAATAAAACCTGTCATAAAATTGCGTCAATAGTATATCCCTCCTAATTGTAGTCTTAGAGACTTGATAAAATCTACGATCACGACTCGACACGATCACGATTCAGCCTGTAATAACCCACTGTTGGGCATAGGCCTCTTCTCCATGTAGGAGAAGGATCGGAGCTTAATCCACCACGCTGCTCCAATGCGGGTTGGCGGATATATTCCCTACTATGAGTAACGATCGCTATCAGGTGTATATGATAACAACCGGGACCGACGGCTTAACGTGCTCTCCGAGGCACGGTGGGGTAACCCACAAGGACTGCACAAACGCCCAGACCACGGCAAACATCTGTATGGCCAATACAAATGCTGTCGTGTGCGGGAATCGAACCCGCAACCGCCCGCGCAACAGCCAATCGCAATCCAGCGCTGTAACCGCTGCGCCAACGTGGCGGCGTGATAAAATCTATTTTTGACGAATTGATTTTTTGAAAATGTATAGTACAGCTTCAACTAAAGTTTTCTTGTTTATTTTTATTTGTAACGCCTAGACGAACACACATGGGAATCGTCAAATTTTATTTTACTGTACCCGCTTAAAGTTTGTCACTTGGACCACACAATATCTTCAGAAAACTGACGTCAATTTATCAATGTCCCGTCTTAGCTTCCCGACCATCCGATTACAGCGTGACATCTTCATTTTCCCTCCCCAGTTCTTAACATTCACTTGTAACCCGCCTTTTGACTTATTATTAATCTGAGACATCATTAATTACCATCAGATCGGCTTATCCATTAAGGCTTTGTTTTATATGAAATTACTTTTTACTCGTATAATTAAGATAAGGTATGTCGTTTTGCTAATCGAATTTAAATGTCTAATTACTTTCTTCATTAATAGGTATGTATATTATCTATTTAAAAAAGCTATAAGATTAAAAGTATTTTACTTAATATACCATATTAGCACATTTTTTTCTTTCATCTATGAAGTGTTTTTTTTCTTTTCTTCAATATTGATTAAATCCATAGATATAGGAAGATCTTCCTAAGAATTGAATAAAATAATTGAATATTTTCCAGTAAAATTAGAACAAAAAATTTGTTACAAAGCACTTTCAGTGGTAATGTTGTTTACTGCTTAGGTGACTTAATCTAGAAGAAGGCGAATTTACTTTTATATTAAGTATTCCTAGCTATAACTAGCTAGTTATTTGTAAAATTAACTTGAAGTTTCGTTATTTCTTGATATTTTGCATACCACTTCTTAGAAGTCAATTTTCGTAATTTTTCCGATCTGCACGTAGACTGCATATTTTTAGAAACAGGTGGAGTTCATTTCCATTATCCAGAAACCTTGAGAATCTTTCGCCACCTGTGCACGTAATTTTGATATAAAATGGCATTGGAAACTCTCTTTCTTAGTCGCTACTACTTTTATTCCTAAAAGCTAATCTTTTAAAACGTGATATTAGACAAAAAAAAAAAGAAATATTTATTGTTATATAAAATTTTTGTTTTCTATGTCTTATAATACATACATTTATTTCGATAACTTACTATCCTACGATCTTACACATAGAATAGTTTTTCAATTATGAGTCATTAATTAACATTCATGATCAGCGCTTTTAAAAACATTTTTTTTTTTAATTTAAGAATCTTATGTCATATAGTTCGGTATTTAGAAATAATTTTAAAATTCTATACGAATACCATAAAACCAATTAGACTTTAATTGCTATGTAGAATATCAGTAATAATTTTTAATATTGTGAATTTTTCAAAAAGATAATATATTACAAATAGCAACACTTTGAACACTCATATACCTACATATTTATACGAAACTAGCTGTGCCCCGTGGTTTCACCTGCGTTGATTTGAGGTAAAAAAATGCTTTCCTTTTTTTTAATAGTATAAGATTTAATTAACTTGATATATTTTCCTTAGTTTACACTAAATAAATTTCTGAACGCACGCATAATTATTTGACCAAAGAGTATATAACCACTACGTTTTATATTTGACAACCAATATATATTATGTCAATCCGTTTTCATTACTGACATTATTAAACATTTTTAAAATGTAAAATACGCCACTATCCGTATATTGTGGATATATGTTGTCGATTCGAAACCTTTATTTAAATACGTTCTTTAATTTTATCGGAGAGTTTACTATATCGACGGGATGAACATAAAATGTTTGACAGTTACGAAACACGAACATAGTTCCATACAAATTTTCATTCCCACCTTTCAACCCCTTACACCCTTTTATTCGCATTAAAAAGTAGCCTATGTCCTTTCTGAGACTCTAGACTATCTGTATACCAAATTTTATTTAAATCTGTTCAGTAGTTTTGGCGTGATTGCGCGACAGACAGACAGACAGACAGAGATACTTTCGCATTTATAATATTAGTATGGATTACAGTTGAAATATTGTATTCAATTCTACTTCAACAGAATATGCCTTACGAAGCACGTGACAACCTAAACACAATTTGTGGATATGCCTCCGCTGTTGTGGATATGGATATATTCCAGAACAATGAAAGCTAAAATAGCCATATTGGCTGGAACAATCCAGATTTTATTGACCATCCACTTTTGAAAGGTTCGTTTGAAAGTGCATTGCAGTGTACAGCGAATGGCTCGGAATAATAAAACATCTATACAAGTTTTATGTTTTCGACAACTTTGATTTTGGCTGTGATTTTTGAGTATTTGTTATTTTATCTGTATACGTATTTTTTTTCAACTGCTGTTTTGTATTATACCAAAGCTTCACTCCGGTAATAGTATTTTACACTTCCAAATGCATTTTTTTGTTTCAATTTTAATTCGATACAAAATTCTAAATTCTAAATGGGTATTACAGTGTTATTGAAAGTGAACCAAAACGTTTTGCCACCACTATTCCTGTTGAATGTTGTAAGTATTTTGGACGAACAAAATGGCGCATAAAATTTGATATATTTAATATAACTAATGAATTTATTACTTATGGATAAATTATTTTGTTCTCATATTATCAATATTAAAATACCAATACTAATTTAATAATAGCATGAAGACTTAAATAAAAATTATACCTATCACAGATTTGTCGCAACTCAAAATTTGTGTAGCTTAAAAATAATATTTTTATGTGTTATATAATATATTTAACTAAGTTTAAAATTTCAAAAACAATTTTTCATCCTTATCCCTACTAATAGTATAAATGTGAATATAAGTTTGCTTGTGACGCTTTCATGGGAAAACTGCTAAACCGATCATTATGAAACTCTGTACAAATATTCTTGAAGGTATTAGAAGTAACATAGGATACTCTTTATTATAAAAAAATTTAATGCGAGTGAAGCCGCGGGTAAAAGCTAGTTATTAAATAAAAACATCTATTTAAAAAGTGACTTAAAAAGACATCAAACTAATGAATCACAACTGACTAATGCTCACAAATTACAGGCTACAGTTAAACACGGAACAGATGTACAGAAATACCAATCAAAATCATATTAGCGTGTAAGTTGTTATAGCTCTTTTATAGGGGTATGATTTATTAGGAAACACTAATAGGGAAAATTTTATTATCCATAATAGAAAATAAGCTTCCAATGTGGATTTACACGTCTTGAGCACAGTTTTTGTATTGTAATAGTAACTGAAATATAAGCTCCTATAGTACGTTAGATTTTCAATTTTTTTTTATCTTGGTTTGATTATTTTAACAAGTTTATTACTAAGGATTCTTAATTTAATTGTGTAAAAGTGTATAAATTACAAAGTAATCAATTACACTTTACTCTCTTCTATAAAAAAACGATATTATTTGATATCAATAATTTATTCATAAGGAAAGACTTAAAGTACCAAGATATTTCAAATGTAATATACTGTAATGTAATATACTACTAAAAATACACAATTATTATATTAAGCAATCGTTTTCCATTTATTTTAGGTTTACAGTTTACAAATATTAATATACGTAGTATTTAATGTTGCTATGAAATGTTCGTATTAATACAATGACCACATTCCAAATTACTGCCGTTAACCCTGCAAATGCAATCGACGGGTCTTAATGACTTTAGGTCTCAGTTTAATTTAATATGAACTTGTAACAAGATGCTAGCCTTAAGACGCAAGTTGACAATACAGTTGCATGCAAAAGTGTCCGACTAAAGATAATTTCATGATTAAGTAATGTTTAAATTATTTTATATCTGTATCAGTTAATTTTTTTTCTTATATACCTATACTGTGCAATCAATGCTTGGCCGGATACTTATGATGGTGCTAAATTTTTTCTTTTTGTTATAAATAATTATTAATAGTTGTGAAAATTTTTGAACGACATAATATTTTGATTTAAGACGCCGCGTTGGCGCAGCGGTTTTAGCGCTGGATTGCGATTGGCTGTTGCGCGGGCGGTTGCGGGTTCGATTCCCGCACACGACAGCATTTGTATTGGCCATACAGATGTTTGCCGTGGTCTGGGTGTTTGTGCAGTCCTTGTGGGTCTCCCCACCGTGCCTCGGAGAGCACGTTAAGCCGTCGGTCCCCGTTGTTATCATATACACCTGATAGCGATCGTTACTCATAGTAGGGAATATATCCGCCAACCCGCATTGAATCAGCGTGGTGGATTAACCTCTGATCCTTCTCCTACATGGAGAAGAGGCCTATGCCCAACAGTGGGTTATTACAGGCTGAATCGTAATCGTCGTCGTATCGTATAATATTTTGATTATCTAATAAAAGAACTTTATAATGGTATATTTATGTTTTTGTTTTGCATCATTTAAACATTACTAAATCATGAAATCATCTTTGGCCGAATACTTTTGCATGTAACTGTATAGAGAGCTCTACACATTTAAGACAATCAATTTTGAAGACTAAAAATTGAATATTCTATTTTATTACTTTATTTATAAGGAATTTCAACGACTTATCAAAGTAACGAATAATTTAAGTCTATTGTTAATTTTTATTTTAAAATATACATTTTTCAATTCTATTTATTATATACAGTTTAAACAAGTACAAGTCGAAATGATAATTTTGCATTAATAAAAAACAGATTCACTTAATTACAACTTAATTCCTATGTATTATTTACTAACCAAGTTATTATAATATAGGATTATCTAAGCATATTTCTGTTTTGTTTTTGATACCTTATCGTATTTTTAGAGGTTCAAAAAATGTAATGATGTAAGCAAGATTTTATGTATTATTTTACTATGCTTACAGTAGACACAATAAACGCATGTGTGCGTGATGACTTTTAGAACTTGTTTCACATGAATGTTGGTCTGTGTATTGTGCTGTCGTGAACACGCGCGCGTTGATGTGTGGTGAGTTCAGCCGCTTAGTGCTAACAATGTTACAATGTTGCTGCAATATCCATATTGGATTTGCGATAAAAATAGATTGAAGTTAAGGCCTATTTATTTATATTTATATTTAGGCATCTTAAGCTTAGCTAACATGAACTATCACACATGATGTAGAACAACAGCTGAAAACACTCAAAGGAATAATTAATTCTCACTACAAGTCTATAGTTATTTATTCACAACTCACACTTTTAACTACATTAAAACATTATCACACTAATCACTTATACTATACTTATCGAGCAGCAACGCTAGCCGCACAATGATTAAACAATAACTGACTCTTCACTTACAAATTATCGTATTTATAGGACAGCAATCCCGCCAATAGATCACAAAAACGGCGACTGGCCAATCATGAAATTAGTATTAACTATTCGGAAGATGGTGTCTCCATCTATATGCTCTTTCGATACATTAACAAGTAATAATTACAGTAAAACAACATAAACCATCTTATAAAAATAGTAGAAGCATAAATTAAACGATAACAGTATTTATTGAGTAACTATCCTGTAAAACTAAACAATAAAGATACCAAATGACTAATCGTAAATAAATATTAACCATTCGGAAGATAGTGGCGACATCTTTGTACTATTCCGGTGTTAAGCGAATATACGATAAAAGTAATATCAATACAAAATCAAATATTGTAATAATTGTCAGTAAATGCTAACATTCGGCCATCCGCACAAAATTCACGTCCCCGTGAATAATAGCAAAACACAATTATTAGAGAAAAAAATAATAATTTAAGAATGTAATAACAAAAAATATCATGGTAGTTTGCAATTACATACGGTACAGGTCTCATCTACCCTGAAACCGTGAAACTTAACACAACAATAGGGTATTCCACTATGTTTGAAAAATTACTTCAAAATGTTGATTTTCTAATAAAAAGCCACAAAAAAATATATTTCGGCAAAATAAACACGCTTTCATGCCATAAAATTGATTTAAATTTTAAACCTTTTTTATTACCGCGAAAACGCTACAGCCATTTTGGTGACGTAATATGTGCAATAACAAAACTGTATGACGTATGTAAGAGAGTAACATAACCTACCAGCCATCAACAAATTAGTAATGAATGCATATTATTTCAGTTGGAACAAGATATGAAGAGTTATTATACGAAAAAACACAACTATTACTCCTTGAAGTTAAAATTGATAGATATTACAGATATTAGATATGTACCCTAGCTGTTGACAGCACTGACAGAACTATGTTATTGCCCGTATGACGTCACACCGTGGCGGCTCGTGTTTTAGGTCACGTGATATACAGATTAAAATATACGACTTTTAATTTCAATATAATAAACCAATAATGTGCTTTTATGATTCCAAATCAGAATATTTAGGTGTATTTCTCTATACATTTTAGTTTTTATCAAATTTTATAATTTATTTTTCACTACGGAAAGTACTCTATTACATACGGTACAGGTCTCATCTACCCTGAAACCGTGAAGCTTATTTCAACAGTAAAAGTCGCTTCTACCTTTAAAACAATCACATACGGTACAGGTCTCATCTACCCTGAAACCACGAAGACTATTTCAAAGGCACAAGTCGCTTCTACCTTGAAAACAAAATCACATACGGTACAGGTCTCATCTACCTTGAAACCGTGAAGCTTATTTCAACAGTACAGGTCGCTTCTACCTTTAAAACAATCACATACGGTACAGGTCTCATCTACCCTGAAACCGCGAAGACTATTTCAAAGGCACAAGCCGTTTCCACCTTATTTCAATAGTACAGGTCGCTTCTACCTTTAAAACAATCACATACGGTACAGGTCTCATCTACCCTGAAACCGCGAAGACTATTTCAAAGGCACAAGCCGTTTCCACCTTATTTCAACAGTACAGGTCGCTTCTACCTTTAAAACTATCACATACGGTACAGGTCTCATCTACCCTGAAACCGCGAAGACTATTTCAAAGGCACAAGCCGTTTCCACCTTATTTCAACAGTACAAGTCGCTTCTACCTTTAAAACAATCACATACGGTACAGGTCTCATCTACCCTGAAACCGCGAAGACTATTTCAAAGGCACAAGCCGTTTCCACCTTATTTCCGCCGACAGAAAGCGGTCAGCAGCTGCGTCGCCTGGTCAGGCGGCGCCCGAGGCCCACAACCGGCAGGCAGAGCAGCCCGCAGACAGAAGACAGTCAGCAGCTACGTCGCCCAGTCAGGCGGCGCCCGAGGCCCGCAACCGGCAGGCAAAGCAGCCCGCGGACAGAAGACAGTCAGCAGCTGCGTCGCCCAGTCAGGCGGCGCCCGAGGCCCGCAACCGACAGGCAGAGCAGCCCGCAGACAGAAGACAGTCAGCAGCTGCGTCGCCCAGTCAGGCGGCGCCCGAGGCCCGCAACCGGCAGGCAGAGCAGCCCGCAGACAGAAGACAGTCAGCAGCTGCGTCGCCCAGTCAGGCGGCGCCCGAGGCCCGCAACCGGCAGGCAGAGCAGCCCGCAGACAGGAGACAGTCAGCAGCTGCGTCGCCCAGTCAGGCGGCGCCCGAGGCCCGCAACCGGCAGGCAGAGCAGCCCGCAGACAGGAGACAGTCAGCAGCTGCGTCGCCCAGTCAGGCGGCGCCCGAGGCCCGCAACCGGCAGGCAGAGCAGCCCGCAGACAGGAGACAGTCAGCAGCTGCGTCGCCCAGTCAGGCGGCGCCCGAGGCCCGCAACCGGCAGGCAGAGCAGCCCGCAGACAGGAGACAGTCAGCAGCTGCGTCGCTCGGTCAGGCGGCGCCCGAGGCCCGCAACCGGCAGGCAGAGCAGCCCGCAGACAGGAGACAGTCAGCAGCTGCGTCGCCCAGTCAGGCGGCGCTCGAGGCCCGCAACCGGCAGGCAGAGTCCGACAATCAAACCCAAGATAACAAATAAAACACTGACAATGTTTACCACGCAAACATATGCCACACACACCACGTCTCGTCAGAGGCCAACCCGTGGCATGACCCTGCGTGTTCAAATCCGCTATAAACTAAAGATGCGTTATAGTCTATTAACTATATTTTTCTAGCGCGCTATTTTATTTGCTATCATTATAACACGCTATTACAAAACCTGGCTGCAGTCTCAACGCGGAGACCAACGGAGACATTATTATTTTATCTGACAACACGCTAGTTATCTTGCAACTTAGCAACTACTCGCAACGCGCTGTACTGTATTAAATTGTATCGCAAAACTTAAGCTACAATATTGTTGTTCGAATTTAGTAGGGAAGTGGACTGAGGTTGCCAATCAAAGAATCAAATCATAAATTATGCGAGGTTTCGATCTTTATTCGACCTTCATCAGGCATCTGTATTAATACACAATGAAAGAGTCATTATACTACAATTATACATATATTTAACAAGAAACTAATAAAACAACGTAAATTACCTTTATAATTGACATCTATTTTTCGTTTGAAAATTTTTATTAATATTACTTTATATTCTCAGATACATTCAAAATTCTTTTATTTCTTTTTAATTTTTATTATTGTGACAATATACTATATTTTTGTTAAAGCATTCTAGGATCTAAAATTATGTATTCTCTTGACTCATTAAAAAGTGATATTTTTCCCCATAGAACGTCGTTTATTCTAAAAAAATATACATTTAATCATTATAGGTTATTGTTTCTTTACCAAGGTAGCAAACAAAGTTCAGGTAATATTACGAATTACTACCTTGTCAAAATTTACATTATAATTCGTTATATCCATTATTTCATCAATTGCTTGTTTAATACTTTGTCCGGCAGTTAATATAATAAAAATAAAAAAAAAACAATAAAACAATTTTTAATATGTCATCAAATTTCGAACAATTAATTGTACCAATACCTATAAAGATTCACTATACCAACCATTATTTATATCCTAGTAGTTAAATTATATTGTTTTATAATTATATTTTATCAAACTGTTTCTAGAATTCATTACATTCTCAATTTTTTAACCAAAGAAAGTAAATATAATGTCATTTTCTCTAATCACAAACAACTAGTCAATATAGGTTCTCTGTTATTTACTATAATACCTAACCAAATAAGTTAATACTATAAAATTTAATGTTACCTTGTCAATAGGTACATATTAATTTCTTATATTCATTATTATTTGTCAGGCTGTTACTGTAATCCAAAACCAAAAAAATTAATGCAGAGTATGTCTAATACATTAAAATCCAAACATCTAATTATTCCAACAAAAGCACTAATCATTTGTACTTACAGATCATTATAATTATGTTGTATTAATTTAATTCTATTTTACTGTTATTACTAAATTTCGTTACATTTTGAACAAAGGAAAGGTCCAATTTATGTTACCATTACATATTTAAACCTATAAAAATTCTATTTTTAATTATACTAATTTTGAAAGAACTATTTAATTTTTATTTGTACATATATTATATAATTCTATTCTATTATTACGTTACTTGTAGACTTTATTAATCCATACAATAATTAAACGTTTCAACATAATATTTTTTTTTAATTAAATTAATTTTGAAAAAAGAAACAAGTTAATTGTTTTGTTATTTAATTCTACTTTTATATTATTTTAAAATATCCTTATATAAAATACTTAAACCGTTTGTATCCGTTCTTTTATTCACTGTCTCATTTACCTTTATAAATATCATTTCGCTTATGTTCCGTTTTAGCCAATTCCCTTCATAGCCCAAAATTTCTACATTATTAATATCAAAATTGTGATGATGTTCAAAATTATGTGACGCAAGAGCTGTCTTATTTTCGTTCAGAATATTGACATTTTTGCAATTATTTCTATGTTGTTTAATTCTAGATTCCAAGAACTGCTTGGTCTGTCCTACATAGCACAAATTACATTCAGATGGGATTTTATATACCATACCACAACGTTCCTCTTTATTAAGTTTATCTTTTAATTTTGTGTATACACTTTTTACTTTTAACAAATTATAACAAGCTAGTCTCACATTAGTCCACATAAACTATCTGTTAACATCATAATTCATAAGACAACTTAGGCAAGAAAGGGAAACGACAGTATGTGATAGTGTTTACTGTTTTTACATAATTATTTAGTCGTTTAATTGCTTGTTTAAGTTACAACTATTATTTATTATAGGCATATTTAAAAGTTCATTGATTGTATTTACAAAAAATAATTCCACAAAGCCGTTTTATTGCCTTCACTGGACTTTTCTAAAAAGTTTGGTGAATGGCTACCGCGAGGCATTTTACTAATTCTTTGAAAGTTAAGCCATTCAAAAGTACTTATTACTTAACTACCAATTTAATTGTCTAAAACTTATTTACAAATCACTATCCACAGTTTCACTTTGTCACACAGTAACATCCTACCTATTTACAATTCTTAAAACGAACAGACACTATTGTTTGTTTTTTTTTTGTAACTTTGTGTTGGTATGTAAAGAAGTGTAAATAAATAAATAATATTTACAATAGCACGAGGAACGTACGAAACATGAGAAATATTATATTTACAATTACAGTACTGTAGTACAGCTAGCACAGCAACCAAATTATTATTTAAAAAAAAAAAAAACGAACGTGCGAACGCCTTGTTGTTCACAAAACAACGCGTACGTAATAAGATAATAATAATAATAATAATAGATAGAGTATGCCGACACGTCATAACTCACTGCCAAAATAAATCAAATAACTCACTATTAAACATAGCAGAGCACACAGCGGGTGTACACTTTCCTTGCCACGGAATCATGTATTCAGCAGCCGCTTGTGTTGATTTCCCGTAAAGGCCGGCCGCGAGCTTAATCTCATAGCGACCGTGAGGAAGAACTCTCACCACACGGTAAGGCCCTCGCATACAGGAATCCAGCCTCCTAGTCGATTGTGCCTGTTTTCTAACAAAAAAACAATGAACTCACTTCAAATGTACGGAGCAGCTTACGACCTTGGTTAACGTATGCATCTTGACGCTGTCGATTATAAAGCTGTCGTTCAGTTTGCGACTACCACGACGGCTCACACTATGATCTTGCTCACGATCTGGCATTGTAACTAAATCGAAACAAATGCTGAATCGGAAGAAAAAAAAAAAAATCTGTTAGCAAAATGAATCACAACTACCCACGTATCCCAAAACAGAACTAAATTCAACAAATAACCGGTAAATAGAATAACGTAAGCACTTGTACACCGATGAGAATGCAACAGAACAACCGAAAAGAACTAAAATATCGGTGTACCCACTAATCACCATGAAATATTGCAACTTACTTGCACACTCAGTAAAAATAGAATTTAAACAAAGAAATCAAAACTCTGAACTAAAAATACAATCAATAGCACCAAAATAACAAATTAAGTGGGTTAAATGGGTTCATCCCACTTCTGAGATGTAGAACAACAGCTGAAAACACTCAAAGGAATAATTAATTCTCACTACAAGTCTATAGTTATTTATTCACAACTCACACTTTTAACTACATTAAAACATTATCACACTAATCACTTATACTATACTTATCGAGCAGCAACGCTAGCCGCACAATGATTAAACAATAACTGACTCTTCACTTACAAATTATCGTATTTATAGGACAGCAATCCCGCCAATAGATCACAAAAACGGCGACTGGCCAATCATGAAATTAGTATTAACTATTCGGAAGATGGTGTCTCCATCTATATGCTCTTTCGATACATTAACAAGTAATAATTACAGTAAAACAACATAAACCATCTTATAAAAATAGTAGAAGCATAAATTAAACGATAACAGTATTTATTGAGTAACTATCCTGTAAAACTAAACAATAAAGATACCAAATGACTAATCGTAAATAAATATTAACCATTCGGAAGATGGTGGCGACATCTTTGTACTATTCCGGTGTTAAGCGAATATACGATAAAAGTAATATCAATACAAAATCAAATATTGTAATAATTGTCAGTAAATGCTAACAATAGTAAAGATTTTTAATTACTTAAAGTTCAATAATGAAATAAAAATGTAAAAACCACATCGGGTTGTTTAGCATTTATACATGACTGCATGGTTTCAAAACAATAAATGCGATTGGAAGATATTACGTAATTATTTAATTCAGTCACTTTATTAATATTTTTTTCAATCGCAACCCTTTCTTAAACTCATAATTTCATTTGCGGGTTAAATGACATACCATTCTAGCAAATTTCGCTACGATTCATTGATAATTGAATTATTTATAATTCGGTTATTTCTTTACGATAGAGCATTGAGGAGTTAACCCTTTAACGCAGATGGGACCCAGCCGATAGTAAAATTTAATTTGAGTACTGTTAATACTTTAATTACATTTAGAGAAGCGATTAAAACAGTAATACCTCTGTAGATTGTTCGAATAATTAAGTTATCAAGAAGACTTTTATTTCAATGCTTTGTATTACATAATATTTATAATTATTATATCGTAACTTTTAAAAGTTTCTGTAATTTGTTTAAATTATGGTTTATCATTATTATAGCACTTTTTATTCTGCAATATTTATTTTATCCTGTCTAGATCTTAAACGTATTATATATTTTAATGTCGATTATATTGGTTTGAAATACAATAGTTAGTTCATAAGTACCTACCTACAAGAGTTTATCAATTGTAAACAAAAATATTTAAACAGTTTTAACATTCAAGACAAAAAATTTGTCTCAAATAAAAATCTCATCTAAAATATTGCAACATCAACGTTATTCACAATTTGAAACCAGAACGACAGTTATACATTATCTGTTCAAATATAAAAAATAAATAAACGTAGACACCGGAAATGCTTTTATATTTGTCAACGTCAAGTCCCCATGGCTTTGGTATAATATAAAAAAAAGACAATTTTTTTCTCAAATGAACCGTAGCTCTTATTAGATTAACAGGTCGATTTGCAATTCTGTGTGTTCACGTATCTACATGTTTATTTTACGGAAATGAATCGCAATTTTGTTAGAGGGGTCGCTTTTGTTGACTCAGCTTTGTATTTATTATTGAAAGGCCTTATAAAGAATTACTTTATTACGGTTTAGATTAATTAGTATAATATTGAATTCAAACAAAACTTTTTTTGTTATGATTTTATAATTAAGTAAGAGTAGTATATTATTCTTTAGAGTCTAGATATTAGATAAGTCTATTTCGGCTCATGAATGTGTCCTAATGTAGACTTACAGTAACGTGAATATTGGAGACTTAAATGTCCTTTCAATAATGTGTTTACGAAATAACCATAAACTATATATGTATGTTGTTATCATAAATACCTGATAGCGATCGTTACTCATAGTACGTAACATATCCGCCAACCCGCAATGTATTAGCTTGCCGGATTAGGTAAGCTCCAATCATTTTCCTACACGGAGAAAAAAGACTATACAAGCTGAATGCGTATATAAATATTAGGAAATCATGTACAACAATAACAATAAATAATTTAAAAAATAGGTTGTATTGAAGGTACCCATGACTTTATCTTCTAAGTCTAACTAATACAATGTAATGTAATATGTAGCATAATAAAAGTATATTTATAAACTAAATTATCTCTTTATTTATTACTAGCTTCTGCGCGCGACTTCGTCGGCGTGGACTCCGCTCCTATTGGTCTTAGCGTGATGATACATAGCCTATAGCCTTCCTCGATAAATGAGCTATCCAACACTGAAAGAATTTTTCAAATCGGCCCAGTAGTTCCAGAGATTACCGCGTTCAAACAAACAAACAAACAAACAAACAAACAAACTCTTCAGCTTTATATATTAGTATAGATTTAACAGTTTATTGCATGTTCATAATTTACTGAAAAATAACAATATTATAACTTAGTTAAAGTGCAAAAGCGGCTTTATCACTAATAGTGATTTTTTACTACTTTAGTAAATAATTATTTTTGAGTAAATAAATACTTTTAATCTTTAACTTCACGAAATCGGAGTCTACTATCAAATAATCCAAATTGAAAACAAATCTATTGTTAAAAGAATAATAAGTACTTATATGTGACGAAAACTCCATACCAAGTCACGTGTCCATTTGATTAGTTTGCTGATTCATTGCTTTCGTAAATATTTTGTAAAAGTAATATATTTATTGAAATTTAAGCTTTAATCCTACGCAATAAAGTACAATTTAATATTTGTAGTTTGTAAGTATACATTTTAGGCAAGGACTTTGCGCTATATTAATTTGGACTTTGTACTTATGGATGTAGGGTTAAATTTGAAATAGCCTGTAGTTGGATGGTAAGTTCCAATTCTGTATTCACAATGAAATTAGTTGACCACCCGTAGTTTTTGCTACTCAACACAATAGATTCCTTAGAAGTGGAGTGTTCTGAAAATTACCCCTTGTTCTTTTAAAATAAGTTTTCCATTTCCTATGCAAGTGGTTGGTATACTTTTTGCTTATTTGGCGCAATTTAAATGTAATTGTTACAGGTACTGGTTAGATATTAAGCAGTGAAAACATAATTACAAAATAAATTAGTTTCGAATAAGTAGCTTTAGAAGAATAATATTTTCTCTATTCTATGTACAAAAGTGTACACTTTTGCTAGCTTTACATTGAAAATTGTAGTACTATATTAAGATTGTATTCATGTCTATTTTTTATTTGCAGATTTAGTTTTAACTTATAACAAATTTAGTATAATTAATTTAAATGTAGAATTTTGACAGTTATGACCGTATTACAATTCGAAATATTGAATGTCGAATTAAATTAACAAATAATCCTCAATCTAGTTCCCTGCGGCTCAGCGTGCATTTTATGTGACATTTAGCAATATCTGTCTGAGCTAAATTCGATGAAATGTGGAGTGACGGGCGCATAGCGTTTGATGACTTTATTAGGATATATATCCACTGTGAAGCAGTATTTCGCTACAATATAGCTTATGTTTAGACAAACAGATCCATATTTTTTATTAAAAATATGGATCTGTTGGTCTAAACAATGTGTTTTTTATTAAAAATATGGATCTGTTTGTCTGTATGTCTGTGTGTCTGTAAACTTTTCTAAAAATAAAGTGAAAGTCTATTGACTTTCACTTTGTTTTTAGAAAAGTTTTCGTTTTTGTTTTGATATTAAACCATTTTATATTCTTACTATGTTCGTATTATTTTTAGTAGCTTGAACCATAAAAGGAAAACATAGAATTTCATATACATTTAATTTTACTACAGTTACATATGATTTAATCAAAGGTACAAAATTAATTTATGATAATATCAAGTGATCGAGTTTGTATCGCTTTGAAATTATCGCTTGCATTAGACAGGATCTTTATCAGGGCTAAAAAGGACCCCATCTGCTTTGAAGGGTTAAACTGTTATGGCTATTGCGAATAATGAGAAGCGCTTAAAGAAATTTAAAGGCTCAGGGGTGTTTTTGTCACGTCACCGGGGGTTTTAAAAATGGGACAATTTGAGGTAAAAAAATTCCTTTCGTATACGAACCAAATGAAAAAATAAATTGACTAATTTGACTTGGCTAATTGAAAGTAACGTTCATAAAAATATAACTTGAAAACTGTATGTTTACTTATTATATAACTATACCTTCTGCGATTGGATAAATAATTCAAATGTTCGTTGCTAATTTGTAGCTTCTTGGTAAGAATCTACTTAAACTAAATAAAATAACGACTTCGATAAAATTGTATCGTGACTCGTACGTATTACTGTTATATAAAATTTTAAATAAGTATATAATACCTATGTATTGTATGAGACTTTCAATGTTGTTTCTTACAATTATTGTAGTTGTAATTATTGTCGTTTTTAAATTTATCTAACCAAGTAAAAGTTTTCACTCGATTATATTTAGAAACAAATATACAAAGTTAAAAAAAAATTAACACGTAATGCATTGTGGTACAATGTGGGTTAAAGTTGCATTAACTATGAGATAGATAGATAGATAGATAAAAACTTTATTTACAATTCCACATTAGGTACATACACAATTAGAAAAAGAAAAAGTAAAAGTAAAATAAAAATAAAAAGTATCAAATAAAACATCTTAGTAGGATTCATAAAAAACACATTAAAATAAAGTGTATGTGTGCTGCAGAATCGCAAAAAGGTAAGTAACTCAGTACTTAAAAGATCAATCCTAGGAAAGATCGACTGATTTTCAGTTACTACCTGTTACGGTGAGAGAGCACAGTGCTTGGTTTGTGACGTAATATTGTGTATATATATACGAGTATATTGAAAGTGTGTATTATAAATAATAGTGTCAACAGTAATAATAGTAATAGGAAAGCGATTTAAATAGATATATATATATATGTTAATAGTAGTAGTAAGTTACAGAACACATAAAATGGCTTCATAGACATAACATAATATGCGGATAAAACAATAGCATGTAAAATCAATTAGACATCACGGAACAATAGCAGCTCCTTATATAAATAATAAAATTAATAATGATGAAGATGAATTACATTTGCACCTGTCCTTTAAAGAGATATTTTTTGTAACTAATTTTAAATGTATATTTGCTTTTAATATTTCTAATTGGTGGTGGTATATTATTCCAACATTTGGTAGCTTGGTATTTAAAACTCCCTCTAAAAGCCGCACTCCTGTATGAGAGTAGTAGAGTCGATTAGATAACAGAAATGTATTTATATTTTCAGAAATAGAAATACATTTCTTTTTAGAGTTTGTCCTTCTAGATCTTTACATTGTGCCTTTATACAAAGTCATTGATCCCATGATAATGTTCGTAACTTTGTCAAAAAAGTCTGCTAAGCCATGGTAGAGCAGCTTATCTTATTAAGCTTTTTAAGCTTTAACACTTCCCATCAGATCCTTTATACACTGTTTTAGTTCAGTTCACTTGAATGTTGTGCAACTAATCGAATACACACAGAATTATCGACTATGTCAGCTAATTTAGTATCAACGGATCCAGTCAAGATCACTTAGCCAATTATGCCTTCGAGGCAACATCTAAATTGTTTGTAGAGGCTTTGCCCTCAAACAGACAAATATTAGGCACCTAGAGGCTATCTATAAACATAGATATTATATGCATAGCATGTGGAATCAAAAATGAGTTGCAAAATACCTATGTATTCATGGTACTGTAAGTTCGAGAAGTAAGAGCTTAAGAGTACTTTTAAGGGGCTACCGCCCGAAATTACTGCTTTTACATCGCTTATAGTATGCTTCAACGTTGAATAAACAATAAAGTTCTGAAGACAATATTTTAGCTTGATAATAGATCTGTAATCGTGTGTACTGATATATCGAAAAAAGTACCTTATCACGAGAAAATGAATTTTCCGTGAACCCTTTTCTCGGTCTAAAATCCGTATCCACTCGCTTATTATTCAACGCTTAAACATGAAACTTAAACCAGTTGTGAATAATGCAGTACTCTTCAATACTGTTTGCCGATTTTTCAATTAAATAGAGAATTTTTGAGAAATCTGTAATATTGAATTTCGTGTGTATGTTTCGCCTGCGCGGGGGACGAGACGCATTCGCCTATCGGCCGTCGGACGAGAAACCTGTGTCATTTGCTGCGCCGATTTTTTATTAAATTATTACAATAATTGATCCTACAATTTTGAAATTTGTGTGATAGGATACTGTTACTTGTTGGCTTGTGCAAATACTGTTTATTTATATTTATAAATGAGCGAAAGGACGCAATAACTACTTTTTTACTTCTTCAAATTCAATATTCCGAAAATGTCAAGCGAGTTGAAATGCGCAAGGTCATTCAGATAGGCAACGCCCTTAAACACGTTCATTGCCAACTTCGTGTGATCGCGGCGATTTTCAATTTGGCCCATTACGCAAAGTCGCGTGAAGTGTCCTAAGAATTTGTATGAGCATTTTTTTACATAGCGTTATTGTTAATGTGCGTCTTATGGACCTCTAGAACAAGGATTGGGCTATTATAAACATTTTCAAAACCACTATTTCATATACTTAGGAGTAATAGTATATTGAACTGAGGTAGTAACTGAGGTAGGGCACAGCAGGAAATTTCCTGCTCAAAATATGGAGCAGCCCGACTGGGGTAGTACCTCGACCTTACAGAAGACCACAGCTAAATAATACTGTTTTCAAGCAGTATTGTGTTCCTGTTGGTGAGTAAGGTGACCAGAGCTCTTGGGGGGGATTGGGGATAGGGTCGGCAACGCGCTTGCGATGCTTCTGGTGTTGTATGCGTCTGTAGGCTACGGTCATACCATCAGGTGAGCCGTACGCTTGTTTGCCAACATAATTACGTTAAAAAAATTGAAAAAAAAAGTGTATAATGTGTGTACCTACATAAGTACACAGTTACACACACACTTTTTTTTCGCTGGCACGTAAGAAGTTATACTTCATTGGCTAGAGCTAACTTCACGTTGTTAACTTCTTCTTCGTTGACTAGCTAACTTCAGGATATCAGTTTTTTGTGACAGTGTGCGCGCGTATCGTAAAAATTTACTCTCATCGTTTTTCCCTAACGCGCCAAAAGAAGTATAACTTCAAAAAGTACCCGCTGAAAATCTAAATTATTGGTTAGGAACTGAACGTATTACCAATGTACCATTTCAGCTTTGCAAGATTTTATCCATATTATTACCTATATCAAAGGTATCATCAAAGAGTTAATGACGATACCAATCAAATGAACTAAATTGTACCCTCGTATCGAATATTACGGTTTACAATCAAACCAACTTATAATTCAAGTAAGTCCGGTTATTTCGCTAATTCAATATACCATCATGTATGGAATATTCAGAACAAATATGCCTTTTGAATTGTAAATGTGGTTGGTAAACACGATTTGTGCAAAGAGATTAATTAACTGATAAAATGCAAACATTTGCGGTGTGTCATATCATGTTTGATCAAGATGTATTCTTATTATATTATATTATATTAACGATAAGTTACATTTTGGACATTTCGTATGTACCCAATCACTAGGATGTACGAGTGCATGTAATATTACATGATTGAAATGTTCCCTTTAGAATAATATTCAAAAATACATAGTTGATATAAAAAGCAGATTAAAGATTTAAACAAAGTTGAACTTTACACATATTAGTCTTTACTTTTGTCTAATATAATAAGTCCACCGTCCATGGCTACTATAATGTTATAACTAGTCACACAAGATTGTTAAAATTAATACTTTTTTATATATGTCAGAAACAAAAATGACATAAAAATTCTTTAAAAATAAAAATAATAGTTTAACTGTTAAATATAAAGTTTACATTTCTAAAGTAACGTTTCCTAAACCATAATTTTTCATATCACCGTAAGCGATCTGAAATAGCGATCACGTGTCATCGTTAAAATTTTAAATCGTAAACAGTTAGTGGCAGTAACGCGGTATAGTTAGGAACATTTTTATAGTCTATAACTATTTAACGGGTACATAACGTTAGGTACACACGAATAAACTTGATCGGGGTATGGCGTTAAAAGTTCGATTTTATAGTTGAATGATTTTAAAACGATCGGATAAACGTACGTTAGTTTGCGGTTTTTCGTTATTTTTTTATCGGTTTCTGTATGAGTTTATTTTACGGCGGTTCACAATGGAATTGAACTACAATAGTTCAAGATTCATTTTGACAACTCGTTTCATTTTGACAGCTGTTTAAGATTTTTAAGACACTCAGTCTAAAATTCCTTTAAAGTATCTTATTCTTACAGAAAACAAATTAATGGAAAATTAACTTGCTTTGAGAGACAAGATGGCGATTGTGAGACAAATAAGCGTTGTCACTTAAGATATCTCATACAGACAATTAAATGTAGAGGAAAATATAAATCGAGAATTTTCTCCTACATTGATTAAATAAATAAAAAATAAATCAATTATCACACCAATGCAATCTACTAATACAAGTAACTTACTGTTAGCCATTTTTATTGTAAATGACGTCACCTTTCCTATACAGATACTCTAATCCGAAGTATATGTAAATTATGCAGCAGACATGTCAACCGGCGATACATAAATCATACATTTTGCATACTGAAACACACTTGCCGTGTTCATTGGGACGTAATTCTATTTTAGACTTATACCTGCGGTCTTGGATAGTATTGGAAATATGAAGTTGGACTCGTAATATATTTGTACCTGCTTATAAAGTTTCATATAAAAATATTTGTGAAACAACTCTACAAATGTCCATTGAATTTTATAAAAGTTATCGATATTAATATTACGTAATCAATTCTTTGTCCTAGACTGTTAGTCTAATTAATTATTTTTTTTTTTTACAAAAAAAAGTTAAAAAATGTTAAAAGTTAAAAATTAAGAAAAATGCATTAGGAGCAATTTTTTTTCTTTCGTAAAACTAAAAACTGAGTTCAATCAAAACTTGTGAGTGTTATTATTTTTTATTTCCAGACACAATACGGGTGTGTGACAATTTCTTTTAGCTAAAAAATATTTGTTACAGTTTATTTAATTTTGCAATTTAGTGAATGAATATATTGCGTATAATGTGCGTATAATATTTAAAAACATTTTATTGATAAAAAAATGCCTTATTCAAAACCTTTCTTTCGTAACTCCGTAACACAAATGCATAGCTAGTTTCGTTCGTCGTATGTAAGTTACGCTAATACTTCCAGACTTCGTCGAAAACTTTCATAATTTAAAACCGTGTGACACGTTTGTTCAGTTATATGTTATGGAAGTTTTACTTTATACGTTCATGAAAACTTGTATTAGTTCCACCTTCATTTGTTTTTGTTTTTGCTTGTTTTTAATGAGTCACATGCGGCGTTTGTCGTATTAATTTATTAGTTATTGAAATTATCTTGATCAAATTAAATTATATAAGTAAATTTTAATTACCACGCTCACTACGTCAAATAGTTAATTTTAATTCTTTCAAAAGTTGTTATTATTCTGCATGTAACCATATTTGGTATTTTTAAAACAGTCCCGTTATTTAGTATAAACAACTAACTGACTCAGCAAACTTTGTGTCACTACATTCTCTTTTTCTCGCTACATTCTCAATTTTTGTTATTATTTTTAAAAACCTTTTCCTGACAATAGCTTATATAGAGATAAAACAATTTTCTATTTTTTTGTTGTGCTCTCGGAAATTAAGCGGATGCATACATTGCATATATTCATTTTTACTTATGTAGATAGACGACAATACAGCGGGTACACATAATTTGACACAAACAAAATCAATCTATAATCTATAATCTATAATGTATAATCTATAATCTATAATCTATAATCTATAATCTATAATCTATAATCTATAATCTATAATCTATAATCTATAATCTATAATCTATAATCTATAATCTATAATCTATAATCTATAATCTATAATCTATAATAATAAATAAAATTGGAGTGTCTGTTTTTAATATTAAAATAAACGCTTTTTACCAAATGCATATGGATGTATACACGGTACATATACCAAAATAACATTTTTTACAATTTTTGTCTGTCTGTCTGTCTGTCTGTCTGTCTGTCTGTTTGTTCCGGCTAATTTCTGAAACGGCTGGATCGATTTTGACGGGACTTTCACTGGCGGATAGCTGATGTAATAAGGCGTAACTTAGGCTACTTTCATTTTAATTTTTTTTTATAAATGCGATGGGAACAATAACTTTTTTGGTAAATTCCACTCGGACGAAGTCGCGGGCATAGCAGCTAGTAGTAAATAAAAATATAGAACATGAAAGAAATAAAACTTTTTTTATGAAATAGCACTTAGCGTGTTTTATAAGGCGGTTTTATCGCAAAGTAGCGATCTTTTTCCAAATGAAAAAAAGAAACTTTAAGTTAATTTGCAGAATAAACTAAAAAAACTCAATTAATTCGCAACTTCTGTTTATTACGAAAAGATTTAAAGATATGAAATAGTAATAATAAAAGCGGAACTTATTCGAAAATACCTAAAAAGAATTACCATGTTTTTACAGCATTAGTAAGTTATTTATGCATTCGTCTCATAAGCCCTCGCTGCGGAACAAAGTTAGTATACATTACTTTACGCGTCTACTTCTAATTGAATGGTGCATCCTTAAGTCTAGTATGTATCAAACTTTGGCTGATGTTAATTTATAAGTGCTTATTTTGAGAGAGCACACAAATGTGAATAATTATTCTATTTTGATACAGGTAACTTTAATATGTGCACACTTCTATCCGCTGCTACTGTATCGTGTCCTGTGCCCAAAGGTTATCTGGAAGAAATCGCTCTTTAGCGATAAGATCGCCTTTGTACATCTTGTATTGTATCTCTCTTTGTATGTGTCTGTATTTCGGTGTACATGAAGTATAAATAAATAAATAAATAACTATGAATATTATGTTAATAGTCTTATTGAAACAAGCATTTAACGTGAAGAACAAGACTGAATAACCATTTGTGTAAATATATCTCCTGTTACTTTTAATAGCTTGTAGTGTTTGCACAAACGTGAACCTGTTACATTTGGATACTGCTGCTTTCAAGTAGTGTTCTGTTCCTGTGGTGACTAAGAGATGCTCCAGGTGAGAGTAAGAGAAAAGGGTCAGTAACCAAAATAAAAAATAACTCTATTTAAATAGGCCTCAAAAGCATTTTAGAATCGTCATTTTACAAATCAATTTTTTTAAAAGTAAAGCTACCATCGATTCGGAATGTAGATTCTGCAGAGAGGAATCGGCAAGAAACTTAGCAGTTACTCTTTTGGAAATATTATATAATCTTTGCTATATAAATGCGCTCTTAACTCTCCTGGAGTTGTAGGCGTTCATAGCCTACGGTATCTGTTTATGCGGACCAGACAGTACACTTCTGTGCCACCTTCTTAGTATGAACAAAAATTTTTGGTCTACGTTACATTAACTACCTATCTATTGCACCACCCCGGATCTATATATCTATCTACATATATATCTCTATCTATCTACTCGAGGGCCTTTTTTACATTTTTTTAAATGTTACTAAGTCGACAAACAAGCGTACGGCTCACCTGATGGTAAGTGACTAACCGTATCCTATAGACGCCTGCAACACCGCGAAGCGTCGCAAGCGCGTTGCCGACCCTATCCCCAATCCCCACAGGAGCTCTGGTCACCTTACTCACCAACAGGAACACAATACTGCTTGAAAACAGTATTATTTAGCTGTGGTCTTCTGTAAGGTCGAGGTACTACCCCAGTCGGGCTGCTCCATATTTTGAGCAGGAAATTTCCTGCTGTGCCCTACCTCAGTTGTCACTAAACTAAGCGCACGGTCTGCTGATTGTTAACAGTTATCTATAGACACCTGCAATACCAAATGCATCAAGAACCTGTCAACGATCGTACTGTCACTTACAATATAGCAAATATACAGGAGCTCTGAATGTCTTACCCCAGGAACAGAGCGATACTTGAGAGCAATATTTTTGCGCTATGATGTTTTGTAAAGATGAGATAGCGTCATCTGTCGTACTGCACCAAATTTTATATTTGTGAACTATATTTTATACCTATTAATTTTTATTTAATTTTCTTCAGCCTAATTTAAAAATAAATGCGTTGCATAGTGACGTGTCCTAAGTATTAAAATTTTGTATTAATCTATACATATAAAAGAGATTTCCACCCATATATTGACTCATCACGATATCTCTGTAAGCATAAGGCATAGACATTTGAAATTATTTTTTTTTTTGAGTACAGGTCAGCTAAGAACGGATTTTTCGAAATTCTACCCACAAGAGGGGGTTGTGGAGGTTAATAACATAATAACATATATGGCAAAACAATATTTGCAGGGTCAGCTAGTAAGTATATATACATATGTATAATATGATTTGTAATATAATATGAATCAATAAGTATGTGATATTATTACGGAAGTAAATTAATTTTCTCATTTATTATTAGTGGCTAATATCAAAAAATAACATCAAGTATCATATAAACTGTTATTAAAGTATTTGATGTGTGAAATTAGTTTTATACAATAAGTTTATCCGGCAGATTTTTTTTTTCATTTGTGGATCAACGAATTAAATTCAATTGCTTCTGGCGTTTTATTTAGGTGTAATCGAACGTACAACATTCAACAAAAGTCTGTACACGATTATATTTTGTTAACCGAATTAAAACATAGGGGAACTTGTCAGTTAGACTGTAGGTATTTTTTATGTGTTATCTCATAACTTTTTTCACTAACTATGATTTTTGAAATCTGACGAGTAGTTCGTATTATTTTTTTTTGTGTTTCTAACAGATGAGGAAATTCTAAATATTTTTATTATCATATCAAAAATTCGCTGCAGCGGGGTCACTACCTTTTACGTATTTGACACACACGCGTCAATAAAATTGAGATTATAGACTATAGATTTATATTGTCTTTGTCTTTTCTTAAAAGTTCAAACTTATAATTTAGATTAATTATGGTCGAATTTCGACCAATGGGCGACTAGTTTATTTCAAAATCTGAATGCACAAATAATGCGCTTAATTAAGAAACTTTCCTCTTTTTAAAATTGTTACGACGATTATAAATAAATGACTAAAACATACACACGGCGGATTAAATTTCTAATGGGATATCCAATGTTTTAATGCGTATCTTTTTATTATGCCTTTAAGAGAGGAAAACATGCTTTTATAACGAGGGATTTGATATCTGTTGAAGGAAGAAAATAAAAAGACAACAGTTCGTACATAAACAATAGAACCTTTGTACGTTGCGAGTAAAATAAAATAATAAAATTAAAAGGTAATGTGAAAGTAAGTGATCCATAGCAGTAAGTATGTAAAAAAACTTATAGAATATCATTTTATTATATTACTAGCTTCTGCGCGCGACTTCGTCGGCGTGGACTCCGCTCCTATTGGTCTTAGCGTGATGATATATAGCCTATAGCCTTCCTCGATAAATGGGCTATCTAACACTGAAAGAATTTTTCAAATCGGACCAGTAGATCCTGGATTAGCGCGTTCAAACAAACAAACAAACAAACAATCAAACAAACAAACTCTTCAGCTTTATTATATTAGTATAGATTATATACTTTATTGCCCTCAAAAATACATACAGAAACATAAAATAATAGTACGGTTTATGGCAAAGGTGGACTTATCTCTGAAAGAGATTTCTTCCAGTCAACTCATGGTCATGAGTAAGTGTTTCAAATAACGAGGCAAACAGTGCAAGAAGTAGGTATTTATTTATCAAGAAGAAAAAAAAATTTATATACAGTCAGAAACCTTGCCTGTCAAATATTGAAGTATAGTGATTAATAAAATTCAACTACGACTGAAGGTTGCTTGAACGAGTCCTGTTGTAAACGATATTAGTCATCATGTCAATACTTATTTCTACTCTAGGTAGCCTTCGTGGTGGTCACTAGCACTTGGAGAATACAGATAAGTAAAGCCGGCTTAATCGATATTTATTTTGTATGTGTGTGTGTGTGTGTGTGTGTGTGTCGACCTCGACCTTACAGAAGACCACAGCTAAATAATACTGTTTTCAAGCAGTATTGTGTTCCTGTTGGTGAGTAAGGTGACCAGAGCTCCTGGGGGGATTGGGGATAGGGTCGGCAACGCGCTTGCGATGCTTCTGGTGTTGCAGGCGTCTATAGGCTACGGTCTTACCATCAGGTGAGCCGTACGCTTGTTTGCCAACCTAGTTACATAAAAAAAAAAAAAAAAAAAACATTCATACGCGGAAGAAGTGAAAGTTCTGAAATGTAGCCTATGAGGGTTTTTTTTTATTGAAGTTTTATATTAATTCATAAAAGTGAATATTTCTTAGATGAAACTGTTGTTAACTTTTGTAAGTTACTAAGCCATTGTTAAGAACAGTTACTTGTGTAAAACATCACTCAGTCATAATAGTAAAAATTTTTTTGTAAATTCTGTGAACTAGTATTTGTTGTAAGTTGTCCTAAATAAAAAAAAATTAAAATGAAAAACTAGATGCATTGCACATACATTAATCAATACACAAATACTAGACATTTAGTGCGTATCAAGTATCTTATCAGAGTAACAATATGTTCTCTGAGACCAGAATATTTTTTGTTTTGTAACATCGTAAAAACCGTGTATCGAATATCGACAACCCTTTCCACGATCAATTCCTGTTACAATCGTAAATTTATCTCCGTAGCTATTAGTTCGATAAAATTCAACTAAAACGATAAATACACTCGACTTTGACGAATCACCGGTTTCCCTCGAAAAGAATACCGATACCAAAATAAATCTTCCATCATTTATGATGGTATTAACTAATTTCAACCATATACCATTGATTGTACAGTTTGGTTTTCTTTGACGGGTTTTGTGGGGGGCATAAAATATGTTTGTAATTTTTTTGTATCTGTGTCACTTGGGATCGTTTTGTCCGAACAAAACTTATTTACTAGCGCCCACTGAATAAAACATTAGCAGAAGAAATATGTAGACGTATGAGATGGGTGGATTCGCTACCGTGAGTAATTATGTCAATAATACGAAATAAATATGAATGAAAAATCTCTTGTGAATAATACTGTGATTAGATTATAATAAATAATTGATCGTTGACAGAAAACTTATAATAAAAACGTTTTTCAAGATTTATGTTTTAAATTGTAAATTCTTCAACCCTATGAGCAATAGACTGTTTAGGAGTTTTGGAACTGTTATAGGAGTATAGAAACCTTTTTTTAAAATAGGCTCTTCTGATTTTTTGTTCCTTGTAACTATAATTTGGAAACCAACAAAAATCAATTCAAGGAGCTAAAATTATAAAAAAATATGTGTAAAACCAGTATCAGAAAGTAAATAATTATTAGTATTCAGAGATTATTCGCTTCAGCCTGTAATGTCCCACTACTGGGCATTGATCTCTTTCCCCATTTAGGAGAAGCATCAGAGCTTAATCCACCACGCTACTCCAATACGGGTTGGCAGATAGGTATATTCCCTACTATGAGTAACGATCGCTATCAGGTGTACATGATAAAACCGGGACCAACAGCTTAACATGCTCTAGGAGGAACGGTGGGGAGACCCACAAGGACTAACAACCATCCTGAAAATAAATATTTCTATAAACACAAATGTTCATTCCAAGCGGGAATCAAACCCGCGACCGTCGGTGTTTTAAGAGCACACAGACCATTACACCAGAGCAGTCATCAGAAAGAAATTAATACGAGTATCTATTTAAAACTTAATACCATACATATATAATATACAATAATATAATATGGACATTGGTAAAAGCATGAAGATGTGCTATTCGAATAATAAATACATACCATTAGCGTGGTTTCAGCTAAAATAGTGTAACCATTGTGCTTTTATCGTGCTGAGGTGATCGCTAGACTGTGAAATGTCCTGTATTTGTCAACTTAATGCGGTATTCAAGGAATACAAGAAAGAATTCTAAATTCTAACTAACGCTGAAAGAATCATATTTTGGATAGTAAGAAAATATGCATATTCTTATTATGTCATAGATATGATAAATACAGTATCGAGGGCTAAGAGATACATATTGATTTTTTGCTTATTTTAGCCATTTTTATTTAGGAATCACAACAGAAAAAATATTGAGATCGCACGGTTCATTTTGGCACTATTGAATCACGAGTTTTATCTTTTAATACTAAAATTTGCTTATTTTTTAGTCTAGTAGTGGAGCAGGCAACTCTGCGAAGATTGTAAATTAATAAATATGGTTAAAAATTTCAGAATATTTTATTTTTATTTATTTTAAAGTTTTATTAAGCAATTTAAAAAATCACGTTGCGCAAAAGGCGGACTTAAAACCATATAGCCTCATCGGGTAGTCAACTCCTGACGTACAAAAAAAGTTCGTTGAGGTAGGTTTATACAATAATGAAAAATAAACAAACAGAAATAATATTACAGAAAACAATAAATTAAGAAATGAAAAAAAAAGATCTGTTTGAAACATAGTACGCATTTAATTACACGCACAAATATACATACACCATACACATATATAATATATTATACATATATACAGCCATACATAATATATTATACATATATACAGCCATACATACATATATCAAAACAAATATTTCATGACATTTAAGACTTTTTAATCGCAAAATGAAAACAAAGAGTAAAAAAGAAAGTAAATAAGGGTCGAAGAGGGTAAGTAAATTTAGTCCATAGAACTATGTTTACTTCGGTACAACTTTCTAACTTGGCATAGTATTTAAAAATACACTATGGAAAGATATGTTTGTGATTTTGTCTTGTTGCCATCACGGCATTCACCATAGCAATACGAGTATAAGCATTAACGTCCTTCAAAATATGAATTTTGATTGACAACAATTATTCCTAAACAAATTACATGAACATGATCTGATAAATCATGATTAAAAAAATGAAAACCAATTTTTTTAACTACATATTATGTTAATTATACATGATGTTTGTTAAAATTATACCGATTACGTTGATATAATTTATTTTATTTTTTTTCGAAATACAGTTACTGATTTTAAAAAAAAAATCTTATAAATATTTTTATTATCATATTAATATTTTTTTCCGAACCAGCGGGGTTCGAAGCCGCACCCCCGACACACCGTGTCGGTGCTCTAGAGTCTAGACAATTAAGGTATGGAATAATGGAACGATGTACCCGCTAGATCGAAATTTTTGATATGATGATTTTATTCGGTTTTAAGCAACCGTGGTGCAGTCTATAGCCAGTCCTTTACAGCACCCAACTATTCGAAGTTTCATATTACAATGAATTCTTTGACAAGAGACGACACCATTCTATTTTTTATTCGTATTATTTTATTTTTGATACGTGTGGGTAACACAAAAATAAAAATAATACATTTTTTTTCATATCTAATATATATATAAAAATCAATTGCTGTTCGTTAGTCTCACTAAAACTCGACAATGGCTGGACCGATTTGGCTGATTTTGATCTTGAAATATTTTTGGAAGTTCCAGGAAGGTTGAAACGGTGAAAAACATAAATAATAAGTAACGGAAAATACTAAAAGTGACAATTTAATTTTCTAATAAAAATGTTCCTAGCGGGGAAATTTTATGTCTTTTGTCAAAAACGTTGTCAATAAATTGGTTGTCAAATATTTATAGGTGCGTCAGAAAGTAAAATGCGTCGGTGATACGAAGTTCACCGGGCCATCTAGTACTTAATGAAAATATTATTTTTTACTATGGCAGGTTACTCTATGCTACACTCAAATAAAAAATTAAAATGTACAGAAAAAAGGCAACTCTTTTTATAACAAAAGAGAAAAAATATATCAGCGTCGGAACACATCCCCGTCTTCTCTAGGCAGTCTTTGGACTGTCGCTTTATAGTCCTTATTATATAAATCACCTTGGAAATATGTATAGAGATACAATATGTTTGATAATTGTATTTGCTAGCAAACGAAAAAAACCGACTTCAATTTCATCGACAAGTAATACAATGTAGAAGAACAAAATTAGCAAAGGCAATAGTCGCCACTACGATTTTCGAAGGTTTCCCTCGATTTCTCTGGGACTCTATCATCAGATCCTGGTTTCCTTATCATGCTAACACCTTTGAGATATCTCCTTTCTTACAAAAAAAATCATTAAAATCGGTTCACAAACGACGAAGCTATCCGTGAACACACACTTTTGTGTGTGTAAGTACCTATACGGTCGAGAAATCTCCTCCTTTTTTGAAGTCGGTTAAAAACACATACAAGCAGCTAGAACCCGAGAATTTAAATTGAAATTTGATGTCTTTTGTCAAAAACGTTATCAATTGGTTTTCAAATAGTTATAGTTGCGTTCAGAAAGTGTATTGAAATAATTAACGCCCGACGAAGAGGGCACGGGTCGGCTAGTAATAAAATAAATTAAGTTATAACAATGTAATAAAATAATATTTAAAAGAAAGAATATACACATGCACTTTAAAAACACGGAGTTTAGCAGGTACGTTCATCATATATTGAACAGTACGGATCTTTTTGCTTTCAAAAAAATAAAAATAAAAATATATAAAAAAAATAAAAAAAATATATATATGTATATAGAGTAGCAATAGATTTTTTTCACATACCATACCATGATTAACAAAATTTAGCATGTGTAGTTAGTGTATATTGCTTTTTCACAAAAAAAAAAACATAAAAAAATTAGTGTAAGCAGTTTGTGTCCTAGGCTTAAAAATTGTACACAGTGAATATGTACACATTAAATCATAAGGTTATTAAGACATTATTGAAGTTTTTAATTTTATAAAATTGTAGATGCATACATCTGATAACTCAAAATTAACGTTCTACTGAAAAACAAATTACGTTTCAAATAGCTCGCGTCGTAACTTATACAATGTTATTGGGATCAAAATTTACATATATTTATTTGGTAGCAACTGTTTTTATTATTAATAGAAATTTGATCATCTGCAAGGAAAAGGTCAGTTACATAATATTTTATCAATATTGCTATTTTTGTTACAATATTGTTTGTGCAGTCCTTGTGGGTCTCTCCACCGTGCCTCGGAGAGCACGTTAAGCCGTCGGTCCCGGTTGTTATCATGTACACCTGATAGCGATCGTTACTCATAGTAGGGAATATATCCGCCAACCTGCATTGGAGCAGCGTGGTGGATTAAGCTCCGATCCTTCTCCTACATGGAGAAGAGGCCTATGCCCAACAGTGGGATATTACAGGCTGAATCGTGATCGTGATTGCTATTTTTATTATAAATACTTGTGATAAGCGGTTTGCCATTATCTCTTAACATTTCTTTTATGATTCTGTCAACGACTTGTGATGCCTTAACTGATTGAGAGGTTAAATAATCACGTGTGAAATGATGTCCAGAATAATTTCTTCATATTGTCATTTCAGTTTAACTGTAGCATGAGTATTGTAGAACACAAGACATAGTTCATGTTATGTCTTAACGTTATGTAGGTATTTATGACTTTTATTTTTTATACGTCTATGATTAGTTACCGTAGCCTAAAGATGCCAGTAACACCAGACGCATTGCAAGGGCGTTGCCGACCCCATCCACCTCCCAGGGAATTCTGACCATCTTATTCATTACAGGAACATAACAATACTTGAAATCATATTATTTGGCTGTGGACTTTTGTAAGGTTGAGATAATATCCCAATCAGTCAGATCCATACTTTATGCAGGATGTTTCCTGATGTGCCTAACTATTAATGTTAAAATTTATTTGTGGAAGTTGTCCTTTTGTTAGAAATCGAGTATTTTCTTTTCTTAAGGGCATTTGCATGTGGTATAATGGCAAAAGAAACACATTTATATGTGATAAACCTGTTTGTTTTGAACACGTGTGTGAGAATTTTTCCAGTAATCTTTTAAATTAATTGGTTCAGTAATATTTTGAAATTATTTTTACCTCTATTAATTTTACTCACTTTACAGAAAACTGTTCTAAACTTTGAACGACCCAGAATATTATTTCTTAACGAATCAATTGCTAAAGATGCCAGCTTTACGGCGAGAAGATATAATCGATCAAATCCACTTTATTTTGTTTCTGTGGAATTTGAATTGCTGCGACCTGTTGACAATTCTTTTGTGGTAAGACTTTTGTTGGCTTTATATAACTTTCTAAAATGAATACAGTGTCATTGTCTTATAATCCCATATCGCCAATCTAGACACGCGGCAGCGTGTCAAGCCAAGTTCAAGCAAAAGAACTGGCGACTCAGCGCCGTGTATATATATATATTTACACGAACCATTTCGAGCGACTTTTGACCCCTCCATAACTCAAAACCTATTCAACAGAAACAGATCAAATTACGTATATTTATTTATATCCATAAGGATAACAAGAACCCCAAATTTCATTAACCTAGTTGAAACGGTTACAAAAATATGAAGGTTCAAAAGTCGCAAATTTTCCACTGACTGACTGACTCATCAAAAACCTAACCCACTTCCAGATGACCTAGGAAGTCGAAATTTGGCATCTAGCTAGGTAATTACGTGTATGCGCAGGAAAAAATCTGAAAACAAAAGAAAGTTAAAAAATAGAGGGGGTCACCATACAAAAAAAAAACGTTTTTTAATTGTAGCGTCTGAACCGTTATAAGTGGATACTTGAAACTTGCACAAAATATGTATTGTTATATTTGCTATATAAAACAACTATAAAAATAAAATAAAGTCAAAAAATAAAGGCTGTCCCCATACAAAAAACTTGTAATACGCGCTAAACAAACGGCTAACGGAGTGTATCGGCGCGGCGGCTGGCGCGCGTGTTGCTACAATACACAGATATAGTACAGAAGTCAATCTAAAGTATAAACGCAAGAAAAAAGAATAAATTTCAAATAAATATCTCTACAAAAAGTAATGATATCCCTCCAAAAACATAAATGTGAAAAATGACAGCCAAGTTCAATATTAAGAATATGTTCTTAGTGGACTTCGCCGAAAAAAGTATTGAGATCTAAATGAGCGCCAAGTAGATATCACTTAGATTAAATTAAGATAAAGATTTCACTTGGCTAGTTTTTACTTAAAAACAACATTAAAAGCTATTAGCCAAATAAAAGATGAATTATTACAATTATAAACAACATTAAAAGCTATTAGCCAAATAAAAGATGAATTATTAGTGAAAACTGGCAAAGTGAAATCTTTAGCTTAATTTAATCGAAGTGATATCTACTTGGCGCTCATTTAGATCTCAATACTTTTTTCGGCGAAGTCCACAAAGAACAAATTCTTATTATTGAACTTGGCTGTCATTTTTCACATTTATGTTTTTGGTGGGATATGTAATATAACCGATTTCAAACCTGGGCTAGGAACTTTGAATTTAATACTTTAATTTTTTAAGCTTTTTTCTCGTCTACATTTGGTATAATATTATAGGCTATAGAATTTCTAAATTGTTTTTAATACATATACATATATTTATATGGTTTTAATTTTTTTTCTGTAACCAACTTTTTCCTTTTATTTATGTGGAAACCTTTTTTTTTCAGTATAATATCTACATCTACCAGCTTGTTACTAGACTATATAAAGAAAGTTTTATAGATTATCAAATAGGTGCCTGTGACCTACTTTTGACTGATAATTTTCTACGAAAACCTTTAACGGAAGCGTATTATCGAAATCCTGTGTCTGAACGACCTATGAAAACCTTGAGTTGTCCGATTAAACCTGTAAGTAGCTTGGATACATTAATTATTGCATAAAACATATAAGATTTATTTTGACCAGTGCGTTGGCACAGTTAGTAGTGGCCCTGCTTTCTGTTCTGCGGGTTGCGGGTTCCATTCCCGCATGAGGCTGGGTGTAATATGTGTATTTATATATGTATTATTTCTATGTATATTTACATAAAAAATATGTTTGTCGGGGTTGCGAATTCAAACCCCGCTGGATCGAAATTTTGATATGATAATAATAAACATTTTATAATTTCCTCATGTGTGGGAAACACAAAAATGAAAATAATACGAATTAAAAATAGCATGGTGTCGTCTCTTGTCAAAGAATTTATTGTAATATGAAACTTTGAATAGTTGGGTGCTGTAAATGACTCGCTAGTAGGGAATGCAATCCCGAGGATCCGCAATCCCGCAATCCCGCATTAAATTAGCGGGATTACAAATGCGGGATTACACCTGCGGGATCCGCAAGATTTGCAAGATTTTATTTTTTGCAGCCTGAATTCGCATAAGGGTGGATTTAGACCAAACGAACAAAGAGCTAGAGATAGAACAAGAGCATTCTTTCTTGATCTTCGAACACTCGTATTCATATATATAACAACGAAAAAATGCTCTACGCCTGTTTACACTAAAAGAATTTGATAAGAATTTGATGTAGTGGGGATAGAATGAGCATTCGCTCGTCTGATGTAAATCGACCATAATAATGTGTACGGCACAAACAGTGTTGGATTTCGTAGTATAATATTATACTATTTGTACAATAATTATTTCATGACTTGCACTATGTAGTATCGTCGTTTTAAAACAAATATCAATAAGTATGTACGTTCAGGTCGATTGACTTCATTTATTGGTAGAATCGTTTTTTTTTTATTGTTTACCCTTCAATATAAATAAGTTATTTATCAGGCAATAACGAATCAGTCGTCAAGAAGCTGCGGGGATCCCTATGTAATGTTTTACCAAGTAATTTGTATACTGTACTTAGTATACAAATTCCTTGTGTTTTACTATCTCGGTCGTTGTGACAAAGTAGGATAGATGTATTTTATGTATGAGTGTGAGTGAGACGATGATATGTACAAAACTACAAATCAATCCATTTTCGAATCTGAACACGTATTTCCAGCAGCTGGCTACATGTGCAGCAAAATACGATCAAATGTAAAAGTTGAAACCTTAAATACTTTATACTACTTTAACAATACGAGGCACAATACCTTTTTGAGGGGGGGGCCTCATTGGAAAACCATAATATAATATGTACAGCAATTTTTAGTTTTGCTGACCATTTGGCGCCCCTTGTGAGTAGCGACGCCTTCCTTGCCCCCCCTCCCTCGCTACGCCACTGGTATACTACAAAAAAAAAATTCCGAAGCTCGAAAAGGAAGGTTTTTTTTCGAAAAGATTCGAAGAAGGTCGAATCTTATTAATAATTTTTTTTTCAGACTTAATTCACATCATTTACTGATTTAGAAAAAAGGTAATTTTGTGGACTAATAAGTCTAAAATGTTGTACAATCCTGCAAATTTTGCGGATCCGCGAGACTGATGGTCTCAATCTTGCGGATTTTCGGATTGTCTTTTAGGTGCTGGATTGCATTCCCTACTCGCTATAGACGGCACCACGGTTGCTTAAAACCAAATAAAATCATCATATCAAAATTTCGATCTAGCGGGTACATCGTTCCATAACTTAATTGGCTAGAGTAACGACACAGTCTGTCGGGGGTATGGGTTCGAACGCCGCTGGATCGAAATTTTGATATGATAATAATAAACATCAAAAAAAAAAAAATAGTTAGGTATAACAGTCGGCTGTTACCTGTAACACTAGCATTAAGTTGCTTAATATGGGAACTGACGACCGTGTTTGTATGTTATAATTATGATACTTATCTATTATTTATTTATAACACGCACATTGCGTTTTGCTATTTTAAAAAAAAAAAAATGTTGCTCACTCAAACACCTGTTATTTGTGCATGTTTTTAAATTAAGATACAGTTCTTGCAGTAAGTTTTTTTTTTCGAAATTTAGAAAAGGTAATATTTCAAATGAATACATTTGTAATATTATTTTTCTATATTCCAAAACTGTATTTGTTCTGTGATAGAATTCGCAATTTCAAATATAAATACAGACATAATAAATAAAATATATACATACGATGTTATGAATATTTTTCCCGAAATTATTAAATAATTTATAAGTTACATTTGATCGTAAATAAATTATAATATAGTTGTGACTCGAATTGATAAATAAAAAAGTTATAAAACACGTCTTTTGTTAAATTTGACTTTTTTACATCAATGTACCCAATTTCTAACTAGCAGTAATTTTTCGAAAATGTATAAATGTTTATAATCAAAATAATCTTTTCAGGGTAAATATAAATTTAAAGATATGAAAACAACGTTGATCGACCTGCCCTGGTCTATACCATTTTTGGAAGGAAGACTTTATATGAACCTGACACATGAAAATCGTTTAATTATAAGTGAATGTATTGACTTTGCATTAAAGCAAATTTAACTCAAATAATATACGTTTTTTGCTTTCCACACAATATATGTCATCACACTTCATCATGGATTAGCCCTAAAATTTCATCTACACTACTTTCATACTTTTTTATACTAGTGGCAAAAAAACTCACATTTAATTTGTTGATACTACGGGCTTAATTTCATTTGTATTATTTTTTGTGTAATACCCAGACATGAGAAAATTATAAACATTTTTAATATCATACCATATTAGGTATTTTTCCCCGACTGCCAAGGAAGGGTTATGTTTTTCGCGCGTATCTTGTATGTATGTAATATTCTTAATTACCTGATTTCTCTAGAACTGCTGAACGGATTTGTATAATTGAGATATCGTTAGATTCATCTTAGTAGCCCAAGTGTTCTTAGATAGGTGACATTAAAAAAAAACAAACATGGCGGCTGTGCGAAGCCATTGTAGTTAATGAAGAAATAATTTTTTTTTAGAATACTTTAATATGGGTGTCAAATTAAAGGGCTCAATACAAGGATTTCAAAAATGTATATTATGATTATTATTACTGTAATAATAATAAAGAAATACAATAAGAAAGTTTAAAAAATGTTGACTGCTCTTTCCCATGCCTAACCTAAGGCAAGCAAGATGCGAGCCGAGGTTCTTCCTCGCCTCCTAGACAACGTCCGACGGTCAATTTCAGGGTGTAGCCTTTCCCATAAAAAAAGAATTATCAACTTCGGACTACTCTGTAAAAAGTTATGCTCGGTCAAACATAAAAATGATATATACGTGGCAACTTTAGAACGGCCTCATTTTTTTCGTCGTTAATAAATTACTTAATCAACCACATGATGTAAACTATTTTAATGAATTGAACCGATTACGTAAGTCTAACTAAAAAGATATAAATAAAATATTAATTAAAAGAAAACAAAAAACCCGCCTGCATAAAAAACAACTAATAGAAAATGAACTGAAAAGACTGGAACAAGATAAAAATTCAAAATTACACAAAGCTAGCGAAACAAATCGAAACAATATCAAACATTATGTACTATACACTTGAAAATATCAATACGGTAGTCTTTCAAAATTTTATGCAATATCGTACATAATATGCAGTCGGAGACATGCACAATGAGAGAATGATTTGACTTATCCTTCAATTTCATGTCTCCGACTGCATATTCTGTACGATGTTGCATAAAATTTTGAAGGACTACCGTATTGATATTTTTAAGTGTATAGTATGTTTGATAGTAATGTTTGATATTGTTTCGATTTGTTTCGCTAGCTTTGTGTAATTTTGAATTTTTATCTTGTTCCAGTCTTTTCAGTTCATTTTCTATTAGTTGTTTTTTATGCAGGCGGGTTTTTTGTTTTCTTTTAATTATTATTTTATTGATATGATATTAAAAATGTTCATAATTTCCTCGTGTGTAGGGGTATGAGAATTACACAAAAAATAATACAAACAAAATTGAGAGTGGCACGGTGTCATCTCTGTTCAAAGATTTTCGTTGTAATATGAAACTTTAAATAGTTACGGGTGCTGTAAAGGGCTCACTATAAGCGGCACCACGGTCCCTTAAGACTGAATAAAATATTATACCTAATGTTAAGATGTAATATTTATTTTATTGCTTTATATTTTTGCTACCTTAACTTTCTTTTATTATAGAGGTTTTTTTTTGTTTAAGAAACTATTTTTGACGTTGGTTAAGTGCGTGTATCACCCTATGGCGAAATAAATGTTTTTTATTTATTTATTTATTATTTATTTATTTATTTATTTATACTTTATTGTACACCACAACTACATTTTAACATTAAACACATTTAAAGATATTTACAGACTGTGAAGTACAATGGGCGGTCTCATGGCTATTTAGCCATTTCTTCCAGACAACCCATACCGACCCGATACCGAGTTTTTTATTTTATTTCAAAACAATAAAATAAATAAAATAATAATAACATCAATAAAATAATAATATAATAATAATAACATCGTGTATAACCTACGATACGCCGATGATACCGTGCTTATATTATAGCCTCTTCAGAAAACGACCTACAGACATTGGTGAACAGGGTTAACGAGTGCAGTGTTAAGGCGGGGTTGAGCATAAATATTAGTAGGACCAAGTTTCTGGTAGTGTCGGGGGATAAGGATTTAAAGCCGAAAATTCAGGTGGAAGGTAAATAAATACCTAGAGCGGGTGCGTATGTACAAATACCTCGGTGCTTGGGTAAATGAAGAATGGGACTGTGGGCAAGAAATTCGGACCCGGATCTAAATTGCCCGAGCAAGCCTTAAAAGGTTGGAGAAGGTTTTGTGCAGCCGTAAACTATCCATAAAGCTCAGACTAAGAGTGCTCCACTGCTATGTCTGGCCAGTAGTGTTATATGGTAGTGAGGCATGGACCTTGCAAGCTGACATCCAGAAGCGTCTAGAAGCTTTCGAGATGTTTTTTTACGCAAAATGCTCCGTATTGGCTGGACACAGAAAGTTTCAAAAGTGAGAGTACTCAAGCGCGTCGCCAGTAGCCGGAAGTTACTACAAACCGTCAAGAAGAGAAAAGCCGAGTATTTGGGCCACGTCTTGAGACACGAGCGATACCAACTGCTCCAAATTATATTGATGGGTAAAGTAGAGGGCAAACGACGCGTTGTAAGAAGAAAAAAGTCCCGTTTGCACAACATCCGCGAATGGATGAAGATCGCCAGCGTGGAAGAACTGTTTCGCTTGGCGCGAGACCGCGAAGAATTCGGTGAGCTGACGGCCAACCTCCAGTAGTGGAGAAGCACAAGAAGAAGAAGAAGAAGAAAAAATATAAGTCAATGTAATGACTGAGTATAAATAAATAAATGAGAAAAGTAGCTGGTAACTCCCAATCTTTGTCAAAACTGTTGTCCATATGTCTGATTATTATATCATTTAAGTCTTTGGTTTCAATTTTTTGTAATTATTACGATACAAATGATACATACGTAAAGATGTAAAAGTTTATTGTTATTTTGCTCTATATAATTATTTAGACCAAAAAAAAAATCTTAACGTCAAACAATTTTTATAACATTACTAGCTTCTGCGCGCGACTTCGTCGGCGTGGACTCCGCTCCTATTGGTCTTAGCGTGATGATACATAGCCTATAGCCTTCCTCGATAAATGGGCTAGCTAACACTGAAAGAATTTTTCAAATCGGCCCAGTAGAACCAGAGATTACCGCGTTCAAACAAACAAACAAACAAACAAACAAACAAACAAACTCTTCAGCTTTATATATTAGTATAGATATTCATTTTAATTTTTTCCATCCCAGTTACACAAAAAATGTCATAAAATTTGCGGTAATAACACATTTATAACATTAAAACCTTGTTAAGGTATTCTGTGGTTCAATTTTATAAATAAGTACCTGTATCTAATAGTTCTATTCAAACGCTTTATTAAAAAACGAGCTGCAGACATAACAGACCGTGTTGTAACTGAAATTTAAAACAATTTAAAAAACTGTAAAATGTATAATATGAAACTATGCTATCTCTTTTTGACTGCAATTGCTTTTGTTTTGAACAATAATTTCGTTTTCTGTAAGGTCAGTTATTTAAATACTTTTTTTTTTAATTATAATATTTTCTTTACATAAATATTTTTTAAAATCTTTTTGGTTCTTATAATTTAAATTAAATAATTATATAATGTTTTTTCGATTAGCTAATTGATTGCAATGTTTAAATAGTATTTGTTGTTATGTTCTGTAAGTTATTTATTTGCCTATTTATTTATAAAGTAATTTAAATTGAGACATTTGGAATGGCCGTTTTACTTTAATTTTTATGAAATAATTTAACGTACGCAAAGAAATTATTACTTTATAATATCATAAAGTGTAATGAAAATTGGAAAATATTTGATAGGTAGTCATAATTATAGTCAATTATTTTTTGTAAGATGTGTAAATTTACGGTGTTCGTTAATGTCTTCATGTGGATTTATTCCATAATTAACTTTATTAAATCAAAATGTTATCCTGCATGTGTTTAATTTTTTTTACTCAACAGAAAAGCGTTATGAATTTTGAACGACCAAAAATATTGTTTTATGATAAGTCATACATCAAAGATCCCTTCGTTGTGTCGAGAAGATATAATCGTTCAAATCCACTTTATTTTCTTACGGTGGAGTTTGAATTGCTGCAACCTGTTGATAATACTTTTGTGGTAAGACGCTTATTTTTTTACTAGTTGCTGCCCGCGACGTCGTCTGCGTGCATTCACTGCTCGTTCCCCGTAGGTGATAGCGTAATAATATGTAGCCTATATGTTGACCAGACTTCTTAAGAATATTTATACCAAATTTGAAGTAAATCCATGCAGTACTTTTTGAGTTTATCTCGGACATACATTGACTTTCCTACCATTTTATTATATGTATAGATTATTCAAATTGTTCTACGTAAATGTAACTTTTTAGGTCTCTTAATGGTTAAGGTTCAACGCGTGAAATAAATCAAAATTAAAAAAAAAAAAAAAAATTAAAACAAAAATCTTTTCGTTCTAGCGAGTTCGGCTGGGGATATTAAGGTGTTGAGCAATTCAAAACGCCAGGCAATGGCAGTCACAGTTCTACTTCATAGCCATTTGTCGACACGACATTTAAAATATCATATAAATCGTCTATCCTGGATATTGTGACTCTAACTACTATTTTTATGCCATGACAAGTTTTATTTAATGCATGACTAAAATAATAATTATTTACATTAAAAAAGTAACTGCGAAGTTTTGTTCTTTAACATAATGATGATATGTGATCCAAAAAAGCTGTATCCAAGTTTGCATTCTGTAACAATATTACGTATAAGCTTCCTATAAAGATTCTGATACCAAATTACCAGACATCATCGTCCTTCAATCTGATATGGGATTGAATCTTTGGAACCACTCTAAGATAAACAATTTAAATATGTATATAATGATTTAAACATGTATATAATAATGATAATAATTAACCTTTTTCAGTGTGACGTATACATTTATCAACTTATCACAAGAGTGTACAAACAAAGCTTTATTGACTTTCATATCGGTGCATGTGATGTGGTGTTTACCGATAATTTTATGCGTAAACCTTTTTTGGAAGCATATTATCGAAACCCTGTGGAAGAGCGTCCTATGAAAACCCTTAGTTGTCCGTTTAAACCTGTAAGTAGCTTATAAGTACTTGCCTCAGTAAACAAAATGTGTTTGTTCTTAAACAGACAAAAAAAAGACGGACTGTTATTTTACATTGACAAGTTAGTATAATTATAAGTAAAACACATTATTAGGGATAACTCAAACACTTCTCGTTAAGTGTAACTTTTATTTATTTTTCAAATGACACGATATACACTAGCTTATGAACAAAAAAATATTCATCAAAATCGTTACACCCAGTAAAAGGTTAAAAGTTTACACACATAAAAAAACACTGGAATTGAATACCTCCTTGTTTTTTGAAGTCGGTTTAAAATGTTAATTTTTTTTTAGGGTTACGTACCTCAAAAGGAAAAAAGTAAAGTTATTTTTTTTAATATATTAAACGGTTTTATTAAAATAAAAATGATGTAGTTAGGATATGTACTAAAAGCTAAAAAATAATTCGGTAAGTCCTAGCTACCAGATCGCACCAATCTTCACATCAATTTGGGGGATTGATCAGACAAATATAAAATCGTTGGGTACGCGAAATTTTTATCATAATGTTTACTCTGGATACGCTACGCCATCAGGTGAACCGTACCGGCGTAAGCGATTGCCATAGCCTATAAACTTTGGAACACTAGAAGCATCGCAAGCACGTTGCCGATCCTACCCCCAATCCCTTAGGAGCTCTGGTCACCTTACCCACCAACAGGAACACAACAATGCATGAAAACAGTACCTATTATTTAACTGTGATCTTCTGTAAGGTTAAGGTACTTCCCCAGTCGGGTCCCCATATTTTGAGCAGGATATTTCCTGCTGTGCCCTACCTCAGTTAAAATTTCTATATAAACAAAAAAAATTGTATCAATATCATCAGACTGATCCCCAAAGTACAGACTTCAAATTACCTTAGACACAATTATAAATTTATACTTCGTACATTTCAAACACGTTTGCAAGTAGGTACACTCTCGACGTCAAAATATCAATAAAATTATTAACATGTAAATTAATAATACATTTTTTTTTTCTCAGGGTAAATATAAAATGAAAGACATAAAAGCGACGTTGTTCGATTTGCCATTTAGCATTATATTTTTGGAAGGAAGAGTTTACATGAACCTGACGCATGAAGGGCAATTGCTTACCAGCGTAGCTACGGACTTTCAATTAAAGCAAATTTAATTAAATTGTGTTTTTTTTGACCTTGACAAAACTGTGTCACTGTTGTCTTTGTACCTGATATTCATAATAGTAGTGTAGTCCAAAAATATAATAGAGATTTACTAGAGCGTACCCATTTCCTTACGTCACACTAAAACTGTCAGATTATTGAAATGCATACTTTTCTGCATAAATTTTCTAAGTTAACTTACCTTGCCTTCTAACGCACTCGAGTTTTTCTAACGATAGATTTTTTTACTGATCTGATTGCCTGCCCTAGACTTTCGACAGTATATAAGGCTTAAGTATGGTTTGAGTGCTTCACAAGGTTCAAGGTTACCTCCTTACATAGTTCTGCCGTGCTCGAATGAACCCCAAAATCTCCGATAAGGCTCTCCTCTACGATAATACTTGTTGTGTACCGTCACATTCCATAAGAAAGTATTTAATAAGTAAACTATACTAGTCTCAAGTACCTTAGTTATTATAGAAATTCAAAAGCATACAGTCCATCTAATGGTAAGAGATTACCGTAGCCTATAGACCCTTGCAACACCAAGGAGCATTCCAAGAGTGTTGACGACCCTACTCTTGAACCTTACCTGGAACTCTAGCTAGCTTACTCACCCAAAGAGTACAAGAGTACTTAAGAATATTTTTTGGCTTTTATCTTCTGTAGGGTTGCGTTACATCCCCAGTCGCATTGCTCCAGATTTTGATCAAGATTGTAACCTCAATAGATTTATTTTTATTAACACACTCATTAACAGCTTAAAGGTGGATCCTCCGACCAGACGCGTGTTGTGTCTGGTGGGCTACTACCCCGATGATTGCTGTCGGGTTCTTGTACATAATTATGTTTAATCGCTCAGATAACTTTAATACAGCGATGTAGGACACGTCAGTTCGTGTGTGGATATCGCGATTGATTTCGCCACAGGTTTAATGAAAAAAGAAATTTTGACTAAGCTATAGAACGATGTCCAGCTGAATCGAAATTTTGATATGATTTTATTCGGTATTTTAAGCAACCGTGGAGCCGTCTATAGCGAGTCCTTTACAGCACCCAATTATTCAAAGTTTCATATTACAATGAATTCTTTGACGAGAGACGACACCATGCTATTTTTAATTCGTATTATTTTTATTTTTGTGTTTCCCACACATGAGGAAATTATAAAATGTTATTTATTATCATGTCGAAATTTCGATCCAGCGAGATTCGAACCCGCACCCCCGACATACCGTGTCGGTGCTCTAGCCAACTAAGCTATGGAACGATATCCAGTCAAAAAACCGAAAAAAAAAACCGAAACATGAAAAACTCTCAATGTTAAAAACTCTCCCTAAAATCAAAGAACGTATTTAAATAAAGGTTTCGAATAGACAAAAAAGTAAGGTAGTGTAGCTGTAAAGGATTCGCTATAGACGGATCCACGGTTGCTTATATACTCTATATTCAATTTTGTTTTCCTTTAGAACTGTTGCGTTTCTCTCATAACTTTTTTTCCTCATCATTCTTTGGTTTTTATATAAATCACTAGCTTCTGCGCGCGACTTCGTCGGCGTGGACTCCGCTCCTATTAGTCTTAGCGTAATGATATATAGCCTATAGCCTTCCTCGATAAATGGGCTATCTAACACTGAAATAATTTTTCAAATCGGTCCAGTAGAACCTGAGATTAGCGCGTTCAAACAAACAAACAAACAAACAAACAAACAAACAAACAAACAAACAAACAAACTCTTCAGCTTTATTATATTAGTATAGATTAGCTGAGTTATGCATCTTTAGAATAAGTTACTTATAAAGATCAAACCAGAGAACGAAAGTTACCAACAAAGCCCGTAGTATCAACAAATCAAATGAGGGTAAAATACATGAATAAATAAATAAGAATAACAAAAGTGGCAACCCCCAATCTTTGTCAACTGTAATTGTCCATATGTTTGATTCTTTTTAAATCATGCAAGATTTTGGTTTCAAGTTTTTACATTTATAATAATAATAATAATATAATAATATTTATTTATTTCAAAAATTTTTACATAGCATGTCTCCGACTGCATATTATGTACGATTTTGCATAAAATTTTTAAGGACTACCGTATTGATATTTTCAAGTGTACAGTACATAATGTTTGATATTGTTTCGATTCGTTTCGCTAGCTTTGTGTAATTATTTATTTATTTATTTATTTATACTTTATTGTACACCACAACTACATTTTAACATTAAACACATTTAAAGATATTTACAGACTGTGAAGTACAATGGGCGGTCTTATGGCTATTTAGCCATTTCTTCCAGACAACCCATTTATAGAAAGGAAAAATTTATTAGGAGTTCGAGACAGGGTAGGTGGTGCAGTTATATGATAAACTTACATGCTAGTACATACATATACTACTACTTATATAGAATACATAACTTTATTGTAAAAAAATAAATATAAATAAATATATACATACATACTATAATCATTATTATAATTGACATAATAATATACACAAAAAACTCTGAGTGAAAAACATGTTAGAACAAAAACACATTTTATGTCGTCTCCAGTTTAAGATAGTGACTTTTTACATACTTCTTAAATGCCTGTAGTGACTCAGCCTCTTTTATATATAACGGCAGACTATTCCATAGTTTTATAGCTTCAACAGTAAAGGATTGATGGAAAAACTTACTCTTGTGCATCGGCAACTTCAGTACATGACTTCGCGATGTCCTTGATAATGAAGCATCCCTCAGATATTCGAACTTATCTTTTAAGTAAGACGGAGCCTTTGGATCAAATAACACACAGTACAGTAAAGAAAGAATATGCAGGTTCCGGCGAGAACGTATAGATAGCCACTTGAGCTTTAAGCGAAATTCGGAAATGTGGTCGAATTTGCGGAGGCAAAATATGAACCGAATAGCTAGATTTTGTAATCGAATAAATAATTATTGAATTTTTATCTTGTTCCAGCCTTTTCAGTTCATTTTCTATTAAGTAGTTGTTTTTATGCAGGCGGGTTTTTTGTTTACTTTTAATTATTTTACTACATATATACATTTATACAAAAAAAAAACTTATCAAGATCTTAACTTCAAACAATTATATATTATATATTATAACATTACGTTCATTTTAATTTTTTATTATCCCAGTTACACAAAAATATCATTATAATTTATGGTAATAACATAATTATAACATTAAAACCTTGTTAAGGCATTCTATGGTTCGATTTTATAAATAAGTACGTGTATCTAATAGTACTGTTCAAACGCTTTATTAAAAAACGAGCTGCAGACATAACAGACCGTGCTGTAACTGAAATTTAAAACAATTTTAAAAACTGAAGATATCATCTTTAATATGAAACTATACTATGTCTTTTTTACTGCAATTGCTTTTATTTGGAACAGTAATTTCGTTTATTGTAAGGTCAGTTACTCAAATACTTTTTTTTTAAATTATCTCTAACTTTTTAATAATAGTTTCGTTACATAATTATTTTTTTTTCAAATCTTTTTGGCTCTTATAATAATTGAGCTTAAATAATTATGTAACTTTTTTTCGATTAGCTAATCGATTGCTATGTTTAAATAGTATTTGTTGTTATGTTCTTTAAGTTCTTTAATTACCTATTTATTTATAGAATAATTGAGATATTTAGAATGGCCATTTTATTTTAATAACTTATGAAATAATTTAACGTACGCGCAGAAACGTGTGGCTACGGCAATATAGAATTTAGCCAACCCCTCTCATAACTTGGGTGTCGTAAGAGGCGACTAAGGGATAACACAGTTCTACTACAACCTTGGAACTTATAAAATCGACCGATGGTGGGATAACCATCCAACAGCTGGCTTTGTTAAATGCACAGACCGAAGACGGACAGCAGCGTCTTCGGTGCGACAAGGCCAGCCCTGTGGTCACCAACCCGCCTGGCCTGCCTATGAACTTGGACAAAACGAAAGTTATGTTTAACAACCAAGTCACCGGAATCGGTCGATGGTACCTTTCTCGAAGTTGTATAGGATTATATTTACCTAGGCCTTATCATCAAACTAGGCCGCAATAACTTCGAGAAAGAGGCCGATAGAAGGGTTCGGTTGGGCTGGGCGGCGTTTGGCAGGCTTCGACGAGTATTCACTTCGAAAATTTCGCAATGCTTGAAAACAAAAGTCTTCGAGCAATGCGTCCTTCCTGTGTTAACATACGTAGGAGCCGAGACGTGGACACTGACGAAGGGACTGGTTCACAATTTTAAAGTCGCTCAACGTGCTCTGGGACGGGCTATGCTTGGGGTTTCTCTCAAAGATGGGATTAGAAATGAGACTATCCGCGAGAGAATGAAATTGACTGACATAGCCCATTAGCAAGTTGAAGTGGCAGTGTGCTGGTCATCTGTGTCGCAGGAGCGATGGCCGTTGGAGCAGACGTTTCCTGGAGTGGAGACAGCGTTTTGGCAAACGCAGTGTGGGACGTCCTTCGGTCCGTTGGACCGATCTACGTAAGATTGCAGATGTAGGCTGGATGAGGATTGCGGAAAACCGGGATGTCTGGCGCGAAGTTGGGGAGACCTATGTCCAGCAGTGGACTACAATGGGCTGAACTGACTGACTGACTGACTGAAACATAGAAATGATTATAATATCACAACGTGTAATGAAAATTGGAAATTATTGTATAGGTATACTCATAAATCATAATCATTCTTTTTGTAAAACGTGTAAATATTCGGCTTTATGACTGTGTGCGTTTGTGTATGTGGATCTATTTCTTGAGTTATCTTATTAAATCAAAAAACTATCCTGCGAGTGTTTAATTTTTTTTTTACTCAACAGAAAAGCGTTATGAATTTTGAACGACCAAAAATATTGTTTTATGATAAGTCATACATCAAAGATCCCGTCGTTGTGTCGAGAAGATATAATCGTTCAAATCCACTTTATTTCGTTACGGTGGAGTTTGAATTGCTGCAACCTTCTGACAATACTTTTGTGGTAAGACGCTTATTTTTTATTATTCAAATTGTTCTACGTAAATGTAACTTTTCAGGACTGTTAATGGCTTAAGGTTTAACAAGTGAAATAAATCGAAATCGATCAAACCATGGTTTTTCGTTCTTACGAGTTCGGCTGAGGAGACTAATGTTTATAACAATTCCCTTGTATATTTTAATTGCGTCACGGGTTGTGTAGTGTCTGGGATTGGAGACTTCACCCACGCAGGGAAAAGTTAGTCACAATTCGACTTCATAGCCATTTGTCGACACGCTATTTAAAATATGATATAACGACACCTGAAATGAAGAACATTGTATCTGATTTTCTTAAGTTTTCAGGAGTGATTTAAAAAGTGGCTAAGTGATATTAAATAAATTTATTAATAATAAAACAATTTACTTTATTACGGTACGGCTTTATTTAATATCACTTGGCCACTTTTTAAATACACAAAAAATTGTAAAATGCTCTCCTGAAAACTTAACAAATTCAGATACAATGTTCTTTATTTCAGGTGTCGATAAATCGTCTATCCTGGATATATGAAACTCTCACTTCTATTTTTGTGCTATGAAAAGTTTTATTTAATGCATGGCTAAAATAATAATTATTCACATTTAAAAAAGGAACTGTGAAGTTTTTGTTAGTTTTGTTCTTTTCTCTGCCGAATAGTTAACCTTGAACATACCGAATCGGTGGTCGCTTCGTAATACACACATACACATATACATATTTGTACATATAGATATATAGTTTTTAAATGTAATTTTACATTATTGTATAATGACGATGAAAAAAAAGCTGTTAAAGCATACTTGAATCAAAATATTTGTAGCCAAGTTTACATTCTGTAAAATGTACAAGTAAGGGATTGAATCTTTGTAACCACTCTAAGATAAAACATTTAAACATGTATATAATAATGAAAATAATTAACCTTTTTCAGTGGGGCGTATACATTTATCAACTTATCACAAGAGTGTACAAACAAAGCTTTATTGACTTTCATATCGGTACATGTGATGTGGTGTTAACCGATAATTTTATGCGTAAACCTTTTTTGGAAGCATATTATCGAAACCCTGTGGAAGAGCGTCCTATGAAAACCCTTAGTTGCCCGTTTAAACCTGTAAGTAGCTTATAAAATATACTTGCCTTTGGAAACAAAATGTGTTTGTTCTAAAACAGAAAAAAAAACGGACTGTCAAACGGACATTGCCAAGTTGGTGTAATTAATGTAAAACACATTATTAGGGATAACTCAAACACTTCTCGTTAAGTGTAACTTTTATTTATTTTTCATAGTATGAGATCACACGACCTACACTATAATCCATTTCACATAAGATGGGTACGGTGACATTTGATATGTTCCAATACACTCTCACTATTTTCAGCAAATCAGATAAATATAAATGTTTAAATATCACCAATTAATTTGTAAGGCAAATAATAATGCTTGATTAGATTGAATTGTATTTAATAATACGCAATATATTGCATTTTTACATTTTAAACAAATTAAAAAAAAGGTACAGAAAAAATAATAACCTAAAATTAGAGGCATGAGACGAAACGTTTAATGTTGGTATAGGGATTGACACGTAAACGTAGTAATCGGCAAAAACAAATAATCGTAATGGCCAACTTGTTAATCGAGTCAACTCACTTATTGTTATAGTTGTATTTGTAGCTGTTTTATTGTTGTTATACTTGAATTTGTTGCTGTTTTATTCTTGTTAAGTTTTGTTATTCTGTTGTTCTATTTTTTGTTAGTTATTCCATTTTGTGTGTGTGTGTGTTCTGTTCTGTAGAATGCCGAAAAGAACACAGAAGACCGTTTTAAACAGTCAAGCCCGGGAGTTGGATGTCCGCTTTCGGGAATCCGAAAATAAATTTTTAATAAGCAGTTAAAAATATTTTTTTTTATAATCGATTAAAGGTTAACCGCAATTGTATTCGATAATCGAATCACATAAATTAATTATGCATGGTCACCTCACTATAGAGTTAATTTGACATGTGTCACCGTACCCTTCTTAGGTGAAATGCGGTATAGTTTATGAACAAAAAAAAATGATCATTAAAATCGGTACACCCAGTAAAAAGTTAAAAGGTTACACAAAACCTCCTTGTTTTTTTGAAGTCTCTTTATAATTTTTATTTATATATACATATTTATACTTCAAACATTTCGAACATGATTGTAAGTACACTCTCGACATCAAAATATTAATAAAATTATTAATATTTAAATTAATTATACAAATAAATTTTTTTCAGGGTAAATATAAAATGAAAGACATAAAAGCGACGTTGTTAGATTTGCCATTTAGCATTATATTTTTAGAAGGAAGAGTTTACATGAACCTGACTCGTGAAGGGCGATCGCTTTACAGCGTAGCTGTCGACTTTGAAATAAAACAAATTTAAATAAAATTTTGTGTTTTTTTTTTTTACTTTGACAAAATAGTGTCACTTTCGTCTTTGTACCCGAGATTTACTAGAGCGAATAGAATAAAATTTTGGTCTAAGATCCGGGATATAACAAAATATTTCCTCATCTGTTAATTAGATGAAACAATTTTATATAGGCTGATTTCAATATTGTGAATTTATAAAAACAACCTCTGCCACCATAAGCCTGCTGCAAATAATAATACTTAATTTTTTTTTTCTTCTAAAAAATCTTTTCCCTCTCATGTTAATTACATGTAGTTAGCTAAAACCGTTAATATTTTACATTATATACTTGACTGTAGTAGGCAGCCATCTCTATGATTGCTACACTTACCTGCAGCCAGGTCAGTAACCTCAGTCAGCAGTAACCTGGCTGCAGGTAAGTATAGCAATAGGCTTATGGTGGCAGAGGTTGTTTTTATAAATTCACAATATTGAAATAAGCCTATAAAAAATTGTTTCATCTAATTAACAGATGAGAGAAGATTTACCTTCTCGGATCTTAGACCATTTCTTTACGTCACGCTCAAATTGTCAGATTATTGAAATACATACTTTTCTGCATACATCTTTAAAATTAACTTACCTTGCCTTAATCTAACGCACTCGAGTTTTTCTAACGATCGATTTTTTTACTGATCTAATTGGCTGCCCTAGACTTTCGAAAATATATAAAAGGCTTAAGTATGGTGTGAGTTGACAAGTTGCAAGGTTACCCCCTTACGTTATTCTGCCTTGCTTGAGTGAATTTCAAAAGTCGCGATAAGGCTCCTCTATGATAATAGTTGTAGTGCACCATCGCATTCCATAAAAAAGTAACTAGTAAAAGCAATAAGTAAACTATACAAGTCACAAGGTTTGACCCACTGTTAAAAATTTCTTTGATAATTTTGCCAAAATGTGTCGGAAGTTTTAACGCAAAACAATTTAGTAAATTTACTACACAGAGTGCTTTAACTCAGTTTGAGAAAATTATTTTATATTTTTTTTTAATTTACCAAGCGTTTGCAGAAAATTTGATAAGTAATTTTACTATACATCTTTGTAACTTTATTTTTAATAATTGATCATAAAAATGCTTAGTAAATTACGCATTGTTGTAACTATAACACTTAATTAACTTAAATTGAGCTTAATAAAATCACTATATATTATATTTATTGAAATTTACTCAGTACATAAAGAAAATTTAATGAGTAATTTTACTATGCAGTATTATAATTGTACCATACAATTGAGTTCAGTTGAGATTACTAAAATTACAGGAATATTGGTCGATTAAGTGTTCCTCTCTCTGTAAAATTGAGGTACATTCCCAGTCGGATTGATCCAGATTTTAAGTGAGATTGTTACCTCAAAAGATTTATTTTTACTAACACACTCATTAACCGCTTAAACGCTGTTTAAATGGTATCGGCCACTCAGACTCGTGTCTGTAGTGGTGATGATTGATGATTCGTGTCCTGTGTGAGTTACAGTATAAGTCACACTGATATCAGCAGTGACGGGTGGATTTCCTGTATGTATGTCCTTGAGGGTCTCACCTTTGAGAGTACGTAAGTCCCTCGATTCCAGTTGTTATTACAAACTCCTAATAGCGATCGTTAAACATAATTATGAGAAAAATATTTTTTTTCAGCAGCTCAGCTTTAACCCCTTCTCATATATGCGGTCAGCGGTCTTGCCAAGCTGCGGGAATTTTACAGACTAATTGAGTTTAATTAGAATCATTTAAGAATTTACAAGACTGTATAAACTATTTTACAGCGTAGTAATTTATTATCTACTAGCTTCTGCGCGCGACTTCGTCGGCGTAGACTCCGCTCCTATTGGTCTTAGCGTTATGATATATAGCCTATAGCCTTCCTCGATAAATGGGCTATCTAACACTGAAAGAATTTTTCAAATCGGACCAGTAGATCCTGAGATTAGCGCGTTCAAACAAACAAACAAACAAACAAACAAACAAACAAACAAACAAACAAACAAACAATCAAACAAACAAACTCTTCAGCTTTATTATATTAGTATAGATTTGCCAATAAAATTAAGAGCTTAAAAACCAGTGTGCTTTAGACGATACGACTGAAGTAAAACTTTCTATATTCACTAACTTATATCTCCCTCTCAATTTCCGTTCGTCTCGCCTGATCGCACTTTTAATAACGCTCTCGTCATGCATTCACCAGCTAGTAAGCTGTCCAGCTCCCCAAGACAAGTGTGCGTAAAGAAGTTTCACTTCAGAAAACTTTTACAAGAACTGTAAGCAACAATAAGTCTTAAGGGACTGTTACATGATAGACAAACATTATTAGCATGCGCGCCACGACAAAAGTTTGTCTACCCCTTTTCTCGTATTATCTCTTTATGTCTACAGTAGCTAGCATGCGTGCACGTGATAGGTACTCTTCTCGTCACGACAATTGAAGAGATAACAAGAAATTTTAGTTATCGTAGTTTTGTCGAATTTTGACGTTTTAAGAAGATAAACTACTCGTTGTCAATAATAGAAAGACTACGATAAACGAAATATATTAAAATTATAAATATTATTATAATATCTTTTGTATACCATGGCGTTTCCGTTCCGTTTTGTCTTCGGAAGAGAATTATGTATCTCGCATTGCGCATGTTAGGGTAATCGAGAAAATACTCGATGTAGACATTATCTATCTCTCTCGTCAAGAGATTATCTCGTTGTACGCATGCTAGCCCGGCAGGCGTTATAATATTGATACTATCGCTACTGGTGTGTTGCACCGCTATAGATAATTTAAAACTTATTACTTCCGTTACAAATTTGAACTTTAATAATTATAATTGTAGCTATGTAATTACGTGAACAAAATCAGATCAAACAAAATGGAGACCAATTTGCTTAACTACATGTTACGCTATTTACGTTTGTCGTGATTTAAATGATTTTTATGACCTATTATTATGAAAATTTTTGTAGTTCTTTTACCCTCTAGTTGTTACTAACTTGTTTTTTAATATATAAATGTATAAATAAAGCATTTTACTAATTAGTTTTATTATTTAAAAAAATGTGTAATTTAATAAATATTCACGATTCAGCCTGTAATATCCCACTGTTGGGCATAGGCCTCTTCACCATGTAGGAGAAGGATCGGAGCTTAATCCACCACGCTGCTCCAAATATTTTTTAACTTTTTCAAATAAATATAAATATAAAAAATTATAGATTTATATAAATACGTAAATAGTTTTCTACCGATAGTAGATTAAATAGTTCCGATGACCGACACTTAACATTACAGACTCACGAGCTTACTTGAAATGATTTCAAGCAACGCTACCTTCTGTAGTTAAACCTTGATTCATCAGTAAATGATATAAACAAGTTCACAAATTGCATACTACACAAAAACAGCTATTTAGATCATATCATAAAAAAGCCAATTCATCATATAAGCATCGTTAAAGCATTTAATTTCATCGATACGAATCTGATATCAGCGCTTCTACGTTTTATTGAAAGATAAGTTGCAATCCAGTCTGCTCGTTTCATAGCTCTTTATCAAAATGGTGTTGAAAAGTAAAAATATATTATGTATATATTTGATTGCAATAGTTTTTATTTCACACAGAAATTTCACTTCCTGCAAGGTAAAGGTTATAATTATTTTCTATGTTCTTACATTGTTATACCCTAGTATAATTTTGTTTAATACTGATTTAATATAGCTTCGCTTTTCTTGGCCCCAAAATTACGATACATGAAAATTAATTCTAAATTATATTGTTTTATATTTAAAAAGTATAAAATCAATATGAAATAATGTATGATTCTTCTCATCTATAAAATTGTGTGTACATTAATTGTACATTTGCATACGTGTATCGAAAATACACATATGCATGCATATACTAGAATTATTTTTGGGAAGATATTTCTTGAAAATACCAATAGTATTCTAGAATATTATAAGCATCATTTTTTGTATATAAAGTATATGCATTAAAGAGTGCATATGCAATTGCATTTTTCCTAGTACGAGTATTCTTACGTATATTATCTAACTGTTGTAAAGGTGATTTAAATTTTATTTTATAATTTTTTCTCTTTTCACAGAAAGCTGTTCTGAACTTTGAACGACCCAAAATATTGTCTTATGACAAAACATTAGTCAAGGATCTGACCATAACATCGAGAAGATACAATCGTTCAAATCCACTTTATTTTGTTAGCGTGGAGTTCGAGCTGTTGCAAAATGTTGATAATAGTTTTGTGGTAAGACATTGTTTGGCTTTTATTCAAGTGTCCATAACAAAGAATAATTCAAATGCTGATTACATCATATGAAACCAAAGTGGGCTTAAATCCAGTTAGAATTTTGTGATGCAAATTTTTACATATCGGTAACTATTCTTTTCTTCCAACTACTGGCTTTGAAATGAACAGGCCGAAGACGGGCAGCGGCGTCCTCGGTCGACCTGCGGTCACCAACCCGCCTGCCCAGCGTGGTGACTATGGGCAAAACACATGAGTTTGCACCATTATGTCTGGCGCGAACTTGGGGAGGCCTACGTCCAGCAGTGGACTGCGATACGCTGAAGTAATGAAATATTCTTTAAAGCACTACTATAACAATTTAAGAAATAATTGTTATAGATGATGTGACCGCGGTCCAAAATAGAGAATAAAATAGAAATTATGTGGTGTCATGGGACACGAGGTAGGAACGAAATTCCTTTGGATATTATAGAAGCAACACAATTTGCAAAAAAAAAAAAAAATTACATAATATAGGTACCTACCTAGATATTTTCTAGTTCTTGATTTTTTTTTGTTGATTGATTTTTATTTAAGTACATAAAAGTATTTAGGAAATTTTAGAAAATAACAAATAACGTAAATTAATAAATCAAACAAAAAAATAAATACAATCGTGTGATTGATATTACGTCACTTCCGTTATATATTTTTCTTACGGTTTTAGTCTTACATTTTTTTCAGTTCAGTCGCCCAGCAAAGCCCCTATCTTTTCCAAGCCTGCCGTAAGGAACTTCGTTCCAAAAATAAATATGTAACGATGCGTTGGCGCAGCGGACACAGCACTAGCTGTTGCGCTGGAGGTCGCGGGTTCGATCCCTGCTCACGGTAGGCACCTGTATTAGCCATATAGATGTCTGTCGTGGTCTGGGCGTTTGTGCTTGTGTATTGTATGTGTTTCCGGACACCCAACACAAGAAAAAATCCTACTTAGGGCCGTTAAGTTCGAAGAGTTTATTTATTATTATCATTATAGTACATATAAACATAATTATGTAGATAAGAAACGGCGATTAAGAAAAAATCGTGTGACTTTTATTGACACTAATAATTTATGATTGATTATTTTTTATTGATTGATTGAACAATGCTACTGTTGGATTAAGGGATATTTCTTGATATACAAGAACTTAGTCTACCACGCTGCTCAATATCGGGTTAGCAGATAATTTTCACTACCATATGTCTATGATACCGCATATCTTTGATACCAAACGGAATCAAAAACTATACGTGTTCTCCGAGATACAGTGAGAAGATCCACAACAGGTATATCTACCCCAAAAAGATTGAACACCAGTTGTCATTTTTTTTGTGACGACTCGGTAAAAGGCTCTTAAGAACTTCAACAGCTGTGATTGACTTGATGCGATCAATAAAATTGAGATTCGCAGGGAAAGCAAATAGGCTTCTTAATTATTTATCCTGTTACCAACTATTTATTGATAACACAGGTCCACAAACAAAGTGTTCTGTACCTTTGCCCATAACTCATCTACGGTATGTATTTCGATAATCTGAATTAAAATTAAGGGTCCATTTGGAGGCGGTTTTTTGAAATTTACTCAAAATATACAAAAAAACCGACATAAATAACTAATGCATTTATGCTAAATATTTTTTTAAACAAAATTAGATGGTGTAGGTACCAAACTTTTTTTTTGTGACATGTGTAATAAGTTCTCAAACTTCTTCATCTCCCTCGAAATTTTACATAATGTAACCTTATTTTGTTATGCATGTATATGTAACAAACACTCGAGTATATACATATATAAATGTATGTAACCCACGCATCCATCAGGCGAGAGAGCGAACGTTTTGTTTTGTTTAATTAGTATAATTTTTTTTTTTCAGTGGAACATTTACGTGTACCAGATCATATCGAGCCAATATAAACAAAGTTTCATAGATTTCCATTATGGTAATTGTGATTTATTTTTGACTGACAATTTTTTAAGAAAGTCCTTAACGGAAGCATTTTATCGGCGACCTATGAAAACCATATCGTGTCCGTTCATACCCGTAAGTAAATTGTAAATATACATATTAATAGATAACATTATATTTATTATATCTATCACTCATCATGTACTCTTTCCAATATTTTAGAAGAAATTAAATAATTGTGTTTGCTCGCAAACGAAAAAAAAAAAACTGACTTCAATTACATCGACAAGTAATACAACGTAGGTAAACGTCTAGACGAAAAAATAGTCTACTTGACTATCAAAGATTACTCAAAAAGTTGCAATCAGATCTCGATAAAATATAAACGTGACAACATGGTAAACATCAGCTTTCGATTAAATTACAAATCATCAAAATCGATATACCCAGTAAAAAGTTATGCGGTATAATACTGTATACTGTAATAACGCATTATTAGATATAACTCAAAAACTACTTCTTAGATGTCAAATAAATTTAAATGGCACACACCACCTTTCGATTAAAGTAAAAAATATTGAAATTGGTCCACCCAGCCAAAAGTTCTGATACATAAAAAATACAATCGAATTGAGAAGCTCCTCCTTTTTTGAAAGTCGGTTAAAAACTATTAGGTACGTCACAGGTCTTATTTCAAGTATCATCTCGATTGTGATATTGATCCAATGCCAATTCTTCTTTGCAGAATCTATAATCCAAATAAATGGCAGCTAAACATTAACTACTCGTATATATTAAACTAGCTGTCTGTGCCCGCGACTAAAACGCAAAAACTAAGACGTAAAAAATGTTGTTTTTGTAGATATATGTATAGTGTATACATCCATATGCATTTAGTAAAAAGCGTTTATTTTAATATTAAAAACAGACACTCCAATTTTATTTATTAGTATAAATGACGATTGTTTGACGACGTGTTAGTGCAACGGTCATAGCACTGTCATATTACTGTATGTTGTGCTGGCGTTTGCGGGTTCGATCACCGCACATGGTATACATTTTTAGTGGCCATAAGTAACCGATGTTTACTGTTGTCGTGGCGGTTGTGCTTGTAATATTATCTGTGTCTTTCCGGACCCCCGCAAACAGGAGTAAGTCCTAGTAGGGGCCGTGACTGTTAGGCGTTTATTGTTTCTTTAAACGCAAAACGAACTTCTTGATCTTTATAACAATTATTATTTATTGATAAATAAAATATTTTAAACTTTTCAGGGTCAATATAAAATAAAAGATCTGAAAACGACGCTGTTAGATCTGCCACTAACTGTCCCATTCTTGGAAGGAATAACGTTTATTAACTTTACTCATGGAACTAATTTGGTTGCCAGTGTAAGCTTTGACTTTAAGTTGAAACAAATTTAAATACGATTTTGTTTTTCATTTAATAAAGTTTTTAAGGTCTGGCTTTTTATTTATTGCCTAATTATTAATGAATTTATTCAAGAAACTATTAAAACAAGTTTTAATTCAGGACTTTTTTATATAATACTAATTTTTTCACACACCTTACATTCGTATTAATAATTACCTAGTTAATTTTATTACAGCCACAATTTATTTGCGTTCACTATTTTTATTTTTCATACCCCTTCAGTTTAATAATAACAGTCAGTATTGATTATAAAAAATTAATACCAGTGATACAGCTGAAAATCTACTCGAAGGAGATTAGAATAGGAATTAGAAAACAATGTAAGAGAATTGGCCAAGTGCGAGTCTGATTTGCACACGAAGGGTTCCGTACCATTGACTAGGTAAATAACAGTAGGTACATTGATTTTAATATCGCGCAAAAAGCGGCGAAAAAATCAGTTTTGTTGTATGAGAGCCCACCCTAATAATTTTTTTTTTATTTTAATGTTATTATCTACTTGTTATTAAAGTAAATATACAATTAAGTATTTTGTGAATATTTCAAGTGCCTACCTATTAGTATTTATTGATATCGAGCGAAAATAGGTAAAAATGGCGTCTTTTGTATGGGAGCCCCCCTTAAATATTTATTTTATTTTAATTTTATTATGTATTATTAAAGTAAAAATACAACTGAATATTTTGTGAAAATATCAAGTGACGACCTGTTGCCTTTATTAATATCGAGTAAAAAAGGGCAAATAAATCACGTTTATTGTATGGGAGCCCCCCTTCAATATTTATTTTATTTTGTTTTTAGTATTTTTTCTTATAGCGGCAACAGAAATACATACTTTGTGAACATTTCAACTGTCTAGCTATCGCGGTTCTTGAGATACGTCCTGGTGACAGACGGACGGACGGACGGATGGACGGACGGACAGCGAAGTCTTAGTAATAAGGTCCCATTTTTACCCTTTTGGTACGGAACCCTAAAAAAGCACGATTTTAATCCCCGAAACCACAATAAAGCTATAAATGACAATTGTCTGAAAATACACAACCGCGCTGAGCAATAAACCAATCGAATGATTAACAGATCGACTGTTAACAGAGCTTGGATACAGGGTTGGTACTTGGGAGTTATCAAAATTAATAATATGAAAACGTCAATTTAAAAAAAAAATCATAAATAATATTTTACAATATTTATATAATATTGGTATAGATATTTCAATCAACGAAGACGCGCCCCACTATTTATCGCGAGGGGAAACAGTGGGGTGCGGGGAGTTTAGTCCGATCATTAGTCTTGAGTCGACCACGGCTCAGTGTAGACGTTTAATATGGTCTGCGTCGCTGCGTATCGTGACCCATCGGAAAGTTGCTCTACTTTAATTTTTTTATAATAATAAATATAATATATTTAGTATAATAAATATCTACACAATACACACATGGTCATCTGTTCCTAAAGTAAACAACTTAATACTTGGTAACAGCCGACTGTTATAGCTACATTTTTTTTTCGAACTTACTTATTTAAACTTGCTTATAAATAATACATAATTATATAAACTAGTGGTCGCCCAGAGGTCAAAATTCAACCATAATTAAAAATTTTAATTCAAGAAAATCAAATAATTATGAAAATAAAGAACCTTTTTAAAAAAATTTCAACTTGACTACAGACTTTGACAATCAACAAATAGTATAATATGCCCGTGTGAGTGCTGTGGTGTGTGTAATGCTTTTTTATTAATTTAATGTATAGTTTTAAGAAAATATTAGCATTCCGCACTCCTTCTCTATATAAACTATAGGTGTGCGAAATTTCATACTCCTACGTACGTACAATTTCCGTAAAAAGGGGTACAAAGTTTTTGCTTCACAAATTAATAGATAAATATATAGATAAATATATATTTACATTACGCCCAGACGCCGGGTTGGAATCGAACCCTCAACCCACAACCCTCGGAGCAGAAAGCAGGGTCACTACAAACTGCGCTAACGGACTAGTCAATAATATTATTTTTATTATTGTTAGGTCGGTAATAAATATAAATTATTTAAAAAGGTAATATATATTGACATTGATAGATAGGAAGAAAATTGGTTTGAAGCTTGAATAAATTATCTACAAATATTATCAAGTAATTTATATTATTTAAAAAAATATAAAGAAAAAATAGAAAGCATTTTATTTAAAACTAGCTTCTGCACGCGACTTCGTCGGCGTGGACTCCGCTCCTATTGGTCTTAGCGTGATGATACATAGCCTATAGCCTTCCTCGATAAATGGGCTATCTAACACTGAAAGAATATTTCAAATCGGCCCAGTAGTTCCAGAAATTACCGCGTTTAAACAAACAAACAACCAAACAAACAAACTCTTCAGCTTTATATATTAGTATAGATAGAAGACGAGTAATTGAAATACTTTATTTAGATTTTAGTTTTATCATAAATTTCTGTGATTCATCGAGCTGTGAATCAAATATTTCTGAATTAAATAACGATTGCGACTAATTTAAGGTATGATGATAGGTATATAATTATTACATGCTTCCTTTTTCATAAAATTGTATACTTTCGAGATTATTGGTCTTGCCTAGAAAAATCAATTTAGTTGTTATAATAGATTCTGTTAATCTGTAATAATGTTCTTAGAGTTGTTTTATTTATTTATTTATTTTTTAATGTGTAATATCGAAGTGTAATTGAGTGATTTTCTTAGGTTATTAATAAATAAATTATTTCCATAAAGCCGTGTTTTATTATAATAGTTTTTAGATGCATTATTTCTTTTTACTAAAATATTATTATTAAACAATATCACGATAATTCATTCTATAAAGGACCATCGCGAATTATATTTTATTTTTTAAAGTAGATGAAATGAAGTAGAGCCTATTTCCAGTCCGTTGTGAAATTTACTGTCATTTAACTTTGTGTGCGTGTGTCACATTTGTTACTCGTTGCGTAGTAACAGAACTCACTTTCTTGTACTTGAAAGAGTGGGGCGCGTCTTCGTTGATTGAATTACCTATACATATCTGGACTACATCAACATAATCCCAAAATTTACTTTTTAACTCAGATCATTGTTAACGATAATCAAGAAATACTGCTTCTTTCTTTGATTTTTTTTTATGGTAATAGGTTAACGTAGCCTATGGACGCCTACGACACCAGGATTATTGCAACAACATTGCCGATACTATCCCCGACCCTCCCTAGGAGCTCTGGTCACCTCACTCAGCCCATGAGCACTACACTACTTGGGATCAGTATTATTTGGTTGAGATCTTCTGTAAGGTTTAGGTACTTCCCCAGTCGGGCTATTCCAGATTTTGAGCTGGATATTTATTTCTATGTCCTGTCGACATCAGTCAAGTGCATTTGCTTGTTTTTTTTTTATTTTGTTTTTGAAGTGAAACTTCTTTGGGCACATGAGGGGTAAAATTTGTGTCTGAGGAGATTTTTTGTTATGACGTTGTCACGTTAAACTATCGTCCGTAAACCAACTTTACAGACGACCAATTTTTTCAATTATTTTTTTTTCAATTACTTTGCCAAAACAGTTTCACTTCTGACATAATATGTACTTTGTACGCACGCTTTTTTTTAATTTATCAGTTTTGTTTCGAATTGTCAGCCCTAATACAGATGAATATCACAACCGCTTCGCGGTCGCAAAGGCGTTTAATCATGCAACTGATGACGGTATTGTAATGAAGATCGCGATACAATCTCGTATTATTGATACATTGATCATCGCCTGATTAGATTATCTATATTCATCTAGATGTTACGAATTCTAATTATGTTACTCTGTTGTTTTACATATACATTAATATTACAATTTTTTTTTCTTAACTTAATGCTCCTTGTTTTTTTTTTCTCTTACATAAAGAATGTATCTGTTTATTATATCTACGTACCGAATAACTCATTTGTTATAATAATTCTTATTAAAAAAAGTTACTATAGTATTGTTTTAGAATTATAATAGCCTTAAGGATTGAAAAAATATTAGTCAAACCTTATCGTCTTTTTTTTTGAGTAGGGATGATAAATTACTGTTAAGCTTTTGTATTTAAAGAATGTAGAAATTGTATTTTTTTTTTATCCAACTAAGTCGACAAACAAGCGTACGGCTCACCTTATGGTAAGCGATTACCGTAGCTTATAGACGTCTGCAACACCAGAAGCATCGCAAGTGTGTTGCCGACCCTATCCCCAATTCCCCCCAGAAGCTCTGGTTACCTTACTCACCAAAAGGAACACAAAATTGCTTGAAAACTGTATTATAACTGTATGTGTATTATTTAGCTGTAATCTTTTGTTAGTTCGAAGTACTACCTAAGTCGGGGTGCTCCATATTTCGAGCAGAAAATTTCCTGCTGTGCCCTACCTCAGTTAAATATTATGTTATAAGTATATATTATTATGTCGCAGTGTAAAAATATTCTGTTTATTACTAGAACTTTGATATACTATTGAATAATATATTAATCCATTTAACAATATATGAGAGAACTTAAAAATACTAAGTATTATATTTTCTAAAAATTAATGATCGCCAGTTTTTCTTTCCAAACAACAAAAGCTTATTAACTCTGAGATTATAACAAATTTTATTAAAGAATATCACACTTTTCATTTGTAGAGGGTTATCTCAAAGGAATCTGTCATTAATTACTGTCGACGCCAAAGGGGGTTAAATCTTTAACCCTTTTCCGCAGCGGGGGTAAAAAATACCCGAAAGCTATTTTCATGCACTCCTAAACTCTTTTAAACTTATTGTTTTCTTTTGTGTTCAAGTCTTTGAGAAATGGTGATTATTAGCGTTTGATGTTTGTTCTCGATGGCTATTACATTTTTTTCCTGAATCGTCTTTTCAATTTCAACGACAGCATTAAAGGGTTATCGGGTCCCTTTTTTTAAACTTCTTTTGAACGTTATTTTACATAGCTATAATATGTATAGTCGTATTTGATAGGTATTGAATTATCAGTAACATTTTATGTCCTCTTTCACCAGTAGTGGAGTACCTGGGTGACCGAGCCTAGCTCGGTATTTTTATTTTATTTATTTTTTTATTTTGTTTTTTTCTCGGTATTTTTATATTTTATTTTTATTTAAATAAAAAATCACGAGTGAAATTAAAAAAAAAAGAAACAAGATTTAATCTCAGACTGAGACTTGAACCATGGTTTTCTCGGTCAATCTCGACCGTCCGATTTCCCACCTGAGTTATTACAACTATAATAACAATTGCGAAATTAACCATCCTATTCTAACGATATTTTAGCCATTTTTATTCATTGCCTAAAAACTTAAATTAAAAGTTTTAGGTACATATTTCCCAATAGAAATATCTATACTTCTATACTAATATTATATAGAGGGTATATTATGGGGGTAATCTTCGCAAATACTGATTCGATCATGAAAATTCTTCCACTAACAGAAAGCTACACAATTCAGTAGTGATACAGGCTATATTTTATTGTTATTGAACAAAAAATTCAGTGAAAAGTAATAGTATATGTAAATCAAGTCGGATAAATATGAGCGAGATGAAAAATTTACTTTGTATTTGCATCATAAAAATAATTAACGCCCAACGAAGTGAGCACGGGTCGTCTAGTCTCACATAAGTACAGTAAAATACGATTTTGAAAAAGTATAATACATGAAAAACTTTCATCTAGGTTGTGGGTATCTCCACCTGACCGCGGAGAGAACATGTAGCTTTCGGTTCCGGTTGTTATCATGAATACCTGTATAATAACCCGATAGCGACCATTACTCATAGTAGGGGATATATCTGCCAACCCGCAGTGGAGCAGTGTTAGTGGCTCAAGCTCCAATCGTTCCAATCGTATTAATGTAATCCTACATGAAAAGAAAGGCCTATGACCTGCAGTGGGATTTTACAGGTTAGGTCCTATACGGGTCAATACCACCTTCATATGTACAATTGTACTTATTAATGTGGTTTGCCTTGTTAATTTTAGTTCTAGATCATTATGAGAATAGAATTTACCCACCAATTATGGTTAGCGGATTATTCGCCTTGTCAATTCAGTATGATTGCTGGTTAATTATGTTTGGATTATCAAACTTGTAATTAGTGTCAAATATCTCACACAGAGCGTTTTCAATTATATCCCTATAATTCGTATATTTACTGATAATATCAGTTATAATTATATTATAATTATAACTGAGGTCTAGACAATTTCTATCAAAGAAATTTTAAAAGGAGTATGTATAACGTTCTAGTGTAGTTTCACATTACAGATTGCGTTGAGGATTAAAAATAATTATGTATATGAAATAAGGAATTTATACAAACTTAGAGTAAACTCGTTTATAAAATATCTACAATCTCACATTCGTCTATACTAACATTATAAAGCTAAAGCGTTTGTTCGTTTGTTTGTTTAAACGCGCATATATCAGGAACTACTGGATCCAATTGGAAAAATTATTTTTGTGTTAGATAGCCTATTTAAGGAGGATGGCTATAGGACATTTTCCAAGCAAATTAACGCGTGTTTAAAAAACGGGGCACAGTTATAAAAATCTATACTAATAAATAAAATTGGAGTGTCTGTTTTTAATATTAAAATAACCACTTTCTACTAAATGCATATGGATCTATAAACGGAACATATACCAAAATAACATTTTTTACAATTTTTGTCTGTCTGTCTGTTTGTTCCGGCTAATCTCTGAAACGGCTGAACCGATTTTGACGGGACTTTCACTGGCAGATAGTGGATATAATAAGGAGTACCTTAGGCTACTTTTAATTTCGAATTTTTTTTATAACTGCGATCTGAACAAAAACTATTTAAGATATTGATTTATATGATACTACTTCTGCTAAATTGAAGCAGTTACTAAATAAACGCTTTTTCTGTTAAAATTAAAAGTTAAAATTAATCGAACTAGTTATTATAAACAAAGAACTTTGTCAGCTCAATTTTTTTTTCTTCATTGTTTTTTCTTTATGTCTTATTTTATAAATATTGTATAATCTTTTTAATTTCTACTTGTCCAACACATCACCATTGTTAAGTTATTGCTACACGTGGAAACCTGTAAATGGCCTTCTGTTGTTATAATTTATATTATTGTTAATGTTAGCTGTAAGTTTCCCGAATAAAATAAAATAAAATAAAATAAAATAAAATAAAATAAAATAAAATAAAATAAAATAAAATAAAATAAAATAAAATAAAAACTTTTTTGTTAAATTCACACAGCAGCTAGTATAAAATAAAAATAAAATCACAATTTTTTCGTATTATTTTAATTGCAAATCACATCAAACTCGAAGGATTCTGAATCAATAACAATATTAAATCGATATTGACGAAATAATTCCTACTATTTTGGCACTATTGACAACTATTATTAGCCAATTAAAATAATAAACGAATATTACATAAACCCATTTTCATTTGACGCCGTTTACCAGTCTAACAGATGTACGTATTGATTATAACCTGACAATACTTAAAATATTATCGTGTATCGTAGATATACCTACATTGAAATATAAGGCAGATGAAAAAGTTTACTGAGCTAAGATCGATATCATCGAATTGAATCGAATAAATTTAAATGTGACGCCGCGTCGCGAAGCGGTCACAGCACTGGATTGCGATTGGCTGTTGCGCGGGCGGTTGCGGGTTCGATCCCCGCACACGACAACATTTGTATTGGCCATACAGATGTTTGCCGTGGTCTGGGTGTTTGTGCAGTCCTTGTGGGTCTTCTCAACGTGCCTCGGAGAGCACGTTAAGCTGTCGGTCCCGGTTGTTATCATGTACACCTGATAGCGATCGTTACTCATAGTAGGGAATATATCCGCCAACCCGCATTGGAGCAGCGTGGTGGATTAAGCTCCGATCCTTCTCCTACATGGTGAAGAGGCCTATACCCAACAGTGGGATAGGTATTACAGGCTGAATCGTGATCGTGATCGAATTTAAATCTTATATACACTCGAAATCCAGATGATTAATATATTTCATATCAAGTTATCAAGAATATACTAAAAGAAATGAAAATATTTCTCGTTCAGATAATTTACATCACGTCATTACATATTGTGATTAATGACGTCACAGCGGTTCAATTTGATACAAACCAAATTTCGCTTCTTCGATATAGTTTAGGGTTACCATTTTGTAGTAAAATATGGGTTCTCAAGTTATGAAATTGTTAAATTTATTAAATTAGTTCTTTTAAATTTGGTTTATGTCACGTGCCATATTATTTATTACTAGTAATCTTTAATTCTAGTTTAGACAAAATCTCTACAAATAACAAAGATTCGTTTCCATGTTATTGAAAGTAAGTCGTACTTACTATCTATTTAGATCTATAAGTCACTTTGGAATAAAAATTAAAAAAAAAGATTGTGCTTTAGACCACACGACTGAAGTAAAACTTAGCGTAACTCTCTCTCTCTTTCTATCTTCACTAACTTATGTCTCCCTCTCAACTTCCGTTCGCCTCGCCCGATCATACTTTTCGTAACGCTGTCGTCACGCATTCACGAGCTCCTCGCACGCTTGACTTCCAAAGTCAAGCGTGCGTAAAGTTTTACTTCAAAAATAAAACTAAACCTACAATATTGTGTTATGGTAACCCTATATCGAATACAACAAAAAAAAAATACAATATTTATCCATTATAACGATTGCTCGGTTGACAATAAATCACAGCGAGGACTGACATCCGAGTTTTTGACAAATGGCCCGCAGAAACAAGAGACGTTCGGATAAATGATGTGTGAAACTTGGATACCTCCGCGAGGATGATATTAAATCATCTTATATTTTTATTGCTTTAGGATATTTTTTTTTGTTATTGTTATTCGTTGTGATATTATTATTAGATGAATGTAGTCATTGGGAAAATAACGAACATTTCAAAAATGAGCTTGCACACACAGTTCAACATTGCAAAAGATTTTTCGTCAAATACGTGTTCAAAAAATTTGCCATCCTGTGGCGTATGACTTATATTGCAATTTATACAAATAAATCTATAGAGGTCTACTGTTGTGAACGTATTACCAAAAAATATTGGACAAATCTCAGTTAATTCTTTCAAGTTTTAATTCTTAGAAACGCTGCCTACTTCGTAGAAACACATCACTAAAAATAAAAATAAAAAAGAACACTTAGAACAGCCTAACAAAGCGATTTAATGCAAATCGTGATCGTGATCGATGTAAATACATATTATATGCTATATATGCATAGATACAAATTTTAAAAAATATATCTAAACAAGTCGATATCATAATTATTGTGTGGGCAATCTTAGGACTCCTGGTTTGAAGTGTCGATGTAATAATCAACGAAGTAAAAAAGATGCGATGTAATAAAGAGCGCTGGTGCAGTGCTCTTCCACTCCAAATATGTAACCTGTAGGTAACTAGGTACCTGTGTAATTTTAAATCCTATATTTTTATTTTTATTTTTTTGTGACCCTCCATCAAAAAATGTATGAACCGCCTCTGTTAATAATACCGCTTACAAATAAGCAATAAAATGCTAAATGTTTAAAAAAAGTCAATTACGAGCCAGTGGAAGTTAGTATGATTTAAAAAAAAAAATTAGTCGATGTCCGTTTCATCACGAATTTATTTTTACGTTTACCTGTGTACATTGTTACGTTGAATAAAAAAGACGATTGTCTTAACCTCTTGCTATTAGTGTCTAGTTCAACATCCCCGACCCGTTTCCTTAGACTTTATTCCACCTCAATATAACAGTTTTCGAGCACGTTAGAAAAACATTACAGTACCGCATCTCAGCGGGGACCCCTTATCTGCTTCAACTAAGAATGTAAACAGTGCATTAACCGAATTTACTATTATATTAGTTTGCTATTGGTTCTCCCGCTGCGTTAGATTATTCCAACTTATTATTATTCAGGTTATTGCCGGTTATTACTGGTTCATACTGGTTTTTAATGGATATTAAATATTGTAAGTGTAACGTATTTAGCTGTATGTAAGTATATCCTTAATTCAAATAATTGATTTGGTATGCATGAAAAATGCTTTGAAAACCTGGATCAGCCGGACTGGGGAAATACCTCAACCTTACGATCACAGCCAAGTAATACTGCTCCCAAACAGTAGTGTTTCTGTAATGTGAGGGGATGTCAACGAAGGTAGGTACAATGCTTCTACTAAATTACATATAATTATATAATCGAAATAAAAATGGTAAACTAATAAAATGGTAACTGCTTACAACGTCGTATATTATAGTATTGCCGTAAGTCTTTCTAATACAGTGCAGCAACTAAAAGTATTTTTGCATTTGATTTACACCTGTTTTTTAATGTAACATTAAAACATAATATGTTTTAATGTTACATTAAAAAACAGGTGTAAATCAAATGTATGTCTGTACATTACCCTTTAATTTTTAAAACAAACGGTCTATTAAAACCTAACCCTCTATTGTCCAGGCGGGTTACAAGTACCTTAGTACATAATTTTACCTCAACGAAAACGATAAATCAAAATCTCACTCAATCTCAACCGTATCCCGTTACTTAGGTCGCAGGTTAGGTTATATACAATGCCTAGACCGAGTCTAGCCGGTGATTAACGACGCGTTGGCGATGACAGGCGTAGGTAACCATTAATAATATACGGGCTGTTGTTGTTTGATATACATGTTTAACATGAAAAAAAAAACATAGTATTTACACAAAACTCTATAATTCTAAATAATTAATTAATTAAAATTATTGTATTTAAACATTATACATATTTACAAGTCAAAACTTAAGGAATAAATATTTACAGATAGTTTTGATACAAATCATGTCCGCGTGGAATTGTGCCAAGAATGCTGGCAGCATTTCCCCGTTGAATCGCTATGCCGATTCTCTGGGCAAAAAATGCACCAGCCCTCTTGTCACCAGTGGAGGCAATAAGGCGAGGAGTTATCTCAATTAAGAATTTTTTAGCACTGCTACTCCAAGGTCCAAGTGTTTCGACTGCAAACGGCACAAAGATGTAATTTGGAATTAGTGACGAATACTTGTGCCGTTTAGTCGATTCAGCCTTCTCCGCCGCGGATTATTATTTTATTAATTAATTAATATCATGTATCATGTGTTGTTATCATGTACACCTGATAGCGATCGTTACTCATAGTAGGGAATATATCCGCCAACCCGCATTGGAGCAGCGTGGTGGATTAAGCTCCGATCCTTCTCCTACATGGAGAAGAAGCCTATGCCCAGCAGTGGGATATTACAGGCTGTATCGTGATCGTGATCGTGAATTAATTAATTTCTTTCTTACTGATACTAAGAGTACAAATAGACTTTGATCGTGATGGTTTGGTTCTATTGGAGGTTAATATTGTTTATGTGGGCTTAATTTGGTGTTTAGTAGGTATAGGCTATATTTATATTACATTATAGAAAATATAATTCTCAACAACTTTGAGAAGGTTACCATCGACCTATACCGAAGAAAGCTGATAAAAGGATTCGGTTGTGCTGGGCGTCGCTTGGCATGCTTTGCTGAGTCTTCACTTCGAAGATTCCGTGACAAAATTCTCCGAGCAATGCGTCTTGCATGTTTTGACATGCGATGCCGAGACGTGGACACTGAAAAAGGGGCTAGACCACATGTTTAAAATCGCTCAACGTGCTATGTAACGGGCTATTCGCGAAGGAACGAAAGTAACCGAGATATTTTGTAGAATAAGTAAGTTGAAGTGGCAGTGTGCTGGTCACCTGTGTCGCAGGAGCGATATCTTGGAGTGGAGATCGCGTGCCGGTAAACACAGTGTGTGACGCCAACTGGACTGGCAATCTACGTAAGATTGGCGGTTGAGCCTGGATGAAAACCGGAATGCTTGGCGCTAACTTGGGGAGGCCTATGTTCAGCAGTGGACTGCGATAGCCTCAAGTAGTAATAGTAGTAGTACTCGTAGTAGTATATATTATTTAATTTCTAATACAACTACAGTACAAAAAAATCGTTTGATGAGACGTTCGAATGATTGGTTACAGTTAGAAACTAATGATAAAACATTTTCTTGTAAGCATGCTGTATAGAAGACACCTATATCTTAGATGATTCGGCATGTCTCGCTGCAAGTTGCCACTTGAGCTGTCAATTACGTGTTATTGACTCTATGATGGACGAGCTTACCTCAATGATACAATGCTAAATATGTACTATTATATACATATCAGATATGTTTATATAAGTGTACACACTTATGTAGCATCAGATTATATTCGAAATTTTGTTTGCATGTCTTATTTTATTGAAAAGAAATATACACACCGCTTGATCAGCTATGTGTATTTTCCTTGTGTTGCTTGTACGAATATATGTATAATCATTGTTTCTTAAAACTTATTTAATTATATATGAGATAAGTATATTTTTATATTTCTTACACAAGGATAGAGTATTACTGAGATGAATTTGTTATTTGAATAAATAAATCAATTTGTGTAGGTACGTTCTAAAAGTAAAATACAATAAAGTTTTGTTTTGTAAAAATAATGCTTATAAATATACTTAAATTAGTTTGAAGTAAGATTTTTTTTTTGTCAAATATAACTGACCGTAACGAAAATAAATAAGTACAATTTAATCAACTTAAAACGTTAATAGAATCTCAAATGATGTCCAGCAACCCATTAATACAATTACTTAATTCAATTAACTGGTAACAATACGCAATCCATTAGATTTACTCGCTTTTGTATCCCATTTGCATGTATAACTCTGCTTGATGGACTTTTTGTAAGGGACATCTTTGTCCATTGTTGGTCATCTGACGCGTGCAAATGTAATGAATAATTTTAAAGGGCTTTAGATAGTTCAACGGCAGTTTATTAAGATAATCTACTGTAGGCAAACAGTGTTGGGTTTAAATAAGCTTAGGTTATTTATTGACGTATTCGATTTAGTTTTTATATATATTTTTTTAACGTGGTTGGTCGTTTATACATCTTGGTTGGCAAATAACCGTATGGGTTACCTGATAGTAAGCGATAACCAAAGCTTGTAGATGCCTGCAACACCAGAAGCATCGCAAGCGTGTTGCCGGCCTTACTCCCAATCCCCCCCTCCCCCAGGAGCTCTGGTCATCTTACTCACCACAGGAACACGACATTGCTTGTAAGAAGTATTATTATTTTAACTATGATCGAAAAGCCCATTTAAAAGTTTTATTCATTTAATTTTACGTTATCACGCTGTTTTCTTTTATAAACTTGTCTTATTGTGACTTAAATTATTTATCCATGAAAAAAAACACATCTAATGATGATAACATAATAATGAAATAAAAAATTGATTTATAATGTAGATGTACAGTAGTTATGCGGGTAAAACATATTTAGATAAATCGTTGATTTAGTAGATAATTTGGATTAAAATACATGATCACAATTAATACCAACCATATTTTGATGATGTTTTACTCTATTGTAACATTCGAATATGTAATAAAAATTATAAACCGTTTACGAATTGTAGGCATGAAATGTGTATAGTTCCAATGCATTAATCTATATGTATAAAGATAATTATAACTTAAATTTCTAAGTTAAAATAAATTGCTAGCTATCACTTTTTAAAGCAAATTTTTCATGCATTCGCATCACATTCAGCCTGTAACTACCACGCTGCTCCACGTCCCTATATAATTATGTTCTCTATATGTCTATATTTTCCCTACTATGAGTAACGATACCTATCAGATATTTATGATAACAACTAGGACCGACGGCTTAACGTACCTACTCTCCGAGGTGCGGTAGGGAGACCCAGAAGGACAGATATCCAAACTGGAAAGAAATATTTGTACAAATACAAATATCCATCCCGAGCGTGAATCGAACCCGCAAACCGTCGGTGTTTTAGGCGACTACCCGCACCACTACACCAGAGCGGTTGTTTAATTTTTTATATGATATATTACACTAACTAATCTATACTAATATATAAAGCTGAAGAGTTTGTTTGTTTGTTTGTTTGTTTGTTTGTTTGAACGCGGTAATCTCTGGAACTACTGGGCCGATTTGAAAAATTCTTTCACTGTTAGATAGCCCATTTATCGAGGAAGGCTATAGGCTATGTATCGTCACGCTAAGACCAATAGGAATGGAGTCAACGCCGACGAAGTCGCGCGCAGAAGCTAGTAGTAATATAATTGTTTAAAAATATTGTTAAACTGTGTTAATTTCGTTTTCTTTTTCATCTTTGATCGTATTATATAACTTATCACACAATTAATCATTTCGATTCGAAATTTTTGCATGTTAACAGATTGATGGTTTTGCCAAACTACGTGTTTGTAGTTATGTAAATCAAATGACAAGTTGGTCTTCGAATGACATATTTAAATGGTTTTAATATTAATACATACATACATTTTAACTGAGGTAGGGCACAGCAGGAAATTTCGTGCTCAAAATATGGAGCAGCCCGACTGGGGTAGTACCTCGACCTTACAGAAGACCACAGCTAAATAATACTGTTTTCAAGCAGTATTGTGTTCCTGTTAGTGAGTAAGGTGACCAGAGCTCCTGGGGGGGATTGGGGATAGGGTCGGCAACGCGCTTGCGATGCTTCTGGGGTTGCAGGCGTCTATAGGCTACGATCTGACCATCAGGTGAGCCGTACTGTAATGATCTCCTATGCTATGGGGTGTGGTGAGAAAGACCCCAACATATATAAATTTATAACATCCTGGTCACGTGCCCCATTTTGTAATGATCTCCTATGGATGACCTAAGACCCATTATCATATCCTGGTCACGTGGACCAATTTGTAACACTATCATGGTAGTGGCGTTACAAGCTAATATTACGCTTAAGAGGACATTAAATGTCTTTGGCCTTATGAATGCGATCGTCTAGTATAAGGAAGGACTCTACGTTGTGTTGTTTTTTGTTTCAGAGTAACTTCAGTTCTTTTCATGGTATGCCGAAGGAAAGACATAGTATATGTTATTAGAAGCCTTGATTTCTATATAAACTCTAACTAACATCCTACCTAGCCATTAATTTAAAATAACATCTCTGCACAATGACATTAAATTACTGAAATTAATTTATCCTAAAATTTAATTGAAAGATATTTACTCTTACCAGTGATATAATTACTATAGATAACCAACTTCTGGAATACTATTAAAAGGAAAGAAAGATATAACACCTTATAATTAACTTATTTAGAATTAATAAGACTTAGTAAATTACACTTACCAGTGATATAAATACTAAAGATAGCTAACTTCTGGAATGCTGTTAAAAAGGAAAGAAAGATATAACACCTTATAATTAACTTATTTAGAATTAATAAGATTTAGTATCCTAAAATTTAATTATAAAGATATTTACACTTACCAGTGATATAAACACCATAGATAACTAGCTTCAGGAAAATTATTATGAAAAGGAAAGGAAGATATTAAACCTTATAACACCTTATAAGTAACTTATTTAAAATTAATTAAGATTTAGTAAATTTGAACCATTAAGAATAAATAGGAATAAACTTGTTTATTTAGAAATAACTATCACCTACTGTTTAACTAAAAGTTCTGACGTTTCCTTAAGAATGTGTAAATTATAATTGTTAATATTTTAGTGAATCTAAATAGCTAGAATAGAAATAAAGTTAAATATTTATACTCAGGATATCCTATATTGACATTGATTAATTGAATAGTGTCTAAGTTTCTTTTACATGTATTTTTAGTTCAAACCTGATATAATAGATAGGTTCTAATAACTCTAAACAATTGAAATAAATAAAAATATATAAGTAAATGAAATAATGAATAAATACATATTATATAGTTATTAGTTATCTTGAAATAATTTATTCAGTTAATAAATTATCTCAGATAATTGTGAAAAATAATGTGTAGTGTTTATTTGTATGTGTTAATCTGTTAGGATAGGGTTTATAGGTATTAAGGAATTAAAAGGCCGAGTTCAACTGAACCCGGGGGGTCGCTTCCACCATTCCCCTCCGACCCCAATCCAATCCACACCGTGCTGAAGGCTCTAAATTAAATTAGGCACAACGTTGGTGCTATCCAATCAAAAGAAAGGTAGTAGGTAGGAAATGAGAGTACCCAATCTTCTACAATAAGTTAGACGGAAATATATCCTGTCTAACAAATGCTTGTTTCATATCGCTGCAGCACATCATGCAATGACTGTATTTGAGTAATCCCTTGGGACGTCATATAGACATAGCCAGTGAATTACTAGAGTTGATGTAATTACCAAGCTGTAATCAGACATGGTATTAAGATGTGTTCCACGTGAACAAAAGGAGATCGTGTCTACTGATCTTTTCATTGTGTGCTTACTAGCCCATACGGGAACTTCGGTCACACAACTACTTTGAAATTCGATCACGAAACCTACAACTTTTGCCACAATTGGATTGTGTAGTGTAATTTCCCATAGGAGAGACCTACTGAGTTACGGGTCTATAGTCAGCTATATTGTCAAGCCTCGCCACCATTGTGAGATGGGTCGTCGGCGACTAGCGACAGGCGACAGCGCAACCTTTCGAGTGCCCTATAAGGAAGTAAAAAATAATTAAAGGTATAAGACCAACGTGTAAAGTAGGTGTATTGTGTAGGTTTGTCCTTGCATGACTCACAGCATTCAATGAAACAGCATTCATTAACCAGAATAGGTTGTTCAATTGAAACATTGAACCAGTAATTAAGTTGTTAAACATTTGATTATATCAGGCTCTCTTAGGAACTGAATGGATTTATCAAAGGACATGGTAGTGTCGAGAGATAAATAAAACAATTAAAATATAACATATTCATTTACTCAATCAGAATCTCTGAGAGTATCTCATTTTCACAATGAAAAGAGAATGTATATTTAATAGGTTTTATGATCCATCAATGTTTGTATGTTTGAAAAACACAAGAGGACTTGATTAAGGCTTGGCTTAAATCTCAGTAAATCCGCCTTAGGACTTAACAGAGACTGTCCACAAAAATTAGCAATAAATTAATTGGAAAAGTGAATATGTTTCTCTATTAGTCTAAAATAGAACTTCATACCACTGTCCAAAACTAAATTACTAACCTTTGTTGCAGTTCAAACATCGACCATACACTAAGTGTTTGGTGGAGTTTGTCCAATGTCTCTCATCAAAGATGAGGAATTCTTATCAAAGATAAGCAAACATACGTATAGTATTTACCAAGAACATAGTTCAGTTAGGCAAACACAAACGCAGAGGTTGGTAGGAAGTACTCGCAACTTTCTTTACTAGATAGACCTAGATTAGGAACTACCTAGCATCGATGACGCGAAGAACTGTGGCTTAGACAGGCCTTGCCTTATAGGGGAAACCTATAATAAAACACTGGCGAATACAAACATTTATGGATTCACCTTAACATAGTTTATATAGTTCAATGAAAGTCATCGTGAAACTGAGACACTCCAGTCTACCAGATACCTCGTTTTGACACTTATTTAAGAACATAAGTTCTTAGATCAATGTTCAAAACTACAATAGTTGTGTAATGTCATAGTTCAGTGTGTAATTAACTCATCTTAGAATGTATTCAAGAGCTAAAAGTATCCTTGAATTCATTCAAGACTACAAACCACCTGTGTTACCTCGCTCCAACATATATTTAAGATCTACAAATTCTTAAATTAATGTTTGAACTACAAAGTTTGTGTAATGTCAAAATGAAGTCAAATACACACATATATATATATATATACATATATACATATACATACAATAGAAGCATATTTATATGTAGAGAATATTCAATAAGATACGACAACTAATCATTAGTTTGTTTATAGGTCATATTTTCCTAGAATTATTCTCCACTCTATTTACCTCCAAAGTAATGACATAGTAAAATCTCATTTCATTATTTAAATACACCCTAACGAAAATCTATTTAACCCTTAATATCTAATATGATAGTTTTAACCAAGATTCATTCAATTTATATATGTACTTTAAAGTATAACGGATGTAATTTCATTTTATTCTAACAACATCATATTGTGGTTATGTACTTAAGTTAGATTTTATCAGTTAAATTCAATATAATTATGGTCATAAGGCTTATTTCATAATAATTCCATTCTTAGATCAATCAATAATTAATAATATCAATGTAAACCTTTTCATAATTATTTTATTCAATAATCAATTGATAATTAATAATATCAATGTAAACCTAGATAATAATTCCTTTTCAATAATCAATAATTAATAGTTTCGATGTAAACCTAACTAATAATTCATTAGATATATTTTATTCAATAATCAATTGATAATTAATAATATCAATGTAAACCTAGATAATAATTCCTTTTCAATAATCAATAATTAATAGTTTCGATGTAAACCTAACTAATAATTCATTAGATATCTTTTATTAAAAATCTCCGTAAAAGTTATAAAAATCAGAAAAAAACACAACATGCAGAAACCCAAACATGCAAATAAATAAAAAAATTAATGCATTCGAACCAATCAGGAGCTCTTGACTGCAGACTCTTTCACTGAATTTATTTAGCGGATTACAATTAAAATTTTATAATAAAGAATTGCACTTAATATTAATCAGTAAAATTAAATTAAAACTATTTCGCGGACTAAACTGAAGCTACATAGCCACTCGGCCAGCTTACGCTAAAGAAATCCCTGAATCAGATCTAAAAAATACTTTTTAGGTATTTCTATCTTTAATCTAAGTCAGAAGTTCCATAGCTTCGCTGGCCAAGAGGCCGCGGCGGCCGCGGAGGCCTACGTACTCCGAATTCAAATTTGAATGTCAAACTGACTGCCCCGAATTCAAACTCCCATCGTATTTATTCAAAATCTCGCGACTGTTTTTCCCCCACCCTTACACGTTCACCAATGCGCTCTGCAGTGATACCATACACTCAGCAATTCCCGTGTTTTACGGAAATTCGGTGATCCCCGTGGTACATTTCCGTATTCAAAAAAAAAATACGGCAATCCCATGTGTAATTGTTCTTTCCCGATAGTTTATAAGTCATTATAGTGCAACACAAAACAAGAACAAGAAATAAAATTATTACAAAAACAAGGAATAAAGTTATTACTTCCTCAATAATTTGAACTTTACTGGCTGTGAGCACTTTTATCCGATCCAAAGGAAATTGCGTAAATCAATTAAACAAAAACACAACAAAGATAAACAATAAAAGGGAAAAACAAATATACATTGAATAAAGCCGAAGAAAACAATGTTAGTTATAATAAATTTGTATGACGGTTGTGAAGAATAATGTATTATTCAACCGATTTCAAAAGGGAAATTATTTAACCGATTATTGTCATTTTTTAACCTTACGTGTTAATGTAAAGTAACTACACGTCAATTTTGTAGTTTTTAATCCAAACAAGGTAACTCAAAACTTTGTGATGGCAACCCCGGCGTCCTGTAATTACAGCAAAAAACCCACTCATACGCCGGGTCGAACTCTTAGGCCCGGGTTCCACCGCTTAACAGAATTATGCTTTGCTTAATCGAATTTATAGTTCGATTCTAACCTTGCTTTCGTTTAATTATTATTACGAATTATTTGTATGAGAACATAGCAAAGTGCTGTTTTAAGACTTTTTCAGGCAATCCCTTTAAAATTCCTCTCTGTAACAAACATCCTCATACTTCAAGGAACACAAAAAAAAAGAATTAGTGCAATCGGTTCAGCCGTTATTCTCTAACTGCGTTTAGTTTATGTTAGTGAAATGCAATTTCCAGCTCTAAACTTTGTTAAATGCATAAACCGACTTTATGTCGAACTAATCGCGATTATATCAATCAGTGGAAACTGGCCCTTAGAACATCCCTCGCATCTGTCAACACAAAATTTTAAGCCTGTCTCGAATATAAAATTTATCGTCTAATATTTCAACAGAACAGCCAAACTGTTTGAGTTCCCAGCCAATAATTTCTATTCTTAAGTACAACTTAAAACTTGAACCCTTAATGTATTTGAACCATTTTCGTTCATTGAGTTGACTGTTTTATGTTTATATGTCAACTCACATTTCAATTTATGCGTTTGTAATCTTAAGTATAACTAAAATTTATGGCACCAATAACTTAAAACTAAATTGTGTTTACGTGTTACGTTACAATCGCCCCTTAATTATATAATGTAGTTTATCGTAATTATTAATTAATCACAACAACGTAATCAAATAACACAATTCTGTATCACGTTACTTCTCAACTGATAGGACACTCATGAATCCTTACATTCAGCTTCAATCAACAGCACTTAGAAACATACTCTTCTCCCAAACATCCAACCTCTCATCAATCATACTACTAGCGTTATATTCAATGGTTAAAATCAAAATAATCAATTTCAACCAACCATTCCAGCTCCTTCACCCACTCTCACACTCACATAGATCCAATTTGATTTGAATTCCTACATCTAGGCTCAATTTTATCTTATAACAATACACATATTGTTTTTAAAATATAAAATCCGGCTCTCAATGTTAAATATACAACTTAACAGAGTGCAGTTCATCTTATTTTAGAGGAGATGGGGACTTTTAGGCTAAAATGTATTAAGTACAGATATGGTTTTAAAAAAAATTGGTCATATATATATATATATTTTTTTTTTATAAAATATAAAATATCAGCTCAATTCTGAATCTGGAAGCTGAGAAAAATGAAAAAGATAGTTTTCGTCAAATTAATTGGGTATCGATTTAACTATAATCGATTATAGAAATTAAAAAAAGTTTGCACTAGTTAATTAACTCAAAGTATTCAGATACACAATTGAAGTTATAAACAATAAAGTGTATTTAAATAAAGTTACATTAATATCGAAATTAAAAATTAATATCTGATAAAACCAAATTATTATCGATTTCGTATCGATTGAAAATAAATCATATCGATTTAACTGTAATCGATTATAGAATTTTAAAAAAATTTGCACTAGTTAATAAACTCAAAGTATTCAGATACACAATTGAAGTTATAAACAATAAAGTGTATTTAAATAAAGTTACATTAATATCGAAAATAAAAATTAATATCTGATAAACCCAAATTATTATCGATTTCGTATCGATTGAAAATAAATCATATCGATTTAACTATAATCGATTATAGAATTTTAAAAAAATTTGCACTAGTTAATAAACTCAAAGTATTCAGATACACAATTAAAGTTATAAACAATAAAGTGTATTTAAATAAAGTTACATTAATATCGAAAATAAAAATTAATATCTGATAAACCCAAATTATTATCGATTTCGTATCGATTAAAAATAAATCATAATTATTTTTAATAACAGCTTTGACAGCTGACTGATATTGAAACTGTGTGCCCCGTCATGGTCCCGTCACTGTCACTTGTTTCATGTAATCATGTTTATAATTGTTTAATGTTTTCAGTGTATTCAGATGCATCCTGAGTCCATTCCTGATATTTATTTATGGTTTCAAGTGATTGATATTTGTAATGATATAATATGATAACCTTTAGTGCTTCAGGAACTTAGTGATTTCCCATAGACATTGTAACATAACCTCAATTTTACAAAACGTCTAATAACTCCGCTCTTAAATAGCCAAAATGTACAGAATTTCAGCAAGGAATCAATAAGCGTAAATACATTAATTGGTACTATTTCATTACGTTATATTTTACATTGCATTTCGGCCCAAGAATGTATGGAATCGTATCCGTTTCCTTTCAGAATGGATAAATTAAAATATTTGAATACAGATGCACAATTCATATCTAATACTAATATGAATTGGTGATATGTTGTTTAGTATTTTGCAGTACTTGGACAACTTGTACTGCAAATAGTCAAACTTTAAAGTTTGACCTATATTTTTACAATTTAATTTAGATTGAATATAACTTAAAATGTTCAGTTAATTTTGTGAAGAAATGACCGCCCTACTCCCCACCAACTATTTTTATTAAGCTAGCGCTTAATAAGTATTTGATGAAAGAAAAAAAAATTTATATATGACTTAGTAGTCCGTTGAAAATTAAATTATTATTTCTATTAAGCTAGCGCTTAATAGGTTAAGTAATGATGAAAAAAATTAATATATGACTTAATAGTCAATTGAAAATTAAATTGTTATATAATTATGTGAGAACTTTTAAGCGCTCCAATAAAATTAGTTGAGTCATTTCCCTGACCCATCATTACCTTAATTTTATTTTATTCATAACTAAACCTAATTACAATTACACTTATCTAACTTATTACTATCTATTTTAATCATTTAATTACTATCTTAATAACCTAATCTTTTACTAATATATCTAACTTATTTAAGTGCAATTCATTTTATAAAATCATCTATAGTTTCGACATTAAATTATTGTGAAATATAATAAATCTTCGATAAAGTTTATTGATATTCTAGTTTAAAATCTATCCTTTTCAATTCTACATTATTAATTCTAATGTTTGTATCAACAGTTAAACATTGATAACATCTATAATTGATCGTGATCAATTTATTATTGATAATATCTATTTAAATGTATTGTATTAAAGTTTCCTCTAATTTCTTTAGTTATAGGGTCCATTAATGTGTAAACATTTGCAAATGGTATTGCACTAACTACATAAGGTCCTTCATACAGCAATTGAAACTTTTTTATAAGTTTCTTTTGAGCCTCTGACTTATTTACCTTACGAATCTTTACATAATCTCCAATCTGAAATTCAATTAAACGATGGGACCTATTAAATTTAGTTTGTCGTTTAATACTGTTATCTTTTAAATTTTTCCTAACTTGAATTCTAATTTGATTAATATCTTTAGACTTATTTAATTGAGGCAAACAACTATCAAATGACATGTCATTACTCAATCCATATAATATTTCATTAGGAGTAAATCCCGTACTTTCATGAAATGTGTTGTTATATAATGTTTCGATTTTATTTAATATCGTTACCCAACTTTTATGATTTTTATGGCAATATGTTCGAAATAAACGTCCTAGCTCTCTGTTAACCCTCTCTGTCGTATTAGGTCGAGGATTTCTTACAGTTGTAAATATAGGTTTTATACCCATATCTTTTAAAGTTTGTTTCCAACTTTCAGATGAAAATTGACTACCATTATCAGTCATAAGTACTTTAGGCTTAATTATTTTAACAAATTGTTTTAATTTTGTAATAACTGAACGAGAAGTGGCTTTAGACAAATCATATAATTTAATAAATTTACTAAATGAATCCTGAATTACAAATATATAAGCAGAACCAAACCGTCCTTTCGGCAATGGTCCATATAAGTCTGCCATAACTAAGTCACCTATTTCTTCTGTCACAATAGATTTACATTTGCCTACATATTTTATATTATCACTTTTAGAAACTTGACAGAGATGACAAGTCTTTAATAATACTTTAACTGTTCTATGCATATTAGGAAAATAAAATCTATCCTTAAGATATTTGAGTACCTTAAAAACCCCTTGATGTCCCATTTCTTTATGAATTTGAGAAATTACTTCCTCTCGTAACTGAGAGGGTAAATAAATTACATGTTTATCTGAATCAATTTTAAAATATAACACTCCATTCTTGATATAACAGCGCTTAGCAATATTATTTATTCTACCACTATGATTATTACTAATATTATTTATAATATTCATTATCAACTGTACTTCATTATCATTAGATTGAAAACTAGATATATTTTTTAAGTTTGTTATTAATGTTTTATTCTTTTTATTAATTTCCATATAATGTATTTCAGGACAATAGATTCTATCTTCTTGTATCATTGATGAATCAGGTGGGAACCTGGGGGGATTGGGGATAGGGTCGGCAACGCGCTTGCGACGCTTCTGGTGTTGCAGGCGTCTATAGGCTACGGTAGTCACTTACCATCAGGTGAGCCGTACGCTTGTTTGTCGACTTAGTAACATAAAAAAAAAAAAAAAAAAAAAAAAAAAACCTAGATAACACATCAACAGCGACATTATCTCTACCTTTTATATGTTCGATACTATAATCGAATTGTTCAAGAAACAATATCCACCTAATTATTCGACTATTATACAATTTCCATGTCCTAACAAACGTCAATGCTTTGTGATCAGTTCTAATTATAAGCTTTGCGCCCCTCAAATAGGTTTCAAACTTCCTTAAACAATAGATTATAGCCCAAAACTCTTGTTCAGTAACAGTCCATCTTAATTCTGCGCCCCTAAGAGATCTGCTACAATAGCCTAATATTTTCATTTCCCTTTGTTCATCGTACTGAAATAAAACCCCCGCAAGACCTACTCCCGAACTATCTGTTTGTAAATAAAAAGGTTTCGACATATCCGGATGATGCAACATTATTGTCTTTAAAAAACTATTTTTCAATTTTTCAAAGGCTACTTGTGCTTCTGAAGTCCATGTCCATCCTTTACTCTTTTTTAATAATTGGCATAAAGGTTGAATTATACTATTATAATCAGGAATGAACCGCCTATAATAATTACAAAGTCCTAAAAATGCTCTTAAATGTTTTATTTTCTTGGGAACTGGGAAATTCTTAATTGACTCTATTTTCTCTGGGTCAGTTTTAATTCCTTCGGTAGAAATAATATGTCCTAACATTTTAACTTCTTTACATATGAATTTACATTTTTCAAGATTACATGTTAACCCCGCTGACTTTAATTTGTTTAGTATTATATCGATATGTTCTAAATGTTCATTTAACGTTCCTTGAGTTAAGATAGCAAGGTCATCTAGATAATTCACGCAAAAATGTCTAACTTCAGTCCCTAATATTAAGTCCATAGCTCTACTGAAACTACCTACTGAAGTCTTAAGTCCTTGTGGTAAAACATTGTACATATAAGATTTTCCATTAAATGTGAACCCGGTATACTTTTTACTATCCTCAGAAATGGCAATTTGAAAATATGCATTATTCAAATCTATTATACTAATATAATTAACCCCGTGAAATGAATTTAACACATCTATTTGCATTGGAGGTGCTTCCGACTCAGCTATCATGTATTTATTGATTTCACGTGCATCTAGTAAAACTCTAATTGAACCATCAGTTTTTAAAGTGTAAGTTAACGGACTACAATACGGTGTTGAACCTCTAGATATTATTCCCATATCGACCATTTCGGCTAATTTTTCTTCCATTTTTTGTCTATATGCGTACGGAACAGGATAAGACCGTTTAATTATTGGACTATGATCCATCATTTTGATAATATGTTGATAACAATTAGCTCTACCTAACCTTTTAACAAATACTTCGCTATATTTAATTAGAATCTGTTTTAATTTATTTAATTGAATTCCTTTAAGAGGTGTACCCGTCTTTATTTCTTGTAAATATTTATTGAAATCAAAGCTATTGTCTACCTTTGTAATATCACAAATTCTCTTTTCCTCAAAATTATATTTAATAAACGGAATTAATACTTGTTGATCTCTATGTTCAATGACTAACCCTATGGATGGCTCTTGTAATTTAATATTAACATTATTTGCCATAAGCCAGTCAAATCCTAATATCATTGAATGAACTAATTTTGGTACTATAAAAAATCTAATCTCTAAATCAACTACCCCAAATCTTACAGGCAATAAAACCATTTGTTGTATTTTAGCACTCTTCTGTCCTACTGCTCCACGTATCTGAATCGGCTTAACAGGTAACATGTCTAATTTGTTCCCAGTTAATGATTTTAAAGATTCCCAAAATGATTCTGAAATACAGGTTATGTCACTCCCTGTATCGACTAAACATATGACTCGTTTACCAAATACTATCACTTCAATCTCAGATTTAATTACTTCTAATTTATCCGCGGTAATATTATCTTCCTCGTCAAATAATGAAAAAACTGCTTCGGTTTGTACTAACGACTCATTATCTATTTCCGATTGATTTTTTAATGTTTGTATGATTTTATACTTGAAATCTGTTGAATTATTTTTATTTAATCCTGAGCCTAACCCTGATTTACAATATTGTCCCTTAGCTATAATTGGTTTACGTATACCATTATTATGTCTACCTAATGTCTGTCCAGGTTCCCACCCGAGTTTAAGCATAATTCTTAAAGCTACTGGTGTACTGTTCGCCCCTACTAACGTTGATGTACCGGGGTCTGTCACATCAACACTTATTAGTTTAAATTCTCTGTTGATACAGAGTTTTCTATAGAAACATTGTTATCATTATCTACTCTATTTGTACCATTAATGCTATTCTTCTTGTTTGGTATCACCTTACTCATTGATCTAGTGTTCATAATTCGCTTCCGGTTGAGACCGCCTCTGCCATTCTGCTGTTGAGCTGCCATCTCAGGTCTTTGAACGCTGCTAGAATGGGCATTAATGCCACTACTGAAGTTATTTTGCTTATTAATGTTATCTAACTTTCGTAAAAACTCCGTAGCTTGAAGAATCGATGTGTAATTACTTGTTGACCAAGCATATTGAACATCCTTAGGAAAATGATTCATAATGTCGTTTATTAATTGTCTCTCTTGAATAGGATACGTCAACATCTTCGCTTGCCCACATAAAGTAATGAAATGGCTTAACATAGACTGGACTCCGTCCCATGAATTTTGACTGATTCGCCTTCTTAATTCATTCTGCTCAGCCTCGCCCCAATATGTGTCTAAAAAATCCCTTTTGAAGTCTTCAAACACTGTCCATCTATCTCTATAAATACGCGCCCAATTTCGCGATTCATTTTCAAGACAATCCATGACAATGTCTATTATATCTCTCGCCTCTGGTGCAGACCTTCTTAAATAAGCAGTCAGGTCTTCGATGAACGTCACAGGATGTTTTCCCTTAAATGGAAACTTAGGTCTTTCCGTAGACATCTGCGCCACTGGATAGTATACCGTTGATGTTCCCGGCTGTATGATAGGTTGAATAAAATTTTCTCTCGGCATAACATTGTCCGATGATCCACTAGGAGTAGACATTCTATTTTCCAACTCCGAGATTCTATTATTGATGTTATTCATTGCCTTTTCCACCATTCGAGATATGTATTGTAAAGAATTAATCTTCCTTACTTTAGTAGCAGGTCTAACTGCAGACACTCGCTTGTTATTAGAATTAGTCGCCTTGGTTCCAACAGGACTAGCTTTAGATTGACGCCTAGGCATTGTTATAGATTTAATTTGCTTCAAATGTAACACTGATAATGTTTATCTAAATTTTAATTAATTTATTCTAATTCAAAAAAAAAGATTCACTGCACTCTTATTTAATTTGAGTTTAATTTAAATAAACTTTCCAAATGTTCACACAAAAACTATCTCTTTCTAATCACCTTTTAAACTTCTAATATTTTATTGAAATTTTATCAAGTCGACCGGATTCTGCAAATGTTAAAACTTAATTTTAATTTTAAAATATTAAATGTTTACAAGTTTAATTAAAATTCAACTATCATACTTCAAATGAAATATGACAACTTCATTTCTTCTCTAGTATTCATTGATAACATTCTTAACAAACATCAATTCCATTCCATTCACACCAAACAATACATCCATCAACAAAAGAATAATAAAACTATCACAGTGAAATCATAATAATTAGAAAATATCTCAAATCCTCATAAATGTTAACTGCCAAATTCATACTATCCCTAATCGTCCTTATTATAATAAATACTACAGTTTATATTTTTACTTGAAATTCAATTTACTCGGATTGAACTTTCCACCTTGCATATGACATTCAATTCCCTCATCCACTGAACCATTGTATATAACTTATAAGATCACAACCACGCCATCTTTGTTTCACAATAAACACTTCCATATCTACACTCGATACTACGCCATTTCTACTTCAAAGCCTACCTTTCAATACCACTCACTCTCAACAGATGGCGTTACTGACATGAGACATTTTGAAATTCTTTCAGCGCCATCTACGAACACATAGCACAACCATCCATAACTTTCGTAAGCAACTCGATATTAATTCACGTTTGTCCACCAGATGTCGCTACCAACCCTACTACAATTTTACTGTCGCTATTAATTCACGCTTGTTCAATACATTTAAAACCACACATCCTCTGATATAAATACTAATAATTAACAAGGTTAATATAAAATTCTATTCAATTCAAATTTGAAATAAAAGTTTTCTCCCTTTGACAATTGACAGTTCAAAATTCGAGGAAAGCTAACAAAAAACATAATAATAAATTAAAATAAATAAAATTGTAATAATAATGTTCATAAAAAAAATATTCTATATTTTTTTCCAATAATGTCTTATTAATATTTAAAACAAGAACTTTTTCAAAAGATTTTATTGTAGTTGTTTTTAGAACGCAATTTCTAATGTCACATAAGAAATTATCCTGTTTTTTTTTTTTTTTATAAGTAACAACTTAAATATTTGAATTGATATAAATTTATATCGAAACAGCACGTAAAATATATATAATTTGTGTGAATTGGATCATTTTTCCGTGGTTGGTATTTTAAACTTGTTTGTTGTCAAGAATTGAAAAAAAAATATACAAATTCAGACTAGGCTGTATGGATTATAGACTTTTGCCTTTTCCTATTGGGGATAAATTTTAAAACAACAACATTGTTTGTTGTCAAATCAAGCCAAAATAAAATAGACAATTAGACATTTTAAAATTTAAACTTGTTTGTATTTTAACTTATGAATGCTAAATCATTCGGTAAGCTATACTCTTTTTTACAAATAAAATTATCTTAAACAGTTGCAGTCAATTCCTAAAATTCAAGGTCAAAATAACCCTGTTACCTTCATAACCTAATTCAATTTCTATTTAACCAGTACATTCTCGCACACATGACTAAAATGCACTGAATTTTCTATACTTTAAAATCTGTTATTTAAACTAAATATAATTTGCTATGATGGCAATGACTACACTTAATTATTTTTAAAATCTAACATTAAAATGAATAAATATACCAAAATACATAGTCTTTCCTGTACAGTCTCTGTAAATAAATGAATAAAAGTTAATTCCACAGTTAGTCAATATTATAATTAATTTCCAATCTGCACTAACTATAATATTAATACATTCTATCTTCACATTATGTTTGCATATTTTTAATACTATTGAATACAATTATTTCAGTCTAACATCCACGTACATCTCCAGCCCCTGAGGATGTCCAACGCATACCTATTGGGACCTATTTCAACAAAAGGAAATTACTTCAGCGTCAGTGACCAAATGTGACAAAATAAGTTTAAATTGTACATAACCTAGAATAATTTGTATCTGTAAGTAATATTAAAATTTACTGCAGGCTTTTATTCAAAAATTCCCTAACAATATTTAATTAATATAATCTAAATTTTATTAACTATCCTAACAATGTCTATTGATTGACGCTAATATAATAATAATCAGATAATAATTAGATGTGCTTGAGACACACTTCAATATACTACTAGTCAATTTCAGCAATGTTGTGTAGGTAGATACTTTCATGTAATTTCATAAATAAATAATTATTTAAATATGTAACTATCCATCATTAGTAATAATACATGAGACAGTAGGCTGCTATGGTCTGACCATTTAAAACTTATTACTGAGGAACTTAATGCAACTTTTAAGTATTAAACATCTCTTCAATATTACTCTTAAAACAGACTTATTTAGATTTATGTACCTAACTGTAACTCTAACTGTGCCAAGATGCTATATACCTATAGAACCATTCTTAGATTGTCTAAAACAAGTTAATATGCTTACATAATATAAATTTAATAGGTTTAGCTTATTTTGTGTAAAATGAACTTTAAAGAATTGTTAACTAATATGCTTTGTGTCTTCTATCAGTACAATCGTGCAACTATTATCATTTAATCACTGGCATTACATTTATTCACTGTAAATGCTTTGAAAAGTTACTTTAAAGCTTCTAAGATACTTGCTTACTCCGGCATTTGTGCAACCATAAATATCCTGGTCACGGCACCATTTGTAACGATCTACTACTATGCAATGATACTTACTATGGGGTGTGGTGAGAAAGACCCCAACATATATAAATTTATAACATCCTGGTCACGTGCCCCATTTTGTAATGATCTCCTATGGATGACCTAAGACCCATTATCATATCCTGGTCACGTGGACCAATTTGTAACACTATCATGGTAGTGGCGTTACAAGCTAATATTACGCTTAAGAGGACATTAAATGTCTTTGGCCTTATGAATGCGATCGTCTAGTATAAGGAAGGACTCTACGTTGTGTTGTTTTTTGTTTCAGAGTAACTTCAGTTCTTTTCATGGTATGCCGAAGGAAAGACATAGTATATGTTATTAGAAGCCTTGATTTCTATATAAACTCTAACTAACATCCTACCTAGCCATTAATTTAAAATAACATCTCTGCACAATGACATTAAATTACTGAAATTAATTTATCCTAAAATTTAATTGAAAGATATTTACTCTTACCAGTGATATAATTACTATAGATAACCAACTTCTGGAATACTATTAAAAGGAAAGAAAGATATAACACCTTATAATTAACTTATTTAGAATTAATAAGACTTAGTAAATTACACTTACCAGTGATATAAATACTAAAGATAGCTAACTTCTGGAATGCTGTTAAAAAGGAAAGAAAGATATAACACCTTATAATTAACTTATTTAGAATTAATAAGATTTAGTATCCTAAAATTTAATTATAAAGATATTTACACTTACCAGTGATATAAACACCATAGATAACTAGCTTCAGGAAAATTATTATGAAAAGGAAAGGAAGATATTAAACCTTATAACACCTTATAAGTAACTTATTTAAAATTAATTAAGATTTAGTAAATTTGAACCATTAAGAATAAATAGGAATAAACTTGTTTATTTAGAAATAACTATCACCTACTGTTTAACTAAAAGTTCTGACGTTTCCTTAAGAATGTGTAAATTATAATTGTTAATATTTTAGTGAATCTAAATAGCTAGAATAGAAATAAAGTTAAATATTTATACTCAGGATATCCTATATTGACATTGATTAATTGAATAGTGTCTAAGTTTCTTTTACATGTATTTTTAGTTCAAACCTGATATAATAGATAGGTTCTAATAACTCTAAACAATTGAAATAAATAAAAATATATAAGTAAATGAAATAATGAATAAATACATATTATATAGTTATTAGTTATCTTGAAATAATTTATTCAGTTAATAAATTATCTCAGATAATTGTGAAAAATAATGTGTAGTGTTTATTTGTATGTGTTAATCTGTTAGGATAGGGTTTATAGGTATTAAGGAATTAAAAGGCCGAGTTCAACTGAACCCGGGGGGTCGCTTCCACCATTCCCCTCCGACCCCAATCCAATCCACACCGTGCTGAAGGCTCTAAATTAAATTAGGCACAACGTTGGTGCTATCCAATCAAAAGAAAGGTAGTAGGTAGGAAATGAGAGTACCCAATCTTCTACAATAAGTTAGACGGAAATATATCCTGTCTAACAAATGCTTGTTTCATATCGCTGCAGCACATCATGCAATGACTGTATTTGAGTAATCCCTTGGGACGTCATATAGACATAGCCAGTGAATTACTAGAGTTGATGTAATTACCAAGCTGTAATCAGACATGGTATTAAGATGTGTTCCACGTGAACAAAAGGAGATCGTGTCTACTGATCTTTTCATTGTGTGCTTACTAGCCCATACGGGAACTTCGGTCACACAACTACTTTGAAATTCGATCACGAAACCTACAACTTTTGCCACAATTGGATTGTGTAGTGTAATTTCCCATAGGAGAGACCTACTGAGTTACGGGTCTATAGTCAGCTATATTGTCAAGCCTCGCCACCATTGTGAGATGGGTCGTCGGCGACTAGCGACAGGCGACAGCGCAACCTTTCGAGTGCCCTATAAGGAAGTAAAAAATAATTAAAGGTATAAGACCAACGTGTAAAGTAGGTGTATTGTGTAGGTTTGTCCTTGCATGACTCACAGCATTCAATGAAACAGCATTCATTAACCAGAATAGGTTGTTCAATTGAAACATTGAACCAGTAATTAAGTTGTTAAACATTTGATTATATCAGGCTCTCTTAGGAACTGAATGGATTTATCAAAGGACATGGTAGTGTCGAGAGATAAATAAAACAATTAAAATATAACATATTCATTTACTCAATCAGAATCTCTGAGAGTATCTCATTTTCACAATGAAAAGAGAATGTATATTTAATAGGTTTTATGATCCATCAATGTTTGTATGTTTGAAAAACACAAGAGGACTTGATTAAGGCTTGGCTTAAATCTCAGTAAATCCGCCTTAGGACTTAACAGAGACTGTCCACAAAAATTAGCAATAAATTAATTGGAAAAGTGAATATGTTTCTCTATTAGTCTAAAATAGAACTTCATACCACTGTCCAAAACTAAATTACTAACCTTTGTTGCAGTTCAAACATCGACCATACACTAAGTGTTTGGTGGAGTTTGTCCAATGTCTCTCATCAAAGATGAGGAATTCTTATCAAAGATAAGCAAACATACGTATAGTATTTACCAAGAACATAGTTCAGTTAGGCAAACACAAACGCAGAGGTTGGTAGGAAGTACTCGCAACTTTCTTTACTAGATAGACCTAGATTAGGAACTACCTAGCATCGATGACGCGAAGAACTGTGGCTTAGACAGGCCTTGCCTTATAGGGGAAACCTATAATAAAACACTGGCGAATACAAACATTTATGGATTCACCTTAACATAGTTTATATAGTTCAATGAAAGTCATCGTGAAACTGAGACACTCCAGTCTACCAGATACCTCGTTTTGACACTTATTTAAGAACATAAGTTCTTAGATCAATGTTCAAAACTACAATAGTTGTGTAATGTCATAGTTCAGTGTGTAATTAACTCATCTTAGAATGTATTCAAGAGCTAAAAGTATCCTTGAATTCATTCAAGACTACAAACCACCTGTGTTACCTCGCTCCAACATATATTTAAGATCTACAAATTCTTAAATTAATGTTTGAACTACAAAGTTTGTGTAATGTCAAAATGAAGTCAAATACACACATATATATATATATATACATATATACATATACATACAATAGAAGCATATTTATATGTAGAGAATATTCAATAAGATACGACAACTAATCATTAGTTTGTTTATAGGTCATATTTTCCTAGAATTATTCTCCACTCTATTTACCTCCAAAGTAATGACATAGTAAAATCTCATTTCATTATTTAAATACACCCTAACGAAAATCTATTTAACCCTTAATATCTAATATGATAGTTTTAACCAAGATTCATTCAATTTATATATGTACTTTAAAGTATAACGGATGTAATTTCATTTTATTCTAACAACATCATATTGTGGTTATGTACTTAAGTTAGATTTTATCAGTTAAATTCAATATAATTATGGTCATAAGGCTTATTTCATAATAATTCCATTCTTAGATCAATCAATAATTAATAATATCAATGTAAACCTTTTCATAATTATTTTATTCAATAATCAATTGATAATTAATAATATCAATGTAAACCTAGATAATAATTCCTTTTCAATAATCAATAATTAATAGTTTCGATGTAAACCTAACTAATAATTCATTAGATATATTTTATTCAATAATCAATTGATAATTAATAATATCAATGTAAACCTAGATAATAATTCCTTTTCAATAATCAATAATTAATAGTTTCGATGTAAACCTAACTAATAATTCATTAGATATCTTTTATTAAAAATCTCCGTAAAAGTTATAAAAATCAGAAAAAAACACAACATGCAGAAACCCAAACATGCAAATAAATAAAAAAATTAATGCATTCGAACCAATCAGGAGCTCTTGACTGCAGACTCTTTCACTGAATTTATTTAGCGGATTACAATTAAAATTTTATAATAAAGAATTGCACTTAATATTAATCAGTAAAATTAAATTAAAACTATTTCGCGGACTAAACTGAAGCTACATAGCCACTCGGCCAGCTTACGCTAAAGAAATCCCTGAATCAGATCTAAAAAATACTTTTTAGGTATTTCTATCTTTAATCTAAGTCAGAAGTTCCATAGCTTCGCTGGCCAAGAGGCCGCGGCGGCCGCGGAGGCCTACGTACTCCGAATTCAAATTTGAATGTCAAACTGACTGCCCCGAATTCAAACTCCCATCGTATTTATTCAAAATCTCGCGACTGTTTTTCCCCCACCCTTACACGTTCACCAATGCGCTCTGCAGTGATACCATACACTCAGCAATTCCCGTGTTTTACGGAAATTCGGTGATCCCCGTGGTACATTTCCGTATTCAAAAAAAAAATACGGCAATCCCATGTGTAATTGTTCTTTCCCGATAGTTTATAAGTCATTATAGTGCAACACAAAACAAGAACAAGAAATAAAATTATTACAAAAACAAGGAATAAAGTTATTACTTCCTCAATAATTTGAACTTTACTGGCTGTGAGCACTTTTATCCGATCCAAAGGAAATTGCGTAAATCAATTAAACAAAAACACAACAAAGATAAACAATAAAAGGGAAAAACAAATATACATTGAATAAAGCCGAAGAAAACAATGTTAGTTATAATAAATTTGTATGACGGTTGTGAAGAATAATGTATTATTCAACCGATTTCAAAAGGGAAATTATTTAACCGATTATTGTCATTTTTTAACCTTACGTGTTAATGTAAAGTAACTACACGTCAATTTTGTAGTTTTTAATCCAAACAAGGTAACTCAAAACTTTGTGATGGCAACCCCGGCGTCCTGTAATTACAGCAAAAAAACCCACTCATACGCCGGGTCGAACTCTTAGGCCCGGGTTCCACCGCTTAACAGAATTATGCTTTGCTTAATCGAATTTATAGTTCGATTCTAACCTTGCTTTCGTTTAATTATTATTACGAATTATTTGTATGAGAACATAGCAAAGTGCTGTTTTAAGACTTTTTCAGGCAATCCCTTTAAAATTCCTCTCTGTAACAAACATCCTCATACTTCAAGGAACACAAAAAAAAAGAATTAGTGCAATCGGTTCAGCCGTTATTCTCTAACTGCGTTTAGTTTATGTTAGTGAAATGCAATTTCCAGCTCTAAACTTTGTTAAATGCATAAACCGACTTTATGTCGAACTAATCGCGATTATATCAATCAGTGGAAACTGGCCCTTAGAACATCCCTCGCATCTGTCAACACAAAATTTTAAGCCTGTCTCGAATATAAAATTTATCGTCTAATATTTCAACAGAACAGCCAAACTGTTTGAGTTCCCAGCCAATAATTTCTATTCTTAAGTACAACTTAAAACTTGAACCCTTAATGTATTTGAACCATTTTCGTTCATTGAGTTGACTGTTTTATGTTTATATGTCAACTCACATTTCAATTTATGCGTTTGTAATCTTAAGTATAACTAAAATTTATGGCACCAATAACTTAAAACTAAATTGTGTTTACGTGTTACGTTACAGTACGCTTGTTTGCCAAACTAGTTACATTAAAAAAAAAAACATTAATATAATACTAGTGGTCGGTGGTAAATTTAAATTAAAGAAAACCAAATAATTATGAAAATAAATAACCCTTTTTTAATTTTTCAATTTGACAACAGACTAACAATAAACAAAAGGGTAAATTATATGCGTGTGTGTGTGTGGTAGTGTGTGTAGTATTTTTTTTATTAATTTAATGTACTCGTATATTTATTATATTAGCATTCCGCACTCCTTCTCTATATTATAAACTATAAGTGTGCGAAATTTCATACTCCTATGTACGCGCAATTTCCGTAAAAAGGGGTGCAAAGTTTTTGCTTCACGTATTAATATATAGATTAGAATTATTTTGAAGTATTGAGACTAGCGTAAATAGCCGCAACAAAATTATTTTCAATAGATTAATTTCACATGTCTTGAGCCCAACCCTTGACACGCTTGTCGGATTCAACAATGCTTTATCGTACGGAAATCGGTACAAAAGAACCAGTCAGTCTCATGTGATTTAAACCATGCAATAAGATAAAGACCTATGGTCTAAATTAAAAACATTCTGTACAAATATAAAAAATGGAGAGTATATATATATATATATATATATATATATATTTTTTGCGCAAATCTCGAGAGCAGCTGAACCGATTTAGCTAATTATTTTTTTTTATAATTAACCTTGAAGTACGAGCAGAGGCGGCTCGTCACATTTTTTGTTGGGGGTTCAATAAAAAAAAATTAATAGAACTTACCATTTGTTTTTTATTTTTTTATAAAGAAAATCTATCCGTCGGTCTTTTTTACGAGCGAAGACATCTATTACTTTCTTGTGAAAATCAGATATGGAATTAATTATGGAAGAATTAATTAATTTCACTTTCATTGTGAGATAGGCTAAATCAACAACTCCGGTATCAGTCCATGCATTTTCACAATAAAAGACACGGAAAACAAAATAATATATTGCTTTCTTCACATCCACACAACCAAGGTGTTTTGAAATAATGTTCAGATTTAAAAACACGCGTAAAAGACTTATTTTTAATACGACATTTTTGAGTAAGTGGGACGTTCTTCTTTTTTATCGACATCAGACCGGCAAATTTTTATATTTTTTTAAAAAAATAAACATGTGATTTGTTTAGTAAAATGTGATTTAAATCATTGCCTCGTTATTCTAGATTTCAAAAATATATAATGCATCGAAGTATTATTTGTAATTTTTGTTTTAGTTCAAATTTCGTAGGAATGGTATCAAAAAATAACACCTCAGTCACAAAAATGTTTATTTTTTTAATTTCTCATTTAAAATCAGATCTTCAGTTTCTTATTACTTTTTTTATCAAGAATATAAACATTTATTTGTATCTAGCTCCATTGGACGGAATTTTTAAAATAAACATTAAAAAATATATATCCAATACCACTCTGTCACATTTTTGCTTCTTAAGACAAAAAACTGTTTAATATTATGAAAGTCACCCAATAAAATAGCTCGAAAATCTAGTGAATACCTTTATTGTTTAGCATGTAATACAAGAAAACGTTATTTTTGTAAATTTTGCCAGTGGAGTGGTTCATGCATTACTTTGAAATTAAATTATAAGGTGGACAATTGTGACAGAGTTGTATACGAAGCTACGGAGTGGTAAATAATGTTTACCCGCCGAACGAAGTTAACCTTATAACAATGTTTAATTTTAGAAAACAATAACCATTCTTCGGTAGATATATTAATTTAGTCTTGCAATATCTTTTCACTTACTCTACTCTTTAATTTTGTGTTGATTTCAGGGTTGTTTCCTTGTTTCACGACACCGTCCTGTTTTTCAGCCGTAGATAATGCAATTTTTCAATTTATCTGATGGTAACACTTTAAATTAACAAAATAATTGACGATATAATAACCACCGTAAGAAAAGTAACAATCATCTATTATTAAAATTAACTAAGGCTCTAAGCTTCATACAAAAATGACCACTCCGTCACGAGGTCTAACACTTTGTCACATTTTTGGGACAGAGGTGCTTCGTGACAGACGTGTAAAATAGTAGTGTTCGAGATGTTCAGAATGTTCCTAATTATAATTTACGCAGAAAACTGGTCATATGTGAAATATTTATCAGAAATCAATAAAATAACATCAAATCACATAAATTACAATAACATTTGGAAGTAGTAACTTCCGTGACAGAGCGATCGCTAAATAAACACTCGCACCTCCTTTTACTGCTTTCGAGCGACTGACTGGTAATGCCAGGGCGGAGGGACGCATAGCGCGGATCCGGGGTGGAGAGGGATTATTCTCTTGTTTAGTGACCAAGATCAAAATCGTTAACGCACATTATTTTGTACCATAAAATGAATGACAGAAGGTAGCAACAAAAATCATGTACGTCGGGAGACAGCCAATAAAATATTTTTTTTATTTAATAATAGTAACATTAAAAATTATTTCTTCTTATTAATTTAATAACAAAGGTTAAGTAGTTCAGTAAATATTTTTGGATAGAAACTTGCAATGTGATTTTTTTTCACGACAACAGTTTGTTTACATTAGTGCTCATAGAGGGACACACTTTATTTGTATGTAAAACACCTCCGTTACGCTTTTCGTATACTATGTCACACTAATTTTGTAAAAAATATGATTAATTAAAATCTTCTTTTGAAGATATTATAATTATTGCCTTATCAAGTTTATTTTTATAAAAAAAATATAAGAAATTTGGTATTTAGGAGCAATATATTTACTTTTTTACGGAGGAGACAAGTCATTGTCGATAAAAAAGAAGAACGGCCCAAGTACTATTTCAGGCCACGGTGGCTCCTGCCTCCTGATCACACTTTTTAATAAAAGTTACACTGTATTTTATTTTTAACTTTACCATTTTTAACTCAAAATGTCACGCACAAATTATTTTTATTACTTATTTAAAAGAAAAACTGCTAATAAAAAAGAGAAATCACGAAGTAAACAAAAAGTAACACGTTTGACGTTTGTATATGAACGACAACGTCGAAAACAGTGCTACCAACTGTTGCAAAAACTTTTCCCTAAATCTTTTATTTTTCAAAGGGTTTTTAAATAGAAAATAAATTCTTTTGTTTCTTTTTTTAAACTTCCTTTATGTACATTATATTTTATACAATTATTGATATTATGTAACTATTTATATCTTATTACAAAATATATATTTTTTTGCGTGTACCAATAAATTTACAAATAAAATATTTCTTTATCATATTAAATCTTATATTTTATTATTTATATTTGAGTAATTTATATTAGTTTTTTATATTAAAATATATTATGTTAAAATAATACCCTAAAAAATTTATCACCTAAAACTTTCCCGCTATTTACAAAATATCCCTTTTGCTGGCAACACTGAAACGTGATCGCTGATCGAGTCCAAGCTAATCTCATTCATAGGCCTTTACGAATTTTACGATGTCCTGTCTCTTTCGCACTCATTACTAAACTCGTCCTGTCTCTTTCGCTAGTACTACTCGCTTTGTTCAAGATCACCTAACGCACCACTCGAACAATTTAATACCAAATGTACGTAATATAATAATAAACTATTGTAAAGGCATAGTAGAATAGAAATAATTTAATGTAGTATAGTATAGCATTTAATATAAAGACATATAGGAGCTAAAATTACCTGTGTAATTTTAAATCCTATTTTTAAAGTGGGAGTTCAGCGCACCGTCGCTCCTTAGAACGAGCCGCCTGTGAGTACGAGGATGGTTGTTACGGAGAGAAAAATTTAAAAAAATCCCTGAAAAAGTCTAAAACAACACTTTTCTATTCCCATACAAAAGGTTCGTAATAATACTTCAGTCAATTTGAACTTTAATACCATACCATAAAGTTTAAGGAGGAGGAGGACTTCCGGGAAGGATAAGTATTTTAAAGAATCGACTGTTAGGCGGTACGAAGTTCGCCGGGTCAGCTAGTTGATTATAAAAATTATTAACATTTCTGTCAGTGATTAAACTACTATTTTGTTAGTAGATTTAATTTTTCTTTAACGTTGATATTCTATTCCATAGAACAAACTATGCTCTATCATCTCCAGTCTGTCCAAGAAAAAACTTAGGGAAATATAATAATCATGTACACCACAAGTTTATTTTCAATTTATTTTATTCCTAAAATGGAAAACCTCATAACCTAAAGTCGATTGTATCTGTTATACATACGAAATAAATTATTTTAGCTAATTTTAATATATTTTTCTTAAACTTCTTTAGGCGCATAAGGGGTGAAATTTTAGCGACCGGTAACGCGGCAGCGTCAGGGGTGGTCATTACTTGGATAGGTGACCGCCTGGAAACACCGCGTGACGTTGGCTGTTTGTTTTTTTTAAATTAGTTTTTTTTTGTATTTTAAATTAGTTTTTTTTTAATTTGTTTGCAAAAGATGTTTTACTTCTGACATGTGTACATAGTACGCAAGCAATTTATTTTTTTTATTTTTAAGCAAATACTCAGATTAATAAACAAAAGGCAGATGGAGCGTACGCAACAAAAAGTATGAAACCACTTTTTATTCATGTGTGCGTGACGACTAGAAGTGGCACTGTAGGGACACGTGCATCTATGTGCGTGTAATGATACCATAAAAAGAAAAAACTCCCTGAATTTTTTAAATTTCCTTTTACGACAATAGGTTCTAAAGTTTTATTTGGATACATGAGTTTATAACTAAATGGATACTTTGGGTTTGCATGTGGATTGAACGATTGTTTAATTAAGTTGTTTATTAAACACTTAAATTTTCATGTACATTGTAAACGTCATAGAGCGAAATTCAAGAGCTCGCATGTTTTATTAAATTAAAAGAGGTTTAGTGAAAATAATAAAAGAAATAATATGTCAAGATTTTTATAACTAGCGGTCCGTCCTCACTTTGTTTCGGGTTTTAATTTTGTTTTTGTTTATTAAGGTTTAAATTAACTTTACACTGTATACCACAGTAGATAATAAAACTTTAGTTTTTTTTCAGTAGTATCATATAGGTATTTATTTTATTAGGCAGATGATAATAATAATATTCTTTATTGCACACCATTAAAAATACAAACAAAAGATTTATGTCATTAAAGTCAGAAGGCGCGGGTTCAAATCCCGATGGATCGAAAAATTTTGATATGATTTTAAAAATGTTTACAAACAAAAGATTTAAAAAAACACATAATCCAAAATATTTATTATAATCACAGTTAATTTTATTGCAAAAAAAATTAACATCTTCATTTTGTTTTATATTTTAGCTTCCACGTGTTGAGAATTAGTTTCTAATTTTGCTATATAGTGCAATCGTACCATTAAATACTTGAATTTACGTCCGTAGAATATAGTAATATCATCTAAAAATATGTCCGTCCATCCGTCATAAAGTAGTTTCTCCAATTAAAGGGAAAAATATTTCGCCGAAATCTGGCAACACAGTCAATTAATGTCGAGGTTTTGTGTTTCGAGACAACCGTATCATTATTATTGGGTAAATAAATAATAAAATCAATTAAATAATTTATAATTACTTGTGAAATGATATTCTATCCTCTTTTTTTTTTTTGGGAACAACTTTTACAATGTTTAATAACACAGGACGGCATTTTTTGACACAAAATAATCAATCACTCGAGACGTTTAAGCAGTACGACGCTATCTTTAGCATTGCTGCGACATTGTATTCGCTTTTGAATTTGTATTCGCTTTGGTGGCTTCACTCGCATGTTCGGCGCGCTCCATCTGCCTTTTGTTTATTAATCTGAGAGCAAATATAACAAAAAAAAATCTGATATATGAGAAAATCAGTTCAAAGAAAACTCAATAGCCGTAAAAATATCACAACTTCCATCACAAAACCATTGAATGGCCGAGTTCTGACTGTAAATTTAGCATTTTTCCATTACAAGGGGCCGAAAGGACCCTCTGCGTTTGTCCACTCTGCACTGTTCTTTATTTAGGCTATTATAGAAAATAGAAAGGCGTTTTACCCTTTCCTTTTTTATTATTTATTGTGCACAAGTGTAATATCAATAAATCGTTGTTTAAGCTCCATTACCCTATAAAAAGTCCTTTTTTGGATTTATGTTATTAATGACTAAAATGTTACCTGAAGTGTATGTATTAAATGTAACTAAGGTTATATGTGGACAAAATTGTGAAAATTATCAGCAGGAGATTATTACACATACATATATTACAGAAGATTACATGTAAATAAAACTGCTCTTAAATAGTATTCTGCTCCTGTGGTGAGTAAGGTGGCGAGAGTTCTTAAGGAGAGTCAGAGGTAAGATCGGCAACACGCTTACGGTGTTTCTGGTGTTGCAGGCACCTATAGGCTACTTACAACCAGGTGGGTCCACCTTGCCTTGGGTGGCACCCTGATGGGTGGCAAATAAACGATCCGCCACCGCAACCCTGATCGTATAAAAGAAATTGCAGCGTTGTATTTTCATCGCTCGATTTTTGTCTTCAAATACAAATGATTAAATTCGAATAAGTATTCGCAAAATAGAAATAAACGTATTTATAGTTTCAATATGTATATTTTAAATAATGATATCACTGAAGTAGTAGACAAAGAAAATTGTTTATAAGTGCTTGCAGAAAAAAAACATTAATTCGAATACATAGGTCATTCACGAATCAGCCTATAACATCCAACTCCTGGGCATAGGCATATTTCTCTATGTCCAGGAGAAGGACTGGAGTTTAATCCACCACGCTGCTCCACTGCAGTTTAGCGGATACCGGTCACATACCGGATATAAGTAATTATTGATAAAATATGCAATCCAACATTTTCTTACTTACATATGAAAAAACGAAGATTATTTTACACAATTCATCATCCCAGTGACAAGTATTAAGTATAGTAAGGTAATTAATATGTTCGCGTCTGAGGCGAAGCTTTTCACAACTTCGTTCGTTTCTCATTAAGACGCCATTAAGCATCCACGAACATATTTCATGATGGAACCTTGCTCTTTTCATTACTTTAGTAGCATAAAATAAATTAACATTTTTAAACCTGTAACATCTGAATGACATTCACTTCAAAGGTTACCTGAAAGATGTTGGTATTGGCTCAAAGGCTCCATAGCCTTTATCCATATAAAACACACAATATGATACAATTTTGCAATAAATAACTTTTTTAGATAAGATCGACCTTGCACATTTTTTCCGTATACTTCTGTTTTTTTGGTATGGTTAAATGAAGAATAAATAAATACATAAATTTATAAATATTGTGTGTACGTATTAAAAAAATATTTAAGCCTGTCTTTGACTAGTAATTTAGACTTTTTTATGTAACATAATGTATTTTAAAATCAGTCTGAAAAGTTGCCTGATGTTAAAGTTTTTATTGAATTTATAGTTACGCTGATAAAAAGGTAGACTGAGGTATTAGTATTGATAGTAGCTACATCAACTTATCATCATACTTAATCCTTTTGTCACCACATGACATGGAACAAAGCAAAAAACGTGGTAAAAATGTAATTATTGCTGCATGCATAGCTTAATAGTTAATTTTGACTATATTTTGCGATATCATTTAACTTTTATATTTATATAAATATATATTATAAATAGCCTACGAAATGATATTAAAAATACAAGAAAGATACATATATGGCAAGAAACTGCTGTGCGTGTAAGGTGACACAAACTGTATTGTAGCAGTAATTTACTTACAGCATTTTCTAAACCCCATTAATAAAATCTCTATCTTTCACATAAGGCGTCCATTTAAGGTGACTCGTACACTTGCGTAAAATTAACACAACAATACCCTTTAAATCCCGAACAATTTCACACAAAACGACCGATCGTAATGAGTCGAAACCTGCGTGTACCATTTGCGTACCAACCCTTAATCTGCCGCTTGCATTTTACGAGATCTCAAGCAATATCTGTCAATGTCTTTATCAATAAATTGTGGACGTTTATAGCAAATGACGTCGTTTGACGGTTTGAGGCGGGCTTCGGTAATCCCGGGACTATAGGACCCCATCTGCACTGTAAGGGTTAAGTCGCGACAAATAGACCATTTGCAAATAATAAGAAGCAATGAAAGAATAAATTAAGGGTCTGGGTTTGAGTGTATTCCGCTTTATGAATCGGTCCCATTTGTACCATGCCGTAGAATTAGGTTTAGCTGTTTGAGAAGAGAAAAATCTTTCAGTAATGTTATTATTTATTAAACATAATCCGACTGCGCGTGGCTGTGGAGGATAATGTGTTTACCAGTATATTTGATTGAAGTAATTTAATGAATTGTGCTTTTTTATGAGCATGCTGACAAAGATATTATGGTGGATAAGACCGTAATAACTAATAAGATATTTGATCCTTTAACAGTGACTTGTGTCAAATCTGTTACGTGTAACTTCTGAAACAGGCCCTTAGCGTAAAAGCGCAATGAACGTCTTTCCATATTTTTATCTTTTCAAATTATTTCAAGATTCTTTTACAATATTGATGAAAACGGTTATAAAATAATCTAACTTATTAAATATAAATGAGAACTTATTTTAATATGTTTTGATGAACTTATTTACATAATTATTTAACAGACAAATAATACATTATTCATAGCAGAATAAAAAAAAATAGCAGCAATACTCTAGACCTTTTTTTAAAATAATTCATGAAATACGAAGAGTACTCATTTGAAAATAATTAATGAAATATTAAAAAAAGACAATGTTCATTCTCTTTTACGGCACTATATCATTGTTTATCTGTCCCCCATGGCGATGATATCTTAAGGCGCAAATCTTAGAATAGCAATTAATAATTATTGCACCTACTTCCGGGACTTCCTGCAATGGCGGCACATCCGGGTTCCTATAGCGAACCGTTTCCCGTAAATAATTATTATTAATAGTCGAGAAACTTTTGAAATATATCATGAAATGTATTATATTAATTGGAATGTATTCGCTGGAAACTATATTTTTTATTGGCGTTAAACTCGGGATTTCAATTTTTTTATATGTAGTATTGATTGACAGATTAGTTTTAAGAAAAAAAAATATATTAAAACTAGTGCAATTAAAGTGCTCTAATATTACTTTTCTTAACAGCGTCACATCTAATCTAACAAGAAGGAATTTTTTGAAATATATATGTTACTGTAAAAGCTCGAACTATTGTAAATCCTAAGATTTAAGAATAAGTCTTAGGATTTACTGACGTGAGTTGATAAATGTGAGGATTTATGAAAATGAGACATTTTTTTTTCGGGCTTTTACTCTTAGAATTTTGGTATTACATGCTAGGTTTAACCACTGACAGCTAGTAAAAGTTGTTTTGGACCATAAAACAAAGATTAATTCTTATTCATTTATTTCAGTCAAAAATTTAAATTGGTACTTGTCCGTAAGTCTTTAGCTTAAGACCTGTAGACCGTTTATCGGCATAATTTCGTTACAAAAAAATAATAATAACACTAACCTATCTAACTTTAAAATTAGACCGACTCAGGTCTTAATATAAAGACTAGCCACTTTATAACATGTCTTTTTCAATATTTACCGTGCCTTTAATGGAAATCTTAAGACTTACCAAGTGAATGGTGGTAAAAGTGCGAATCGCAAAATCGTTCGGGCTTTTACCATTAAGAGTTGGTAAATCTTTGGTTTTACTCTTAAATCTTAGGATTTACCGTAATTCGTGCATTTACAGTAACAAATATATTTAAAAATATGAGCAATAATAGAATGCAATAGTATATAATATAATAATAGTAATAATATATCATCACGATTCAGCCTGTAATATCCCACTGTTGGGCATAGGCCTCTTCCCCATGTAGGAGAAGGATCGGAGCTTAATCCACCACGCTGCTCCAATGCGGGTTGGCGGATATATTCCCTACTATGAGTAACGATCGCTATCAGGTGTACAATAATATTATAATATTATATTATATTATTTTTATTAATTGTTTATTTTATTATTTTATCGCATCCAGGTTGTCTATGATAACAACCGAGAGTGATACCGAGGCATGGTGAGGGGATCCACAAGGCTGGATCACCAGACCAAAAGCAAATATTCGTAAAAACACAAATATCCATCCGAAGCGGGAATAGACCCCGCAACTACTGGTGTTTAGTAAACTAAACGCACAAGTAGCACTACACCAGATCCTTTGCCCTGATAGTACATGTATAGACACGTCATATTATATAGGTTATACCACGTTATACATATACATAAACATAATATGTGTATGTTTCTCTTCGAAAATATTTTTTTACAACTGACAGCGCTTGAAAAGCTAGAAGCATCGCTAGCATGTTGTCGATCCTGCCCCAGACCAGATTTAATATTCCAAGTGTCAGTGTCACACCGATAGCGCAAAGATTTCTTTCATTGGTTAAGTTTTGTATTACCGGATTTTAAAGACACTTTGCTGTTGCTATTAGGTTGATTAATTACTTTGATCTTGAGTATTTGTGACTGTTTTTAACGAATCACTTGTTGATAAAAATTATATGCTCCTGAATTAGTACATACATTTGAATATTCATACAAATCAGTTATATTTTTAAGGAGCTTACTTAAATTATCAACTCCATATTGTAGTTTTTGTCACTGTGATACAATACAGCTGACTTTGTTTTAATTGTACAGTATTATGATTTAAAATTGTTTTTTTTTATACAAACATTAGTCATATAATTAATTTATTTTAATAGACCTTTTTTTATTTCTAACTAGATGGCCCGGTGAATTTCGTATCACCTAGGTACGTACGGTATTTGTGAAAAATATACACAAAACACTTTCTGAACGCACCTATAAATATTTGACAACCAATTGACAACGTTTTTGACAAAAGACATTAAATTTCCCCGCTAGGAACATTTTGTATTGGAAAAATAAATTGTCGTTTTTACTATTTCCGCTACTTGTTGTTATATGTTATATGTTTCTCACCGTTTAAACCTTCCCTGAACTTCCACAAATATTCTAAGATCAAAATCAGCCAAATCGATCCAGCCATTCTCGAGTTTTAGCGAGACTAACGAACAGCTATTGATTTATATAATATATATTATATAAGATAAGATAATTTTACTATCTCTTAAAATAAATTTGTTTATTTTATGATTTTTTTAAATTTATTCTAAGACCTTATTATTGTAATATTGTCTTGATCGCTTACAACACCATCCACTACAATATGTTTATTTCTCAATTGGAATTAGAACCACACTCAATTAATTTCTCATGACTAAATTGCTTAGGTGAAGAGACTGATACTGGCTTCATAGTGACTTCAATCTAGTTCTCTGACGCGACTGAAACCTGTTTCATGCTCATCACTACATTGGTAAGTAGGATTAAATAAAAAAACTTATATGTATTTATCAACACAGTTTTATTCGAAAACGTATTATCAAACATTTTTTTTTAAATTTATGTACCCAAACCTCTGAACCCTGAATGTGTATAAATTAGCTTCAATTCTGTTTAAACTTTAGGTTAAGTTACATAATAATGAAATGTAGACAATTTCATTTAAGTAGTTTTATAACAAAGTCAAAATATACACTGGCAATAACTTGATCTCGACGTGTGAAATTAAAATAAAATCTTCCTTCTATAAATGGAAAATTTGCCGGAAACAATAATAAGTTTAAGTTCATGTCTGAAAATGAGTAATTTCCCTGAAAACAATATTGTAATTTAATAAAAATAAATATGCAACGCCTCACAGTCAACGGCCCCACTAGTATTTACTCCTGTGTCGGAGGTCCAGAAACATACACAATACACAAGCAGAAAGGCCGAGATAACGGCAAATGTTTGTATGGCCAATACATAATTATTTAAGTCATGTCAGGGGATCGAACCCTTAAGCGCCGCCGCAACAGCCTGCCAGTGTTGTGACCGTTCGTTGCGCTAACGCGTTCTCTTTTTTTTCTGCATTTTAGTGAATGTCACGAAATCCGATGTATGAACAAAATGAAAAGTTTTTTTATTTAAAAGCGATTCTTATTTAACGAACCATTTTATAGTTTCCTGAACATACATTTTAACATTATATTAAAAAGTTTTACTAGAAAAGCCTGTTACTGTGTGCTAGAATTCTAGATCATTTAAATGATAAGGATTTAGTAATTTATGAGAATCTTTCATGTAAGATAAGTGAGGAACAGCTAATGACTGTAGATTACTACATTTTTTTTAAAAGTAACTGTTAAGTTTCATGACGTTCCTCATCAGATCAAATCAAATATTTATTAACTTTATTGAAGTAGGCTTCAAAAGAACTTTTAAATCATCATTTAACAAAATGAAGTTATATTAATTTTGATTAATTAATCATAGTTAAAAGTGAAGCTACAATCGATTCGCAATGTAGATACTGCAAGAAAAAAAAAACGGAAAGAAACTTTGCAGTTGCAAAAAATTGTTCTAATATGGAATTAGTACAATCCTGAATGAAATATATTCATTATTAATATAATCTCCAACCCACTATAATAAAAAAAATAAAAAATAAAAATCACGCTCTTTAAATTAAAAATAAACTAATGTAAAAATGTATGCCATGTCTGTCCAATTGTGGAAATAGTGTTGCTCACAGTGTGAAAAATATCAGCCGACCCGCAGCGTAGTGGATTAAGCTCTGATCATTCTCCTACATGGAGAAAGAAGCCTATGCCCAGCAGTTGGATATTATAGGCTGAAGTGATGTTGTAGTGATAGCAATCACACAAATCACTAACTTTGTTAATTAATATAAGAGAAATTGAAAGTATTGTACTTACGGGCTGCAGCGGACAAGCAACGGTTTTCATGGGACGTGTCGCTTCAGGCATGCGATAATATGCTTCTTGTATAAAGGTACTTATAAAGGATGTTTTGAGCATAACATCACAAGCTGTCTCGTGAAATTCTATAAAACTTCGTTTATAGGCATTTGACAAAAGCTGGTAAAAATAGAAATCCATCTGAAAAAAAAAGTGCGTGCGTTCAAAGTACACATGTCAGAAGTGAAACTTCTTTGGCAAATTATTTTTTAAGTCTAAACAACGTTCTAATTAAGCAACTAACTAAGCAACGTTCGGTCTAAATCTCTCTCTCTCGAACTTTCTCACTCGCTTGCTCTCTACGTTCACCTTTGGTCACTCTCTTTCAATCGGTTTCATTCGCTATCTCCCTCTTCGACAAAAACGTTGCACATCTTAGCCTTGCGAAGTTTATATCACTGAAAAGATAAGAGAGATATAGATACATATATCATTTTGATCTTAGGATTATATATCACTTAATTAGCTCTTCAGCTCATTTAGCTCAGTGAATGACAACTGACAAGTGTTTCATCTTAGTAAGATACAATATGAATCGAAAAGACACAGAGCTACAGCTATCTCTCTCTTTCGTATGATAAGCGCCGTCGTCCGATCTCGTTTACTCTCGCTCAGTAACAGAGTTATAGCTGTCTCTCTCATTCGCATGATAAGGACCATCGTCCGATCTCGTTTACTCTTTCTCAGTACGTCAGTATCTCGAAAATGAATCATAAACCTAGTGAGCTGGAGATATATATTTGAAACGCAAGTGAGCTGATGAGAGACTAGCTCACTTGAAAAGATATGTTTTATTGATATATTTCAACCATGAGTTACCCAAGTCTAGCACATCTTCGTGACGCTAATATTATTATTACTGCGTTTCACCCGTAAAAATTTTAACTTCATGCGACTAAAGCAGTTTCACTTTTAAAAAAGCAGTGGTGTAAATGCTAGTTTCTGTGTTTTCGGTCATTCTCTTCGTTTGTATCTAATTATTTTGTAAGTAAATGATGAATTGCTCAAATGACTTTCCGTCAGCCCCGAATTCGGAACCAACTGGAAAGAATAGCGCCATATTTGTTTTAAAAAAAAATCTACGTTTTTCTTTCATATTAAACTGCTTAACTGTAAATAAATGTTTAAATTCTGTTTTTATGGATTACTACTTTTTCATATTCTTAACAATTTTTCATTAGAAGCAAGATTTACAGAAGGTCCAGTGTGATACTGCTCTGGTGTAGTGGCGGTGTATGCGAGTCTAGTACGGTTCCCTTCGATAAATTAATGATATTCAAAATATTTATTGTGTTCGTTAAAGCACAACTCACACAAACCTAGCGTAGTTTCTTTTATCCGTCCGGCAGGTAATTTTATTTAAATCTTTTTTTTTTTTGTATCTGATTGACCTCGTAGGTTATATTCCTATACTATGATTGCTCTTAGCTTAAAAATTCTTGTCATGTAAAATTATACGTATATCCCATTAAAGCTTTAGTGTTTTTAGTAGCTCCAAAAGTTTACCATTTCGACGTGTATTAAAATCTGAAAAAGTGACTTGAAAGAGAATTCACTAATATCATCCTGACAGCAAAGTCAAGTACAAATACGAGTCACTTACCATGAAAGTATTGTCTACAGGAACTAATAGTTCAAACTTTATTGTCGGAAAGCGAAGTTTATTTGTGCGGTTATATCTCCTCAAAGCCAATATTCCATGTTTTAAATATGTTTGATTATAGAACAATACTTTGGTTCGTTCAATTCTGAGCCCTGCTTTCTGAAATACAAAAAAAATATACATGGTATTTATTTATTTAATTACTTTTATCTTAGCGTTTGAAATCGAGAAAATGTCAATGTTAGGGAAAACAACACAATACCTGTAAATAGAACATCAGGCTTTAAATAAATGAAGTAACAAAACTTTATTTTACGACCTTCAAACTTATCAGTGTCTAAGATACAGCTTTATAAATATATTCCCCTCATGTGTTTAATTAACCCCCGACGGGGGTAAAAGAGGGGTGTTATAAGTTTGACGTATCTGTCTGTCTGTCTGTATACCTATCTGTCTGTGGCACCGTAGCGCGCAAACGGATGTTGAGATTTCAATTTAGTTTTTTTTTTTTTGTATGAAAGGTAAGTTACGGGCGAGTGTTCTTAGACATGTTTGATGAAAGTCCGTTGAGTCGTTTAAAAGTTGTGGGGTGAAAGCGGGGAAGAATAACCGAATGTCTGCAAATATAATCGAGTGGGGTCTCAAAAGACATCGTTCAAACCAATTTTCGACGGAAGTTTGCATGGTAATGTACTTCATATATTTTTTTTTTAGTTTTATGATTCTCTTATTTTGGAAGCTATAGGAGAGGACGTATTTTACCAACTTTGGAAGTGTCTCTCACGTAAACTTCAGTTTAGAAAAAAATGATAGGAGAAACTTCAATATTATTTTTGAAGATTTATCCAATATACATACACCACATAATCCACATATTGGTTTGATGCAAAAAAATTGGGTTCAAGTTCTAAGTATGGGGAACCCCAAAATTATTGTTTTTTTTTTCTATTTTTGTGTGAAAATCTTAAATCTTAATGTGGTTCACAGAATACATTTTCTTACCAAGTTTCAACAATACCTATAGTTGTTATAGTTTCGGAAAAAAGTGGCTGTGACATACAGACGGACAGACAGACAGACATGACGAATCCATATAGGTTCCGTTTTTTGCCATTTGGCTACGGAACCCTAAAAAGGTAGTGTCCGTGAAAAAAAAATTGCGTGCGTACAAAGTACACGTCATGTCAGAAGTGAAACTTCTTTGGCAAACTAATTTAAAAAAAAGTAATCGTTAACGCTGCAAATTAATATTTAACTTTTTTTTGTTTAAGTTTTTTGTTTCTAGGTTTACCACGTCTACGACTAGATGGCGCTAGTAGTAGATTAAATCGCGGTGGCAAAATTATTTCTTGTTAGTATAAAAAAAAAAATCAAAAATATTTATTTCGTCATAAGGTGATATTGTACACACTTAACGAAAGTCAAAATAAAAAATAAATAAATCATTTACAAAAAAAAAAAAACTAAACAATGCAATAGAAAGTTAAGGCAGCAAACAATTAAACAATAAAATAAAAAATAAGAATTTATATCTTAACATTAGGTACATTACAAACTTGCGTAATGTGCCCAGTGTTATAAGCAACCTTAACTTAGTCAAAATATTAAATTACTAATGTCTCGGTAGACATTACCTATCTACTTTATCCTTGGCTTTATTAAATATTACAATAAGTAAAGTACACTAGGGAGTACACTAGGGAGTGTAGGCCGAGAGAAAAAAAGCCGGCGGAAAAAAAACTCTCGGTACTCTTTTAAAAAAATCATAGTGAGATACAAGATAAAAACGCAGTAGTGGACCATGAAATGATCAGGACAAACACGAGACAGCCAATCGTGCGTGCCAAGACCATCCCATGCCACCTGCTCACAATGTTTGTAACTATCTAATATTACAAGGCGGGTCATAGACATAGCCTGGTCGAGCTTTATGCAATCCCATGCCTTTTCATCATTAAGGTATTCATTAATTGTATAATAGGCCTTATTGCATAATGCTCGCTTTATAATTTTTTTAAACTTCAGTAAAGGCAGAGATTGAAGCGCAGCCGGAATCTTATTATATATTAAGATAGACATTCCTATAAAGGAACTACTTTTCTTTTTGAGCCGGCATTTAGGAAAAATTAATTTGTGGTCGTTCCTGAGCTTTACATCATTTGAGGCATTTCGATCACTACGACTAACAAACAAATGCCTATTCTTCCGTATGTACATTATATTTTCATAAATATACTGCGATGCAAAGGTCAGGATGTTGATCTCTTTAAACTTCTCTCTCAGAGACTCCTTACATCCCATTTTATAAATATAACGGATAGCCCTTTTCTGCAGAATAAAAATGACGCTAATATCAGCCGCATTGCCCCATAGCAAAATGCCATAGGACATTATGCTATGGAAGTAGCTGAAATAAACTAATCGGGCTGTATCGATATCCGTTAATAATCGTATTCTTTTCACCGCGTATGCTGCAGAACTCAGTCTATCCGCCAATTTACAGATATGGGGTCCCCACTGTAACTTTGAATCAATGGTGATTCCAAGGAAAACAGTTGAGTTAATTAAGTTGTGTTTATCACCATTGAGTTCTGGTTGCATATCAACCTGTTTTACATTCGGAGCAGAAAATTTAATACAATTCGTTTTTTTACTATTGAGAAGCAAGTTATTTACGCTAAACCAATGAACCAATTCAGAGAGAGCATTGTTTACATCGTCATAGTTTGTTTCTTGTCTACGCAATTTAAATATTAATGAAGTATCATCAGCAAACAATACAATCTCATGCCTCTTCTCTATTAAATACGGTAGGTCGTTAATATATATTAAAAATAAAAATGGACCAAGAATTGAGCCTTGTGGGACCCCCATCTGTATACGAGACCCAGATGACTTAGTACCATCTACTTCAACCCTCTGAGTTCTATCACTAAGATAAGAACTCAGAAGTTTTAGTGCGGTATTTTTAATGCCATAGTGACTGAGTTTCCTCTATAATCCCACCACACATTTTGTATAATTATTGAACAATCCAATAATATTAAGTTGAAGCATCTTCAGTACTGGTTTTATTTGTGCTCCTGGTTATGTTGGACAAGGTTTTGGGAATAGAAAACTAATTTTAAAAAAAAATACAGAAAAAACTAGTTGAAAAAAAAAGCGGTCACCTATCCAAATACTGACCGTCATGACGCTGCCGCGTTACCGGTCGCTCAAAATTTACCCCTCATGCGCCTAAAGAAGTTTCACTTCAAAAATATCCAAAAAGAATATTTATGAAATTATAATTTTGTTGTAGTAATTAGGTAACGTATAGTGAATACAGAATAATTCTACGTGAAAGAGTTTTTGATACCCGTAAACAAAAGAAAATTGATTTAGATTTTCTATTTTTAACAAACAAAATTTTTTTACTATAAATGTCATCTCATAGTAAGTACGGGGTTGGTGAATGTATGTTTACAGAAATATAACTACGAGCGAAGAATAAGAATGTTGAAAGTATAATTATTTATTAAAAAGGTGGTGTCGTATTTAAAAAATATTTCAAACAAACATATTTACGAAATTGTATTTTTGTCGTAGTAATTAGTTCATTCTCCTACACAATAAATACTTATGTACGGGCCAGGTCGCGAACGCAGGTAGTTGTTCAATACCTATTAAAATTGCACAAATTATAGTAAAAACTCACCCTTTCCCTACATGTATTAAAATTGCTGTTCAATATAAATATAAATAAAATCAAGTAAAAATATAGAAACATTGTTTTATATATCATATTATGTTCGAGTTGATGGACAACAAATATAACCTTTAATAGTAAAAATATCTTTAAAAATATTTTATAAACACTGCACTGAACAAAGCAATGCTTTGTTAAACATTAATCCCTAGTCTGAAACGAAAACAAATTTATACGCTAAGTACTTTTAAATAGTCCTTCATCATTTAAATGTCTATTTTAGTAGATAAGGAAATGATTTCAATTTTATGCATTTTATGTCATCACGATTATAATTTAAATTATAATAAATTATATTACCACAATGTTAAACACAGACATAGACGACACAATAACATTGGTAAATATTGCCCAATTATTATACGATTTGTGTATTAATAACTTATTGGATCCCAGAAAAAAGGCAAACGAAAAATTAATACATACAAAGAAAGATGTACAATAGCGGTCTTATTGATAAGAGCCATGTAACTATTGATTGATTTCTGCGGTCATGATCTGCTCTGCTGAATTTCAGTTTTTAATATTTTATTTTAGTGGTTTACTTAATTAATATATTCAAGAATTATATTCAGTATTAGCATTAGTAACGTTAAATAAAAGCGTAAGATTCTTATGTATAGTCATGTATGATGGCTAAACAGTGTCTAATGTATAGTCTAGTGATGACTGTTATTATTATTAGTTTGCTATTATCATTATATCATTCGATAATGGGCATGACGACAGTATCAAAAAATCGTCAATTTAATGATTTCAGGGGAACACTCATATTAAAAAAATTCAAAATACTGGTTTAGTTTTACGTAAAATTATAAGATTATTGTGATTTTCAATAAAATAAAACATTAAAATACTGCAATCGGCCATTTTGAATGAAACACAAATTACAGCGCAGACGTCACAACATAACATAATACGTCAGGCGCGCTCCAAAGAGTAAAGTAAAAAGTAAGACCCAGATTATTTTGTGACGTCAGAGCCGACGCCATGACACCTGCAGCCGTTTTGCCGCTCTCATTGAAAACATATTAGAAAAATAGTATTAATCTTCCTTAAACTTAAGTTTATTACCGAAATATAGGTATTTTCGTAAATAGTAAATGTGTAGCCACATTACGGAAGAGGTTTTGAAAATCTTTCGTCATGCCCATTATTATATATTTTTATAAATCATTGTAAATAATATAAATGTGTTAAGATGATATTGTAAAGTATTTTTTTTATCGATAAAGAAATCATAATAAAAAATGTATACCCAAATAATTATTTTCTTTATTCCTCGAATAGAACTAAAAATTAATATTTTAAAATAAGGAGCTTTGTTCCTATCTGTAGTCATACGACACCACACGTTTTTTTTTTAAATTTCTCGTATCATTTTACTTGTGCTTAGCTACCTCCCACGACGAACTCACTTACGAGTGAACACCTCCATTTAAACATATGAGCCACGACACTTAAAACTACACGATTATCTGTCGTCACGACAAAGTGGGAACGCGCTCTTAGGCAACGCAGATAGAGTTATTTGTTATTTATTTTTTGTATTATGAACTTAAATGAAACAGTCGCCCACGTGATCCTGGAGTACGAGGGAGTGGCCACACAACGGGCTACCATACTTAAAGATATAAGGACGCTCTGAGAAGCCTGTGAACGCCCCAGGAGGCTTCTGAGCTTCTGGAAGAAGCTAGGTTGGCTGAACTAGTCAACCCATTTTTCACGCATAATGAACCAATATTGGGTCTAAATGCGGAAAATCGAGCCCACCAACTAACTAACTAACTAACTATGAACTTAATGCTATAACTGAGGTAGGGCACAGCAAGATATATTCTGCATCTGCTCCTGGAGAAGTACCTTAACCTAATAGAATATCATTGCTAAATTATACTGCTTTCAAGCAGTGTTGCGTTCCTGTGGTGAGTCATCTCGACCAGTACTCCTCTGGAGGATTGGTTTTAGGATCAGCAATGCACATGAGATGCTTGTAGTGTTGCAGGCGTCTATAGACTACGGTAATCGCTTACTATCAGGTGAGCCGTACGCTTGTTTACCGACCTAGTAACAAAAAATAAAATAAACATAGTCGCCTATCGCTGCATTTATTACAATGGTTATAAAACTCTTTTGGTGTTTCAATACATTAAATAAATAATATATTAAAATTATCTTTGAAAAAAACATGTAATGGATTTAATAATTACATAGTTCACAAAATAACTAGTCATTAACCTATAATGACTTTTTCTGAAAAGAAGCCATTATTTCTGTATAATTTGTTTTTGCAGGGGCCAAAATAATACCTTTTAAGCTCAAATAATGGTACTTCCAGATCCAGATAGGCTTTTGAGTATTTAACGTTTTGTTAGTGCTTTTTCCTATCACTATTAATCAATAACTTAAATTAATATTTAAATCTGTGTCTTCTGTGACATGTGATAAAAGTTAAAAATCATTAATTTACAGGAGAGCAAAAACAAGGTGTCGAAAAATGTTTGTTCGAGTACTAAGCAGGCTAGGTTCAATTTGATTATTTACTTTTGTAGAGTAAAGCACCGATCATAGCAGATAGAAAGACGCGTATTCGAATTTCTTATAATTTATAAATTATTATTATCTTATAATTTATTTATTAATTATTTTTTTCTTACATGTACACGTTAAAATCACAAAAAGGGTATAACTCGACCTACATCACTCATCAGTTTGAAACTCAGAAATATATTATTTAGATTGTATCAAACGCTACTTACTACTAACTAGCCCGTAGCTACTCTGACTAGCCCTGACTCTGCTTCCTGCTCCGCGGTTTGCGGATTCGATTCTTGTCTGAGTGCAATTTGTCGTTGTTCTTGAAGATATCCAGTGAGACAAAAAAATGTCTCATATAGTGTATTTGTCACATGTTACAACCATCTTATAAAACAACGTGTTATAGTGTTAGAGAGTATTTAGAACTTTTTGTGTGTTTTTATAATTTTGGAACTATTTAATTTTTTAGTTTATATTTTTAATGTATATTATGAAGTCAAATAAAAATCTTACGCATTTTTTTTATAAACAAATTTAATTCGAAAACGTATCAGTAAACATATACTTTTTTAGTTTTTCAAATTTCGTTACCTAAACCTCTTAATCCTGTTTAAATTAGCTTCAACTCTGCTTGAACTTTCGGTAAAATTACGTTATGAAATGTAGACAATTTTATTTAAGTAGTCTTACAACAAAGTCTAAATATACACTTCCAATAAGTTGATCTCGTCGTGTCAAATTGACATAAACTCTACCTTCTAGAAATGGAAAATTTGCCGGAAACAGTAATAAGTTTAAGTTCATGTCTGAAAATGAATAATTACCCTGAAAACATAATTGTAATTTAATGAACATAAATATGCAACGCCTCAAAGTCAACGCCCCCCACTTGGATTATTCGTGATTACTCCGGTGTCGGGGGCCCGGCAACACATACAATACACAAGGAGTAAGCCCCAGATAACGGCAAATGTTTGTATGGTCAATACAAATGTATGTCACATGTGGGAATCGAACCCTTAAACGCCGACGTAACAGACTTATAATGATGTGACCGTTGCGCTAAAGCGTTCCCATTTTTTTGTCTTTATGTTAGTGACTTTCAGGAATTCTGATGTATAAATAATATGAAATGGTTTTATATTTAAAAGCGATGCTTATTCAAAAAACCATTTTATGGTTTCCTGTAAATACATTTTAACTTTATATTAAAAAGTATTTAGTAGAAAATCTTATTACTTGCTGTCTTCTAGATCATTAAAATGACAAAAATTTGTTAATTGATGGGGATCTTTCATGCAAGATAAATGACTGAACAGCTATAAGTGTACAGGCTTTAAATTTACTTAATTTTTTTTAACCCTTTAACATATATGGGACATATTTGTCCCCGAAAGTCTTTCATGTAACATAAGTGAGGAACAGTTAATGGCTGTAGACTAAATTTACTACATTTTTTTAAAGAGTAACTGTTGAGTTACATGACGTTTCTCATCAGATCAAATCAAACATAAATTAACTTTATTGAAGTAGACTTCAAAAGCAATTTTGAATCGTCATTTAACAAATTAAAATTATATTAATTTTAATTAATTAATTATAGTTTAAAATGAAGCTACAACCAATTTGCAATGTAGATACTGCAAAAAGGAACGGCAAGAAACTTTGCAGTTACTCTTTTAAGAAAAACCTGTTCTATTATGAAATTAGTACAATCCTGCATGAAATACAGCCCCACTAAATTCACACATCTTCATTATTAATATAATCTACAACCTTATATAGGTAATCTTTCTTTAAAAAAAAACTTTACATTTGATAAATTAAAAATAAAGTAATGGAAAAATGTATGCCATGTCTGTCCTTGTTGATCTCCCCATCGTGCATCGGAAAGCACGCAAAGTTGTCGGTCCCGGTTGTTCTCATAAGCATCTAATAGCGGTCATTACTCATATTAGATAATATATCCGTCAACCCGCAGTGGAGCAGCATGGTGGTTTAAGCCATGACTCTTCTCCTACATAGAGAAAGAGGTCTGTGTCCAGCAGTGGGTTGTTCCAGTCTAAATAAATCAATGTCATGTTAAAGTGGTAGCGAATAGCAATCACACAAATCAGTAAACGCAGTGTTAGATATAAGAGAAATGGAAAGTATTGTACTTACAGGCTGCAGCGGACAAGTAACGGTTTTCATGGGACGTGTCGCTTCAGGCATGCGATAATATGATTCTTGTAGTATGATACTTATAAAGGATGTTTTAAGCATGATATCACAAGCTGCCTCGTGAAATTCTATAAAACTTCGTTTATAAGCATTTGATAAAAGCTGGTATGAATAGAAATTCATCTGAAAAAAGAAATGGTGTAAATGGTAGTTTCTGTGTTTTCGGTCTTCCTTTTTTTTTGTATCTAATTGACCTCGTGGGTTATATTTCTATACTTTTTATTGCTCTTAACTTAGTAATTCAATGTTTGAATAGAAAAATTAAACGTATATCGTTTTCGGCAAACTGTTGACCATTAAAGCTATTTTGTTAGTAGCTGCAAAAGTTTAACATTTCGATGTGTATTAAAATCTGAAAAAAAAAAGACTTGAAAGAGAATTCACTAATCTCATCTTGACAGCAAAGCCAAGTACAAATACGAGTCACTCACCATGAAAGTATTGTCTAAAGGAACTAATAGTTCAAACTTGAGAGTCACAAAGCGTAGTTTATTTGTGCGGTTATACTTCCTCGCACTCATTGTTAAATCTTTGAAATATGTTTGATTAAAGAACAATACTTTGGTTCTTTCAATTCTGAGCCCTGCTTTCTGAAATACAAAAAATATATGGAATTTATTTGTTTAATGACTTTTATTTGAGGGGTCGAAATCGAGAAAATGTCGATGTTAGCAATCAACAGTACCTGTAAATAGAACACCAGGCTTTAAATAAATAAAGTAAAAACTTTTCTAATGTTTACGTGAATTTAACTCGATATAATAAAACAACTTTTATCGAATATTTTTCCTGCATTAAAATGTAAATTACTGTTGTTTTTTATGTTGTACTATAACCGTAACATAACGTATCAAAATCACTCAAAGTGATAACGTATAGTGAACACGGAATTATTCTACGTGAAAGAGTTTTGTTATACCCGTAAACAAAAGAAATTTGATTTAGATTTTCTATTTTTAACGAAAAAAAAAAATACTATAAATGTTATCTCATAGTAAGTATGGGGTTGGTGAATATATGTTTACAGAAATATAACTGCGAGCGAAGAATAAGAATGTTGAAAGTATAATTATTAAAAAGGTGGTGTCGTATTAAAAAAAATATTTCAAACAATAGTATATTTCATTACAAGTGTGAAAAGGCTGGTCATTGCAAAGAGTTCCGACAAATGTCTACTCGAGCCGAGGCGCAGCCGAAGGCGAGAGTTGACAGTCGGAACAAGTTGCAATGACAGTTCCGCACGTGTACTGAACGACTATTTTTAATACAGTTGCGAAAAAATGAAGCAATTTAATAAAATAATAAAAACACAATAAACTCAACTAACTTAACATTTATTTTTTATAAAAGTTATAATTCACATACACATTGAAATTGGTACAGTTTTTTATACTAACTGGGGAAGTTTTAGGTTGCATATTTACTGTTTGAGACAAAGTATTAATAATTTCGTATGATTGTTCATGTATATTTGTCATACAAGAAAACTCGCAAAGAAAATTTCTGAAAACTGGCGCCAACCGTAGAATATAAGCAGAGTTTTTTTTTCTTCACCCATGCTGGTAGGCAACGGGAACTATGCCCATACAGCCAAGTCTTCAGTCGAAGTTTTTTATTGATATGAAATGAAAATGAAATTTAATGAGATGAAATGAAATGAATTCTAACCAAACTCATTCAATAAATCATTAAATCTGATATTGAAACAAATTAGTAGCTTCTTTTTAGAAATATACGTAGGTATTTGCATGAATCATAAAAACTTCTATGAACTTTTTTTAGTAAAAACTTCATGGTTGGTTTTTCTTTTTAATAGACATTATTTTGATAGTTGGGAAAGAGAACGCACGAGTTCGGGAAAGGTAAAAAAAAAGCACGAGTATGTAATAACCCACATCCCGAATGCTATACGTCCGTGCAATACGCTACTTTTTGAGCGACTGTATTAAAAAAATATTTACGAAATTGTATTTTTGTCGTAGTAATTAGTTCATTCTCCTATACAAAAAATAATTATTTACGGACGAAGTCGCGGACGCAGGTAGTGGTTCAATATGTATTAAAATTGTACAAGTAAAAGTAAAAACTTACTTTTTCCGTACAGGTATTAAAATTGCTGTTCAATATAAACAAAAATGAAATCAAGTAAAAATGTAGAAACATTGTTTTGAATAACATATTTTGTTCGAATTGATGGACAAGAAATATAAACTTTAATAGTAAAAAATATCTCAATAAATATTTTATAAAAACTGCACTGAACAAAGCAGTGCTTTGTTAAATATTAATCCCTAGTCTGACACGAGAACAAATTTATATGCTAAGTACTTTTAAATAGTCCTTCATCATTTAAATGTCCATTTTAGTGAGGAAATGATTTGAATTATTTGCATTTTATGTTATCACGATTATAATTTAAATTATAGTATATTACCACAATGGTAAACACAGACATAGACGACACAATACGGTTGTTAAATAGCTTCCTTGATGCCATGAAAACGCAAACCAAAAATTAATACATACAAAGAAATACGTAGGTACAATAGCGGTCTTATTGAAGAGTCATGTAACTATTAATTGATTTCTGCAAAGCATTTAACGCTGTCGGTCATGATCTGCTACTGGCGTTACCGACCCATTATCAAATAAATCACGATCGATCACGATTCAGCCTGTAATATCTCACTGTTGGGCATAGACCTCTTCCCCATGTAGGAGAAGGATCAAATATATGCTCTGATTGTTTTACTTTAGTGGTTTACCTAATATCTTCAAAAATTATATTCAGTACTAGCGCCATCTAGTCGTAGACGTGGTAAACCTCGAATAAAAATTTAAACAAAAAAAAAAACTTAAATAATTGTAAGTTTCATCTGTAACGATTAGTTTTTAACCGACTTCCAAACACACATAATTATGACTATTTTTTCGTCTTATTGCGTTGTATTACTTGTCGATGTAATTGAAGTCGGTTTTTTTTTCGTTTGCGTGCAAAACACAATTTTTTTTATTAGTTTACCAAAGAAGTTTCACTTCTGACATATTGTGTACTTTGTACGAACGCAATTTTTTTTAATACTTATACTTCCCGAAACCCTTACTATGGTATGGTATTAAAATTTGAATTGAGAGAAATCAAATTGAGATTTCAATTCTAGATTTGCGCTCAGCAACACATTCAGCGATTCATTTATGTATATATATAGATTAGCATTAGTAACTGTGTTCGTTAACAGATAATAATAATAAATATAATAATAAATCCTTTATTTGATCACAGCTAAATAATACTGCTTTGAAGCAGTGTTGTGTTCCTGTGGTAAATCACCTCGACCAGTGCTCCTGTGGAGGATTGGTGTTAGGGTCAGCAACGCGTTTGCGATGCTTGTAGTGTTGCAGGCGTCTATATAACTACGGTAATCGCTTACTAGCTTAGGTGAGCCGTACGCTTGTCTAGCGACCTAGTAACAAAAAATAAAATAAACATAGTCGCCTATCGCTGCATTTATTACAATGGCTATAAAACTCGTTAGGTGTTTCAATACATGATACATATTAAAATTGTCTATGAAAAAATATATATTTTGGATTAAATAATTACATAGTTTCAAAAAATAACTAGTCATTACCCTTTAATGACTTATTTTGAAAAGGGAGCTAATCAAGCTATTATATTATGTGTATGTGTTGCTGGGGCTAAATACCTTTTAAGCTCAAATATTAGTACTTGCTACTTTCATCTTCTATTCCATATTATTATTTTATACCCTTGAGGGTAAAACTTTTACAAACTTTGAATGTCACATTTATTTATATCGAATCAACAGCCTACAAAGTAAGTTTAAAGCTTCTAGCTCTAAAAATAACGATACTTCCATACAACTTTTCATCCCCACCTTTCACACCCTTACACCCCTTTTTTCGAATTAAAAAGTATCCTATGTCCTTTCTCAGAGTCTCACCATCTGTGTTTTAAATTTCATTTAAATCTGTTCAGTAGTTTTGGCATGAAAGTGCGACAGACAGACAAACAGAGTTACTTTCGCATTTATAATATTGGTATGGATTATAGTAGTTAAGACCTGTTTTTGTTGTTGTTGTAGTAATAACTGTTTTCCCTTACGTCTGTTTTGTGTAGAAGAATTACGGATGTATCTTGTTCAAAATCTGGAGCAGTCTGATTGACCTACTTTAATGCACAAAATCGGAGTTATGAAATACATATTTAGACTAGAAAAGCAAAAGAAAGTTATTATTATAATTTCTAACTTGTTTTTTATTTCTAATTCGTATTATTTTTATTTTTGTGTTTCCCACGCATGAGGAAATTATGAAATGTTATTTACATATTATCATATTAAAATTTCGATCCAGCGGGATTTGAACCCGCACTCCGACGTACCGTGTCGGGCTTAAGCTATGCTTAAAACCGTATAAAATCATGTCAAAAATTTCGATTCGGCTGGTACATCGTTCAATTACGTGACGTAATTGAAATTCATATCAAATACTCAGGTCTACAATACCTTAAGCTGTAACAAAATCAAACTTGTATGTCAATGCTATCAAGAAAAAAACAGCAATTTACGGCGCATATTTTGAAACTCTCAACTACTCGCAAGTCGCAAGGGAATCAAAACCCAACCATGTGAACGCCATTGTAAATGCTTGCATTTTGAAAGTGATACCTGTATATAGGTCACCACAATGTCAAATTAATGTTGCAATAGAATGCATAAATACAAAAATATACTGCAACAACCTCAATAGGTTATTCTTCATGTTCTCGTTTGATTGTCGTGGGAGACTTAAATATCGATTTTAAAATAAATCCCCAAAATGGAATTTTCACATATTTTTCATCCATAAACATGATTCCGCACACAAACACTAGCACTACACGAAGTAGTATTAGATAACGTTTTTAGGAACTTTAATGTTCAATGTTCAATTCAAACCTTTTTCAATCACCATGTACAGATCTGGTGCTAATTTAATACTTAAATAGTATTTTTGAACCAGATTTCTAAATAGTGACTAAAAACTTTGTAAATAAATAACTTTGATGTTAGAACTTTTGCAAAGCTGCTGTAAGATAGATGAATGATTTATGTGTTAATATAAATTAAAGGATTACTGAAACGATAAAGAGTCCTTTGTCTTAAATTTATGCTCCTCCAGCTTTCCACATTATAATGTTATCGATTTCATTTAGCACCAAAATACCATGACTTAAATACCTACAATATTATGGTAATTTACCTACAGATTTGTACGGAACCCTAGGTGCACGCACGAGTCCGACTCGCACTTGGCCGGTTTTTTATTTTTACATTTGTTATATTATAATTATATTCTCCAATTGTTGAATAAATCTAATAATTAACTCTTTATGTCAACAATACTGTAGTGTAGTTTCATAGTTGTATAAAGGAAATACACAGTTGTATATTCATTATTATACTTAACACATTTAAAAATGATAAGTTTTATAAATTTTTTGGTTCAAATTTGCAACACAATTTGTCGTCGTTCTTGAAGATATCCCGTGGGACAAGAAAATGTTTCATATGGTGTATTTAAGCTATCAAATGTTACAACCATCTTAGAATAGTATTATGAACTTTGTGTGAGTTTTTATAATTTTGGAACTATTTAATTTTTTAGTTGATATTTTTAGTAAGTATATATTATGAAGTGAAATAAAAATCTTACACTTTTTTGTCAACCAAGTTTAATTCGACAACGTATGTATCAGCAAACATATATTTTTTTCAAATTTCTGTACCCAAAACCTCTGAACCCAAAATGTGTAAAAATTAGCTTCAATTCTGCTTGAACTTTAGGTTAATAATGAAATGACAATTTCATTTAAGTAGTTTTATAACAAAATCAAAATATCCACTGGCAATAAGTTGATCTCGACGTGTGAAATTCATATAACCTCTGCCTTCTAGAAATGGGAAATTTGCCGAAATAATACTAATTTTAAGTTCAAGTCTGAAAATGAATAATTACCCTGAAAACATTATTGTAATTTAATGAACATAAATATGCAACCTCTCACAGTCAACGGCCCCCACTAGGATTTATTCCTGTGTCGGAGGTCTGGGAACACACACAATACACAAGCAGAAAGGCCCAAATAACGGCTAATGTTTATAAGGCTAATATAAATTAATGTGTTTCATGTGTGGGGATCGAACCCTTAAACGCCAACGCACAAGCTTTATGACAGTACTGTGATCGTACGCTGACGGGTTCTCAATTTTTTTTCTTCTTGTTAGTAAATTTCACGAATTCAGGCGTGTAAAAAATATGAAAAGGTTTGTTATTAAAAGCGATGCTCATTCAACAAACCATTTTATAGTTTCCTGTTCATACATTTTAACTTTATATTAAAAGTGTTTCTAGAAAAGCTTATTACTGTGTTCTAGATAATTTAAATGATAAAGATTTGTTAATTTACTTCATGCAAGATAAATGGCTGAACAGTTAATGACTGTAGACTAAATTAAATTTATTTTCCTAAAGAGTAACTGTTGAGTTTCATGACATTTCTCTTGAAATCAAATCAAATATCATTTCGTTTTATTCGAGTAGGCTTTAAAACCAATTTTGAATCGTCATTTAACAAACTTAAATTATATTCATTTTGATTATTTTAGTCCTGGTTGTTATCATGTACACCTGATAGCGATAGTTACTCATAGTGGGGAATACATCCGCCAACCCGCATTGGAGCAACGTGGTGGATTAAGTTCTGATCCTTCTCCTACATGGGGAAAGAGACCTATGCTCAGCAGTGGGATATTACAGGCTAAAGCAATGTTGTAGTGGTAGCAATCACACAAATCACTAAACGCAATGTTAAATATAAAATAAGTAGAAAGTATTGTATTTACAGGCTGCAGCGGACAAGCAACGGTTTTCATGGGACGTGTCGCTTCAGGCATGCGATAATATGATTCTTGTATAAAGGTACTTATAAAAGATGTTTTCGTCATGACATCACATGCTGTCTCGTGAAATTCTATAAAACTTCGTTTATAGGCATTTGATAAAAGCTGGTATGAATAGAAATTCATCTGAAAAAAAAACAATGGTGTAAATGGTAGTTTCTGTGTTTTCAGTCATTATCTTTGTTTGTATCTAATTATTTTGTAAGTTACTGATAAAGTGCTCAAAAAACTTCTCATCGTCACCTGAATTTGGAACAAACTAGAAAGGTTGCGCCATATTTGGTTAAAAAAAAATTGTACGTTTTTCTTTCATATTAAACGGCTTTAATGTATATAAATGTTTAAATGCTGTTTTTACGGATTACATCTTTTTCATTTTTTTAACAATTTTTAATTAAAAGATAAACTTATAGAATAACTAGCTTCTGCGCGCGACTTCGTCGGCGTGGACTCCGCTCCTATTGATCTTAGCGTGATGATACATAGCCTATAGCCTTCCTCGATAAATGGGCTATCTAACACTGAAAGAATTTTTCAAATCGGCCCTGTAGTTTCAGAGATTACCGCGTTCAAACAAACAAACAAACAAACAAACAAACAAACAAACAAACAAACAAACAAACAAACAACCAAACAAACAAACTCTTCAGCTTTATATATTAGTATAGATTAAAACACGATAAGGTCAAGTGTGCTACTGTTCTGGTGTAGTGGCGGTGTAAGCAAGTCTAGTAGGTACTTACGGTTTCCTTGGAACAATTAATGACATTCAAAATATGTGTTCACTAAAGCACAACCCACACAAAGCTAGCGTAGTTGCTTTTGTCTGTCAGGCAGGTAATTTTTTTTATTGAAGTGAAATTTCTTTAAGCACATGAGGGTAATTTTTGAAGTTATACTTCTTATGGCGCGTTTCGGAAAAATTATGACAGTAAATTTTTACAACCGTCACGAAAAAAAAAAAAACGACACGCTGAAGTTAGCTAATCAACGAATGTACAACCCGTCAAAAACACTAAAACGTCAAAAACCTGATTCTACGGGATTTACAAATAACAAATACGCCGGTTCAAGGTGAGGTGAGCCCTGTTGCACTGGAGGAAGGAGGACTGGAGTCCCCAGCGGCAGGCTCAGTGACTGTGGACGCTATACGTCCTCATCTTAGTTGCTGGGTCAAAAGGTGGCACGGGGTGCTGACCTTTCGGCTAACAAAGGTACTTACCGGACACGGATGCTTCGGTAAGTACCTGCATCAAATCGCAAGGAGGGAAGCTACCCCTGTTTGTCATGAATGCGGCGCTCCGATAGATACGGCGCGCCACACTCTAGAGGAATGCACCGCTTGGGGACCCCAGCGTCGGGCCCTAGTGGCTATTGTAAGTGGAGACCTCTCGTTGTCGAGCATCGTCCGCTCCACGCTCGGCAGCGAGATGTGCTGGACGGCCGTGGCCTTCTTCTGTGAAGAGGTCATGGCGCTGAAGGAGGCTGCGCAGCGTGAGCGCGAAGCAGACGCCCATGCGTTATGCAGAAGGCGACCGGCGGCGGGAAGGAGACGCCGCCATGCAATCCTTCACCCTCCGCAACAGAGCTGATGTCCTTATCCTTTCTTCCACGTGGACGATAGAGCGCTCTTGGTGCCCGTGAGTGCTCTTTAAACGAAGGCGGCCTGCACAGGCGGGATTAACGTCGGGGCGTAACGGTGCATGTATTAGTGATCCTGTGGCGCCCCACAATGACGTCTAGGGCACCGCTGGGTTTTAGTGGGTAGTCCATGCGCATTTTGACTGCACCGGGAGCCCTACACTCTCATCGCCTCTGAGCGGTGGGGCTAGTGCATAAATGAATTTCCCAGCGAAAAACAAAAAAGGTGGGCCCCTAAGTAATATTAGCCTAGGGCCCCTAAATAGTATTAGCCCAGGGCCCCCTAAACTCACGGTCCGGCCCTGATAATATGAATTATTAAATAACAAATCATGCTACAAATTTATTAGTATACTAGCTTCTGCGCGCGACTTCGTCGGCGTGGATGCCGCTCCTATTGGTCTTAGCGTGATGATAAATAGCCTATAGCCTTTCTCGATAAATGGGCTATCTAACACTGAAAGAATTTTTCAAATCGGACCAGTAGATCCTGAGATTAGCGCGTTCAAACAAACAAACAAACAAACAATCAAACAAACAAACAAACAATCAAACAAACAAACTCTTCAGCTTTATTATATTAGTATAGATTAAACAACGATGAAGAAGTTAGCAAGATGTTAGCTAGCCAATGAAGTATAACTTCTTTCGTGCGTCCATAAGTACACACACTTTTTTTTACGGTTGAAACGTGCAACGTTTTGATGAAACGGCAACGTTTTGATGAAAGGCAACGTCTTGATTAAACGGCAAAGTTTTGATGAAACAGCAACGTTTTTGTTTTACAACAGTTAATGTTATTTTTGGTAGGTAAAGCCACTATATGTGTATATAGCTTGAAAGAGAATTCACTAATCTCGTCTTGACAGCAAAGCCAAGTGTAAATACGAGTCACTTACTATGAAAGTATTGTCTACAGGAACTAATAGTTCAAACTTTACTGTCGGAAAGCGAAGTATATTTGTGCGGTTATATCTCCTCAAAGTTACTCTTACATCTTTTAAATATGTTTGATCAATGAACAATACTTTGGTTCTTTCAATTCTGAGTGCTGATTTCTGAAATTCAAAAAGTAGATATATGGAATTTATTAATTTAATGAGTTTTATGTGAGCGGTCGAAATCTAGAAAACGTTTATACTAGGGATCAACAGTACCCGTAAATAGAACATCAGGCTTTAAATAAATGAAGTAACAAACTTTATTTCTCTCTCAACTTTATATAACAATACAAACTTTATATCTCTCATGTTCGGTAAGTAGGTTCTTATTATCTCCAAATGGGGCTTGTAGGTGACTAATTACCGCTCTAGGGTAATAATGTAGCTAGAAAAACCCTAGGGCGGTAAGTATTAAAAAAACACTTCTTCCTTTCAAAAAGTTCGAGTACCTACATCTAACCATCATACTGGCAATAGACATCATGCATTCAGCCCAATGACCAAAGAGGTCGCTGTACTATTCAGCCTTGTCTTCGTGTGAGTATAATAGTCATGAATTTTAAATATCGAACGGCGAAGCTCAATATTGATCTTGAAAAAAAAATTAAAATGATTTATTCATGTAATGCCGGTTTTTTCTACTTACCTCACAATCGAGATGTAAAGCATAATAGTTAGCTCGCGCTGCGCTCGTGCGCCTAAATATCTCGGGCTGCAATTGATGCCTTACAGCCCTTGGCTACTAATCTACTATTTACGACATTTTAATGTGTCATTGTCTAAGATACAGCTTTATTAATATATACCGCTTATGTGCTTAATGATAATGATCCAGTATGTATGTTAGGTAAAGCATACAACAAATACATACAACATAACACATCGATAAATATCTAAAAGGTTTCCTAATATAATCGCCCCCAGATTTTTATTTTAGGCCATCGGAAAGACCTGGAGTGAGATCAAGCAAGACACTCAGGACAGTAAAACTCACCCTTTCCGTACAGGTATTAAAATTGCTGTTCAATATAAACATAAATGAAATCAAGTAAAAATATAGAAACATTGTTTTTAATATCATATTATTTTGTTCTAGTTGATGGACAAGAAATATAAACTTTAATAGTAAAAATATCTTTAAAAATATTTTTTAAACACTGCACTGAACAAAACAGTGCTTTGTTAAACATTAATCCCAAGTCTGACACGAAAACAAATTTATATGCTAAGTACTTTTAAATGTCCATTTTTGTGAGGAAATGGTTTTAATTATACGCATTTTATGTTATCACGATTATTACTTAAATTATAATAATATTATATTACCACAATGGTAAACACAGATATAAACGACACAATAAGATTGGTAAATATTGCCCAATTATGATATGATTTGTGAATTAATAACTTATTAGATACCATAAAAAAAGCAAACGAAAAATTAATACATACAAAGAAAGATGTACAATAGCGGTCTTATTGATAAGAGCCATGTAACTATTGATTGATTTCTGCGGTCATGATCTGCTACTGGCGTTATCGACTCATTATCAAATTTCAGTTTTTAATATTTTATTTTAGTGGTTTACTTAATTAATATCTTCAAGAATTATATTCAGTATTAGCATTAGTAACGTTTAATAAAAGCGTAAGATTCTTATGTATAGTCATGTATGATGGCTATACAGTGTCTAATGTATAGGTAGTCTAGTAGATGACTGTTGATTATTGCAGTTTGCTATTATTATTATCGATTACGATCACAATTCAGCCTGTAATATCCCGCTGTTGGGCATAGGCCTCTTCCCCATGTAGGAGAAGGATCGGAGCTTAATCCACCACGCTGCTCCAATGCGGGTTGGCGGATATATTCTCTACTATGAGTAACGATCGCTATTAGGTGTACATGATAACAACCGGGACCGACGGCTTGACTTGCTCTCCGAGGCACGGTGGGGAGACCCACAAGGACAGCATCAAACACCCAGACCACGGCAAACATCTGTATGGCCAATACAAATGTTGTCGTGTGCGGGGATCGAACCTGCAAGCACCCGCGCAACAGCCAATCGCAATCCAGTGCTGTGAACGCTGCGCCAACGCGGCGTCATTATTATTATATCATTCGATAATTATTATATCTTCTATATATATAAAAGAGATTTCCACCCATTGACTCATCACGATATCTCTGGAGAGATAAGGCGTAGAGACTTGAAATTTGGTAGGAATATTCCTTTCGCCGAGTAGAGGTCAGCTAAGAACGGATTTTACGAAATTCCATAAGGGGGATGGGGATTCAGGGGGTTAATAACATATATGGAAAAACAACGTTTGCGGGGTCAGCTAGTATTTTTATAAATCATTGTAAATAAAATAAAGGTGTTAAGATAATTTTGTAAAGTAGTTTTTTTATTTTTATTTTATCGATAAAAAATCATAATAAAAATGTATACCCAAACAATTATTTTCTTTATTCCTCGAATAGAACTTGAAATTAATATTTTATAATAAGGAACTTTGTTGTTTTTAGAGTTCCATACCTAAAGGGTAAAAACGGGACCCTATTACTAAGATTTCGCTGTCCGTCCGTCCGTCCGTCCGTCTGTCACTAGGCTGTATCTCAAGAACGGCGATAACTAGAGAGTTGAAATTTTCACAAATTATGTATTGCTGTTGCTGCTATAACAACAAATACTTAAAACAAAATAAAATGAATATTAAAAGGGGGGGGGGTCCCATACAACAAACGCCATGTTCTTGACCTTTTTTTGCTCGATATCAATAATGGCAACGGGTAGGAACTTGAAATACTCACAAAATACTCAGTTATATTTTTACTTTCATAATAAAGAATAAAATTAAAATAAAATAAATTAATATTTAAGGGCACTTGGCCGATTTGTTTTTTAATTTTTGTATCATTTTACTTGTGCCCAGTTAGGCAACGTATATAAAGTTATTTGTTATTTATTTTTGTATTGCGATCTTAATACTATAACCGAGGTAGGGCACAGCAGGAAATATCATGCTCCTGTTCCTGGAGAAGTGCCTTAATCTAATAGAATATCATAGCTAAATAATACTGCTTTCAAGCAGTGTTGTGTTCCTGTGGTGTATCACCTCGACCAGTGATCCTGTGGAGGATTGGTGTTAGGTTCAGCAACGCATTTGCGATGCTTGTAGTGTTGCAGGCGGCTATAGACTGTAATCGCTTACTATCAGGTGAGCCGTTCGCTTGTTTACCGACCTAGTAAAAAAAAAAAAAAAAATAAGAATGGTCGCCTATCGCTGCATTTATTACAATGGCTATAGAACTCGTTTGGTGTTTCAATATATTAAATAAATAATATATTAAAATTATCTTTGAAAAAAATATATAGGTAATTAGGTACTGTATTAAATAATTACATAGTTAATAAAACTACTAGTCATTACACTGTAATGACTTACTCTGAAAAGGTAGCAATTATTTCTGTATCATTTGTGTTGCAGAGACGAATAATAATAATATACTTTAATACACATCTAAATAAACAACAAAATTTATATTACAAGCAATTATAGTCACAAATTGTACAACCTGGCGATGCTATTGCTAAAAAGCTATATCTCCCAGACAACCTGATAATGAGAGAGATATTGATTTTCAGATGAGCAGGTGGTATATAAATATAAATAGAAAAAAAAGATTATATAACAATTATACATACATATACAGATACGCACACACATAAACCTTTACATAAATATATAATACACTAATAAACAACAATAATCGAACATATAACATCATGGCAAATTTTATGATCTTTTATTAATTGAATGTAGTGAGTTTCAAAAAATTTATATACTAAATATGCTTTCAATACTTTTTAAATCGTCTTATGGCCACAGGTAAGGCAGGATTAAGTAAAAACCCAAGGGAGTTGCTGTAACTCCTACTGGGCGCGTCCCCAGGTGGCGGATAGGGGAACGCCGCCCGCTTGCGGGTTGTAGGGGTCCTCGGACCCCGCGGACCAAAACCAGCAGAGGAGAGTGCGCTCCAGGTACTGCTTTGGTTATCGGAGTGGACCTGTGAGCGCACACAGGCGTGTTGGCGCGGTGTTGCGGATGGGGGGTTTACTCCCCGCTCGCGGGACCGGCGTGCGGTGGGTCGAGGGACCCGTTGTCCGCGCTAATCGGCCCCGAGGAAGGCGCTCTTTATGTGTTCAAGTGCGCCTTCGCAGGTGCTCTGCACCACGGAGGGCCGGCAAGGGCAAGCGCTGGCGGGGTTGCGGAAGCGCTATAGCGTCCCCACGATTCCGCCATAGGCGCGTCGGTGGAACACCCCAGAGGTTTAGTCCGTGCGAGTCGGACATATACTGTGGCTTCCCCGGACTGCGGGAACTCATAAAGGGTTTTCTCTGGGTAAACAAAAAAAAAAGGATTGTGGGCACATATCTTTATTATTATTTATATATATTCTTTTTGATCTATTCCCTACAATTTTATATTTTGGTATTAAGAAATTTAAAAAATAATGTAACTATAGTAACAAGATGTTTATGACAACAAGTGGTTATATACTCTTTGAGATTATTTTATAGAAGATAATTGTATTGTTTAGTTTTCTCATTTTATTATACTTCTGTATTCACTATATTAATTGTGCTGGTGAATCTCTTTCATTCTGTCTTTCATCTTCATACCTTGTGGCGAAGTTAATATACTTGATATAAAGTTAGTTGAATATTTCATTTATCCACATCGATATATATTCCTAAAGGATTAAGTAAAAAACTTATAATTATGTATTTACGAGTATCAACATAGTTTTATTCGAAAACGTATTAACAATATTTTTTTTTTAATTTCTGTACCCAAACTTCTGAATCTTGAATGTGTATAAATAAGTTAGTTTCAACTGTACATAATAATTAAATGTAGACAATTTCATTTAAGTAGTTTTATAACAAAGTCAAAATAAACACTGGCGATAACTTGATCTCGACGTGTCAAATTTAAATAAGCTCTTCCTTCTAGAAATGGAAAATTTGCCGGAAACAATAATAAGTTAAAGTTCAAGTCTGTAAATGAATAATTACCCTGAAAACATAATTGTAATTTAATGAACATAAATATGCAACGCCCCACTAGTATTTACTCCTGTGTCGGAGGTCCGGAAACACACACAATACACAAGCAGAAAGGCCCAGATAACGGCTAATGTTTATATGGCCAATACAAAATAATGTATGTCATACGTGGGAGTCGAACCCTTAAACGTCGCCGCAACAGCTTTATGCAAGTGCTGTGACCGTTGCGCTACCACGGTCTCATTTTTTTTTTATATTATTGAATTTCACGAATTCAGATGTATGAATAATATGACAAGGTTTTTTATGTAAAAGCGATGCTTGTTCAACAAACCATTTTATAGTTCCCTGTACATACATTTTAACTTTATATTAAAAAGTGTTTACTAAAAAAGCTTATTATTGTGTTCTAGATAATTTAAATGATAAAGATTTCTTAATTTACGGGGATCTTTCATGCAAGATAAATGGCTGAACAGTTAATGACTGTAGACTAAATTAAATTTATTTTTCTAAAGAGTAACTGTTGAGTTCCATGACGTTTAAATATCATTTAACTTTATTTGAGTAGGCTTTAAAACCAATTTTGAATCGTTAACAAATTTAAATTATATTCATTTTGATTTTTTTTAATTACAATGGTTAATTAAACATTACATATATTTAATATTCACAACTAAGAACTAAATATTTACTGATAGTTTTAGTACAAATTATGTCCGCGTGGAATTGGTCCAAGAATGCTGGCAGCATTTCCCCGTTGAATCGCTATGCCGATTCTCTGACCAAAAAATGCACCAGCTCTCTTGTCACCAGTGGAGGTACTAAGGCGAGGAGTTATCTCATTTAAAAAAAAATTAGCACTGCTACTCCAAGGTCCAAGTGTTTCGACTGCAAACGGCACAAAGATGTAATTTGGAATTAGTGACGAATTATTTAAATTAATGTATTCGCGTCGATATCGCGGGCTGTAAGTCACACCCGAGAAGTATGGCATTCCGCTACCGCCTACTTCTTTTTTTCGACTATCTGAAAATACAAGCATTTTGTGGAACAAATCGTTCGACACTCGTTATTTACCGACGCGTTCGATTAACGCCCACGCGATTGGGCCGCTGGTGCAAGCGCTATGACCATCATTTTCCTTTTTGCCTTTACGTAATTAGACCCCTGACGAACCGCCATACTGGTACAAATGACCTAATATTTTGTGTCACTATCTCCCGGTCTATAAGGTTACTAATTCTTTTTTGTGATATCTTTAATAAAAATTAAAGTTTTGAACAATGTAAGGATTTTTTAATTACTTTACCTATTTTGTCATACACTTGATCCAATATAAGGATTAATTATTTTTGAAATTATGTCCATGTATAGTGAGTCAACTTTTAATATTTTAATAAAAATAATGTATATCATAGAAAATGTAACACTTAAATTTTTTAATAAGTAGGTAGGTAAAAATAAATTTTACTGCACTTACTAAATAATGTTTACAAAAAACGTAAATTCAATCATACGACGTATAAAAATATAAGTGGTAGTTGATCCAGTCTTAAGAAAGAAATAGTCGACGTACACTAATGTATCTACAATATCTCATAAATTAATAAAATAATATAAATTTTATTTAACACTGTTGAAGGCTATCTTTTTTTTTTTTCGATGTTTGGGAGGCTGCCACTGCCCAACCCACCCACGTCGTGGCAGCTGACAAAGACGAAAATTCATAAAAAAATCCCTTATTCATGTTACGAAGTTTCGTTTGAGAGGAAATTGGTCATGTCAACCTGTCACTGGCTCCCGGGCTAAAAGAATCTTATGCTGGACGGTTTCTTATTTTGTTAGCCGATATATCGACAGATGTGGAGATAAACCGACAGATCGCAGCTCCGTCCGTGTCAGTCTGCGCTTCGAATAAGACGTTTTATTCTCGAGTGCAATCTCGTTAAACTCGCGAGATTTCGCCCTTTTTTCGTCCGAGATTCAATCTCGCTAAAAAAGGCCGAGATCTCGGTAATAAGAGAGGTAATAAGGCGATGAGTAATCTCATTAAAAAAAATTTTAGCACTGCTACTCCAAGGTCCAAGTGTTTCAAATGTGTAATTTGGAATTAGTGACGAATATTTGTGCCCTTTAGTCGTTTCAGCTTTTTCCGCTGCGGCTCCCGCTTTTAAGGCTGTTTCCTTGACATGAGACGGAGCAAGTGTGTCAACGCAGGTTGCGTCCCACAAACGCACCCCCTTTCCTCAGGGAACCAACGTCAATCCATCCGGTCTCTTTTAATTCCTTAATTATTGTTAAAAGTGAAACTACAATCAATTCGCAATGTAGATACTGCAAGAAGAAAAGGCAAGAAACTCTGCAGTTGCTCTTATAATAGTGTTCTAATGTGGAATTAGTACAATCCTGCATGAAATATATTCATTATTGATATAATTTTCAACCTACTATAACCCTTTTTTTTAAACTTAACATTTATTAAATAAAAATATACTAATGTTAAAATGTATGCCATGTCTGTCCTTGTGGGCTTCCCCACCATGCCTCGGAGATCACGTTAAGCAGTCGTTCCCGGTTGTTATCATGTACACCTGATAGCGATCGTTACTCATAGTAGGGAATAAATATATCCGCCTACCCGCATTGGAGGAGCGTGGTGGATTAAGCTCTGATCCTTCTCCTACATGGGGAAAGAGACCTATGCTCAGCAGTGGGATATAACAGGCTAAAGCAATGTTGTAGTGGTAGCAATCACACAAATAACTAAACGCAATGTTAAATATGCGATGAGATGCTCTGTCGCCTGTGTTGTTCAATTTGGCCCTTGAGCACGTGGTACGAAAAATCGTGGCAATTTCCAGCGGTGTACAGCTGAATGGACAACATAAGGTGATAGGATACGCCGATGATCTGGCACTGCTTGCACAAAGTGAAGATGAGGCCAAAAATGTGGTGAGAGTCCTGGACCTGGAAGCAGCTAGGATCGGCCTAGGGATAAGTAAGGAGAAAACCGAATACCTCCACATGAAGCGCTTCAAAAACATTCGTGTACCACGCAAGAATCTTGTGTTAGGGGACGTAGTCTACAAAGGCGTAGATAAATTTAAGTACTTAGGTTGCACTGTAACTGACACTAATACGAGAGAACTTGAGATTGATACTCGTATACAAAACGCCCTACGATGTACTGCGTCCCTACATAGAGTGTTGGTATCCAAGCTACTCGGCAGAAAAATCAAGATTAGGATATATAAAACTGTGATCAGACCAATCCTGATGTACGGATGCGAGACTTGGGTACTAACCCTTAAAGAAGAGAACAAGCTCCTTGTGGCAGAGCGGAAAATACTCCGAAAGATCTTGGGGCCGACCCAAGAAGGTGACGGAAGATGGCGGGTGAGAAAGAACCAAGAGATTGAAGACCTAGTGGCTGAACCCAATATCATCGGAGAAAGTAAAGCACCGAGACTCCGCTGGCTCGGCCACGTAGTAAGGATGAGAGACGATCGCGCAGCGAAGAGAGCATACTTGGGGAAACCTGACGGCTGTAGGCCCGTGGGGCGCCCCAAGTATCGCTGGGAGGACGAGGTACGGAGAGACCTGCGCGGGCTGGTGACAGCGGACTGGCGCGAGATAGCTATGGACCGGGATCGCTGGAGACTTGTGGTGTCGGAGGCCAAGATCCACTACGGGTCGCTGAGCCAGAGGAGTAAGTAAGTAAGTAATGTTAAATATACGAGAAGTAGAAAATATTGTACTTACAGGCTGCAACGGACAAGCAACGGTTTTCATGGGACGTGTCGCTTCAGGCATGCGATAATATGCTTCTTGTATAAAGGTACTTATAAAAGATGTTTTCAGCATGATATCACAAGCTGTCTCGTGAAATTCTATGAAACTTCGTTTATAGGCATTTGATAAAAGCTGGTATGTATAGAAATTCATCTGAAAATAAAGCACTGGTGTAAATGGTAGTTTCTGTGTTTTTGGTCATTCTCGTCGCTTGTATCTAATTATTTTGTAAGTAAATGATGAAGTGCTCAAATAACTTCTCATCGTCTCTTAAATTTTGAACAAACTAGAAAGGTTGTGCCATATATGGTTAAAAAAATCTACGTTTTTCTTTCATATTAAACTGTGTAACTGTATATAGATGGTTAAGTTCTGTTTTTACGGATTACAACTTTTTCATTTTCTTAACAATTTTTCATTAAAAGGTAAACTTATAGAATAATTAAAATACGATAAGGTCAAGTGTGATACTGCTCTGGTGTAATGGTGGTGTATGCGAGTCTAGTACGGTTTCCTTGGAATAATATTAATGACATTCAAAATATGTGTTCACTAAAGCACAACCCACACAAAGCTAGTGTAGTTGCTTTTGTCTGTCAGGCAGGTAATTTTTTTTATTGAAGTGAATTTTCTTTAGGCACATGAGGGTAATTTTTTTACGGACGAAACGTGCAAAGTTTTGATGAAACGGCAACGTTTTGATGAAACAGCAAAGTTTTTGTTTTACAACAGTTAATCCTATTTTTGGTAGGTAAAGCCACCTAGCGTGTACTTTAGAAACTACAAAGTCTGTTACATTAATATCGATAGTATTACATTTCAAACTAACTAGATGGTGCTGGAACGGAAATATAAGCTTTAGATTTGTATAAATATAAAAGAGGATTAAAAATTAGTTTGCCAAAGAAGTTTCAGTTCTGAGATGTATACTTTGTGCGCACGCACTTTTTTGATAGCTCTTAACTTAGACATTCAATGTCCGAATGAAAAAATTATACGTATATCGTTTTCAACCAAACTGTTACCCATTAAAGCTTTATTATTTTGTTAGTAGCTGCAAAAGTTTACCATTTCGATGTGTATTAAAATATGAAAAATGACTTGAAAGAGAATTCAATAATATCATCCTGACAGCAAAGCCAAGTACAAATACGAGTCACTCACCATGAAAGTATTGTCTACAGGAACTAAAAGTTCAAACTTTAATGTCACAAAGCGAAGTTTATTTGTGTGGTTATATCTCCTCAAAGTTAATGTTAAATCTTTTAAATATGTTTGATTAAAAAACAATACTTTGGTTCTTTCAACTCTGAGCGCTGCTTTCTGAAATACAAAAAATATGTACGAGTAATTTATTTATCTGAGCGGTCGAAATCGAGAAAATTTCGATATTAGTGATAAACAGTACTTGTAAATAGAACATGGGCCTTAAAATAAATGAAGTAGTAAAACTTTATTTTACGACCTTTTTTATTGATGTTTAAGATACAGCTTAATAAATATATACCCCACATGTTTTTAATGAATTAAATAATTATATATTAGTCCATAGAAAAGTTACATTTGGGGTTGCGTTTGTCAGAGGACGCAATTTTATTTTTTAGATATAAAGGGGCGGTCTTTTTGATAGACCAAGCTGCAGCTCAGTGGCTGGTTGACTTACTATATTAAATACTTGAGGGAGAACCGGAAAAGTAAGTAAGTAAGTGTGAAGTGGTTTTATGTACGGAGACGTTATTGCGCATAACTTGCTGTTTCTCCATGCTTTTTTCAGGATGTGGCACAGCTTCAGGTGCTTACAATATGGGTAAGCTCAAATTTCTGAAAACCCTGGAGAAACGTCTAGAGTTAGCAAGTGGAACGGCGTTGTTCCTCAACAAGAGAGTTGACCCTGCACTGCTCACTGTCATTGGTGAACGTTTTTTATCATAATTTATATGGAGACTTGCAGCAAAATAATGGTTCTCCCAAAATAATTGAAGAAAATGATTTGGAAGATGAACCACCGACATTGACGCCACTTTCTTCTCCGGTTCTCCCTCAAGTATTTAATATAGAAAGCCAACCAGCCACTCGCCGTAAGACCGAGGACAGTAGTTGTGATGTAGAAAATCACCGTGGATTATGCCTACTGCGGATACCACGTAAAAAAAAAACGCGCCTCCAGAGTCTACCTCGTAGGTGGAGTGTCAAATCAAGAATTATTTATACATTAACAATATTTTATTATCAATAATTAAAAAGATCACCATAAAAAACCACAAGATGATTAAAAATTAGGGCAAATCATAAATATTTATACTTATATTTACGTATTGTTATGAATACTGACGAATAGTATTTGTTTCGCAGCGCTGTAAAACCTTAAATAATAAATAAATTTAAAAATGTTTATAATATAAATTGTTCCCTAAAACATCGTCTATAAAAATGGTCTGATATTATTTTTTTTGTAATATGATTAGAAAAAAGTTTTATCAACAAATAGTTTTTTTTCTCTCAATTTTTTATGGATTTTCGCTTATAACTTTTTTATTTATGATTCTACGACTAAAAATTACTAAACAAAAGTTGTAGATAATTTTATTAGCAACAATAAATGCCGATAATTTGTTTTGTGAGACTTATAGTTTGGCAGATAAGACATGAAAACCATTTGAACCTCTTTTTCCAAGATGGCGGCCGTTGCACAAGGGTACCAACCCCACAAACTTGGATTTAACTTTAGACTAACCCCCCTTAATATCTAAAAAATAAAATTGCACCCTCTGACAAACGCACGCTAAGACCCAAAAAAATGTAACATTTCAATGGACTATATATATAACAATACTAGCTTCTGCGCGCGACTTCGTCGGCGTGGACTCCGCTCCTATTGTTCTTAGCGTGATGACACATAGCCTATAGCCTGCCTCGTTAAATGGGCTATCTAACACTGAAAGAATTTTTCAAATCGGCCCAGTAGTTCCAGAGATTACCGCGTTCAAACAAACTAACAAACAAACAAACAAACAAACAAACAAACAACCAAACAAACAAACTCTTCAGCTTTATATATTAGTATAGATAATTATTCTGCAATGTAATATCAATTAGTATTGTTTTTTATATTTACCATAAGGGCCTATGCAAACCACGTTTTTTAAACGCGCCGTCGACGCGCGTTTGTAGCGATACAGACGCGATACACACGCGAGTCAGACGCAGCATGTAGACCTTTGCACACCTGTATAACAAAAGCGCGCCATCGACGCGCGTTTTTAAAACGCGCCCTTGATGTGCGTGTGTAGCGATACAGACGCGATGCAAACTCGCGTTTGTATCGATACAGACGCGCCGATGCTACACGTTTGTATCGATACAAACGACAACAAACTGCTCTATAGGATAAAAGCGCGTCGACGGCGCGTAAAAAACGTGGTTTGCATAGGCCCTTAACGTAACATACCGTATCAAAATCACTAAAATTGTGTTTGCTCGCAAACAAAAAAAAAAAAACTATTCAATTACATTGCCAAGTAATACAACGTAACTAAAATTTAACGTAAGTAATTTCATTACTCAAAAAAAGTCATCAGATCTCGATCGAATTCAAATGAGACCACATGACACGCACCATCTTTCAATAAAACAAAAATCATTGAAATCGGTTCACTCACTCAAAAGTTTTGAGGTAACATACATAAAAAAACGTGAGAATTTTTTTTTTAAACCCGTAAACAAAAGTTTTTGATTTTGAAGGGATTTTGTACTTTAACAAAAAAAAAAAAAATAATAATAATTGTAAATGTTATCTCATACGACGTTGATTGACGTACGAGGTTGATCAAATTTGTATGTTTACAGAAATATAACTACGAGAAAAGAATAAGGAAATTGAAAGTTTATTAAAAAGGTAGTGTCGATTTAAAAAAATAATCCAAAAAGAATATTTATGAAATTGTATTTTTGTAGTAGTAATTAATTCATTCTGCTACACAAAAAAAACTTATATACGGGTGAAGTCGCGGACGCAGGTAGTTCAATATGTATTAAAATTGTACAAATTACAGTAAAAACTCACCTTTTCCGTACAGGTATTAAAATTGCTATTCAATATTAATATAAATAAAATCAAGTAAAAATATAAAAACATTATTTTAAATATCATATTTTGTTCGAGTTGATGGACAAGAAATAATAAACTTTTTAAGTAATAAGTTCTTAAAAATATTTCATAAACACTGTAATGAGCAAAGCAGTGTTTTATCAAACATTTATCCCTAGTCTGACACGAAAACGAGTTGTGAGTGTAAATAGACCTTGAATTCTTAAATACCTTTTAGTGAGGAAATGATTTCAATTATATACTTTTTACATTATCACAATTATAATCTATATTATAATATGTCACCACAATGGTAAAAACACAGACACAGACATAGACGACACAATACGATTGATATTTATCATATGACTAATGTATTAATAATACTTATTGTTGACAAAAAAAAGAAAACCAAAAATTATTACATATCAAGATAATTATGATATTAGACATGAAAAGCATTAGCTTTCAATAAGTACACTCAGTGAAAAGTTATTCAGCATAATACGACTAGGTCAACGAAAAAAAGAGTCAAATAAATATACATTATTAGATATAGCTAGAAAATTACTAGTCAGATCTCAATTAAATTTAGACGGGACCATATGACACGTACACCTTTAGATTTAAAAAACAAATCATTGAAATCTCGTGGTATCACTTCATCACTTCAGCCTATCGCAGTCCTTTGCTGGACATAGCTTCCCCAAGTTCGCGCTAGACATCTTGGTTTTCCGCGATACTCATCCAGCCTACACCGGCAATCTTACGTAAATCGTCGGTCCAGCGGGCCGGAGAATGTTAAACACTGCGTTTGCCAAGACGCGGTCTCCACTCCAAGACACATCTGCTCCAATGGCCGTTGGTCCTGCAACACAGGCTACCAGCCCACTGCCACTTCAACTTGCTAATTCTATGGGCTATATCGGTTACTTTTGTTCTTTAATACGCGGACAGTCAAATTTCTAATCCTATCTTTGAGAGAAACCCCAAGCATAGCCCGTTCCTTTGCACCTTGAGTGACTTTGAACTTGTGGACTAGTAACTTCGTCAGTGTCCACGTCTCGACTCTGTATGTTAATACACGTAGGACGCACTGCTTGAATACTTTTGTCTTCAAACATTGTAGAATCTTCGAAGTGAAGACTCGACGATCAGCCTCCTTCTCGAAGTTGTTGCGGCCTAGTTCTATGTTATGGCTTAGGTAAACATAATTCTAAACAAATTCGAGAAGGGTACCATCGACCGATAACGGATTCGGTATGACTTGTTTGTTAAGAATAACTTTCATTTTGTCCAAGTTTATACCGAGACCGACTCGTCAGGAGGACTCGTTAGGCGACCCACCATTTGCTCATCCATCACAACTCGATATGACATAATTATCTGCAGAGAATCCAAGACAGCCCAGGTCTCGACAGAGTCTGGCTTTCTCGTAATTCACAAATGCCATGCACAGCGGCTGGTTATATTCTTCTGTCTTTTAAATAATCTGCCAAACCATATGGATGTGGTCTACGGTGCTGTAGCAATTTCGAAACCCAGCCTACTCCAGTGGTTGGAATTCGTTGAGTCTTGTGGCGAGATTATTTAAAAGTTCTGAGGCAACTTACATAAAAAAATACAATCGAGCCGAGAACTTCCTCCTTTTTTGGAAGTGGAATAAAAATTGTACAACAGCGGCCGTACCGTTAAGATCGATTTTTGTACCTGTACGCCTTATCGGAATAATGAAAAATTATAAAATAACCGATACGTAGTCTTATCGTTAAATATTCTATGGATTTATTTCTGTTAAGTATTTAACGTAAAGTATTAATCGACTCATTAAAAATTTCTGGTCCTATTATTTTATATTTTAGTGGTTTACCTAATATCTTCAAGAATTGTGTTTATGGCGATAAGGTTAACCTATGTTTGTACGTTGTAGCTGGTGTCTTTCAATGCAGTATTGTATCTTTTTATTACCTTAATTACATCTTTGAAATATCAGACCCATTTTACGCCAACTAGCAAAGCGTAAAAAATAAAAAAATAGAATTCTGTAATGAGACATTAATAAATAAATATATATAAATAAATATATTCACTCATAAAGTGTTCATTTATGATTCACAAAATAATATTAATTCGAATTTCCGACATAAACTTTAACTCTGTCTACTTAAATATTTCGACTAAATGTATAATTTTACCTCTACCCAGTCTTGCAAGTTAAAACAATAAACCTCATTTTTTAATATATTTTCTCACCATCATCATTTCAGCCTCGCAGTCCATTGCTGGACATAATCCTCCACAAGTTCGCGCCAAAATTGGCGTGAACTCATGTTTGTTGAACATAGTCACCATGCTGGGTAGGCGGGTTGGTGACCGCAGGGCTGGCTTTATCGAACCGAAGACGCTGCTGCCTGTCCTCAGCCTGTCTATTTCAAAGCCAGAAGTTGGATGGTTATCCTGCCATCGGTCGGCTTCTATAGTTTAATTAGTGGAACTGAACTTAACTTAACTGAGGTAGGGCACAGCAGGAAAGTTCCTGCTCAAAAAATGGAGCAGACTGACTGGGGCAGTACCTCGACCTTACAGAAGACCACAGCTAAATAATACTGCTTTAAAGCGGTGTTGTGTTCCTGTTGGTGAGTAAGGTGACCAGAGCTCCTGGGGGGATTTGGGGATAGGGTCGGCAACGCGCTGGCGATGCTTCTGGTGTTGCAGACGTCTATAGGCTACGGTATTTGCTTACCATCAGGTGAGCCGTACGCTTGTTTGCCGACTTACTTAAATAAAAAAATAAAAAAAAATCTGTGTTATCCCTTAGTCGCCTCTTACGACACCCAAGGGAAGAGAGGGAGTGGCTATATTCTTTACTGGCGTAACCATACAACAGATTTTATTTTTTATGTGTTGTTAATTTAGTTTATTAAATCAAGAATGGTCACCCATCGCTGCATTTATTACAATGGTTATAAAACTCGTTAGGTGTTTCAATACATTATGCTTAATAACATTATCTATGAAAAAATTGGATTAAATAATTACATAATATCATCATTACTACATACCATATTAAATAACAATCGTTTATTCTAAAAAGGAAGCCATTATTTCTATATCACTTGCGTTTCAGAGGCTATTAAATACCTTTTACTCTCAAATAATGGTACTTTGAGAACGAGATTTTTTTTAATGCAAGTAGGTGGTCCAACAAGCGTCCGTACGCTTGTTTTTGACCTACTTGCTCACCTCATACTTACCTGATAGTCAACGATTACCGTAGCATATTAGACGTGTGCAACACCAGAAGCATCGCAAGCGTGTTACCGATCCTACCCCCGATCCTCACCAGGAGCTCTGGTTACCTTACTCACCACAGGAAGACAACACTGCGTGAAAGCAGTATTATTTAGCTGTGGTATTCTGCAAGATCGAGGTACTTCGATCGTATCGGACTCCACGCCGACGAAGTCGCGCGCAGAAGCTAGTTTCATATAAATTTAAAGAATAGATTTGCTTAAAAATAAAATTAAAAACATATTAGTAAGTTTATATTTTTTTTTCTTCAAGTAATATCCGCAAAATCTTCGAGCCACTAATATTATGTTATTCAATACAATTCTGCTTAAATTTCAGTTAAAAAAATTGCCTAACAATGAAATTTAGAGAACATCAATTAATAAGTTTCATAACAAAGTCCAAATATAGACTTGCTACAATTTGATCTCGGCGTGTAAAGTTGACGTAAGCTCTTCCTTCTTGAAATGGGAAAGTTTCCGGAAGGTGAAACAAATTGAAATTCAAGTCTACTAATGAATAATTACCCTGAAAATATAAATAAAATAAATAAATAAAAGCTTCACACTCAACGACCTCCAATAGGATTTTCTCCGGTCGGGAAAGACACACAATACATAAGCACAAACGCCCAGACCTCGACAAACATCTACATATTAATGTGTATTGAGCGGGGATTGAACCCGCGACCAATAGGTCGCGATTATTTATTAGTATTTATTTGCAAGTCTTGGTTATTTTATTATATAAAAATAATAGTTTATGTTTTTGAAGGCTTACTATAGCTTTATAATAATTATATAATTTTCCATGCTAAAGTAAAATATTATGAGAAATTATTTTTTATTATTATACTGTTTAAAGTATGTTATAGCGCAATATCGTATTTTCTTAAGTATTACTAGCTATAATCCATCATAAGACTCCATTAGTTTAATCTATCTAAATTAACATATTCAGAAAGAACAAGTCTATGAGTAGTTTATTTATGTATGCTAAATATTTAGTTTTTCCTACACTTGTTATGGTTGTCACATTTTTGATAATAAATAAGGATCATTGAGGTAAGACTCTATATATTTTGAGCAGGAAATTTCCTAATCAATATATGGAGCAGCCCATCTGCAGTAGTACCTCAACCTTACAGAAGATCAAAAAGAAGTTCAGAAGTTTTCAAGCAGTGCAGTGTTGTATTTCTGTTGGTGAGTAATTTGACCAGAGCTCCTGGGGGGAATTGGGGATAGGGTTTGCAACGCGTTTGCGATTCTTATAGTATTGCAGGCGTATATAAGTTACGGTAATCGCTTACTATCAGGTGAGCCGTACGTTTGTTTGCCAACCTAGTTACATAAAAAAGGCAAAGAAAGAAATACCATTTTCAAAATCTGAGGCAGTCCGAATGGGGAAGTACCTCAACCTTACAAAAGATGACAGCCAAATAGCACTCTGCTCTCTGCTCTCAAGTAATGTTGTGTTCCTGCAGTGAGAAAGACAGCCAGGGCTTATAAGGAGAGTTGGAGGTAAGGTCGGCAAAGCGCTTGTCATGCTTTTGGTGTTGTAGGCGTCTATAGGCTACTGGATCCGCTTACCAAGTAATGGTGGACCGTAAACTTATTGGTCGATCTAGTCGCATAAAAAATACCTATTTCAAAGTTACTTACAGGTGGCACCGGACAAGTAAATGTTTTCATAGGACGCTCAGCTTCAGGCATACGTAAGTATGACTCTTTAACCATGTCACCCAAGAGGTTTTGCGTAAGAAGGACGTCACAAGCAGCAACGTCAAATTCTACGAAGCTGCGTTTGTATACATTCGATAGAAGCTGGTAGAGATAGAAATGCAACTGAAATAAATGATATGGTGAACAAAAGACTTGGTCATTTACTATTATATCTTTTGTCTTTCACCCAGCCATATATTCCTTGAAATATTAGGGCATTTTGTGCGGTATCATTAGTGATTAGAATGACCCGTGTTGATGTTACCTATTTTTACTAGCATTTAAAATTTATTTTCTAACTTAGTAAGGAGGAAAAACATGGTATGTAATATTCATTACTCAAGTATGATGTTAAGCTAAAGTATGTTTTTATAAGTGTGACAAAACACACACCATTCATTTATTATTTACTATTTTTATACTAGAAATTCTTCAGTACAGTACAGAAAAAATTGCGTGCTTATAAAGTACACATATCAGAAGTGAAACTTCTTTAGCAAACTAATTAAAAAATCAGCGGAGTCGGACTAGCGCATGAAGGGTTCCGTATACCATTGACTAAACTAAATATAATTAAATTTTTCAAGAAAATTTTTGGGTGCAGAACCCTAAAAAACTAATTAAAAACACGAATTTAAAATACACAAAAAAACTAATTATTGCAAAAAAAGCACGCCAAATATACGTCAGCCAATTATACGTCACGCGGTGTTCCCAGGTGGTCACCCCTCCAAGTACTGAATGTCATGACGCTGCCGCGTTACCGGTCGCTCAAATTTTACACCTCATGTGCCTAAAGAAGTTTCACTTCAAAAATATATCATCTGGGTATATTGAATAACATTGACATTAGTATTAGTAGTATTCTTGGTTTTTATACTTTAAAACCATTACCATCTAAAATTATTTATTACTTACAAATAAAGGACACTCATCTTTTCACGAAACAATTACCAGTAACTTACAATGAAATTTCTGTCCACAGGAACTAATAGTTCAAATTTAAGCGTCACAAAGCGAAGTTTATTTGTGCGATTATACTTTTTCGCGGTGACTGATACATCATTTACATATGCACGGTCATAGAACAACAATTTCGTTCGCTCAATATTTAGAACAGCTACCTGAAAAGTAAAAAAAAAAAACAAAATGTTAAAGTCGTTTGGATATTTGGAATTTGACATTAATTTGATGAGTCATGTGTATAGTACCACAAACAGGTTCAAAACCACAACTGTAGGTATATTACAATGAAACCCATAAACGTGAGCTTTTTGTCACAAATAATTTAGCATTACCTATTACACGCTCAACCAGAAACTAAACAGCTATTCTTCAAATTTGTCAAAATATCATTGTAAATGTTACAAACCTTAACAAAAACGAAAATATTATTTAATGTTTTGACTAGTTTCGCATTCGCGTCATTTGACGTCAAGCTTTTGCTATGATAATAATTTAATGTCAAGGAGGTTTACATAATTACGAGTATAATTTTTCACAAACCTTTCCGTTGCAAGAATCAAAGTTTTCGTAAATTACGTATAAAAGTATAAATAAATAAAAATAAAAAATATTAGCTTTGAATAACATTTTTTATAAGAAAAATCAACTTGTGTAAAAACAATTTCAATTGTAAATTCACTTGATTAAGGCTTGACCAAATATTCTTTTAGATATTTTATGTGTGGATTATCTATAAAAGTAGCCGCAAAATTAAATAAATTACGTTATTTCCATAACTATATATAATTGGATATTTGTGGACCGGAAAATAACAATAATTTTATCAGGTATTTTAATAATAACTGGGACCGACAGTTTATAAGTGATTCAAACCGGAAAGAAATTAATATTTATTATTATAATCATATTATGTGTGTACTATACGTAAATAAAGAGATACACTGAATCCTGTTACTAAGATATGAAACATCGAGATCAAGAGCCATTAACACCGTAGGTAATACACGAGTTTCTGTAACAGCGTTTTATGGTTAACACTGTCAAACACCTTTAATATGACATTAAATACTCTATCTGACGTCTTATATAGGCTAGAGAAGTGCGACTCGAGCAATTTGCTGTATATCTAGGAAAGACGCACTATGAAAAATGTTATTAACATAACAGTGCTAAAGAATTTGGTTAACCCTTAATTACTCGCATGGGGTCAAAGCATTTTCGGATTAAAACAATCGGCCAAGTTCGAGTCGGATTCGCGTACGAAGGGTTCCGTACCATTGGCTAGATAAACAACATTGATTTTAATATCGGGCAAAAAGCGGCAAAAAAAATGACTTTTGTTTTTTTATTTGAGTTTTTGTGAGCCCACCCTAATATTTTTTTTATTTTATTTTAATTATATTATTTATTATTAAAGTAAAAACACAACTGAGTATTTTATGAATATTCCAAGTGCCTACCTGTTGCCATTATTGATATCGAGCAAAAAAGGGCAACAAAATCTCGTTTGTTGTATGAGATCCCCCCCCCCCCCATTTTTTTGTTTTTGTTGTTATAGCGGCAACAGAAATACATAATTTGTGAAAATTTCAACTGTCTAGCTGTCGCCGTTCTTGAAATACAGCCTGGTGCCAGACGGACGGACAGACAGCGAAGTCTTAGTAATAGGGTCCCGTTTTTACCCTTTGGGTACGGAACCCTAAATATGAAGCACTAGGTGCGGCCCGATTCCCCCGCACCCTCGCTAGCTTCGCTTAGCTTTGTATTTTAGATTTTACTAAGTCACGGGAGTGGAAGGACGCGTCGCTGCGCTCTTGAGCGGTGATCCCGTGCGAGTAATTACGTCACTTTTTTGGAAGAGGTAAGTTTTTTATTTTGTGTATTTTTTGTGTATTATGAATTATTGTTGTGTTATTGTATGTTTAGTGACTAAAAGTTTGTTATAAATATTATGTTTTTACAGCTTTATACAATGAAATTATCAAAAAATTCCGTTTTACTAAGAGTTTTGTCTTTTTTTCTTTAGAGTTAGTCATAGATAGGAGAGAACTGCAAATTGCGCAATGGTTGGTAGTGAATGAAGGAGGTTCTGATGAAGAAGAAGTTGGAGGAAAATGTGACGATAGACGAGCAGTTGATTGGGTTCCATGACCGTTTCAAAGGCAAAGTTTACATGCCAAGCAAACCAAATAAATATGGCATAAAAACTAAGCATTGGTAGACTCTAAAATATTATATATGCTGTCCTTTTAGGTTTATTCTGGCAAACAGACTGCGGGTCCTTACCAAGTCTCAAGCAGCCCTGATGATATTGTAAAACGTCTTGTAGATTCGATTAAGGGAACTAAGCGTAATGTTACCACGGACAACTGGTATACAAGCATAAAACTCGCAAAAGAGTTATTACACCCATCTACAAACTAAACTTAGTTTGTAGTGTTCCAACTAACCATAGTTGGAACAGAAAAAAAGCCGATATACCTAAAGATTTTTTACCAAACAAATCTAGAACTTAATTTAGCTCCCTTTTCGGTTTTCAAAAGACAATGACCATGGTTTCTTATGTTCCAAAACCAAATAAAGTTATTGTGTTGTTATCTTTCATGCGTCATGTAGCTCATATCGACCCAGCCTCAACTGAAAAGCAGGAACCTGAAATAATAACATATTATAACAGCACTAAAGGAGGAGTGCACACCAATGATCAATTGTGTGGTATATTCAACGTAGGGATGCGAACCAAACGGTGGCCGTTAACCATTTTCTTCCATCTGATAAATGTTTCAGGCATAAAAAATACACTCATTATACATCGAGCAAATACCGACAAATCACGTACTCACGTGAGGCGCAATTTTTTGCAGCAATTGTCTGTTGAACTTATTCATAATCACCAAAAACGACGACTTGAAGTCAGAGCAACTCCTAAGGAGGTAAAAAAACGTCTGATGGAAGTACATGAGTTGGAAATTCGCGTCCCACCAACCACTGCAACACGTGGACTTTGCAATAGCTGCCCTCGGTAATGTGATCGCAAAGTATCAACAAAATGCAAGAAATATACAAGATTTGTGCGCTATCAGGTGTACATGATAACAATCGAGACCGAAGGCTTAACGTGCTCTCCAACGATCGGTGGGGAGACCCACAAAGACTGCACAAACACTCAGATCACGGCAAACATCTGTATGGCCAATACAAATGTTTGTCATGTACGGGGATCGAACCCGCAACTTGCCAGCGCAACAGCCATATCTCAGTGCTGTGGCCGTTGTGCCAACACGGCGTACAAAATGAAAAAACTAAATGAATATGAAACGATATACTTCACAAAATTACTACAATTATATGGTTGTTAACCATGTTTTATAAAGAGTCGACATAATGATATAATATATAACACACATCAAAGATTTTCATTGGACATTTCCGCTTAAAACAAAGTTGCAGCTCACGTAGTTTCAGTGAAATATGCTCATGCACAATGATGTTTAATGCAAGAGAAGCTTATTTTTATTTTATTTTAATTGTAGTAAAAGACAACATCATATCCTGCAATGCCAAGGTATATTTTATATCAAATTAATTATTATTATTTATTAAATGGTAGGTATTTTACTGAAAATCTAAAAATGGTAATTTGTACTGGATTCACAGTAAAATTACATCAAAATATTATTATTTTAGCAACAAATAATGTTCCTGGCTAATCACTATTAACTTATTGCATTTTTTTAAATATAAAAAGGGATCATTTTATCACATACTGCAGTTAAGTGGAATAGCATATTAATTGAAAAAAAAAAAAAAGAATTTCTTTGGTAAACTAATTTAAAAAAAAAACTTTAAAAAAATTTGCAATACAAAAAAAAAAACTAATTGAAAAAAACAAAAAGAAAAAGCCAATGTCGCGGTGTTCCCAGGTGGTCACCTATCCAAATACTGACCGTCATGACGCTGCCGCATCACCGGTCGCTCAAATTTTATCCCTCATGCGCCTAAAGAAGTTTCACTTGAAAAATAACGTGATTATTTCAGAGATACCGCTATAAATGTTGAACGACCTTATATGTACATGAATTCTTTATAATTATACATTAATTCGTTATACATAAATTCTTCATACTATAATGACATTTATATGTCGGCCAAGAAGTTTAATCGGACTAATCCACTTCACTTCTTTACATTGAGAGGTCAACTTCTTCGCATTATGGACAATACGTTTTCAGTAAGTTATTATTATATAAAGACAATAAATATAATTATGAGATACAAAACTTTCATCGCTTCACTTCAGCCTATCGCAGTCCACTGCTGGACATAGGCCTCCACAAGTTCGCGCCAAAAATGGCGTGAACTCATGTGTGTTGCCCATAGTCACCACGCTGGGCAGGCGGGTTGGTGACCGCAGGGCTGGCTTTGTCGCACCGAAGACGCTGCTGCCTGTCCTCGGCCTGTGTATTTCAAAGCCAGCTGTTGGATGGTTATCCCGCCATCGGTCGGCTTTTATAGTTATCCCGTCTTCGGCCTGTGTAATACATAGCATTATTCTAAACAAAATAATCACCACTGAGGTAGTAGTGAAAAATATATAACAACATAGTACTCCACAATAACTTTTGTCACACGTACATTGAAACAGAACAATTGTGTTTACTAGCAAACGAAAAAAAACCGACTTCAATTACATCGACTTACAACGTAAGTGGACGAAAAAAATTAACAAACGCACTCCACTTAACAGCTGGACATGGGCCTATTTCTCTATATAGGAGAATGATCGGAGCTAAATCCACCAGGCTGCACTACTGTGGGTTGGCGGAGATATTCGCTAGGATCGCTATTAAATAGTATATGATAACTGGAACCGACAACAGAACGTGCTTTCCGAGGCACGGTGGGGAGACACATAAGGACAGACATCCAAACCGGAATACAAATATTTACGCCGAGCGGGAATTGAACCTGTAAACCGTCGGTGTTAACGTACCTATACGGCACACGCACCTTTAAACCAGGGTGGTTGTTACGATACGTAGCTTTGCTGTTAGTATTAAACTGTTTTCGTGAATTCACTTTACTACGTATTAATTTTTTTTTTCAGGGTTATTATGGATTCAACGACATGAAAATAGTTTTTATCAATATCCCACAGAGTTTTCCTTTTCCAGAAGGAAGAGTTTTTGGCAAAATAACACATGAAGGGCGAGTGGTAGGAAGTGGTCAAGTGGACTTTATTATGAAAACTATTAATTAAAACTTAGTATTCTTATAATTATTTTTATATTCACTGTTCCTATAGTAAACGTCAGCTAGTTTATTACATTACTCTTTTTTTATTCGTACTTACAGTGTAAGAAATTTACATTTTACGAACAACATTAACTACATTTCCTGTATATATTCATATTTATATTAAAATTTTCTAAAACATCTGACTTCACGTCTTCACCTGCACCGATAACTAAGGGCTGGCGTATTTTTTTATCCATTATTGCGATATAACAGGGAAACGCAGCTGTTCACGCCATATACAGTGGTTTTATATTTAAAGATTAATTTACATACAAATAGGCCAAGGACTACCTACTACAAAGCTTTTGATATAGACTAATGATGAATGATGATGAAAATTTAAATAAACTATGAAAATATTCTTAATGTTAAACTTTTTTTTAAAGTGAAACTCTTATTACATCGTCTCAAACTTTTTCGTGTGCGTATTGCAAGTCGCGTGACGGTCGGCCATCTCTTATCATTTCCTAGAACTAAGACACTAATGACAACATACAGCTGATGTAAGTTACCTATTAAAATATAGATGGCGTGCAAAAGTTTCACTTTTACCGTGGTTTCATAAAACCACACACAGGTTTATTTATATACCATAAATTCAGAATTCTCCTTAAGTTAATCTAAACATATTCGTATTTTTAAAACGTATACAAACATCTAGTTGTTCTCCTTATGTTGTAATGTAACACATCGTTAATCTGAGACGGATGTGACATTTCATTACCTACAATACAATATATTGGACATTCTTCCGTCCCTAGCCCTATGGGATATATCTGAAAATGACGATAACTTCCGTCGCTATTTTGAATCTTATTGCCTTACAATAAGATCTATACATTAGAATTTATAAATTGGTATGTAATAGTAATTAATAGTGTCTCTGTTATTGCTTCACGCCTAAGATTTTATTGTTTCTTGTTCTGTTTATTGTCGGTTTAGCTATTGTCTTAAGTATAAATATGATCAAAATTTCAATCTCTGGCCAGTGTAATTGGAACCTCAAAATAAAGGTGTTCCGTTGTGGTACATATGTTATTATTACCTTACTCGTTTACTTAAACCTAGATAACTAAACTATGTTTAAAGTTACGTTGTAACTAAACATTCGTCATGGGGACTACGCAAAAAAGGCCAAATTTAGCAAGATAAGCTATAGTAAATGACACCAAATTTTATAAACATATTTATATGCATAGCTACTACATACCTCAATGTTATGAGGACCACAAATAGCATTTTTGCATTTCTCGCAACGGTGATTCGTCGTGCTTGGAGCCTTTAATGGATACTGGTAAAGATTTTTCCCACGTTCGATGTACGAGGAACGGAAAGTTCTATATCAGTTGAAACGATTCGAATGGCTGAAAATAAAAAGCAATTGCTGCCACAGCCAGGGTTCCATAAGTTCGCCTCTTATATTTAATATTGTTGCACACGTGTATGGCATAAGGATGAATCATAGGCTTAATATATTATAGAAAATGCAAAGCAACCATATTTTACTTTTACGGCAAGTAATAATGTTTGAAAACATTTGATCTAAAATGGTGAATGCACCCTTAATAACGTTGTAAAAGTTTACTATTTCTGATGTTTCTGTACTTTTGTTGATGTTAATTAGTCAAAAAAGTATGTGCGTGCCATTCACCCAAGGCAGAAGTAAAACTTCGGAAAAGTAGCCTACGAGGGATTTTTTTTGATGAAAAAAAAATCTTTGTAGGTAAATAAAGAAATCAAAATAATAAAAAAATTAAATACTTTGTAATGTAATCAATATCATTATCTCGTCGACTTAATCTTATACATTTATATTCTTTCTTTATTGTTATGCAACGATTTCAAAGAAGTTTCTCTTCAAAAACCTTTAATGATAGCTGTGCTTCCATAACCCTTACTTACAAGAAAATACTTGTATATGCAGCGTTTCGTGACCCAACTGCAGAATTTTGCAAAATTAAATAGATAGAATTAGATCTCAATATACCATAAGAGATTATAAAGTATAGCTTAAGATATTTGTACCTATAGCTCATAAACTAAGTACCTAACTCAGGTAGGTAAACGAGTTAGCTAGGCCGCTACAAACACATGCCTTATTTATCTCAGATATGGGGTAGGTCAAGTTGGGTCAACATATCCCACACTGTTTAATCTATATTTATATAAATAACTAGCTGACCCGGCGAACTTCGTACCGCCTAACAGTCGAAACTTTTTTTTTTTAATACTCTAATCACTAACCATCACTAGCACTTAAACTTTATGGTTCAAATTGACTTTTAAGTCGATATTATTACATACTAGCTGCTGCCCGCGACGTCGTCTGCGTGCGTTCACTGCTCGTTCCCCGTAGGTGATAGCGCGATAATATGTAGCCTATGTTCTGACCCGACTTCTAAATAATATTTGTGCCAAATTTGAAGTAAATCCATGCAGTACTTTTTGAGTTTATCCCGGACATGCATTTGAAGAAATAAAGGTTCACTGCTCGTTCCCCGTAGGTGATAGCGTGATAATATATAGCCTATGTTCTGACCCGACTTCTTAACAATATTCGTGCCAAATTTGAAGTAAATCCATGCAGTACTTTTTGAGTTTATCCCGGACATACATACAGACAAACAGACAAACAGACAAACAGACAAACAGACAAACAGACAAACAGACAAAAATTCTAAAAACTATATTTTTGGCTTCGGTATCGATTGTAGATCACACCCCAAGTATTCTTTTAAAAAAATATTCAATGTACAGTTTTGACTTTTCTACCATTTTATTATATGTATAGATTACGTATGGGATTATAGGAAAGTGTTGTTTTTAGACTTTTTCAGGCAATTTTTTAAATTTTTCTCTTCATAACAACCATCCTCGTACTTCAAGAAATATTATAAAAAAAGAATTAGCAAAATCGGTTCAGCCGCTCTCGAGATTTGCGCTTAGCAACACATTCAGCGATTCATTTTTATATATATAGAGACTGACGACTGACTGACTGACTGACGGGCTGACCCCGCAAAAGTGGTTTTGCCATATATGTTACTAGCTGTGCCCCACGGTTTCACCTGCGTTGATTTGAGGGAAAAAAATGCTTTCCTTTTTTTCAATAGTATAAGATTTAATTAGCTTAATAATTATATTTTCCATAGTTTACACTAAATAAATTTCTGAACGCACGCATAAATATTTGACCAAAGAGTATATTATAACCACTACGTTTTATATTTGACAACCAATATAAATTATGTCAATCCGTTTTCATTACTGACATTATTATACATTTTTAAAATGTAAAATACGCCACTATCCGTATATTGTGGATATATGTTGTCGATTCGAAACCTTTATTTAAATAAGTTCTTTAATTTTATCGGAGAGTTTACCATATCGACGGGATGAACATTAAATGTTTGACAGTTACGAAACACGAACATAGTTCCATACAAATTTTCATTCCCACCTTTCAACCCCTTACACCCTTTTATTCGCATTAAAAAGTAGCCTATGTCCTTTCTCAGACTCTAGACTAACTGTATACCAAATTTTATTTAAATCTGTTCAGTACTTTTGGCGTGATTGCGCGACAGACAGACAAACAGACAGACAGACAGACAGAGATACTTTCGCATTTATAATATTAGTATGGATTAACCCTCTTAACCCACCCATACGTCAAATTATTTTTATAATATGATCGATTTATCGTATTTCAGGAACTGTAGTCTGTGGTTGTTTGTTATGCACAGGGCTCTTTACTACCTGTCAATAAAATATGACATTACTGTAGAAATTTATAGTACATTATTCCGAAAAAAAAACCTGCAATTTAACAGGATAAAAAGTATCTATCCTATGTCCGTCTCCTGGTTCTAAGCAACCTTCTTACCAATTTTCAGCCAAATCGGTTCAGCCCTTTTTGAGTTATTTAAAATAGTCTAAAACAGTATTCTAAATAGTAGTCTAAACTTTCTTTATAATATAGATTTAGTTGAGGAACTTCCGATATTTGTTTTCTTAATAATAAGACCTTTAAATTTGTACTAGAGATAGGGATCTCTAGTAGGGATCATCTCATCATCTCTAGTAGGGATTTATAGGTAGTATGAAACATGTTAAAATTTTTACACTACTACTCTACTCACTTACTACTTTTTAATACGTCCGTAACACTGCACCTGGTGGGGGCGCGTCCTAATAATTAGCCTAGGGCGGTCAGAACTCTTAATCAGTCGCTGGGGCTGAGCGGCGTTTGGTAGGCTTCATCCAGCCTTCACTTCGAAGATCCGCTGAAAGATGTTTGAAGACAAAAGTTTTCGAGCATTGAATCCTGTCCGTGTTATTATATGGTGCCGAGTCGTGGATACTAAGGACGGAGCTGGTAGTTTAAAGACAGACAACGTGTTAAAGTACCTAAAGTACCTAAAGTACCTATTTAGTAATTTTAATGTACCTTACATTATAATGCCAACGATATAGTTCTGCTGAGCTATAAATTAGCGACCTCAGAAGGTAAATTAAGAAGCTACATCAAACAAATCAAGCTGTAAATAACTTAATATTTAATTATAAAGTATAAACTTTTTTAGCGCGTTAAGGAAAAATGATGAGAATAGTTTTTAACGATGCGCGCCCACACCGTCACAAAAAACCGACACCCTGAAGTTAGCTAGTCAACGAAGAAAAAGTAAGCAATGTGAAGTTACGAGTAGCTAGCCAATGAAGTATAATTTCTTACGTACGTTTTTTTTTTTTTTTTTTATTATCAAAGAATATTGTACCTTTCAATCGCCGCCGCCGTTTAACCATATTTTGATAGAAAGTATCGAAACATGTTAATGCCTCAATTATTATCCAAATTCATAATTATTGCTAAGGATCTCTCAGATTTAGCAGAAAGAAAAGGATGGTAGGATTTCGCCAAACATTTTATAAGTGTAGTGTGAATGAACATCAGGTCTACAATGATTTACGTTTCTAATACAAAAATGATATCCTGATTCTAATTTAGGATAACTGTAACTAAGAAGTATACATTACATACATAAATAAAACTCAAACTCGTTGAAAAACTATTATTGAAGTCGGTTAAAATGGTTATAGCATAGAATTAAAAAATAAAACTGTTGAACGTAAACAAATTAAACAGATCACCTGCAAATGGCGTATAAAATATAAATAAACGGAAGCATTTACTTTGCGAAATTGCCATGGCTATATAAATAACAAGTGTGTATTTATATATAATCAATACGATATTATATATAATCACTTTTTAATATAAAATATTTAAAAGAGTATCATCTAGTCTCATTTAAAACGTAGTGACTGTTGACATAGTTTGTCTTACAAGTATACATACACAATGATATTTAAGACTAAACTTTTTTATGTTTACCTGATTGTACTTCTGTATGTAACAAATTATATTTTCATTTTCTGCAACGGAAAGGTTTGTAATATTTTTTCTAACTTTTAATAAGTAGTAAAATTTTCTGCATTTCAATGTGATTAAGCAAAGATATTTACCGAATTGTGTGTTGGATTAAGCTTCGATCCTTCTCCAACATGAGGAAGAGGCCTATGCCCAACAGTGGGACATTACAGGCTGAATCGTGATCGTGTGAACTTATCTTTTGATTAATTTCACTTTTTTTTTAATTACACTATAGTGCAATACATATGCTATAGTGCAACTTTTTATTTTAAAACGGTATTACAGTTCAAGATAATAATTATATCAAACAAGCAATTGTCTGTACAAGCAGTTCAACCCACCTCATAGTACCCACCATGTAGTTATTCGACAAAGACTAGAAATGACAAACATCTGTAATAGTGCTAATCAAAGTGTAATAAAAGTTCATCAATTGTCATAATTCAAAAATTTGTCGGCATTTAAATGATTAGAAATTAATTTTGTGTTTTTATTTTTGTGACGAGCAAAAACATTATTATGATCCGATTTGAAGTGGATTCATATGCACAGTATAACATTAATAAACAACAAAAATAAAACTTAACTAAATTATTTACTTACTTAAATCATTATATAGAGAAATATATATTCTATATAATATATAAAAATTTCGATTCACGATGTATGTTAGCGATAAACTCCGAAACTACTGAACAAATTTTTATCAAAATTTGTAAGCATCTGTAATTTGATTCAACTTGGGAGATAGGGTAGTTTTTTTCTTAATTATTGATCTTAATATTTGTTTTTTAAAATTAAATGTTTATTATATGACTTTTGTATGTATTTATCGGTTAGTTAGTAAATTAAAAGAATTAGTAAAAAAATTATTCGATCTATTATAATTACTGAGCCACAGCAACGCGTGCTGGGTCAGCTAGTAAAAATATATTTATATACACTTTTATGTAATACTAATTTTTAATGCATTTCAGAGAGTGGCTTTTAATGCTGAACGACCCAAAATAACGTATTATAATACCTCGTACGTTAGAAATGTATATGTTGCGACTAGAAAATATAATCGTACGAATTCTCTTCACTTCCTTACATTTAGATGTGAAACGTTACGTCCCTTTGATGATGATTTGAAGGTATATTTTGTTAGATTTGACAACACACACGCACATGCCCACCCACACGCGTACGTGCACGTGCAAGCACATGCCCACACACACGCACGCGAACGCGGTAACGAACACGGAGACGCACACATACACACACAGATTCTTGTACACAGATGCGCGCGCAGAAAGCTCGCATTCACGCATGCACTCACAAATCTCATACACACGCACAAATGCGTTTAGTAGTATCCAGGAATACTAGGAACGAAACATCATCTAAACATTGTCTAATACTATGTAAAATTCCTGAGATATTTTAGGTATTGGCGCAAGCTTCAGCTCTTAGTCTATTTCATGGTATATGGGAACAAGTAGCGAAGTTTGAGAAACAAATTATTCGAGCAACCTAACAATAATCTACAAGAACATCAATAGATTTATGTAATAAAAACAAAAAAACCGTGTGGTTTCCGGTACACCAGATAGGAACGAAGTTCCTTATTATAAAATATTAATTTCAATTTCTATTCAAGGTGTATAAAAATTATTATTCGGTTATAATTATATTTTATATAGAATCGCGAAACAAACATTTTCAGTCGATTGTCACCACGTGATCGAAGGCATAGGTGAATCAGGAGTGGAGCCAAGGAAAGCAAAACGTTCTATTAAATAAGAAGGAGATAAGGGATTATAAAGAATGGAGTAAAGAAGGGAAAGCATGTGGAGATTACGGCGCAGTCTGATTGGTAGCCACTTGAGTTTAGCTCGGAATTCGGATATGTGATCAAACTTACCCAATCCATATATGAAACGTATACAAACAGTTTGTTCAGCAATTCCTCTGTAAGATTAGGTTAAGAAGAGTCTGCATAATCTAAAAGCGGTAGAAGAAGCGAATGTGCTAATAATATTTTGGTCTTGACCGGAAGTAAACGCTTCCACCGCCGCAAACAGCCAATAGTCGCAAAAAATTTTCTGCTCATCTCAGTCACCTGTGGAGACCATGATATAGTGCTGTCAATAATAATACCAAGATTCTTTATTGAGGTGGCTCACTGCTAAGCTAGTATTATTTATTTTAATTAAAGGCAAGCTATTAATATTTAGTTTTGCAATCTGTCTTGCGTCACCTAACAAAGCCACCTGCGATTTATTGGGGTTTAACGCGATTCCAAAAGACTCACTCCACGAAGCAATTTCAATCAAGTAACAATTTAGATCTTCGATTGCCTTATTGATATTGTTAGCAGGGGCCGAGATATAAACTTGCAAATCATCGGCATACAGGTTATAGGACGAGGAAAGGGATTTGGTGACAGTGTTAATGAAGACGGAAAAAAAGGAGAGGAGAGAGAATGCCACCTTGTGGGACACCAGCAGTAAGTGAACAATAAGATGAAAGGCGGTTATTACTTCAAACACACTGTTCACGACCACGCAAAAAACTGTCTAACCATTGGATAGCATCAGGTGAAATATTAATGGACTTTAGGACGGCTAAAAGGATGTCAAAGTCACAATGCATTAAAAGCGTTGCTGAAGTCTAGCAACGCTATGACTATAATGTGCTTATTGTCCATGTTAAGTCTTACGTCATCAGTTACAACCTTACATTTACCTTAACAAGAGCTGTTACTGTGCTATGGCCAGACCGGAAGCCAGACTGAAAAGGACAAAGAATGTCATTTTTAATTAGAAATAGATGATGATGATGATATACGTTCAATGACTTTTTAGAGAAAAGGCAGAATAGAAATCGGTCTCAAATCAGAAAGGGAAGTTGGATATTTTTTTTAATCTTAGGTATAGGAATTATTTGAGCTTTACGCCAAGAACTAGGAAACTTATGACAATGTAATAGAAGATGTTTGATTAAAGACTATGAAAGTACCTTAGACTGAGAAATTATCATGTATGTCTTCTACTATCATCATCTTATCAAATCATTGTTAAGACAAACATCGTTAAGTTTGTGGAAAAAAGTGTATATGTACAATTCACACACGGCAGAAGTGAAACTTCTAAAAAGTCGTAAGAATGTTGGCCGTTGAGATTTGTTCTCTCGAAAATGATCACGATCTCTTAAAAAGCTCGTAAGTGTCATGGAATTGCAGAATCGCTTTCGCGTTTTGAGCAGTAATGTACTCTATCTCATTCTATCCTATACATTTATGCGTTTTTTTCTTTATCGTGAGCCATTTTTCGTTCCATAACATTTCAAATCACAATGATTCTAAGGAATTTTCCCTTCAATAATGAAAAATAAATGTATTGTTATTTGGCTTTTTGACGTCACAATGACTAATAAATCGATGAAGCGTTACGCTCATTGTAGCCTTACGCTCATTGTACGCTTGCGCCGCATCTATCTCTCTTCCACTCGATTGGCCTATGCGTCCGAGGAGATGTTTTGCTATGACGTTGTCACGTTATCGTCCGTAAACCAACTTTACAGACAAATATTTTTTTTTTTCAGATGAGTTATTACGTTTATCAGCTTTTATCAAACGCATACAAGCGAACTTTTGTGGAATTCCATACAACTGTTTGCGGTTTGTTTTCCACTGAGAACGTTTTTTTGGAAATGGTAAAAGAATCGTACTATCGAAACCCAGTGTCCCAACGACCCATGAAAATATTAAAATGTCCAATAAAACCGGTACGACATACACATTTTATAACGAATCTAGCACAAGCGATACCATCATTATTATACATTGTCTAATCATTACTTACAACTTATGGCATTAAAATTGACTAATGAAAAATTATCTTTTCAGGGTTATTACATGTTAAATGATATGAAATTGCGTTTAATTTCTGTTCCTGAAAATTTTCCTTTTCGTCAAGGAAGACTTTATTATAATGTGACGAATAAACAAAATCTTGTTGGCAGTGGATACATAGACATTGAACTCATAAGGATTGATTAAAATAAAAATTTTGTCATCACAATCATCACTTCAGCCTATCGCAGTCCACTGTTGGACTTATGCCTCCGCAAGTTGGCGCCAAAAATGGCGTGAACTCATGTGTGTTACTCAACCCATAGTCACCACGCTAGGCAGGCATTTTATGTTCATACTGTTGCGTTTTTTGTTTTGTATACTTTGATGTTGACTTTAAATTTTAAAAGACTACTAAAAAAATTTCTCCGGCCTTTAAATTCTGGGCCTACACTAAGGACATTACTATATTTCATTTATTGTAATATTAATAAAGCCGAGGATATGCTAGGTAGGTAGTAATGTCTACCGAGACATTAGGATTTAATGTTAATTAAATATTGACACTAATAATAAGTTACGGTTGCTGGATAACACTGTCAAGATGTAAATTTTTATTTTGGTACCTATCTTTTTATTATTGTAAATATTTTTTTTTCTGAATCATATTTTTTTTACGTTTGCTAAGTATGTGTAATCATATGTCTATAATTGAGCAATCATTATTTTCAGACATTTTTGATTCTAAGTTTTTGTTTTATTTTCTAGACTATAAATGCTTGTCACAACTCAAAGTCTTAGTGCTCTGCCTCATTAAGATGCCATGGCGACGTCGCCGGCTACGTATCCAAGCAGTTAATATTGAAATGTATGGTACCTAACGCACGTCTAACGGTTTGGCAACGTCCCTAAATTGAAAGCGTAGTCACGAGCTACAGTTCTCTACGTGGCTTCTGGATACTCTGGCGGCTTGGCGACGTTGCCACTATAATGTACACGGTAAACTGAACCTCGCTCACTCAGTCACCAGTCAGCCGCCATTTTGGACGCTCGTTCGAAGTACAGTACCTAGTTGATGTTGTAAATAATTAGTTTCGATACTGAAAAATTTATAATAGAAATTCAAAACCGTCCTTGTATATGGGATAGTTCATCTAATGAGTATTCCGATCGTAACTTAAAAATTTTCGTAAGTCTCCATGCAGTTTAAAAAAAATACCACTTCGGCTTCGATCTGATATAAAAGAATGAACCCATAGTTTCTTTTTTTTTTCTATTTTTCTACGACGTAGATAGCAAAAAAGTGCTATTTCTTTTACATCCATTTCTGACGACGTAAACGAACTGACTGTCGAGACGCCATGGCCACTAGATTTGGCGTCCTTCGGATGCCAAAAGTAGCCAGGCCTGCGCCGCTGGCGACGTCGCCATGGCGTCCTAATGAGGCAGAGCACTAAATCAATATTAAGATTAATCTATCATATTTTATACAATATATAAATAGGTTATAACATGTTTATTTCGTTTTTTGTGTGTATATTCATAATGCGCTAATTCTTTGTTCTAACTTCTTTTAGTACCTACTTTATTTTTTCGAATTATAAGTTATTTTCTGTATTTCAATGCTAATACAAACATCAATTATTGCACTATACAATGTATTTTTTGTTTTTTTAACTAATTATTTTTAAGTTTCGTGACAAAAAATCAACTTTTTTGTACCTGTTTAGATGATACATGACAATCAATTATAATCTTTCCGGTATTTTAACAGATAAATCGTATAAAAATATTGTTTTCCATATAAAAGAAATAGCATGCAATTTACCTCTGCTAATATTTGTCTAACGAGGCGTTAAATGATCTCCATTCAAAAAATGTATCATGTGTAAAAATTTTCATTCATACATTGAGCTTGAGGGCTACCAATAATGCCAACTTAGTGCAGTTGATTTCACCAATGCGACGAGGAATGCCGAATATGCGACGGAAACTGATTTTGAAAATTTTACAACCTTATTTATCAAATCGTCAAATGCGTTATTTATATATTCAAAAACGTCTATTTTATTTTTAATATATATAGGTACATATTTCTTATTAATGTATTGTTATGTAAACACACAACATCAAAATGTGTAATGTAATACTTTTTTCAATAAAAGGAATAGTATAAGTTTCTCAGCCTTTGACAAATCTTATTTACGGAAATCATCAGAAAACGTTATACAGGAAAAAATTCCGATTTTGTCTCCCAGCTGTACCGCTGAAAGTCACAACTGGTATTAAATAACTAGTTGTAGTTCTAAGATTCACGCTATTAGTCACAATCGTCCTTGTCACACAACAGTATTTTGATATTTACACTTCTAATACATTAATTATCTTCATAAAAAATCGTTTCGAAAAAATATCGCTTTAAGCATAGAAAAGGTGAAAAATCCAAGCTGGTAGTAAAACACTCGACGACGTATCTTAATTTCCTCAAACCGTACAAAAACAAAACACAGATAGAGAAATATCTAATCAATGCGTCTGTACCTTTTGTGTATATTTTAAATCGTTTCCAGAGACAAGCGATCGTGGTACACGCTTGTCGACTGCATTCGATTTTCAAACGGAAATGCCGTTGACAGAGACCACTCCTTTGTTCTCATTTCGTATCGTTTTCAAATAGGATTCAACGGTTCGCACGTGGCCAACTTAAATCTTGTGTCGAGTAAAGAATGTTGAGTTATTTTTTACTTCTGTTTTTAAAAGAATAAAATGCTGTTAAAATATTTAACTAACTTTAAGTCATCATCTTCTTTTGGTAAGCTTTTATAATCTGTGGTTGTAGTTTTCATAGGTACATAGAATATCACTAATTTGCTAATAGCTCATCAGAAAAGCTGCAGAATTGTTATTAAAACTTTACTAACCAAAGTCTTTTTTTTTTTTTTTTTTTATTTAGAATGAACTTCCACGGGCTCAAAATGCCCATGCCTTTTGTTAAACATGCATTATAATTATAATATTACAGGCATTAAGGCTACAAATCGACAGTCCTGTGACTGCCTAGTAGAACTAGGACGTGGTCCGACGCTGACGGTTTTTTTTTTTTTTTTTTAATTTAATTATTATTTTTTTTAAATTAACGTATATACATGCACATATATATTATAGATAAAATTATATAAAACAATTAAGTATATAAAATTAATTCTATAAAATTAATTCCATAAAATTATATAATTTTTTATATATATATATTTTTTTTTTTTTTTAATATTTTTTTTTTTTTTTTGTAATTTTTTTTTTTTAAATAATGCTTACATGCTACAATATATACATTATCTTAACACTATTTCAAATTAAATCTTATATCACCAATGCGGTGTGTCGACATCCACACTCACTTGTCCAAAACAGCATCCGCTGCCAGCTTCGCGAGCACATCCTCAATAACGACGGCATCCCTATTATGGATTGCCATTTTGAGGCTGTGCTCGAGGATCTGCTTACTGTTTGCCTCCACCGCCCTTCCGACAAAATGACCGATCGCGTCGTCCTTGTTGTCACTGTAATAGACACAGGTGTTTGTGTGTCTAGTCACAGCGACCACCGCATGCGAGACACTATTGTGGATACTGAGCCTCTCTGCCCTTGTCTGGACGACAATGACATTTTCACTTGTCTGTCCCTTGGGACAGGGACTAACCAAAGTCTACGATAAAGTAGGTAATTGAAAACGTTACTATGCAAACACTATAAATTATTTAAAATATTTTTTATTCTTTTATAATTTTACCACTGTGCCTTGACATTGTAAAAAATACAAAAACTGTTGAACGTAAATAAATTAAATAGATAACATCAAAACAAAATCAAAAATTGAATCGAGCAACGGAAGCATTTACTTTACGAAATTGCTATGGCTATATGAATACCTAATAACTGTCTATTTATATCTAATCATATAAATAGAACAATTTTTAATGGAAAATATTAAATTAGAGTCTTACTTAAAACACAGTGACGGTTGAAACAGTTTGTATTACAAGTGTACACTTAATGATAATAATATGTATTAAATAACAATTGTACAATGATAGTTAAGACTAAACTTTTTTATATTTACCCGATTGTACTTTTTTTTGTAACGAATTATATTTTCATTGCCTGCAACGGAAAGGTTTGTAGTTTTTTTTTCTAACTTTAAATAACTAGTGAAATTTTCCGCATTTCAATATGAATACAATAAAGCAATTGTCTGTAAAAGCAGTTCAACTTACATCATTGACAAAGACTAGAAATGACAAACGTAATTATGTAAGTGTAAAGTGTGATAAAATTTCATCAATTGCGACATTTGTCGGCATTTAAATGATTAAAAATTAATTAAAATGTGTCTTTTCTTTTTTGTGACGAGCAAAAACATCATGATGATCCGATTTGCAGTGGATTTATACGCACACTAAAAACTTTAATAGACAACAAAAATAAAACTTAACTAAATTTTTTACTTACTTAAATCATTATATAGAGAAATAAAAATATATTTATATATACTTTTATGTGATACTAAATTTTATTGCATTTCAGAGATTAGCTTTCAATCTTGAACGACCTAAAATAACGTATTATAACACCTCGTACGTTAGAAATGTATATATTGCGACTAGAAAATATAATCGTACGAATTCACTTCACTTCTTCACATTTAGATGTGAAACGTTACGTCCCTTTGATGATGATTATACGGTAATGTATTTTGTTAGATTTGTCTACACACACGCACACACACGCCCACGCACACGCGCACATGCATGTGCACGCACACGCCCATACACACACACATACTCCTAGTATCCTAGAATACTAGGAACGAAACAACAACTAAACATTGTCTAATCTATACTAATATTGTATAAAGCTGAAGAGTTTGTTTGTTTGTTTGTTTGAACGCGGTAATCTCTGGAACTACTGGGCCGATTTGAAAAATTCTTTCAGTGTTAGATAGCCCATTTAGCGAGGAAGGCTATAGGCTATATGTCATCACGCTAAGATCAATAGGAGGGGAGTCCACGCCGACGAAGTCGCGCGCAGAAGCTAGTACTATGTAAAATTACTGAGATGTTTCAGATATCGGCGCAAGCTTCAGCTCTTAGTCGATTTCATGTTATATGCCTATATGCCTATATGGGAACAAGTAGCGAAGTTGAGAAATAAATAGTTCGGATAACCTAACAAGCATCTACAAAAACATCGATAGACTTACGAAATGAAATCACCTGCGTTAAAATGGGGTTGAAGTAAAGTATAGTGACTATAGCGCTGATTATGAAAAACAATATGATTTTAAAAAAAATAAAAAAATGACACAATTTTTAAACATATAGGAATAAATTAGTCGATCTAATGTAATAATCACTACATAGTATAAAACAAAGTCGCTTTCTCTGTCCCTATGTCCCTATGTATGCTTAGATCTTTAAAACTACGCAACGGATTTTGATGCGGTTTTTTTTTTAATAGCTAGAGTGATTCTTGAGAAAGGTTTGTGTATATAATTTAGTATACTTTTATCTAAATTAGCAGAATTACGGCGATAAATGTTGAAGAAGTCGTAAAAATCGCGCAAACTGGGAGCTTTCCACGCAAACGCCGCGTAAACTAGCAAAGATACAGTTTAGTAATGTACTAGCGAATTCAAAATCTATAAAAATTCTACAAAAAAGTCCGCGAGAGCATATCTCTATCTCTTACGGTTGACTTACAATAACCACGTTTATGTTCAAATTTTTAATTAAAAACATTACGTTATTTTCATAGCTATTTTCTTTACTTAAGTATTAATCCTTATCCATATAAATATGTTAGTTAGCTTAGACATTTAATGCAGATTAAAATTGCCCTTCACACTATATCAATCAGATGAATAGTTTTTGAGATATCGTCGTTAGAAGCAAACAGCGTGGTGGATTAAGCTCCGATCCTTCTTCTACATGGGGAAGAGGCCTTTGCCCAGCAGTGGGATACTACAGGCTGAATCGATATTGATTAAAAACTATGAAACTACCTGAGACTGAGAAATGATCATGTATGTCCACTATCATCATCTTATCAAATCATGGTCAAGACGTTAAGTTTGTGAGAAAAAAGTGTGTGTGTGCAATTCACACACGGCAGAAGTGAAACTTCTTTTGACTAGCCTACGTCACTATAAACTGCGTTGGCGCAGTTGTGGGTTCGATTCCCACCTTGAGTCTGGGTGTTGTATACATATTTATTTATATAATTATGTATTATCTATAAGTATGTTTATCGGAAAAAATATGTAGCTAGACCAGTCGGCTGTTACCTATAACACAAGCATTAAGTTGCTTACTTTAGAAACAGACGACCGTGTGTGTATTGTGTATATTATATTATTTATTATTATGCTGGTTGTCACTCCACCCGTTTAATAAATAATATATACATATAATATAATAAATACTTATATAAATAATATAATAAATTTACATTCACTTACATATATAAATATAAGCGGGTGGAGGATTACGCCCCGGCAGGGAGATCAAACGGCTGGGGGTTAGGGCTGAGAAAACGGCGGACAATCCTAGCCGAGTCAAGTAACACCGCCTTCTGCATCCTGGCTGCGAGCGAACCGTCCCGGATCCCCAGTTGCCTCAGATGGTGAGCGAGGCTAACCGGGATCAAACCGTTGGCAGATATTACGATAGGCATGATTTCAGCGGACCCCACACCCCATATGTCGACAATGTCGTGCGCCAGATCCAGATATTTACGTTTCTTTTCAGTTTCGGCTTTCACGAGGTTCTCGTCATGCGGGATGGCGATGTCCACCAAAAACACCCTCGACTGTGCCCTGTCCATCACCACGATATCAGGCTTGTTCGCCAGTATCGTCCTGTCTGTGGCGATAGGCAGGTCGCAGTAGAGCCGGACTCCGTCGCGTTCGAGTACTGGCACCGATGTGTATTGATAATAGGGCATCCTCTGAAACAGGAGACTGTACATAAAAGCAAGCTCTTGGTGGAGAATCTTGGCCGCTTGGTTGTGTCTGTGCAAGTACTCAGTGTTAGCAAGCGCAGAACAACCCGAAAGCACATGCCTGAGTGACTCACTGGGATGACGACAGGCTCGACAGAAGTCGGGAGTGCCATCCTTCAGGATGTGCTTTTGGTAGTTGTTCGTCTTAACTACCTGATCCTGTATTGCACAGACAAAACCTTCGGTTTCCCCAAAGAGGTCGCCGAATCGCAGCCACTGCACGGAGGCCTTACTGTCCACGTGAGGTGCGTGGAGCGCCTTGTAGAACCGTCCATGCAGCTCTTTCTCCATCCATACGGTCTCCCGGTCAGAGGTGCTCAGTACGACTGGTTTCTGCCAATTCTCGTTGGCCAAGGATAGGGGGGTCGGTCCTTTGTCACACACTATAACTTCACTATGCATAGCGCTGTCCCGTCTCGTTTCAAAGTAGGCCCTGAGGCTGCACACCTCGCGGTTATGCATGCTCTTAGCGCTTAACATGCCTCGGCCACCACACTTCCGCGAGATGTACAGTCTCATGACCGACGACTTAGGGTGGTGCATGCGATGGTGCGTCATAGTTGTGTGGACTCTTCTGTCCAGGGCGTCAAGTTCGGTCTGAGTCCATCTGAGTATGCCAAAGGTGTACAAGAGAGTGGGCATGAGATGAACCAGGCGTTATAGGCTCGGACCTTGTTGGCGCCCGACAAATAGCTCCAAAGAACTTTTGTCAGCCGTCCAAAAAAGACTTCGCAAACTGCCTGTTTCAAGTCCACCTCCTTCACCCCTATACATTGTGACATACCCAGATACCGGTAAGATTCAGCTTCGGAAAGGGTCTTGAAGGATGTTAGCTCAAGGCTAAACTGCGCCGAATGAGTCACCTGACCCCTGTCTACATGCACAACCACACACTTATCCACTCCAAGCTGCATCCTGATGGAACCGCTGAATTCCGTGGTGATTTTCAGCAGTTCCTGCAGGCGTGCAGCGTTAGGTGCCAGCAATTTGAGGTCATCCATGTAGAGGAGGTGGGAGACTTTAGTACCTCCTCTCCGAAACTGAAAGCCTGTCCCCGAACGCTCCAGTAGAGTACTCAGAGGGTTCAAGAACAAGCAGAACCATAGCGGGCTCAGGCAATCACCCTGGAAGATATCCCTCCTTATCCTTATTGGGTCATCCACGCCCGTCAGTCACTTATTATTATTATTATTATATTATTCTGAAGATTATTATTACATTATTCTGAAGAGTCGTAGGGAGGTTGGCCGTTGAGATTTGTTATATCGACGATGATCACGATCTCGTGAAAAATCTCATAAGTGCCATGGCACTTTGCCATGGAAAATGCGTGCCGTACGCGTTTTGAGCAGTAATGAACTCTATCTCATTCTCACCTGTATATGCGTTTCCTTCTTTATCGTGACGCATTTTTCGTTTCATAGAATTTCAAATCACAACGATTCTAAGGAAGTATATCTTCAATAATGAAAAATAAATGTATTGTTATTTGACTTTTTTTTCAGATGAGTTTTTACGTGTATCAGCTTCTATCAAACGCATACAAGAGAACTTTTGTGGAATTTCATACAACTATTTGTGCTTCGCTTTCCACTGAGAACATTTTTTTTGAAATGGCAAATGAATCGTACTATCGAAACCCAGTGTCCCAACGACCTATGAAAATTTTAAAATGTCCACTAAAACCGGTACGACCTACATATTTTATAAAGAATCTCGCACAACAATGGTTCATCATTATACATTGTTTAATCATTACTTACAACTTATGGCATTACGCTTACATACGCTTACGCTTCAGCCTGTAATATCCCATTGCATGGCATAGGCCTCTTTACCCATGTAGAAGAAGGATCAGAGCTTAATCCACCACGCTGCTCCAATGCGGGTTGGTGGATATATTACCTACTATGAGTAACGATCGCTATCATTTGTACACGATAACAACCGGGACCGACGGTTTATCGTGCTGTCCGAGGCACACCGTGGGAGACCTACAAGGACTGCAGAAACACCCAGACCACGGCAAACATCTGTATACAAATGTTTGTCATGTGCGGGGATCGAACCCGCAACCACCAGCGCAACAGCCACAAACCAATGCCGTGACCGTTGCGCCAACGCGGCGTCACTTATGGCATTAAAATTGACTAATTAAAAATTATCTTTTCAGGGTTATTACATGTTAAATGATATGAAATTGCGTTTACTTTCTGTTCCTGAAAATTTTCCTTTTCTCCAAGGAAGACTATATTTTAATGTGACGAATAAAGAATATCTTGTTGGCAGTGCATACGTAGACGTTGAAATAAAATATATTGATTAAAATAAAATCTTTATCATAAATGTTTTATTTTACTCTATGATTCTTTATGATTGAAATCAAGCGTTTAATATACCTGATGTATGATTTTTTTGTTTTAAGACCTATTCATGACGAAGATGCGACGGAGACTGATTTTGAAAATTTTAGAGCCTTATTTATCAAATCGCTTTTGTATTCAAAATCGTCTATTTTATTTTTAATATAGGTACCTAGTCAGGTCATAAGTACTGTCACACGGTAAAAACTTTTTTAGAATGCTGGCTACAAAAAAAGTTTATTTAATTCGAATAAAGAATTGTTCATGAAAATAAAAATGTGTACTTTTTAGAATCTTACCCATTTTTAAATATGGAGTGGACGCTTAAAGAAGACCGTGTTGCAGTTATTGCGTTGCATCGTTGCGGTTACGCGCCAATTCAAATTTTTGACTTACTGAAAAATTTGAATATGACCAAAAGATTCGTGTATCGTGCCATCAAACGGTACAATCAAGACTCTAGTGTAGATGACAGGATGACAGTGGTGGCCCTCGCTCCGTTAGGACTCCAGCAGTGATAAAAGCTGTGAAGGCGCGAATTCAAAGAAATCCCAAACGTAAACAGAAACAGTTGGCCCTTCAGATGGCGTTAAGCAGAACCACGGTGAAAAGGGTGTTGTTACGAGTAGTCTATGTTCGAGTCAAATGTCACTGTCAATACGCACTCACTTATAACTGTCAGAGTTTCAATTAACAAGCCAATATCAAACAGGTGTTAAATGAAGACTTAGGGCTTCGAATATATCGAAGAAAAACAGGACATCGTTTGAACGCTCGTTTAATGGACCTGAGACTGAAGAGATGCCGCGCTTTGTAGAAGCGGTACGCGGGAAAAAAATATCGGGAAATTCTTTTTCAGATGAAAACATTTTTACCGTAGAAGAGAGCTACAACAAACAAAATGATAAGGTGTACGCACACAGTAGTGAAGAAGCGAGCAACAGTATTCCGCGTGTCCAACGAGGTCATTTTCCGTCCTCTCTCATGGTATGGTTGGGAGTTTCTTATTGGGGCTTAACTGAGGTACATTTTTGTGAGAAAGGTGTAAAAACGAATGCAGTTGTGTATCAAAATACAGTCCTGACGAATCTTGTGGAACCTGTTTCTCATATTATGTTCAATAACGGGCACTTGGTATTCCAACAAGATTCAGCGCCAACTCATAGAGCGAAGAGCACACAAGACTGGCTGGCGGCGCGTGAAATCGACTTCATCCGGCACGAAGACTGGCCCTCCTCCAGTCCAGATTTGAGTCCGTTAGATTACAAGATATGGCAATACTTGGAGGAAAAGGCCTGCTCAAAGCCTCATCTTGATTTGGAGACACTCAAGGCATCCTTGATTAAGGCAGCCGCTGATATTGACATGGACCTCGTTCGTGCTGCGATAGACGACTGGCTGCGCAGATTGAAGGCCTGTATTCAAAATCGCGGAGATCATTTTGAATAAACTTTATTATCATAAGAATATATGTTTTGTTAAGTTCATTTTGGTATATAAATTGTTATATTATGAATAAACTTGTATCAATTATTTCATATTAAACATGTAACAGAATTTATGACTTGACTAGGTATATACATATTGATGTATTAATGTATTGTTTTGTAAACACAACACAAAAATGTGTAATGTAATACTTTTCGCAATAAAAGGAATAGTATAAGTTTCTGAGCCTTTGACAAACCTTATTTACGGAAATCATCAGAAAACATTTTAAAGGAAAAATGCCGATTTTGTCTCCCGGCTGTACCGCTGAAACTCACAGTTGGTGTTATAATAACTAGTTGTAGTTCTAAGATTCACGCTATTAGTCACAATCATCCTTGTTACACAACAGCATTTTGACATTTACACTTCTAATACATTAATTATCTTATTCTTATTATAATCGCTTTAAGCATAAAACAGGTGAAAAATCCAAGCTGGTAGTAAAGCACTCGACGACGTGTCTTAATTTCCTCAAACCGTACAAAAGCAAAACATAGATAGAGAAAAATCTAATCAATGCGTCTGTACCTTTTGTGTATATTTTTAATCGTTTCCAGAGACAAGCGATCGTTGTAAACGCTTGTCGACTGCATTCGATTTTCAAACGGAAATGCCGTTGACAAAGACCACTCCTTTGTTCTCATTTCGTATCGTTTTCAAATAGGATTCAACGGTTCGCACGTGGCCAACTTAAATCTTGTGTCGAGTAAAGAATGTTGAGTTATTTTTTGCTTCTGTTTTTAAAGGAATGAAATGCTGTTAAAATATTTAACTAACTTTAAGTCATCATCTTCTTTTGGTAAGCTTTTATAATCTATGTTTGTAGTTTTCATAGGTACATAGAATATCACTAATTTGCTAATAGCTCATCAGAAAAGCTGCATAATTGTAATTGAAATTCCACTAACCAAAGTCTAAGATAAAGTAATTAAAAACGTAAATATGCAAACACTATAAATTATTTAAAAAAAAAATCTTCTTTTATAATTTTACCACTACCTTGCCATTGTGAAAAATATAAAAACTGTTGAACGTAAGAAAATTAAATAGATCACATCAAAACAAAATCAAAAATTAAAACGATGAATTTTTGATTGAAGTCGGTGAAAATGGTGATAGCAGATAATTAAAAAATATAAAACTGTTGAACGTAAAACAAATTAAATAGATCACCTGCAAATGGCGTATAAAATATAAATAAACGGAAGCATTTATTTTACGAAATTGCTATGGCTATATGAATAACGACTATCTATTTATATTTAATCATATAAATAGAACAATTTTTTAATGTAAAATATTAAAATAGAGGATCAATCATCTAGTCTCATTTAAAACGTAGAGACTGTTGAAATAGTTTGTCTTACAAGTACACATACACAATGATATTTAAGACTAAACTTTTTCATGTTTACCCGATTGTACTTTTGTATTTAACGAATTATATTTTCATTTCCTGCAACGGAAAGGTTTGTAATAATTTTTTTTTACTTTTAATAAGTACCTAGTAAAATTTTCCGCATTTCAATGTGAATACGCAAATGATTATAATTATTTACCAATTATGAACTTATATTTTGATTAATTTCACTTTTTTTTTTTTGTTTTACTACAGTACAGTAGTTACTTTTTATTAGGGTTCCGTACCCAAAGGATAAAAACGGGACCCTATTACTAAGACTTCGCTGTGCATCCGTCCGTCCGTCTGTCACCAGGCTGCATCTCAAAAACGGCGATAGATAGACAGTTGAAATTTTCACAAATTTTGTATATCTGTTGCCGCTATAACAACAAATACCTACTAAAAACAAAATTAAATAAATATTTAAGGAGGGCTCCCATACAACAAACGCGTTTTTTTTGCCTATTTTTGCTCGATATTAAGGATTGCAATACCGGGATACCGGGATCCCGAAATACCGGGATCCCGCGCTATTTTTGCGGGACCAGTCCCGCACATAAATCGAGCGGGATCCCGCGGGATTAGCGGGACTGCGCAACGGTAAACGCCTTGTGTTGTTCGGCACGCGAAAGCGCCCGAACTGATTCGGTTCTCTTGCTACAGTGGCCGCAATGATGCAAGCTGAAACTGTGGAGCCTGAACCGATGTCTCTTCGAGATGAACTTGAACAAACTCTATCGATTCGTATTATTTTTATTTTTGTGTTTCCCACACACGAAGAAATTATAAAATGTTATTTATTATCATATCAAAATTTCCATCTAGCGGGATTCGAATCCAGTTTCTTCACCACTTCCATCCACGGTTGCTTAAAACCGAATAAAATCATATCAAAAATTTCGATTCAGCTGAACATCGTTCCATAGCTTAATTGGCTAGATCACCGACATGGTATGTCGGGAGTGCGGGTTGAAATCCCGCTGGATCGAATTTTTGATATGATAATAAATAGCATTTTATAATTTCCTCATGTGTGGAAAATACAAAAATAAAAATAATACGATTTAAAAATAGCACGGTGTCGTCTCTCGTCAAAGAATTCGTTGTAATATGAAACTTCGAATAGTTTGATGCTGTAAAGGACTCACTATAGACGGCTCGACAGTTGCTTAAAACCGAATAAAATCATATCAAAAATTTCGATTCGGCTGGACATCGTTCCATAGCTTAGTTGGCTAGAGCACCGACACGGTATGTCGGGGGTGCGGGTTCGAATCCCGCTGGATCGAAATTTTGGTATGATAATAAATAACATTTTAAACTACCTATCGAGTTTTAAAACTGCTTGTCGTACTCATTCCGGAGTTCATTCTCTCGATAAATAAATGAATTTGTTTGAGTCTAGTGGATTAAAAGGCGAATATCTTCAAATAGTCTACAACGCGTTATCAACAGTTGTACCCACAAGCGTTGAAGCAGAACGAGCGTTTTCTGCTGCTGGCTATATGGCATATAAAGCTAGGAGTTGTTTGGCAGACAAGACTATTCACATGCTATGTTTTATGCGCAGTTACTTTCAAAATAATGCCTAAACTACCTATTGTCTCTTTGTAATAATTTTTATTCTTTTTTATTACATACTTTTATTAATCTCTCAATACGTAATTTTAAATAATATATCTTTGTTTCATTTTTAGTTCTAGATGCATTTATGATACAGGATTTCGCCTTTTTTCTCAATGTAGGTATTTAAGAAACATGCGGGATCCCGCAAATACCAGGATCCCGCGGGACTTAGACCTCTCAGTCCCGCAAATACCGGGATTAAAATTTTGTTGCGGGATTGCATTCCCTACTCGATATCAATAAATGGTAACAGGTAGGCACTTAAAATATTATATATAATATACTTAATTGTATATAGGTACCTATAATAAATAAGAAAGTTAAAATAAAAAAAAAATGTCTCAATATTTTACCTAGTCAATGGTACGGAAGCCTTCGAGCGCGAGTCCGATTCGCAATTTTTTTTAAACGATATTAAACTTCAAGATAGAACAATCAAGCAATTGTCTGTACAAGCAGTTCAACCCACCTCATAATACCCACCATATAGTTATTTGACAAAGACTAGAAATGACAAACATCTGTAAGTGCTAATCAAAGTGTAATAAAAGTTCATCAATTGCAACATTTGTCGGCATTTAAATGATTGAAAATTAATTTTGTGTTCTCTTTTTTTGTGACGAACAAAATCATAATGATGATCCGATTTTCAGTGGATTTATACGGACAATAAAAACTTTAGTAAACAACAAAAATAAAACTTAACTAATTTTTTTACTTACTTAAATCATTATACAGATAAATAAAAATAATTATAATTATATACACTTTTATGTAATACTAATTTTTATTGCATTTCAGAGAATGGCTTTTAGTGTTGAACGACCTAAAGTAACGTATTTTAATACCTCATACGTTAGAAATTTATATGTTGCGACTAGAAAATATAATCGTACGAATTCACTTCACTTCCTTACACTTAGATGTGAAACGTTACGTCCCTTTGGTGATGATTACACGGTAATGTATTTAGTTAGATTTGTCTACACACACGCACACACGTGCCCACGCACACGCTCATGCGCACGTGCACGCACACGCCCACACACATACTCGTACACACATACTCGTACACACGTGCGCGTGCGCACGAAACCTCACATTCACGCATGCACTCACAAATCTTATACACACGCACAAATGCGTTTAGTAGTATCCTAGAATACTAGGAACGAAACAATAATTAAACATTGTTTAATACTATTTAAATTACTGAGATATTTTAGGTATTCGCGCAAGCTTCAGCTCTTAGTCGATTTCATGGTATATGGGAACAAGTAGCGAAGTTTGAGAAAGAAATAATTCGGATAACTTAACAAGCATCTACATTAACATCGGTAGACTTATGTAATAAAATCAACTGCCTTAAAATGGAATTGAAGTAGAATGACTATATCGCCGATCATCAAAAATAATATAATAAATTAAAATAAAAACTAAACTCACAATTTTTAAACATACAGGAATAAATTAGTAGATCTATCTTATTGTGTAGATCTAAGATGTTTGATTAAAAACTATGAAAGTATCTGAGACTGAGAAATGATCATGTACGGCCTACTATCATCATCTTATCAAATCATTGTTAAGACAAACTGCGTTAAGTTTGTGAGAAAAAAAAGTGTGTGTGTGCACTTCACACGCGGCAGAAAAGGCGTTTCATAGAATTTCAAATCAGAATGATTATAAGGAAGTATCTCTTCAATAATGAAAAATAAATGTATTGTTATTTGACTTTTTTTTTCAGATGAGTTATTACGTTTATCAGCTTCTATCAAACGCATACAAGAGAACTTTTGTGGAATTTCATTCAACTATTTGCGGTTTGTTTTCCAATGAGAACATTTTATTTGAAATGTTAAAAGAATCGTACTATCGAAACCCAGTGTCCCAACGACCCATGGAAATATTAAAATGTCCACTAAAACCGGTACGATTTACACATTTTATAACGAATCTAGGACAAACGATACCATCATTATTATACACTAGCTTCTGCGCGCGACTTCGTCGGCGTGGACTCCGCTCCTATTGGTCTTAGCGTGATGATACATAGCCTTCCTCGATAAATGCGCTATCTAACACTGAAATAATTTTTCAAATCGGCCCAGTAGCTCCAGAGATTACCGCGTTCAAACAAACAAACAAACAAACAAACAAACAAACAAACAAACTCTTCAGCTTTATATATTAGTATAGATTGTTTAATCATTACTTACAACTTATAGAATTACAATTAAGTAATTAAACATTATCTTTTCAGGGTTATTACATTTTCAATGATATGAAATTGCGTTTAATTTCTGTTCCTGAAAATTTTCCTTTTCGTCAAGGAAGACTATATCATAATGTGACGCATAAAAAAAATCTTGTTGGCAGTTTATACGTAGACCTTGAACTAAAAAATATTGATTAAAATATTTGATCATAAATTTTATGTTTCACATTTTTATTATTTGTGATTGAAATCAAGCGTTTTAGTATACTTGATGTGTGTTTTTTAGTTTTAAGACCGATTCACATTAAAGTAAAGTCTTGAAATGAAAAGAAATGAAATGAAGAAAGCAGACAAGGGCTATCCGTTATATATAATACTGTAAATGCACGAATTATGGTGAATCCTAAGATTTAAGAGTAAAACCTAAGATTTAGCAACTTTTAATGGTAAAAGGCCACTATGAACAAATATATACAAGAAATAGAAATTAATAAGAGTAATAAAAAATTGTAGCTAAAGTCTCGGATCACGTCCGGGGGCACATGATAAAAAAAAAAGGTAAAAGGCCGAACGATTTTGCGATTCGCACTTTTACCACCATTCACTTAGTAAGTCTTAGGATTTACATTAAAGGCACGGTAAATGTTGAAAAATACATTTTATAACGTGGCTAGTCTAGATTAAGACCCGCGGCGGTCTAATTTTGAAGTTAGATAGGTTAGGGTTATTTTTTTTTTGTAACGAAATTATGCCGATAAACGGTCTACGGGTCTTAATCTAAAGACTTACGAATTTAAGCTTTTGACCGAAATAAATGAATAACAATTAATTTTTGTTTTATTCCCAAAACCAACTTTTACTAGCTGTCAGTGGTAAATGTTAGCATGTACTAAATTCTAATAGTAAGAGCCCGAAAAAAATGTCCCATTTTCATAAATCCTTACATTTACCAACTCATGTCGGTAAATCCTAAGACTTGCTTTGAAATATTAGGATTTACCGTAGTTCGATTGATTGAATTGACAAATAAATATGTTACGATTATCAATTTGGCGATGGGTTATAACATGTTTATTTCGTGTTTTATGTGTATGTTCATAATGCGCTAATTCTTTGTCGTAACTTCTTTTAGTTCTTTACTTTTTCGAGTTCTTAGCTGTTTTTTGTATTTTAATGCTAATACAAATATTAATTTATCGAACTATGTCATGTTTATTTTTCCTTTTTTTAATTTATTATATTTACGTTTTGTGACAATAAATCAACTTTTTTTTTGTACCTGTTTAGATGATACATGTTATTTTATCAATTGTGATATTTTTTATCAATTATTATTTTACCTTTGCTAATATTTGTATATGCTGCGTGGTTACGGCAGTAAAAATTATAGCCACCCTCTCTTTTCCCGTGGGTGTCGTAAGAGGCGACTAAGGGATAACACAGTTCCACTACCACCATGGAACTTAAGACGCCGACCGATGGCGCGATAACCACGTAAGTGCCACTGTGCGGTAGTTGCTGCACGAACGAGTAGATCCCTTTTTGTGGATAGGAATAATCTTGCTCTTTCCAGTCATTTGGCCATTGACCAGTTCTCCATACCTGGTTACACAGGTCTAGTAGTATCTTAATACCTTTATCCCCAATTTGCTTTAGTTTTTCTGCGTAAACTTTGTCTCTACCTGCTGATTTATTGTTCTTTAGTTTACGTAAAACGTATCGTAACGATAATGTAAGGTAGCTAACAATATAGTTCTGCTGAACTGTAAATTAGCGACCTCAGAAGGTAACTTAAGAAGCTACATCAAACAAAGTAAGCTTTTTGTTTTTAACATCAAAGTATATTTTAATCTTCAAATTTAACCATTAACGCCACTAAACAAATTTTGCGAGAAAGTATCGAAGAATATTAATGTCTCAATTATCCAAATGCATCATTATTGTTAAAGATCTGCCAAATTTATAAGAAAGAAAAGGATAGGATTTTGCTAGCATTTTACAAGTAGGTATAGCTTGGGTGTGGTGGTACAAAAATGATATACCTACTGATTCTAATTTAGGATAACTGTACTAAGAAGTATATACATTACATACATAAATAAAACTCAAACTCGGTGAAAAACTTTTACTGAAGTCGGTTAAAATGGCGATAGCAGAGAATTAAAAAATATAAATAGTACGTAAACAAAATAAAAAGATCACCTGCAAATGGCGTAGATATAAAAAATGAATAAAAGGAAGCATTTACTTTACGAAATTGCTATTGCTATTTGTTTATTCATTTATTTATTCTTTATTGTAAACCACATCGAGTAATTTAATACATAATTGTAAAATAAAAAAAATTATGCACAATGAGGCATTATTTTGAATAACAACTATGCATTTATGTGTAATCAATAAAATAGAACAATTTATAATGTAAAATATTTAAAAGAGTATCATCTAGTCTCATTTAAAACGTAGAGACTGTTGAAATAGTTTGTCTTACAAGTATACATACACAATGATATTTAAGACTAAACTTTTTTATGTTTACCCGATTATACTTTTGTATTTAACGAATTATGTTTTCATTTTCTGCAACGGAAAGGTTTGTTATATTTTTTTCTAACTTTTTATACCTAAGTAGTAAAAATTTCCGAACTTCAATGTGAATACGCAAACATATTATTTACCAATTATTATTATGAACTTATATTTTTATTAATTTCACTTTTTTGTTTTAATTACACTAAACAGTGCAGTGGTTACTTTTTATTTTAAAAAGGTATTAAACTTTAAAATATATTAAATAAGTAATTGTCTGTGCTACCAGTTCAATCCACATCATCATAGGTAGTTGACAAAGACTAGAAATGACAAACATCTGTAAGTGCTAATCAAAGTGTGATAAAAGTTCACCAATTGCAAAATTTGCCGGCATTTATTCCTAGAACCGTACCCTGGGGTACAAATGAAAAAAATAAGTTAAAATTGTCTATAAAATTTTTACTATTTGACGGTTTGCTTCGAACGTCCGTGTATTTACGTAGGGTGAGGGGACTCACAGATACCTCAGTTTTACGTTGATCCTGCTTACATGTGGACCTAGCATGCTGCTTGTGGGGTACACCAGCATCCCAGGGTACTTTCAACGTAAGTATTTTGTTATTATTATTATTTTGTTATTTCGTGTTTTATGCTACTTGTATTATTTATCTAATGATATTGTATATGATGTTTGGATCTATGACATCTTTATGTGCACAATTAACTTTCTAAAAGATACTACTCCCAGTGAAATACCTGTTGCTGAGTATTACGCGCTTGAGTTGTCAACTTCTATTCACAATGCCAACAATTACAATATATCATACGATAATTGGTTTACCTATATTCAGAAACTGCTGTCAAAAAATGTAACTACAGTTCGAACAGTGAAAAGAAATAAAAATCTTTTTACTGATATGAAAAATCGTGAACTGAATACATCAATGTTTGCTTTTCATGATGAACTCACTCTACTTTCATATGTGGCTCCAAAACTTAGCAAGAAAAAAAGAAAAACGTCCTTATGCTTTCTACCATACGCCACGAGCAGATAAATACAAAACTGTTATATAACTTTATAATAAAACGAAGGGTGGTTGAAGTGTGGTGATTGATCTCATCAAACTTCACCTAGAAGATAGATTTTAGTATCGTACTTTGCTATCATCCCTAAAAATAAGTTATGGAAATATATTAGAGGAAAAGCGATCATTATCTGTGGGAACTAATGAAAATTCAAAATCTGGAAGATGTTTTTTTCGTCCAAGGTTCAAAGACCGTAAATCACGCTCACAGTGTGTTACGTGCAAAACTTTCATTTAAAATGAGCACCAAAAATTTTTTGCCAAAATTGTTTAAGTTCCTAATTTTATGTGCCTTAATTGTGTTCATTGAAATCAAAATTAATGTAAGACAGCATTATATTATACGTTGATTTTTAATAAAATTTTAATACCTTTTTAAAAACATGTCTTTTTATTACCCGACTGCCAAGGAAGGGTTATGTTTTTCGCGCGTATCTTGTATGTATGTATGTATGTAATATTCTTAATTACCTGATTTCTCTAGAACCGCTAAACGGATTTGCATAATTGAGATATCGTTAGATTCGTCTTAGCAGCCCAAATGTTCTTAGATAGGTGACATTAAAAAAAACAAACATGGCGGTTGTGCGAAGCCATTGTAATTAATGAAGAAATAATTTTTTTTTTAGAATACTATAATATGGGTATCAAATTAAAGGGCTCAATACAAGGATTTCAAAAATGTATATTATGATTATTATTACTGTAATAATAATAAAAAAAATACAATAAGAAAGTTTTAAAAATGTTGACTTTGCTCTTTCCCATGCCTAAGGCAAGCAAGATGCGAGCCGAGCTTCTTCCTCGCCTCCTAGGCAACGTCCGACGGTCAATTTAGGGGTGTAGCCTTTCCCTTAAAAAAAGAATTATCAACTTCGGACTACTCTGTAAAAAGTTATGCTCGGTCAAAGATAAAAATGATATATACGTGGCAACTTTAGAACGGCCTCATTTTTTTCGTCGTTAATAAATTACTTAATCAACCACATGATGTAAACTATTTTAATGAATTGAACCGATTACGTAATTGGTCTAACTAAAAAGACATATTTAAAATAATAATTAAAAGAAACCAAAAAACCCGCCTGCATAAAAAACAACTAATAGAAAATGAACTGAAAAGACTGAAACAAGATAAAAATTCAAAATTACACAACGCTAGCGAAACAAATCGAAACAATATCAAACGTTATGTACTATACACTTAAAAATATCAATACGGTAGTCTTTTAAAATTTTATGCAACATCGTACATAATATGCAGTCGGAGACATGCACAAAGAGAGAATGATTTGACTTATCCTTCAATTTCATGTCTCCCACTGCATATTATGTACGATGTTGCATAAAATTTTAAAAGACTACCGTATTGATATTTTTAAGTGTATAAGTACATAACGTTTGATATTGTTTCGATTTGTTTCGCTAGCGTTGTGTAATTTTGAATTTTTATCTTGTTTCAGTCTTTTCAGTTCATTTTCTATTAGTTGTTTTTTATGCAGGCGGGTTTTTTTGTTTTCTTTTAATTATTATTTTATTTGGGATGTGCTTGTACCCCAGGGTACCGTTAATGAAATTTTTATATGGGTACGATTCTAGGGTTAAGTTATTAAAAATTAATTTTGTGTTTTTTTTTGTGACGAGTAAAAACATCATGATGATCCGATTTGCAGTGGATTTATACGAACAGTAAAAACTTTAATAAACAACAAAAATAAAACTTAACTCATTTTTAGGGTTCCGTACCTCAAAAGGTAAAAACGGAACCCTTATAGGATCACTTTGTTGTCCGTCTGTCTGTCAAGACCCTTTTTCTCAGAAACGCGTGGAGGCATCAAGCTGAAATTTATATTAAATACTTAGATCTGCTGCCTCTTAAAGCTGTGAAAAAATGAAACTTCTAAGCCAAGGCAATCAAAAGATACAGCCGTTTATGCTGCAAATTTTCGACACTCTCAAGGGAATCAAAACCTACAGGGTACTTTCCGTGAACTAAGAATCTTGAAATTTGGTACGAAGCAACGTCTTATAGCACAGATACAGGAAAAATTGCGAAAAGTGTAAATTTTTAGTTACTACATATAAAAAAAATATTTTAATAATTTTACACTTAATACCACTTTTCTCATAAACGCGTAAAAGTATTAAATTGAAATTTATATCAAATACTCAAGTCTATAATATCTTTAAGCTGTAACAAAATCAAACTTCTATGTAAACGGTATCAAAAGAAAAACCAATTTAAGCCGCATATTTTCATCGAAAATAGTCCCAAAGGAATCAAAACCTACAGGGTACTTCCCGTGAAGTCAGAATCTTGAAATTTGGTACGAAGCAACGTCTTATAGCACAAATACAGGAAAAATTGCGAAAAGTGTAAATTTTTAGTTACTACATATAAAAAAAATATTTTAATAATTTTACACTTAATACCACTTTTCTCATAAAAGCGTAAAAGTATTAAATTGAAATTTATATCAAATACTCAAGTCTATAATACCTTTAAGCTGTAACAAAATCAAACTTATATGTCAACGGTATCAAAAGAAAAACCAAGTTAAGCCGCATATTTTCATCGAAAATAGTCCCAAAGGAATCAAAACCTACAGGGTACTTCCCGTGAAGTCAGAATCTTGAAATTTGGTACGAAGCAACGTCTTATAGCACAGATACAGGAAAAATTGCGAAAAGTGTAAATTTTTAGTTACTACATATTAAAAAAAATATTTTAATAATTTTACACCTAATACCACTTTTCTCTTGAACGCGTAAAAGTATTAAATTGAAATTCATATCAAATACTCACGTCTATAATAACTTTAAGCTGTAACAAAATCAAACTTCTATGTCCACGATATCAAAAGAAACAGCAATTTAAACCGCATATATTGAAACTAGCAAACAACTGACAAGGGAATAAAAATCTAAAGAATACTTCCCGTCGACCTAAAATCTTCAGGTATGAAGCAACGTCTTATAGCACAGATACAGGAAAAATTACGAAAACTTTAAATGTATATTTACATCGCAACCACAGAAATAGTATGTGTAATGTTGTTTATTTCTGCTTTGTTTTTCAATTATAAAACTTTGCAAAGTAATATTTATTTACTAACTCTTTTTGCACACCAATACACAAAAGAACAATAAATAGAATTTATAACAATAAACTTATGCATCAATTGCAACAGGCGGCCTGGCCTTATCGCTAACACAGCGATCTCTTCCAGGCAACCTTTGGGCAGAGGACTTGCATATAAACTAGGGGAAGGGCGCAAAATTTTGTACAAAAAGGAACAATATAAAATAAAAATCAGATATAAATAAATAACTATATAACAATAGATGCTATATTTAATGACACATATGTACATATAAGTTTACTCACATGTATACACAAATATATAAAAACATACATACATACGTATATACACTATAAGCAAATTGATAAAATTAAGACGAATGACATAACAACATAACGTAACTTCATGAAAAATAATAAATAATAAAATAAAGTTGCTTAACATAATTTAATATATATATTATTTATTGCACTTTAAAAATACAGATAAAATACATCATATTTGTAATAAATGTTGGCAAGGGCGAACTTATCTAATATGATAAGTACATTTCCTTAACAAGTTTTTCAAATGTCATTAAAGATTGAGCATGGATTGAGCGCGTTAGACAGTGGCAATAAGTTCCAAAGACGATAAGCTTCAATAGTGAAAGATTTAGAATAAAAGGAAGACGAATGTGAAGGTATCTTCAAAGTTAGGCTATCATTTAAGCGAAGAGGTACATATTATATATTTATCTTTAACGCCAGCGTTGATTCTAGACCAGAATGAAGAAAGTTCTTCAATATGACTGTATTCGTAGCCGGCGACCATGCAAGTAACTATGAAACCAGTTAGACACCTTAGGAGATATGTTAAGAGAACCAAGTATAGCTAGTAGTAAGTCAAAATCAACAGTATTGAAATGATTAATGAAATCAAGTAATATTAACACTGTAATGAGAATTCTAGACATTAAAAAATATATATGTTTAAACAATAGCAGACAATAATAAAAATAAATTTAGGAAAACATGTTTTATACAAACATGAAAACAGGTACAAAGGTCAAAAAGGCTCGAATTAAATTACAAAATAAATGTTACATCATCTGTGGGACTATTTAAATAAATAAATAAATAATACATAAATATCTACTATATATAATATGGTTCAAATTTAATACTTAATAGTAATAAAGTATTTTTGAACCAGATTTCTAAATAGTGACTAAAAAATTTGTAAATAAATAACTTCGATAAAAGAACTTTCCTACCAAGAGACAGGTCAAGGAAAAAAGAGAGACCAATTAAAAGGTGGAGAGATATCTTCAACCAGATAATTATGTGGACCGCTGTGTATACAGAAAGCACGGGAAAGGGATACATGGAAATGTTTAGGAGAGGCCTACGCCGCAGAGGCGACTATTACTATTACCAATATTAATTAAGTGATGTTATAAACATGTAGACGAGTTAATTATACGAGTATAGAATAAATATATACATAGGTTAATATACATACATATGTTTAAACTAAGAATACTTACGCTAGTATTAATTGAAATTTTAATAGTACTTAATAGAAATAAAGGCGATTTTTATTTTATTTATTTATTTTATTTTATATAAATTAAAGGATTAATGAAAAGATAAAGATACCATTGTCTTAAATTTATGCTCCTCCAACTTTCCATATTGTAATGTAACGGATTTCATTTAGCAGCAAAATACCATAACTTTTACTTATATACCTGCAGGTTTGTACGGAACCCTCGGTGCGCGAGTCCGACTCGCACTTGACCGGTTTTTTATTTTTACTTACTTTCATCATTATAATATAGAGTCATAAAAATTTATAATTATAGACACTTTTATGTAATACTAATTTTTATTGCATTTCAGAGAATGGCTTTTAATGCTGAACGACCTAAACTAACGTATCATAATACTTCATACGTTAGAAATATTTATTTTGCGACTAGAAAATATAATCGTACGAATTCACTTCACTTCTTCACATTGAGATGTGAAATGTTACGTCCCATGGATGATGATTACACGGTAATGTATTTTGTACGGTGTTATATTTTAAATAACTGAGGTAATGGCACAAGTTTCAGCCCTTTGTCGTTTTCATGGTCATTTGGGAACAAGTAGCGAAGTTTGAGAAACAAATTATTCGGATAACCTAACAAGTATCTATAACATCGGTAGACTTGTATAATAAAATCAACTGCGTTAAAATGGGGTTGAAGTAGAATATAGTGACTATACCGCCGATCATCAAAAATAGTATAATAAATTAAAATAAAAACTATATTTGTAACAATTTTAAACATATAGGAATAAATTAGTCGATCTGATGTAATAGAAGATGTTTGATTAAATACTTGGAAATACCTGAAACTGAGAAATGATCATGTATCCTACTATTTATTTATTTATTTATTTATTTAGGGCATACCAACTAAGTACATAATAAAACTATGTACATTAAAACACTACCACTAAATTATTCAATTATGCACTTAAATTAATGATTTGCACAACATTTTTAGAATGCCACTGTAATCAGGCACTAATCTTATTTTGTGTAGTCTAAAAAAAAACAAAACTATTATAATAATACATCCAAGTCCATCAACACTTTAATTACTTTTTGTTTAAATTGGCCTAATGAATCTGCGAAGATGTCTATGTCTAAATTAAGAAAAATTGCATTTAAATTTTTTTGCATAAGTGACCATCAAATACTATGACCATCTTATCAAATTACGGTTAAGACAAACGTCGTTAAGTGTGTGAGAAAAAAAGTGTGAGTGTGCAATTCACACACGACAAAAGTGAAACTTCTTAAAAGTCGTAGGAAGGTATGTAGGCCGTTGAGATTTGTTCTATCGAAGATGATCACGATCTCGTGAAAAAGCTCGTGAGTGTCATGGACATTGCGTCGCTTTCGCGTTTTGAGCAGTAATGTACTCTATCTCATTCTCTCCTATACATAATATATGCGTTTCTTTCTTTATCGTGAGGCATGTTTCGTTTGGTAGAATTTCAAATCACAACGATTCTAAGGAAGTATCTCTTCAATAATGAAAAATAAATGTATTGTTATTTGACTTTTTTTTTCAGACGAGTTTTTACGTTTATCAGCTTCTATCAAACGCGTACAAGAGAACTTTTGTGGAATTTCATTCAACTATTTGCGATTTGTTTTCCACTGAGAACATTTTTTTGAAAATGCTAAAAGAATCGTACTATCGAAACCCAGTGTCCCAACGACCCATGAAAAATTTAAAATGTCCACTAAAACCGGTACGATATACACATTTTATAAATAATCTAGCACAATCCATAGCGTCATTATTATAAATTGTTTAATCATTACTTACAACTTATAGAATTACAATTGACTAATTAAACATTATCTTTTCAGGGTTATTACATTTTCAATGATATGAAATTGCGTTTAATTTCTGTTCCTGAAAATTTTCCTTTTCGTCAAGGAAGACTATATATTAATTTGACGAATAAACAAAATACTGTTTGGAGTACATACGTAGATCTTGAACTAAAAAATATTGATTAAAATTAATTTATTAATTAATCTTGTATTTCATTCACTCTTTGATTATTTGTGATTGAAATCAATACCTGATGTACGTACTGTTAGTTTTGAGACCGATTCACAGTAAACTATAGTCTTGGAATGAAAAAATAAAATGAAATAAAGATAGCACAAAAGGGCTATCCGATGTAAGGAATATCTTCAGTTTAAATAGATCAACATCCTGCCCTTTGAATCGCAGTGTATCTACGAAAATATAATGTACAATTGTACGTACACATCGATACATGATCGACACGTCTGAAATAATGTTATACTCAGGAAGGACTACGAATTAACATTTCCCAAATTTCAGCCCTATCTAATGTCTATTTTAATATATATAAAAAAACGGGTTGCACTCCGGGAGTGCCGGCAGAAGTGAAAACGTGAATATTAACGTTGTGCATTTTTGATATTTTGGAATGGTTAGGGAATAACTTTACACAAATTGCTTTAATTATCAGTATAAAAGTACTATCATTAATTTATGTGGTATAAAATACAATATATATTTATTGCGCTATCGTACACAAACATGACAATTTATATTACACACGAACATTCGCGGAAGCGCCCTGCGCCGCCTAATCGAAACAGCAGGCGCAGGCATACATTTTCGTCGCGCGGTAGAAAGAGAGGGGATACTTCCTCTCCTACGCCATGCCGGCGGTCTACTCTCCCTCCGTCTTATGAATTTTCGATCAGGTCACGTGTCCTGACGTGAGTTTAACATTTTTACCCATCACAAAAAAAGTGCACAACGCCGCTAAAGTTGTCACTTCAATAAGATTCCGGATGCGGTTCAATCTCTGCCTTTATTGAAGTTTAAAAAAATTGCAAAGCGAACTTTATGTAGTACAGCTTCTTATAAAATAAATGAATACATTAATTATAAAATGGCATGAGTTTGAATAAAGCTCGACCAGGCTATGTCTATGACCCACCCTGTAAATAGATACAGTTACAATTATTGCGAGCAGGTTGGCTGATCTCGTGTTTTTCCTGATCATTTTATGTTCATACTGTTACGTTTTTTGTTTTATACAGGGTGGGGATTATAATACAACGATAACTTGGACAGCGTATATGTAATGACATTCCAAGCCCACATACAAAAAATCAATAAAATACATCCAGTAGTTTAGTCACAAATTATGATTTTTCATTTTTTAAAATTTCTACGTATGTATTATACTCAAGACCTGACCTACCCTAAAACCGGCGGTTAACGACTCAAGGACAGCTATTATTATTTTTAAAATCATAGATTAAGAAATGGATATGGCATCGACTGCCACAAAAAGGCACAATAATTGTGCCTTTTTGTGGCATTTTTAATCATTGCCATTTAGTGACAGTTCGCAGACCAAATAATATTATAATAACTAATGTTTAAAAAAAATAACTTATTCAGTATCGGCTACTGATCAGTTCTGCACATTTAAAAAAAAAATGATGGTTTGAGAAAATTTAAATCAAATAGTTTTATTCAATTTAATTTTAAATGCGTAACAATTTATTTTAATTTACTTTTCTAACTTACTATTTTTTATTCAATCAAAATAATGAAGTTTTGTAGGTACAAGCACAAACCACTTCTAAGAAGAAAGAAGGTCACGCGCGATGACGCGTGTAACAGGTCAGTGATCCTGTAGTTACAAAAATGATGTTATAAAATTTTATTAAATTAAATTGAATTAGTTTGTATGAAAAAATCTTTTTTTATTATTTTGATGTTAGGACTTATCTGATGGTTTTGAAATATACTTTTTCTTTATACTAGTACTAACGGTGTTTTCAATTATCGTTCTATTGTCATCCCCACCTTGTATATGACTTTAAAATATCAAAAGACTACTGAATTTTTTTTGCCTCCGGCTTTTTTCTTCTCTCGGTCTACTTTAAAGAAATTACTTTATTTCATTTAGTAATGTGTAATATTAATAAAGCCGAGGATATGCTAGGTAGGTAGGTAGTAATGTCTGCCGAGAAATTAGGATTTAATGTTAATTAAATATTGAGACTAAGTTACGGTTGCTGGATAACACTTTCAAGATGTAAATTTTTATTTTGCTACCTATCTTTTATTTTTGTTAGATTTTTTTTGTATCATATTTTTTTGACGTTTGTTAAGTACGTGTAATCACATTTTTATAAGTGAGCAATCATTATTTTCAGACATTTTTGATTCTTAGTTTTTGTTTTATTTTCTAGACTATAAATGCTTGTCACAACACATAGTCTTAATTAATATTAAAGGCTGAGAAACTTATATTCCTTTCATTGCAAAAAGTATAACGTTACACATTTTTGGGTTGTGTATTTACAAATCAATACATTAATATAAAATATGTACCTATATATTAAAAGTAAAATAGACGATTTTGAATACAAATATAACGTATTTGACGATTTGCTAAGGTTGTAAAATTTTCAAAATCAGTCTCCGTCGCATCTTCGTCATTCCTCGTCACATTAGTGAAATCAACTGCGCTAAGTTGGCACTATTGGTAGCCCTCAAGCTTAATGTATGAATGAATTTTTTTACACATGATACATTTTTGAATGAGATCATTTAACGCCTCGTTAGACAAATATTAGCAAATGTAAATTGCATGCTATTACTTTTATATGGGAAAACAATATTTTTATACGATTTATCTGTTAAAGTACCGGAAAGATCAAAATAAATTGATATAATGCCATGTATCATCTAAACAGGTACAAAAAGTTTATTTTTTGTCACAAAACGTAAAAATAATGAATTGAAAAAAAAGAAAAAAAACATGATATAGTGCATTAATTGGTATTTGTATTAGAAAATAAATACACAAAATAACTAAGAACTCGAACAAATAAAGTACTAAAAGAAGTTACGACAAAGAATTAGCGCATTATGAACATACACACAAAACACGAAATAAACATGTTTATAACCCATCGCCAAATTATTGATAATCGTAACATATTTATATATTGTACTAGCCGACCCGTGCCCACTTCGTTGGGCGTGAATTATTTTTGTGATGCAAATAATATACTTATAGGTAGGTACCTACTTATGTTTTCATCTCGCTCATATATAACTACCACCCCCTGTTTCAACCCCAAAAGGGGTTGATTTGTAAAAATACATTATTAGTATACCTCCACACCATCTATAGAGCACACATTTTGAATTTTAAGTCTCTTACTTCAAAAACAGAGGACTGTCATACAAACTTCTAACCCCCGTTTTACCCTCTTAGGGATGAAATTTCGTAAAACCCGTTCTTAGCGGATATCTACTCCCTATAAGGAACCTACTTGCCAAATTTCAAGTTTGTAGGTATTATAGTTTCTGAGATTTCGTGATGAGTCAGTGACCTTTCGCTTTTATATCTTAATATATATAAATCTCGTGTCACAATGTTTGTCCTCAATGGACTCCTAAACCACTTAACCGATTTTAATCAAATTTGCACCCGTGTGCAGTTTGGTTTGGTATATGTTATTATTATATTTAAGAAAAAAAAGGCGGTACGAAGGCCAGGTCAGCTAGTATATAGATAATAATATGATAGATCAATCTTAACAAACCTTATTTACGAAAATCATCATAAAACATTATACATAAAAATACCTGTTTTGTCTCACGGCTGTACTGCTGCAAGTCACAGCTGATGTTATAATAACTAGTTGTAGTTCTAAGATTCACATTATTAGTCACAATCGTCCTTATTACACAACAGCATTTTGATATTTACACCTCTAATACATTATGTTCTTAAAAAATCGTTTCCAAATAAAAATCGCTTTAAAAAGTTGCAAAATCCTAGCTGGTAGTAAAACACTCGATGACGTGTCTTAATTGCCTAAAACCGTACAAAAACAAAACACAGATAGAGAAAAATCTAATCAATGCGTCTGTACCTTTTGTGTATATTTTAAATCGTTTCCAGAGACAAGCGATCGTTGTACACGCTTGTCGACTGCATTCGATTTTCAAACGGAAATGCCGTTGACAGAGACCACTCCTTTGTTCTCATTTCGTACCGTTTTCAAATAGGACTCAACGGTTCGCACGTGGCCAACTTAAATCTTGTGTCGAGTAAAGCAAGTTGAGTTATTTTTTACTTCTGGTTTTAAAGGAATAAAATGCTGTTAAAATATTTAACTAACTTTAAGTCATCGTCTTCTTTTGGTAAGCTTTTATAATCTGTGGTTGTAGTTTTCATAGGTACATGGAATATCACTAATTTACTAATAGGTCATCAGAAAAGCTGCATAATTGTTATTGAAACTTTACTAACCAAAGTCTACGATAAAGTAATTAAAAACGTAACTATGCAAACACTATAAATTAAACTAGCAAATAAGTGTACATATATGATAACTAGCAAATAAGTGTAAGTATAAACATAACAATATGCTCAAGAAACTATGTGTATACTGTTTCCATTAAAAGATTAATTAATTATTGTAAGGGAAAAAAACACTATAAATTATGTAAAATATTTTTTATTCTTTTATAATTTTACCACTGTACCTTGCCATTGTAAAAAATATAAAAACTGTTGAACGTAAGCAAATTAAATAGATCACATCAAAACAAAATCAAAAATGAAAACGATGAACGGAAGCATTTACTTTTACGAAATTGCTATGGCTATATGAATAACGACTGTTTTTATATTTAATCATATAAATAGAACAATTTTTTAATGTAAAATATTAAAATAGAGAATCGTCTATCATTTAAAACGTAGTGACTGTTGAAATAGTTTGTCTTACAAGTACACATACACAATGATATTTAAGACTAAACTTTTTCATGTTTACCCGATTGTACTTTTGTATTTAACGAATTGTATTTTCATTTCCTGCAACGGAAAGGTTTGTAATATTTTTTTTTTTTACTTTTAATAAGTAGTAAAATTTTCTGCATTTAAATGTGAATACGCATATAATTATATTTACTGATTATGAACTTATATTTTGATTAATTTCACTGTTTTATTAAATTACACTACAGTACAGTAGTTACTTTTTATTAGGGTTCCGTACCCAAAGGGTAAAAACGGGACCTCATTACTAAGACTTTGCTGTCCGTCCGTCCGTCCACCTGTCACCAGGCTGTATCTCAAAAACGGCGATAGCTAGACAGTTGAAATTTTCACAAATTATGTATATCTGTTGCCGCTATAACAAAAAATACTAAAAACAAATTAAAATAAATATTTAAGGGGGGGCTTACATACAACAAACGCGATTTTTTGCCTATTTTTGCTCGATATCAATAAATGGTAACTGGTAGGCACTTGAAATATTCACAAAATACTTAATTGTATATATACTTTAAAAATAAATAATAAAGTTAAAATTAAAAAATAATGTCAAAATATTTTACCTAGTCAATGGTACGGAAGCCTTCGAGCGCGAGTCGGACTCGCACTTTTTTTTAAAACGATATTAAACTTTAAGATAATTATACCAATCAAGCAATTGTCTATACAAGCAGTGCAGCCCACCTCATAATACCCACCATATATACATCGTGCGCTGTAGCATGGTGCGGGTGACAGTTTTAGTAACGTTTCGTTTCACTCTTGAAAGTTACCGCGATTTACAAATTGTGACTTAGTATTTCAGCTGTACCACATTCGTAATATACTAAATCATTAATTACTGTTGTAAATTATATTAAACCCAACCAGAATGTTCTAGTCTACAAATAAAATCTAATGGAAAGAAAAATTAAGAAAAGTGTTATGAGTATAACGTAACGCCATAGACGTCTTTAGTGATGGGATGTACTGCTACGATAGATAGTCGATGTTTTTTATAATAAAAAACGTATATTGAGTGTAGTTCAATTATTATTGTAAAAAGTATTATATTATTACTAGCAACGAAGCCCGGCGTTGCTCGGGTTGAAATACATCGCATGTTTAATGGTATAAAAATATATATAAGGATATATTTTTTAAACAGATATCAATTTCTATTTTCGATATTGAGTTATTGAGAGACTTATTCGGTCATTAAACTTGCGGTGTATATAAAGTATATCTAATAAACTAACGACCGAATCAAAATAATATAAAAAAAAGTTTAGTAATAAATTGCACTCATTTTAGAATTTTCTAGTACTTTCTCGAACATTTTGAATCGATTACAATAGTTTTACAAATTTCGAAAGTTTCTACATTATTCCAGAATTTTTTAGAACTTTGTAGAACATTCCAGGTCAATTATAACCGTTTTACACATTTTGAAACTTAAGAGATCTTTTCAGAAGTCCTAATGCGTTAGAAATGGACAGAAATATATGTTTTAACATTTTTGCCACCCACAACCACCCCCTTCCACCCACCTCGACCAAACTCCCTTATGCACACCAAGAGACCAAGGGATATTTACCACCCCAACGGGAAGTTGATTAGGGTTGGTGGTGATAGAGAAAACCGTGTACACACGTACGAACATTAGCATTATATATAATACTAGCTTCTGCGCGCGACTTCGTCGGCGTGGACTCCGCTCCTATTGGTCTTAACGTGATGATATATAGCTTATAGCCTTCCTCGATAAATGGGCTATCTAACACTGAAAGAATTTTTCAAATCGGACCAGTAGATCCTGAGATTAGCGCGTTCAAACAAACAAACAAACAAACAAACAAACAATCAAACAAACAAACTCTTCAGCTTTATTATATTAGTATAGATATTAAGATTGTAGTAGTATTATAATAAAATTGATTTTATTAGTCTAAACTCATATCAAAGTCAGGAACATCTGAATTGTCACTAAATTCATCCTCTATATCTGTGACGGATATTATTATCGTCAATATGGATGTCGCGATCCCAATCAGACATAACGTCCCTTTTTATTTTATTCACCTTCGACCAGTCTTCGGGTTGAACACTGTTGATGGCCTCTTGCAATAGGACCAACGTCTTATTTGCCGTAAATGGAATAGCAATAAATACGTGTCACATAGGTACAAGGCATAAACCCGATTTCGATTATTTCATGTAAGTACAAAGATATTATTATGTAGCCATGAAATATATATTGACCAAGTTTATACACGTTGTTACATTGCACAGCTGAATAATACACAAATTTCCATAACACTATTAATCTGAACTAGATTTATGCTGTGAGTATCGTTAGTGATAAAAATGAATTACATAACTTCACATCCCTGGTCATGTGTACTGACAGTTGTCAACGTCATATAGGCAAGTGTCACCCGCACCATGCTACAGCGCACGAAGTATAGTTATTTGACAAAGACTAGAAATGACAAACATCTGTAAGTGCTAATCAAAGTGTAATAAAAGTTCATCAATTGCAACATCTGTCGTCATTTAAATGATTAAAAATTAATTTTGTGTGTTTTCTTTTTTGTGACGACAAAAATCATAATTATGATCCGATTTGCAGTGGAATATATACGCACAATAAAAACTTTAATGAACAGCTTAAATAAAACTTAATTAATTTTTTACATACTTAAATCATTGTATACATAAATACAAATAATTATATTTACGCGCCGCGTTGCCGCGTTGGCGCAGCGGTCACAGCACTGGATTGCGATTGGCTGTTTCGCGGGCGGTTGCGGGTTCGATCCCCGCACACGACATTTGTATTGACCATACAGATGTTTACCGTGGTCTGGGTGTTTGTGCAGTCCTTGTGGGTCTTCCCACCGTGCCTCCGAGAGCACGTTAAGCTGTCGGTCCCGGTTGTTATCATGTACACCTGATAGCGATCGTTACTCATAGTAGGGAATATATCCGCCAACCCGCATTGGAGCAGCGTAGTGGATTAAGCTCCGATCCTTCTCCTACATGGGGAAGAGGCCTATGCCCAACAGTGGGATATTACAGGCTGAATCGTGATGTAATACTAATTTTTATTGCATTTCAGAGAACGGCTTTTAGTCTTGAACGACCTAAAGTAACGTATTATAATACTTCATACGTTAGAAATATATATTTTGCGACTAGAAAATATAATCGTACGAATTCACTTCACTTCCTTACATTTAGATGTGAAACATTACGTCCCTTTGATGATGATTACACGGTAATGTATTTAATTAGATTTGTCTACACACACGCACACACGCGCCTTCGCACACGCTTATGCGCACGTGCACGCACACGCCCACACACACATACTCGTACACACGTGCGCGTGCTTGAAAGCTCGCATTCACGCATGCACTCACAAATTTCATACACAGGCACAGAAAATGCGTTTAGTAGAATCCTAGAATACTAGGAACGAAACAATAACTAAACATTATCTGATACTAGGTATGTAAAATTACTGAGATATTTTAGATATTGGCGCAAGCTTCAGCTCTTAGTCGATTTCAAGGTATATACGAACAAGTAGCGAAGTTTGTAAATCAAATTATTCGGATAACCTAACAAGCATCTACAATAACATCGGTAGACTTATGTAATAAAATCAACTGCGTTAAAATGGGGTTGAAGTAGAATATAGTTTTTTTTTTTTTTGATATCGCAGGGTAACCCATTTACGGGTGATATCCAGGACGCCCGGGTAGGCAGTCCTAGACCGTATGTCGGACTCAGCACTTGGGGGTGCCACTACCGCACTAAACCCTGCTGCGGGAGCCTTCAGCCGCTTTAATTGGAGGGTCCCGGACCTGCAGGCAACAGGATCCCTCCAGCGACAGGCTGGCCTCGGCGAAAAGGCCAGACTTCTCCTCCATGGGGACTGTCCGGCTCACCTCTAAACAGTCCCGACGACGCCATGTCTAGCAGGACCGGGTTCCCATCCCGGCCCGACACGGGCACAGGGGCGTTACTGGAAGCGCATTAAGTAGCGCCTACTACGCACCCTCATTCGTCACCCGCGGGTGGTAGCCACGTCGGCGGCCTCCTCTCTCACCCGCTCGTCGGCCTCCTTCTGGGACATAACTGTCTCGCAGAAGGAGGCCATCGCCTTCCAGGACTCGTCGTCGCCGAGCATCGCGGTGATGACGCTCGGGAGTGACGAGTCTCCTCCGAGGACTGTCGTCAGATCGCGACGCAGCGCCGCCCATCTCGGGCACACCTCGAGGGTATGCTGGGCAGAGTCCACCGCCGCGCCACAATCGTGACATTTAGTTTCGGCTCCCTTTGGGCCGTCCGACACATATAGTCACCAAAGCAACGACGGAATAGACGGAAGGTGCGGGGCTTGCGTTTTCGACGCATCCACCGCTCAAGGACCGGGCGCCGGGCAGCCGTTACGCGTGTGCCATACGGCTCCTGCGCCAGGTCCTCCCCCCACCTCCGCATTAACGCTTCGTGACTTTACCGCCGATCATCAAAAATAGTATAATAAATTAAAATAAAAACTAAATTTGTAACAATTTTAAACATATAGAAATAAATTAGTCGATCTGATGTAATAGAAGATGTTTGATTAAAGACTTGGAAGTACCTGAAACTGAGAAATGATCGTGTATGTATGTCCTACTATCATTATCTTATCAAATCACCGCTAAGACAAACATCGTTAAGTTTGTGAGAAAAATAAATTATAGTTTAAAAAAAACAAGCTTTAATAGCAATCGAACTAAAAAGTAGAAAATAAAGTGAAAAAGCGTGGGGTGCTTAGTATCGAATGTGAGGTTCATTTTATTAATTACTGTTTGCAATATTAGAATTATTATGATATAATATGATTAAGCACCCCACGCTTTTTCACTTTATTTTCTACTTTTTAGTACGATTGCTATTAAAGCGTGTTTTTTTAGTTTTTTTAAACTATAATTTATTTTCTGAATTTTTAGTGTACAAGACCATAATTAAAAAAGCGTGTTATATTGTATTGTCATCGGCCCTTGACCCCTGTGCAAATTTCTAAGTTAATCAGACTCCTAGAAGTAGGTGAAAATGAAGATCAAAGATTCCGTTACATGCGTACATACAGGTCAAGCTAATAAAAGCGTGTTAAAAAAAAGTGTGTATGTGCAGTTCACACACGGCAGAATAGAAACTTCTGAAAAGTCCTAGGAAGGTAGGCCGTTAAGAATTTTTCTATCGACGATGATCAAGATCTCGTGAAAAAGCTCGTGAGTGTCATGGAAATTGCGTCGCTTTCGCGTTTTGAGCAGTAATGTACTCTATCTCATTCTCTCCTATACATATTATATGCGTTTCTTTCTTTATCGTGAGGCATGTTTCGTTTGGTAGAATTTCAAATCACAACGATTTTAAGGAAGTATCTCTTCAATAATGAAAAATAAATGTATTGTTATTTGACTTTTTTTTTCAGACGAGTTTTTACGCTTATCAGCTTCTATCAAACGCATACAAGAGAACTTTTGTGGAATTACATACAACTATTTGCGGTTTGATTTCCACTGAAAACATTTTTTTGGAAATGCTAAAAGAATCGTACTATCGAAACCCAGTGTCTCAACGACCCATGAAAAATTTAAAATGTCCACTAAAACCGGTACGATATACACATTTTATAAAGAATCTAGCACAATCCATAGCGTCATTATAATAAATTGTTTAATCATTACTTACAACTTATAGCATTACAATTAACTAATTAAAAATTATCTTTTCAGGGTAATTACATTTTCAATGACATGAAATTGCGTTTAATTTCTGTTCCTGAAAATTTTCCTTTTCGTCAAGGAAGACTATATTTTAATGTGACGAATAAAGAAATTCCTGTTTGGAGTACATACGTAGATCTTGAACTAAAAAATATCGACTAAAATTAATTTATTAATTAATCTTGTATTTCATTCACTCTTTGATTATTTGTGATTGAAATCAATACCTGATGTACGTACTGTTAGTTTTGAGACCGATTCACAGTAAACTATAGTCTTGGAATGAAAAAAAAATGAAATAAAGGTAGCACAAAAGGCCTATCCGATGTAAGGAATATCTTCAGTTCAAATAGATCAACATCCTGCCCTTTGAATCGCAGTGTATCTACGAAAATATAATGTACAATTGTACGTACACGTCGATACATGATCGACACGTCTGAAATAATGTTATACTCAGGAAGGACTACGAATTAACATCTCCCAAATTTCAGCCCTATCTAATGTCTATTTTAATATATATAAAAAAACGGGTTGCACTCCGGGAGTGCCGGCAGAAGTGAAAATGTGAATATTAACGTTGTGCATTTTTGATATTTTGGAATGGTTAGGGAATAACTTTACACAAATTGCTTTAATTATCAGTATAAAAGTACTATCATTAATTTATGTGGTATAAAATACAATATATATTTATTGCGCTATCGTACACAAACATGACAATTTATATTACACACGAACATTCGCGGAAGCGCCCTGCGCCGCCTAATCGAAACAGCAGGTGCAGGCATACATTTTCGTCGCGCGGTAGAAAGAGAGGGGATACTTCCTCTCCTACGCCGCGCCGGCGGTCTACTCTCCCTCCGTCTTATGAATTTTCGATCAGGTCACGTGTCCTGACGTGAGTTTAACATTTTTACCCATCACAAAAAAATTGCACAACGCCGCTAAAGTTTTCACTTCAATAAGATTCCGGCTGCGGTTCAATCTCTGCCTTTATTGAAGTTTAAAAAAATTACAAAGCGAACTTTATGTAGTACAGCTTCTTATAAAATCAATGAATACATTAATTATAAGAAGGCATGGGTTTGAATAAAGCTCGACCAGGCTATGTCTATGACGTGGGTCATAGACATAGCCTGGTAACTGTAAATAGATACAGTTACAATTATTGCGAGCAGGTGGCATGTGGTGATTTTGGTACACATTTTTCCTGATCATTTACTATTGCGTTTTTTGTTTTATATATGACTTTAAAATATCAAAAGACTACTGAAATTTTTTTGCCATTAGAATTTAATGTTAATTAAATATTGAGACTAAGTTACGGTTGCTGGATAACACTTTCAAGATGTAAATTTTTATTTTGCTACAGTCTATCTTTTATTTTTGTTAGATTTTTTTTTGTATCATATTTTTTTTTGACGTTTGTTAAGTACGTGTAATCACATTTTTATAAGTGAGCAATCATTATTTTCAGACATTTTTGATTCTTAGTTTTTGTTTTATTTTCTAGACTATAAATGCTTGTCACAACACATAGTCTTAATTAATATTAAAGGCTGAGAAACTAATATTCCTTTCATTGCAAAAAGTATTACGTTACACATTTTTGGGTTGTGTATTTACAAATCAATACATTAATATAAAATATGTACCTATATATTAAAAGTAAAATAGACGATTTTGAATACAAATATAACGTATTTGACGATTTGCTAAGGTTGTAAAATTTTCAAAATCAGTCTCCGTCGCATCTTCGTCATTCCTCGTCACATTAGTGAAATCAACTGCGCTAAGTTGGCACTATTGGTAGCCCTCAAGCTTAATGTATGAATGAATTTTTTTACACATGATACATTTTTGAATGAGATCATTTAACGCCTCGTTAGACAAATATTAGCAAATGTAAATTGCATGCTATTACTTTTATATGGGAAAACAATATTTTTATACGATTTATCTGTTAAAGTACCGGAAAGATCAAAATAAATTGATATAATGCCATGTATCATCTAAACAGGTACAAAAAGTTTATTTTTTGTCACAAAACGTAAAAATAATGAATTGAAAAAAAAGAAAAAAAACATGATATAGTGCATTAATTGGTATTTGTATTAGAAAATAAATACACAAAATAACTAAGAACTCGAACAAATAAAGTACTAATATATAAAGCTGAAGAGTTTGTTTGTTTGAACGCGGTAATCTCTGGAACTACTGGGCCGATTTGAAAAATTCTTTCAGTGTTAGATAGCCCATTTGTCGAGGAAGGCTATAGGCTATGTGTCATTACGCTAAGATCAATAGGAGCGGAGTCCACGCCGACGAAGTCGCGCGCAGAAGCTAGTAAAGTACTAAAAGAAGTTACGACAAAGAATTAGCGCATTATGAACATACACCAAAACCCATCGCTAAATTGATAATCGTAACATATTTATATATTGTATAATATGATAGATCAATCATAACAAACCTTATTTACGAAAATCATCAGAAAACATTATACATAAAAATACCTGTTTTGTCTCACGGCTGTACTGCTACAACTCACAGCTGTTGTTATTATAACTAGTTGTAGTTCTAAGATTCACACTATTAGTCACAATCGTCCTTATTACACAACAACATTTTGATATTTACACTTCTAATACATTAATTGTGTTCTTAAAAAATCGTTTCAAAATAAAAATCGCTTTAAGCATAAAAAAGTTGAAAAATCCTAGCTGGTAGTAAAGCACTCGACGACGTGTCTTAATTTCCTCAAACCGTACAAAAACAAAACACAGATAGAGAAAAATCTAATCAATGCGTCTGTACCTTTTGTGTATATTTTAAATCGTTTCCAGAGACAAGCGATCGTTGTACACGCTTGTCGACTGCATTCGATTTTCAAACGGAAATGCCGTTGACAGAGACCACTCCTTTGTTCTCATTTCGTACCGTTTTCAAATAGTATTCAACGGTTCGCACGTGGCCAACTTAGATCTTGTGTCGAGTAAAGCAAGTTGAGTTATTTTTTTGCTTCTGTTTTTAAAGGATTTAGTCCTTATGCTGTTAAAATATTTAACTAACTTTAAGTCATCATCTACTTTTGGTAAGCTTTTATAATCTGTGGTTGTTGTTTTCATAGGTACATGATAGACTATCACTAATTTGCTAATAGCTCATCTATCAGAAAAGCTGCATAACTATTATTGAAACTTCAGTAACTAAAGTCTTAGCTAAGATAAAGTAATTAAAAACGTACCTAACTATTCAAACACTATAAATTATGTAAAATATTTATTATTCTTTTATAATTTCACCACTGTGTTATTTGTATCGTGTTTTGTTGTTTGTTTCAGTGTTTGTTATATGTATCAGTGCTTTTTTAGGGTTCCGTACCTCAAAAGGTAAAAACGGAACCCTTATAGGATCACTTTGTTGTCCGTCTGTCTGTCAAGACCCTTTTTCTCAGAAACGCGTGGAGACATCAAGCTGAAATTTATATTAAATACTCAGATCTGCTGCCTCTTAAAGCTGTGAAAAAATGAAACTTCTAAGCCAAGGCAATCAAAAGATACAGCCGTTTATGCTGCAAATTTTCGACACTCTCAAGGGAATCAAAACCTACAGGGTACTTCCCGTGAACTAAGAATCTTAAAATTTGGTACGAAGCAACGTCTTATAGCACAGATACAGGAAAAATTGCGAAAAGTGTAAATTTTTAGTTACTACATATAAAAAAAATATTTTAATAATTTTAGACTTAATACCACTTTTCTCATAAACGCGTAAAAGTATTAAATTGAAATTTATATCAAATACTCAAGTCTACAATACCTTTAAGCTGTAACAAAATCAAACTTCTATGTCAACGGTATCAAAAGAAAAACCATGTTAAGCCGCATATTTTCATCGAAAATAGTAGCAAAGGAATCAAAACCTACAGGGTACTTCCCGTGAAGTCAGAATCTTGAAATTTGGTACAAAGCAACGTCTTATAGCACAGATACAGGAAAAATTGCGAAAAGTGTAAATTTTTAGTTACTACATATAAAAAAAATATTTTAATAATTTTACACTTAATACCACTTTTCTCTTGAACGCGTAAAAGTATTAAATTGAAATTCATATCAAATACTCACGTCTATAATAACTTTAAGCTGTAACAAAATCAAACTTCTGTGTCAACGATATCAAAAGAAAAACCAATTTAAGCCGCATATTTTCATCGAAAATAGTAGCAAAGGAATCAAAACCTACAGGGTACTTCCCGTGAAGTCAGAATCTTGAAATTTGGTACAAAGCAACGTCTTATAGCACAGATACAGGAAAAATTGCGAAAAGTGTAAATTTTTAGTTACTACATATAAAAAAAATATTTTAATAATTTTACACTTAATACCACTTTTCTCTTGAACGCGTAAAAGTATTAAATTGAAATTCATATCAAATACTCACGTCTATAATAACTTTAAGCTGTAACAAAATCAAACTTCTATGTCCACGATATCAAAAGAAACAGCAATTTAAACCGCATATATTGAAACCAGCAAACAACTGACAAGGTAATAAAAATCTAAAGAATACTTCCCGTCGACCTAAAATCTTCAGGTATGAAGCAACGTCTTATAGCACAGATACAGGAAAAATTACGAAAACCTTAAATGTATAGTTACATCGCAACCACAGAAATAGTATGTGTAATGTTGTTTATTTCTGCTTTGTTTTTCAATTATAAAACTTTGCAAAGTAATATTTATTTACTAACTCTTTTTGCACACCAATACACAAAAGAACAATACATAGAATTTATAACAATAAACTTGCATCAATTGCAACAGGCGGCCTTATCGTTACCACAGCGATCTCTTCCAGGCAACCTTTGGGCAGAGGACTTGCATATAAACTAGGGGAAGGGCGCAAAATTTTGTAAAAAAGGAACAATATAAAATAAAAATCAGATATAAATAAATAACTATATAACAATAGATGCTATATTTAATGACACATATGTACATATAAGTTTACTCATATGTATACACAAATATATAAATACATACATACATACGTATATACACTATAAGCAAATTGATAGATTAAGGCGAATGACATAACAACATAACGTAACTTCATGAAAAATAATAAATAATAAAATAAAGTTGCTTAACATAATTTAATATGATAAGTACATTTCCATAACAAGTTTTTCAAATGTCATTAAAGATTGAGCGCGTTAGACAGTGGCAATAAGTTCCAAAGACGATAAGCTTCAATAGTGAAAGATTTAAAATAAAAGGAAGACGAATGTGAAGGTATCTTCAAAGTTAGGCTATCATTTAAGCGAAGAGGTACATATTATATATATATATCTTTAACGCCAGCGTTGATTCTAGACCAGAATGAAGAAAGTTCTTCAATATGTATTCGTAGCCGGCGACCATGCAAGTAACTATGAAACCAGTCAGACACCTTAGGAGATACATATGTTAAGAGAACCAAGTATAGCTAGTAGTAAGTCAAAATCAACAGTATTGAAATGATTAATGAAATCAAGTAATATTAACACTGTAATGAGAATTCTAGACATTAAAAAATATATATGTTTAAACAATGGCAGACAATAATAAAAATAAATTTAGGAAAACATGTTTTATACAAACTTGAAAACAGGTACAAAGGTCAAAAAGGCTCGAATTAAATTACAAAATAAATGTTACATCATCTGTGGGACTATTTAAATAAATAAATAAATAATAAATAAATATCTACTATATATAATATGGTTCAAATTTAATACTTAATAGTAATAAAGTATTTTTGAACCAGATTTCTAAATAGTGACTAAAAAATTTGTAAATAAATAACTTCGATAAAAGAACTTTTCCTACCAAGAGACAGGTCAAGGAAAAAAGGGAGACCAATTAAAAGGTGGAGAGATATCTTCAACCAGATAATTATGTGGACCGCTGTGTATACAGAAAGCACGGGAAAGGGATACATGGAAATGTTTAGGAGAGGCCTACGCCGCAGAGGCGACTGTTACTATTACCAATATTAATTAAGTGATGTTATAAACATGTAGACGAGTTAATTATACGAGTATAGAATAAATATATACATAGGTTAATATACATACATATGTTTAAACTAAGAATACTTACGCTATTATTAATTGAAATTTTAATAGTAATAGAAATAAAGGCGATTTTATTTTATTTATTTATTTTATTTCATATAAATTAAAGGATTAATGAAAAGATAAAGATACCTTTGTCTTAAATTTATGCTCCTCCAACTTTCCATATTGTAATGTTACGGATTTAATTTAGCAGCAAAATACCATAACTTTTACTTATATACCTGCAGGTTTGTACGGAACCCTCGGTGCGTGAGTCCGACTCGCACTTGACCGGTTTTTTTTTTCTTTTCATCAAATTTGTTCTATTAAACAGAAAACCGCTTTTACGTGATACTTGTATGAAACAAACAATGTCATACTTCGTAACAGTTTTGCGGTATTCAATAAAAAATGGTAGTAATAAAGTTATAAACTTATGTATCTTGTTGGTCATTGAGGGCTATCACAGGTCTACCTTACCACCCAATGATATTCATAAAATTCGGTTAAAAAGTCGCGTACATCTTGTACACATCAATTTGTAGTAACAATATTATTCATATTAATTATTATTAAGATTTATATGGCTGTATACCTATATATTAGTATATATTTTAGAACCAACATGTTATACATAAAAGAAAACAAATTAAAATATGCATTATGTATTCTATACAACAATCATTTTAAAAGAACTCAATTAAATAATATGAAACTACGTTTTTATCTAAGTTTTTAAGTAAAATATTTGTCCACTATCTCGTTTCATTTCAACAGAATTTCTTAGCGTATCGTTACGTGAGGCAAATTTGTATTCACCTTAATAAGTTGTGCTATTTTATTTAACGTTACAACAAAAAGGACGACGATTTTGTATGCAGCGAATGAGTTTGTAACAAATAATTTAATTTAAAATAATTTATGTGATACTTAATTGAAACTGTATGCAACGTTTTTAATATACTTTGGCTTATTATTTCTGACTCGATGACAATTAAATACTTTAGAACCTTAGCACCGAAGACGCTGCTGCTCGTCTTCTTCAAGTTTATATATATATATATATATATATATATATATATATATATATATATAATTTCGTTCATTTGATTTTTATTAATTATTATTTACAAAGCAATCACATTTTTTTGTATATTATCTATTAGATTAATGTATCTCAAAAACTTTCTTGTTTTTATTTGGCATATTTGTCTCGGTTTGTCAACCGAGCTGTTCTGCAAGCACTCTATACTATTATCGCCTTTAACAGTTTATAATACAGATACGACTGTGTGATATATATTGTAACAAAACTGAAAAAAAAACTTTAAAAAAGTAAAAGGTACAAAAACATTGATTACAGGATTTTTTTTAAATTTGAGATTCCTGAAATTTGTCAAATAAACATACGAATCTCGTATCGTTACTGTATTATTACCAGTATACACAGTTCTACAGGCATAAGGCCATAAGACTTAATTTTGTAGTAACTTTACGACAAAAAAAATCCTATTCCTTTACTTTCTTTACCTACCCTCAATTTTCATCAAAATTTTAAATTATTAATACTGATACAAAAAATATATTGAGATAATTTAGTTACCAAAGAATTTCAATTTTGATTCCGGATTATAAAATAAAGGAAAAGCGTATAAATTTAACAAAATTAATATTATTCCAATTCCCCACATCGTATTTGTCCGCTATTTTGTATGAAAGGGACATCATAGAAATCAAAGGGCTACTTTGGCATGTTGACAAATAAACGTATTAAAATAATATCTTGAAAAATATACAAGCAAATATCACATTTATTATTAACATTATGTATAGGCGTTGAGTTTAAAATCGTTTGAACGTTGATTCAATGCAAAGGTTCCGTATTATCAAGGGATTTACGTCGATTTATTATAAAGGAAATGGTTGGGTTTTTTGACATATCATATTTATATTTTGATACGAATGAGAGGTTTCTGTTAAGCCGCTTATTATGTGGACAAAAATGTTACTTTAATATTAAAATAGTGTGTTATAATTTGTTTTTAAGTGTTTAAGTTTTAATTTTTTATTGATGCGTCTTTCTCAGGCGTGTCTCATAAAGGTTTAAAATTGTTTCTCTTACAGCTCTAAATAATGACTATATACATATACTGTAACTAATAAAATGAAAATTATTATTTGTGTAGATTTTATGGTTACCCTTGTGGTCGAGGTACTACCCCAGTAGGGCTGCTCCATATTTTGAGTAAGAAATTTTATGCTCCCTACCTCAGTTGTCAAAGTAGTAAGATTGACCTGCAACCAATGAAGTAAATAAAATGAAACGACAGAAGCGTAGATTTTTAGCATTCATATACTAAATGACAATAATATTACAAAAGTTAATCCAAGCGACCTAAGTCTCCCCGTTTATATGTGCATCGATTCATCATATTATCAGAATAAAGCGTTTTCCGATACAACCCCACAGTTCTAATGTTTAAAACATATCTCCGATGTTGCCATGATAAAAATAAAACATACCGAAGCGGGCAGGAATTTTCCCCGGTGTTGCTAGACAATAAAATACGGTGAGCGGTTTTTTGACGGATGGCTGAGTAGGGTGATGAATGGGTACGACCTTTATGTATAATATTGTTGGTAAATAAATTCATGTTTTATTGAAGGAGGTTTTCCCTCTTTAACCGATTTAAAAAAAGGAGAAGGTTCTCAATTCAATTGTATTTTTTTCCATTTGTGTGTTACCTGATAACTTTTTACTGTTTTGTACCTTTTTTATTCGAAAGCTAGTACTTGTCGTGTGGTAAGACACAGAACGAAGTTTCCTGCTCCAAATATGGAGGAGTAGTACCTCGACCTTACAGGAGGTCACAGCTAAATAATACTGTTTTCAAACAGTGTTGTGTTGCTGTTGGGGAATAAGATGACCAGAGCTCCTGTGGGGAATTTTGGGTAGGGTCGGCAACGCGCTTGTAATGCTTCTGATGTGGTTCTTAAGGAATCCGCCTCTCGCTCGACAAAGTTTTTATTTTATTTAGTTATACACCCCAGATACAATATTCGTTTAGTTTTGTAAATAAACAAAATAATTATTGGTTAATAATTATTTAATAATTCATCATTCATCATCATCATTTCAGCCTTTCGCAGTCCACTGCTGGACATAGGCCTCCACAAATTCGCGCCAATAATAGCGTGAACTCGTGTGTTTTACCCATAGTCACCACGCTGGGCAGGCGGGTTGGTGACCGCAGGGCTGGCTTTGTCGCACCGAAGACGCTGCTGCCCGTCTTCGGCCTGTGTACTTCAAAGCCAGCATTTGAATGGTTATCCCGCCATCGGTCGGCTTTTTAAGTTCCAAGGTGGTAGTGAAACTATGTTATCCCTTAGTCGCCTCTTACGACACCCACGGGAAGAGAGGGGGAGGCTAAATTCTTTGCCGTAGCCACACAGCATTTAATAATTAACTATCCTAATTAATAAGGAACTTAACTGACATTAATTAAAGTATTATATATACATAAAATATATAATATCAAACACGATCATGTTATACAAAATTTAATGCAGTATTATCACTAATTGATTCTCGTAATGATGCAAATCAACCGAACTGAATCTATTAGCGGGAATGATACCGCTGTTTACATTATATATGTCATAACTTAATTACGTTAACTGAATACATAATTTGAGTATATATTAATAACATGTGCCGCTATGCAAATGTTAAATGTACTAATATTATAACCCAAACTGCTTATAATAAATGAGATACTTTCAATATTTATGTAATCTACTTTTAATTTATTTATTTTTTAGATTATTTTATACATAAATAGAGCATGGTCTACTGAACTTGCTCAATCACTACAGACAAATCTATACTAATATAATAAAGCTGAAGTGTTTGTTTGTTTGATTGTTTGTTTGAACGCTCTAATCTCAGGATCAACTGGTCCGATTTGAAAAATTCTTTCAGTGTTAGATAGCCCATTTGTCGAGGAAGGCTATAGAATATATATCACCACGCTAAGGTCAATAGGAGCGTAGCACCAATGAAGAATGTTTTAAAATCGGGGTTTTTTTCCTTTTGAGAGCTTCCGCTGCGTAAACGGTCATAGTTTGCACAATTCATGTATGACAGAATTGGTCCTATTCCACGGGGACGAAGTCGCGCGTAGAAGCTAGTTATCTTATACTATTAAACGAGCAATTCTTGTATATATATATATTTTTTTTTTCTGAATATCGGAATCGGCTCCAACGATTTTCGTGAAATTTAGTATGCAGGGGATTTCGGGGGCGAAAAATTGATCTAGCTAGGATTCATTTAAAAAAAATGTCGTTTTATCCCTGTTTTTAGGCAATGAAAAAATATCATTAGAATACGAAGCTTAATTTCACTACTGCCAACATAGCTGTAATAGCGTAATTAGATAATCGGCGGGTGTCTAATCTTGTTGACCCGGGTTCGAATCTCAGTCTCCAGATAAATTTTTTGTCTTTTTTTTTAATTTCACTCGTGATTTATTATTTAAATAAAATTAAAATATAAAAATACCGAGAAAAAAAAAACAAAAAATAAAATGAAAATACCGAGCTAGGCTCGGTCACCCAGGTACTATGTAATAAAGGTTATCAGATTGGAATAAAAATACTAACATATTGTTTTAAGCGAACGCGACCACTTTTCATATAATTTAAATTCTCGGGACGGGGTCAAGGAGACTCTCCGTAATCATGGGGATTGAAACATTGCCAAAATAAAGGGACCTCAACAATACAATAAACGTGGTAAGCACCCGAACAAATATAAATTTAAATATAAAAAACCTGCTAACGTTGCGCGTAAGTGAGTTGCAGTGGTGGTATTGTATTCTTTTATTTTAATTATTAGTTTGTTAATGAAGGCTGTAATATCGTATATTATATTATACTCTTAAACAACGTAACTTGTATCACAAAAACATTTATTATTGAATGAAATTAAATGAAAATATTTATTTCGTCATAGGGTGATTACACACACTTAAAGATCGTCAAAAAATTCTACATTAAAAATAAATAAATCATGGTAGCGAATCAACTAACAAAATTGCTATAATATTAACATTAGGTTTATTACAAACTTAGGTAATGTACCCAGTGTTCTGGAATATTTAACAATACTTTTATTTTGTTACATAAATGCAGTGCCTTAATTGCTATTTTCAGAGATTGTTTTGTACTCTGGTTTTGTATAATCTCATACAAAAAATAGCACAAGAACAACATACAATAAGCACAGATAATGTTATATGTATATATTTTTTGAAATTTATTAAGCTTAATAGCTTGTTGTGATTGCCTTAAATATCCATTTACAATTTTCTAATGTTATCTATGATATCTAATGTAATTGTGTTATCTAATTGTAAAAATTCTGGTAAACCTTAAATAAATAAATAAAATATAAAATGAAAGTAAATCAAAAGACAAGTGCCAACCTATTATATTATTTAAATACAACGCTAATTAAATAATGAATATCATTTAATTTAGATATAAATAATCTAGTTATGTAAGATATAATTGTATTTTATGAATAAATGTAACCCTTACTAAACGTGCATACTGCATACCGATATTGTGTTGAATTGAAACGTAGCAGTATTTTATTAACTTGTTCGTAAACGACGACCGATTGCAAACACAATTGCATAGAGTAATTGTATCGAGTATTTTTGCTTGTGTTTCTGTAAACAGTATGTAAACGACGCGACTACAATACAGTCAGATTGTCTGTTTGTTTTTGGCAGAGGATTGAGTGTACACGCGTCTGGAGTTTTCATCGAACGTAATTTTTGTGTCACTTCAAACAATGGATTAAATGCAAAAAAACTGAGAGTCGTACCAGAAATACTCGTAACATATTTTATATGTGTATGTGGAATATTATATTACATCACACAGATATGATATTAATAATAATAATAATTTTTAATATCTATAACATATGAACACGGTATTTTCAGTTATAACTCTTCATACATATTAACTTTAATCTATCTTTCTCGTCCTCTTTTTTATAACACTAAGGTGGCATTTTTATAATAATTTAACTGAGTTAGGGCACAGCAGGACCTGCTTAAAATATGGAACAGCTCGACTGGGGTAGTACCTCGACTTTACAGAAGATCACAGCTAAATAATACTTTTTCAAACAGTGTTGTGTAATGTGTTTCTGTTGGTGAGTAAGGTGACCAGAGCTCCTAGGGAGGATTGGGGGTACGGTCGGCAACGCGGTCGTTTCCCGGCCTAGTTATATAAAATATTAAAAAACTACTTCCTAGTCTACTTCTCTAGTTGAAATGCAGATTTTAAGCATGTTAATCCCTGTCCTATCTCAAAGTTAGTGATACTACTAAAACTAGGATTTCGATCTTAATTTCCACTGCATTCCTAAGACTGGCAAGATATATACCGCTCTGATCCAACTCAACAATGTGTTCGACGAAGTATCCTCATGTATATTTCCAACATCCATCTGTATTCAGACAAGTTTTTTCGTTACTTTCTTTCTATGCGATCGGGATAAAATCGTTCGCAACGTACAATTGTTTCGTGTCGCCTTGATTTCGAATTTCATTACTAGATTGTACAGGGTTAACATGTTTCGGACTTAATTTTTGCTTACGTCTGTGTTCCGTAGGTTTTGTAAACACAGACGACGGAATATTACAGAACATTTGCATATTATATTCTGAGTTTACATTTGTAGATGAACTAGCCGAGCCACGCTGTTTCGCCCGTGTAATTTCAGACCCCGTGAGAATGTCGGGATTAAAAGTAACCTATGTGTGTTATTTTAGACCTCAATATATCTATATACAAAGTTTAAGCAAAATCGATCAAATAGTTTTTGCGTGAAAGAGTAACACGTGAAAGAGTATATTGTCAATATATCACTGCCTAATAATTTCACTGTATCGGTCTAGTGAAATTATAATGTCACTGAAACTAGCCCGTTAAATTGTAAGTAATGGTCGATTTACATCAGACGAGCGAATGCTCATTCTATCCCCACTACATCAAATTCTTATCAAATTCTTTTAGTGTAAACAGGCGTAGAGCATTCTTTCGTTGTTATATATATGAATACGAGTGTTTGAAGATCAAGAAAGAATGCTCTTGTTCTAGCTCTAGCTCTTTGTTCGTTTGGTCTAAATCCACCCTGATGCAAACGATTGACAATAAATCAGTGCAATTATAATGGCACAAGAGAAATTTCAATATCACGGCTTTTTTAATATCCCTGCAACATATACCTACATCCTCGCAAAGTTTCGCATTTATAATATTAAAAGTATCTATTTGTTTTCTTACAAATGTTAACTATATGATTATAGTTAAATATTAAACTCTTGAAAGTTTTCACTCCTCCATAATTATTATAGCAAGTTGACGAGACTCGCACCTCGCTGTCCAGGGCGACCTTGGCCATTGCGGCTTGTGCACTTCATATGCGCTCACGGCTCCACTCTGGTGGGTCAGAGACCGGCCGACTACCCGGAGCGCACCCTCCCCAGTCGTTTGTTAGCCGCGACGACTGATGAACTCCAAAAAAAATTATATTATAGAATTAGAAAATAAAATAAAAATAACATGGAAAAAATAATTATGTACTTCAACATTTATTTTACAATTAAAAAAAAGAAAATATCAAATTACTACTTCTTTTATTAATGGGTTAAACTTTGTCGCAAATTATCGGCAAGTAAAAAGACAGATAACTACTTTTTAACCGACTTCAAAAAAGGAGGTTCTCAATTCTGTTGTTTTTTTTATGTATGTTACTTCAGAACTTTTGACTGGGTGAACCGATTTCGATATTTTTTTCTTTTTTATCGAAAGATGGTGTCTGTCATTTGGTCCCATTTAAGTTTATTTGAGATCTAAAAAGTACTTTTCGATTTATATCTAATAATACGTTTTTACTTGACTATTTTTTCGTCGACCTACGTTGTATTATATACCGCATGACTTTTTAATGGGTGTATCGATTTTGATGGTTTTTTATTTAATCGAAAGCTGATATTTATCACGTGGTCACGTTTAAATTTCATTGAGATCTGATTACAACTTTTTAAGTAATATTTGATAACGCGTATTTACTTGACTATTTTTTTGTCTACCTACGTTGTATTACTTGACTATGTAATTGAAGTCGGTTTTTTTTTGTTTGCGAGCAAACACAATTATACGTTACTTAGTAATAACAACAAATCATAAAAAATTCAACAATATATTGTAATATCAAATGTTCGTCGTCGTATTATAAGCGCATTACAGACCCGAACAAGAAACGCTGTATCACGCTAGGCACTATCGAATGCATTATCTGGTCTAGACTGATAGCCTAGGTCATTAATCACAGCTTTTTGTGCACTTAACATAATTACTAAGTGATGCTCTATAGAATAGCTAATGTAGCGTAAGATACCTTGAGATGGATTTGAAGAAAGATTTTAATAATTTTTAATCTATATCTATATCTATACTAATAAATAAAATTGGAGTGTCTGTTTTTAATATTAAAATAAACGCTTTTTACTAAATGCATATGGATATGTACACTGTATATATACCAAAATAACATTTTTTACAATTTTTGTCTGTCTGTCTGTCTGTTTGTTCCGGCTAATTTCTGAAACAGCTGGATCGATTTTGACGGGACTTTCACTGGCAGATAGCTGATGTAATAAGGTGTAACGTAGGCTATTTTTTTTTTTTTTATAACTGCGAACTGAACAATAACTTATTTGGTAAATTCCACGCGGACGAAGTCGCAGGCACAGCAGCTAGTCTTAACTAAAACCTTATCCATCCGTATTTAAAAGAGGTATATTATAAAGTAAGCTAATTAATTTAATAAAATATTATTTGTTTTTGGAACGAAGTTTCTTATGGGGCGTTACGGAGGGGCAAAAAACGTCCGTAACGTTAAAAAAGTGTAATATTTTTATGTATAGTCTATGTATGATGGCTATACATTGTCTAATGTATAGTCTACGTGATGACTGTTATTATTTTTGTAGTTTGCTATTATCATTATATCATTCGATAATTATTATATGTTTTCATAAATCATTGTAAATAAAATAAAGGTGTTAAGATAATTTTGTAAAGTAATGTTTTTTTTTTTTATTTCGATAAAAAAATCATAATAAAAAATGTATACCCGAATTATTATTTTCTTTATACCGAATTCGAATAGAACTTGAAATAAATATTTTATAATGAGCAACTTCGTTCCTATCTTGTGTCCCACGACGACACCACACGGTTTTGTTTTTTTTTTTGTTAACCACGGCTTCAGAGTAAACGATTCGGCCTGTAATACCTCACTGTCGAGCATAGGCCTCTTCACCATGTAGGAGAAGGATTTGAGAGTAAAATAAGTAATCGATAATTGTATTTATACGGTCTTTTTTTTACTTTTTTCTTAAATACTTCTGGGTTTTTCACAAGGGACAGAGAAATTGCCGAATATTATACCTATTCATAAATGTAGATAATTATGGATGAGGATTGCAGAAAACCGGGATGTCTGACGCGAACTTGGGGAGGCCTATGTCCAGCAGTGGACTGCAATCGGCTGAACTGACTATGACTGACTGACAGAATGTAGGACCCCGGTATGCAAAAAATATGAGGCGTAAAATCTATTGAACGAATAACCTCGTTACGTTGCTTTTAACGAGATGAACTACATACTAAGAAAACGTCGTCGTCTATCGGATTGGGTTCCGATAGACGACAAATTTTTCTAATAACGCCATCGGTTTACTTACCATTTGATATTGTATTAATCTTTTTCTTAGACTAGTAAGTCTTTTTTGTGCCTATTTATTCAGTCGATCTGAAGGAGTAAACTCCAGTCGTGCATCGTTGCTGACACACACACTTTCTTAACTTTAAAATAAGTACATTTTATAAGTGAGTATTTAAATATTTTTATCTGTAATTTGATAGAAGGCGATCATTAGGTTTTTGATGTTTGGAGTGTCCAGTGTTTTCCTACTTCTTATCTTTACATAGTGTTATAAAAGGCAAAGCTAAAAGCCAATAATTAATGAGAAAAGTTTTAGTTCTTTTAAAGTATTGATAAGACATCCATACTAAATTCAACATACAAAATGAAAATAGAACTCATTACATTATCTTTAGATTGTGCTTTGTAAATAAATACAAAAAAATAGTGGACATAAAGACAGCGTGAAAGAGACGATTTAACTGAAATGAACAATTTCACCAACTTCTTTTATCTGTGACAATATTAAGGCGCTCCGGTTCGAGCTGGTTATATCCGGATTTCTGTGTTTCATTATCTATACGTATACTGATTAAATAATAAATTTTGTCTGTTTGTTTTTCTAAAAAATACATTATCAAATTAGTCAAAGTGATTTTAAAGCTAAATTACAAACAACTATAAGCTGTTTGCTAACTATGTGAAACACTTTTTAATTTTATTAACAGTTCTAAATTCAAATTTTAATTAATTACTATTATAATATATTGTAGTATAGTATATTTATGGTTTGACTGGAAGAGATCTCTTTTAGAGGCAAGTTGGCCCTTGCAAACTTCCTATATTTTAATGAATATTGTAAAATTACTTAGTGCAATAAAGAATATATAATTATAACATCGTATTTTAAAGACAATCACATGTTTATATAAGTATTTATAAAAATAATATTTTTTCGTTTAAATGTTTAGAAACGAAATCTAAAAAAGCAGAGTAGCGGGACGAAGCCTGTTCAAATTATTACGTCTCTTATCGTAGTACTTTCTTTTCATTGTCTCAATAAAGTTTTTATTTGAAGCTTCAGAGGAGAGGGAATAGTTTTTATAATGTTTTTCATGCGACTTGAGTACATTGTTTGAGGACTTGTGATATTCTACGATTATTATTAGATTCAACGAGTTATACGTTAGTCATTTTCTAGTTTTAATTACTTTAAAATTTTAATGCTCAAATTTATTGTAGTCGTAAGAATAAAACTGTAATATATAAAAGAAAAACTTTCAGACAAGACCTTTGATGCATTTTGCAATGACCCTGCATTATGTGTTATAAGTATTTATTTAGGTATGTATTATTTATTATGACGCCGCATTGGCGCAGCGGTCACAGCACTGGTTTGTGGCTGTTGCGCTGGCAGTTGCGGGTTCGATCCCTGCACACGACAACATTTGTATTGGCTATGCAGATGTTTGCCGTGGTCTGGGTGTTTGTGAAGTCCTTGTGGGTCTCCCCACCGTGCCTCGGAGAGCACGTTAAGCCGTCGGTCCCGGTTGTTATCGTGTACACCTGCCGGGCTAGCATGCGTACAACGAGATAATCTCTTGACGAGAGAGATAGATAATGTCTACATCGAGTATTTTCTCGATTACCCTAAGGGCCTATGCAAACCACGTTTTTTAATCGCGCCGTCGACGCGCGTTTCTAAAACGCGCGTCAACAGCGCGTTTGTATCGCGACATACGCGCGTTTGCATCGCGTCTGTATCGCGTGACACGCGCGTCGACGGCGCGTTTTTTATCCTACAGAGCAGTTTGTTGGCGTTTGTATCGATTCAAACGCGCGTCGACGGCGCGTTTGTATCGCGTCATACGCGCGTTTGCATCGCGTTTGTATCGCGTCACACGCGCGTTTGCATCGCGTCTGTATCGCGTTTAAAAAACGCGGTTTGCATAGGCCCTAACATGCGCAATACGAGAGACATAATTCTCTTCCGAAGACAAAACGGAACGGAAACGCCATGGTATACAAAAGATATTATAATAATATTTATAATTTTAATATATTTCGTTTATCGTAGTCTTTCTAATATTGACAACGAGTAGTTTATCTTCTTAAAACGTCAAAATCACGTCAAAATTCGACAAAACTACGATAACTAAAATTTCTTGTTATCTCTTCAATTGTCGTGACGAGAAGAGTATCGCGTGCACGCAGCCACGCATGTTAGCTACTGTAGACATAAAGAGATAATACGAGAAAAGGGGTAGACAAACTTTTGTCGTGGCGCGCATGCTAGCCCGGCAGATAGCGATCGTTACTCATAGTAGGGAATATATCCGCCAACCCGCATTGGAGCAGCGTGGTGGATTAAGCTCTGATCCTTCTCCTACATGGGGAAACAGGCCTATGCCCAACAAGTGGGATATTACAGGCTGAAGCGTATTAATTATGTGTACCTAATATATAAAAGAACTAGCTTCTGCGCGCAACTTCGTCGGCGTGGACTCCGCTCCTATTGGTCTTAGCGTGATGAAACATAGCCTATAGCCTTCCTCGATAAATGAGCTATCTAACACTGAAAGAATTTTTCAAATCGGCCCAGTAGTTCCAGAGATTACCGCGTTCAAACAAACAAACAAACAAACAAACAAACAAACTCTTCAGCTTTATATATTAGTATAGATGTTTATCTATATTCGATGACTGTTACGTAAAACACAGGCATTAAAAATTGTCTACCTTAGAAAAAGACGACCGTTTGTATAGGTACATAATTATGTTACAGATATTTTTTTATTACTTTAAACATGAAAATTTATTCTAGTAATATATGTATAGTGAGCTGGGATGAGTTAGTGGACGGAAAGTTTACTTCTTTATATAATTGTGAATTAACATACACAAAGAGATATTTTAAAAATCTGATTCGTTGATCTTAACTTTCAATCTGAGTATTATGTTTCGACATATTAACTTTAAATAGTAAATTATGTAAATATTAACATTTTGAAATATTCAAATAACTTAGGATATCAGCTAATACTTAATGCAGAAGAACAATTCAGTAATTTGGATTCAAAGCAATCCAATCCATTTGCGTCGAGAAGTAGAGTTTGCAGGGTTAATTGTTCTGTGACAATCTTCATTTGCTGCTTGATAACTTATGTCACTTGCCATTTTAGGCTCTATTACTTCAATACAAGAATTATGTTATATTTTTTGAATGTATGTTAAAATTGTGCAGGCAGTGTCGGGCTGCAAAATACGTGTATTGTTTATTCCTGTGATGGTATTGCTTGGAAAGGGTTTAGACAGTTGCAGGGTGTGTTTTCAGGCTGTAAACAAAGACATTTCATACAAATCAAGTTATCCGTTCAATTTCGTAAAATGTATCCGGATTAGCTTTGATTACTCACCCTTTAAACCTGAATACATACAACCCTTTAATAGGTATACTTCTCATAAACAATAAAAGTGAATTCTTTTTCTCGCCTTCCCACTGGCGTAAATTTTTCCTTAGACTTTAAAAGCGGTAAATAGTATAAAAAAGCGTTAATGTTAATTAAGTAGTCACGAAATTACCAAGCTAGATCTTAATAATTCTGTATTATATTATCTATAAAAAATACATATATAATAAATTAATTGATTTCAATTTGATAATTAAGTAACAAATAGTCAATTATATATCAATATTATATTGTACTTAATTACTTAATGGTATAACAGTTTTACACCTGGGTAGGTAGTATGAGAAAAGCCAAAAATAAGGAACTTGCAGACGTGAAGTAAGACGAAAGGGATAGTAACTATCCCGAAAAATAAAGTTGCGGATTTATGAATGCTATTTATTTTGTACTTAAAAATCTAAATTGTGTGATGAAAATGTGGTAAGTTATTAAGTTATATATATATAAATAAGGAAATGCCGGTAACCGAAACGCTCTTTTTTAAATGGGGAGGATATATTGGCAGGGTTCCACTTAACCAGGCTTGTCATACGTTAGTTGAAAACAAAAACTCTCCTGGCGCCCTAAATAATAGTTTATTGTTAGTCATAAGTAGATTTAAGGTATTCTATATTTTAAGATTGTACTTAGTAGAGTTATGTAGATCGTGATTTAAGATTAAGATAAGTGCAATAGTGTAGGTTCAAAATAAGCCATTGAAAGAAAACAAAAAATATTTTAATTTTTATACAAGACATCCCATAACAACAGAGGATGAAATAATAACAAAATTAATGTCACAAAAAAATAAAACACTCACATCTTTCATAACAATTCAATCGTTGTTTACAAAATTCGATTCCCCAGGGTTTCCTTCATTATATACAAAAGTAAAACGTAATAAGACGAAATTCGATATTTTAAAGAAAAATATATAATAAAAATGAAAGACGCGAAGACCTTTAAAACTGCAGGGGAAGCAATTTAATTTGAGGGATGTCCATTGAAATCCTAAACATAGTGGACGTGATATGAAACAGCTTTGATGTAATTCGATACCCTCGTGTGTTTTTTCAACGAGAATTGGCTTCGTTTTTTATTTGGAAATATTTTTTCGTGGAAAATAGTTTTTATTTGTACGGTTATATATTGTTTGAGTACTAATAGGAGGCTTGATATCTAATTGATACTTGTTGTCAGTCAAATAAATAAGTTAGGGAATGTTGTGCCGAAACTTTATCACGTATACGGTAACTATAAAAATATTCAAATACTCTACAAAATTGCCGCCTATTGCTACTAATGAAACTTTAATATTTCGATTTACTTAATTAAATTTTTATTACTTTTTGTGTTGGTGTGCAGAAAAGTGTAAATAAACAAATAAAATTATTATTTCATCTATTCGTATACCTACATTGAGTTAGCCTGGAGATTTTCAAAAGAGTCTTACACATATTTATTGAAAACGAAAATAATTATAAATTGTAAAATGACCATTCGAAAGTGCTTTGAAGCCTACTTGAATTAAATAATTTTTCATTCTGATTTTATTAAAACTGAGTAGGGTATTATTAATTTGTGATCTTCTGTTGGGTCGAGATACTACCCAGTCGGTCTGCTTGGCATTTTTAACATTTTCTACCTCAAATAATAATTATATCACAGAACAAAAATCATGATTCAAAAACAAAATTATTACACTGAAGCATTAAATTAATTAATATCATATCATCTTTCGACTGTGACATCAAAGCGAACGTTCGAGAATGACAAATGGCTTGATTTCATCTCTCTGATAATATTCATTTGTTAAAGAGAATACGAATTACTAAAATTATAACGGAGGCGTCGACGCGTGACCCGGTCAAAGAGAATTTCCCTTTGACCCTAGAGGACGAATTTTATTTATTATTTTTGAATTCGTTCGCGATGAGGCTTAACGTGTTAATTTTCTGGATTTTGTTTTTGACATTTCCTTATACATTTTTTTGTAATTACGATTTTAAATTGCAGACTTTTCTCTGTAATTAAAACAATTTCACGATCATAATTATAAATTTACTTTTACTTCTAAAGAATGAGTTGTCATATCCTAAATTACAGCTTTTTTTTTTGTTCAAATAGTACTTATTCATCATATTACATAAGTGTATTGAATTTTACCGTTTTCAGCGATTATACATTTTATTTTCATTCTTTAAAAAAATATATATCTTGGAAAGACTCACGTATAGTATGTATGTAGCATATTCACATTACTATGAACGCAAAACAACCAACTACTAGCAAAATACAATTATAATTACACACTTCGAATATATCAAACTAAATTAAATCTTTAATTATCCAAAGCGGCTGCATCCCTCGTTACGTGTCTTATTTTACGCGAATTTTGATAGTAAAATAGTTACGAACAAGAAACTCATTAGCACTCACGTTTGTAATCTGTCGTAAATTTAACATTACGTCGACGTAACGTCAGCGTAACGTCGACGCTAATCCGAGACGCGTGTAAAACGTTAACATTACGTTATTACGTTAAACGCGTTAATCGTTGTTTTAACGTTATCAACTGGCGCGTGGTGTCGTTAAAAATAACATCAGTATAAGATTCGCTTTAATTATATGTCAAAGTAATGTTATTTTAATTAATGTTGGAATGCAATTTTATTTACACTGACACAAGACTATTAATTCCTCTGCACAAAGGTGTATGGAATATATTGCTAACTAAAGGCTGCCTTTTGGATCTTACATAATGCAATATATTCTATTTTTATTTGTTTATATTTCCATTCTGGTACACATTGAAGATTTTAACTGATTATACGAGTATGCTAGTATATTTTGTCGATACAGTAAGAAATTTTTGTCCATATTTGTACTAATACTGGTATTATAATTGCAATAGAATTAATAAGGTTTACAACCATTATATGAATATGAAGTATCTGAGAGAGATTTACTATTTTTATTGTTGTTTTTGTAGAATTGTATATATTTTTGTAAATTTATGATTATGAAACAAAAAAGATTCCTTAGAATAAATTGTTTTATTAACCGTCCCACTATAATTGTTTAATTTTCAAAATAAACTGAACGCTCCACTCAATTGTGTCTGCGATGAATTTCATCACTTACGAGATGATTCGATAGAGATTTTTGGGAATAGGATGTACTCGTATAGTTTACTGCTCAACTCAAGAGTTGTAGAGTATTTTTTTTTTAATCTCCCTAACAACATAAATAAACAACTTCTAAAATAAGTGTAAAATGAATTTAAACTTTTCAGTTACATTTATAATTTTACATAACTACGATTGAGTATAACGCATAAACATAAATTCAAGTCGGGATCATTAAACCCCAAAACATCATAACATCTTAAAGACAAATTCGAGGAAATTATTTCTCTGCTCTTAGACAGTATTGTAACTCATTACCGGATTCATAGTAGGCTTATGGACATAGAACAAAGATGACTTGAAGTAGTCATCAGGCATAACAATACCTAATTGAAACAAAAACGTAGGGTTGTGGCTTTTTCGTTTATTTTTTTTTATTTATTTTTTTATTTTAGCTACAAGTTTGAATTATTCTTCTTTGCATTTACACATAAATACACCCACTTACACTTTCACGTTAGGGATCATTGTGTTTTCCGTGACTATGGCGTCTAGAACGTCGTTAAAAAAATCAGAAGTATTGAAATGACAATCGCAATAAGTTCCGTATTTAAAAAAAAGCGTCGACAGTGACCGTGAAACCTTAAAAACTTCTATACCCACACTTTATTTATACATGGAAATATGATCAAAGATTCGCGATCATTCTTTTATTTATTTTTTTACATAAAATCTAAGCAATTAATTAATGTAAGTATATTAAGTTTTAAAATAAGTAGAAAACGTAAATAGCATAGTATAATTCAATTAAATTATTTTTTATAATCTATACTACTATTATAAAGCTGAAAAGTTTTGTTTGTACTATTTTTTGTGAAATACTCACACATGAGGAAATTATAAACATTTTTAATATCATATCAAAACTACCGACCATCGGTTAGTCGGGGGTACGGGTTCGATCCCCGCTAGAACGGGCGGTATTTTCGATATGATATTAAAAATGGTAAAAAGTTTGATTCTTATTTTTTTTTTTTTTTTTTTTTTAAATGCGCTAATTTCAGGGACTACTGGTTCAAATTGAAAAATTATTTTTATGTTGAATAACCCATTTATCAAGGAAGGGTATAGCCTGTTTTCTCAAATGTATGAAACCGTGGGGCACAGCTAGTGATTTATAAATAGAGTCATACTTGTATAAGATAATGTATATAGATATGAATTATTGTCTAAGAAAAATCTACCGCGTTTCACTTCTAAGAATCTCAGCTCCGTGTCGTATTCTCTTGATGAGTTGTAAAGTCGTTGATGTGGCATTTTATCTTGTCGTCGAAACAAGCCAGTTTTAATGGTGATTGAAGAATGGTGGGTGTCTTTAGTAGCGGCTTGTACTAAAACAGCGTTGACTTGTTCTTAATGTTTCGCCGTTTATCTGTACTTGTATAAACATTATGTGAATTATGTGAGTTGGTTTCTTAAGTGTGACGAATAAACAGAAAGTTAATGCCTTTGATAATAGCTGTATATACATGTATAATTTTAATTCATAGTATAGTAGTTACGATTAGTAAAGATTTTTAAGGATGTTAAAAGGTTGTCTGGATTAAATCGCTTTATTAGCAATAAGACCGCCTTTTATAATTAATACAACTTAGGTATTATAAATTTCATTTTATTATTATTTACATATTTTATTTATTCGCATAAGTATGCAGAATTTGTTAAAAAGTTAATAAATGTACTTAAAGACTGTACCTACAAAAAGCCAACGTCACTCGGTGTTCCCAGGCGACCGCCTGTACTGACCCATCCAAGTACTGACCGTCATGACGCTGCCGCGTTACCGGTCGCTCAAATTTTACCCCTCATGTGCCTAAAGAATTTTCACTTCAAAAACGTGCAAACTGTGACATATATCTGTAAAGCTAACACACATTTTTAATGAGTGACCATTGACTCCACGACTTCTTAAGCTACAGTAATTTACTGTATTGTATCAACTTATTCTTAAACAGGGTATAAGTAAATACAATTACTAAGTATTTAAAATTCTTAACATTTAATTGCATTTTTCATATTTAAAATTTGAATAAATCATAGTATAATTAGAGTATAACAGTTGTGATATTTAATAAATATAATTCTGTATATTAGATATTTTTTTGAAGTATAATTTATTAAGGCACAATTGACTTGGGGAGTAAGCTGGTGAATGCATGACGAGAGCGTGACGAAAAGTGTGATCGGGTGAGGCGAATGGAGCAACAGAGAGAGGTGCGAGTACGCATTTTTTTCTTTCTCTCATAGCCAGTTACGTTTCGTATATCTTAGACAAAGTGCAGGCTTATTGTGCAGAAGTTTTCCTTTTTTTTATACTAAGTCGACAAACAAGCGTACGGCTCACCTGATGGTAAGTGATTACCGTAGGCTATAGACGTCTGCAACACCAGAAGCGTCGCAAGCGCGTTGTCGACCCTATCCCCAATCCCCCCCAGGAGCTCTGGTCACCTTACTCACCAACAGGAACACAATACTGCTCGAAAACAGTATTATTTAGCTGTGATCTTCTATAAGGTCGAGGTACTACCCCAGTCGGGCTGTTCCATATTTTAAGCAGGAAATTTCCTGCTGTGCCCTAACTCAGTTGTCTGATCTAAAGCAGACTCGTTTTTTTTATATCCAGTACCTAGTCATTGAAATGTAGCCCACTTATTCAGTCTCATATATTTTGAGCACAATAAAACTATAATAAATCTTACACGAACATTAAATTTCTCAAATAAATCTTTTAAATTTTCTAAACATGTTTTCGAAAGTACCAAACAAGGAACCGTACACTTGACATAATAAAACGAGAATCTTCCGTGATTCATGCACTGCATGTAATCACGGTCGCACGTGCTTTACACGTCACTTTGACAAATGGTAGCTGGTCCTGGATCGCGTGATTTATCTCCTCAGGTTTAAAGTATCGTTACTTGCATGTTGCGGGTCTGAACTCGTGTGTTGAAATAGGAATTATTTTTATTAAATTTGAAATAAGTTTTCTAAGGAGGTTTCATATGTATTGTAAATTATAAAGCTGATATTTATTCGCGCTAATCTCAGTAAGTATGAAGTCGGATTGAAGAATTATTTTATGTTGGATAGCGGTTATTCTGTCCTTAAATCAACGTGTGTAAAACCGTAAGTCACAGCTCGTTACTTTATATAATATGAAACAAAATATTAACGATATTTTAGTTAGTTAAGATGTCGAAGTAATTAAAAAGAGATTGAAACTGCAGGGACGTTAATTTAATATAAATAAAGTTCGTGGTTTTGATTTACAGTAATTTTTTTTAATACTTTTTTTTTACAGAAGGGAAAGGAGGAAATTATTAAAAATAAACGAAAGTGAACTATGAGATAAAGAGAGAAAGATAACCCATAATAATTTCCAAAGTTTATTTAGATTCTTAATGTAAACTAAAATTCATTTCATCTCATAAAATCTATCGTTATTATATTACCTATCTATTTTTCAAAAGCGTAGATAAACAAATGGTACCAGGATAACATAAAACTATCGGAGTTATACCGTTTTGAATACTGGATATAAACGGATATAACAAAGGCGAGCCCATAAACTGTCCGATTCGTTGTTTAAACGTGGTTTAATGCCGCTGGCGTCCAATCTGCTTAATTGGCAATGGTTTCACCTTAATGGCAAATATATGAGGATACGTTATGTCGGATGTCTGGATTTACGGGCACTCTTTAAAGATTACGGTTGAGAGGTTCTTGATCTTTATATCGTGGAATAAAAATTGAACAATAAATGAAATGTGAGGATATCAGAGTCAGCTCCGTGTCTGAATTTAAGAGAATAATCTTGATTTAGATTTGTGTTTAAGATTGTGAAAAGTATTCGATGTTAGTAGTAGCGATTTTGTTGCTTTTAAAAATATACATAAAGTAGCCTTAAAATATTTTATATCTGTTTCTTTTAGGAAAACGTGAAAGAGTAACAAAGATACATCCATTTTAACAGACTATCGCAATTAATAATGTACAATAGAATTTAAACAAACTATACGTTAATACTGATATTCCTTTGCTTAAAAGAATAACTTCATACAGTGAGAATCTTTAACCCTAGAAAGATAACGTTATTGTTTTGTACGAAAAAGATAACACCAATTTTAATACCGACTTACAAATTAAAATGAATTAGAAATATGTATTTGTTTTAACTTCAGCTCAATTTAACATTATTAATAAATAAATAAAACACAAAAATGTAATATTATTTGTTTATTGTTAGATTTAAATTTACAAGAAGTATTTAAAGCAGAAAACATATTTAAGATTGACTTTTGTAGCGTTTTGTTTTAGTAACTAATGAATTATGTTACTCGTATAATCAGTCTCTAATTAATTATCAAAAATAATGGAAAGGTAAATAATATTAAGCATCTGATACAAAAAAAAAATTATGTTCACTACACGGGGTTTAATTACACTTTGTACACGTCATCTGTAACATTCTTTTATTTTTCAATTTCGACATTCGACATTCGTTAATTTTCATTTCTTTTCCGAAATAATATTTGCCACTAAAATTATAATTTTTAATTTTCTCTACTATGATACCTACAGTAAACTATGCGGCAAATATTATCGGCAGCTGAAATTATTTCAATAAGGCTATACTTTTGTTATTTAGACAAACAAAATCTCATGGTTTTACAATAAAAACATTTTTTTTAATAATCAATACTTTTCATATGACAAAATAACCAGCATCTATTCATCCATAATATTTATACGAATTCGTTCACAAAGAAATACCTCACTTTGAACGGACAAGACTTTTCCCCGTCGGATTTCTTTGTCCATTATTCGTAATCCGATATTATTGGGGCACAAATTGAATTGTCATACATACATGAGGATCGCGTTTTAATGGTGTTCGCGCACGATACTACACTAACGAGGTTTGGGGATGGTATTTTATTGTTATGGTTTATTATTAGATATGTGTATATTTACAGTGATATTACTGAAAAGTGAATATTATTCATTAATTATATAAATACGTGTACTGATATATTTTGAAAGCTGAAAGTAGTTTTTTGATTTAATTAAAACCAGCTTTTATATTAAATTTGTATGATAATAAACAGCTTAAAATATATTAAAATTAATTAATTCAAATAATTTTACTAAATGTATTTAACGAAAGTTTAAATACTGTAAGGAAATAAAGAATATCGTTCCTTTGGATTTTCATAGCGATAAAAAAAAACATTTAATTTAACGATATGATGTGCATACGTTTAATGTTATTTTTACCCGACTTCAAAAAAGGAGGAGGTTACTCAATTCGACCGTACATATGTTTTTTTATGTATGTTCGGGGATAACTTCGTCGTTTATAAACCGATTTTGATAATTCTTTTTTTGTTGGAAAGGGTACCCAACTTAGGTACTATGATAAGGAAACTAGGATCTGATGATGGGATCCCAGTGAAATCGGGGGGAAGTCGGTTTTTTTTCGTTTGTTAGCAAAGACAATTATTATTACTATATTAGTATTTTGAGACAACATTATAATAATAAAAAAGAAACTAATCATGGATAATTTTTATACCTGAGATTTATTATTTTAGTATTAAAAGTAAAAACATTCCTTCCTTCATTTAAACTCAAGAAAATCATTCTTGTTATTCATTCAAAGTATATTTTCAGTACCATCTTCATAAATATTCAACATCTAGTTTAATCAATTGACAAGTTACTGTATTACAACGAGAGAGGTAATCGAGACAGTCATACATACGGACAGACTGATTTTATATTATTATTATATTAGTATTACACGGTTATTGTAAAAATGCTTTCAGAAATATTGTTCTTGTTCAGAGTGAAGTGGAGTGAAGTTAAACAATGTCGAACGAACGATTTGGATTATCGAAGGAATATATTATTGGTTCCACTTTTGACCCTTACCACGTGTCGAAATATATTAAAAATATTTTTTTTATACTTCAAAAGTGGCAAACAATAGTACGGTTGCTCTGACGATAAGTGAATGCAAGCGTGTAGCCGTACCTACCTCCGATGCTTCCCAGGAGCTCTTGCTGAGAGCAGTATTTATAAGTGTGTTTTGATCTTCTGTAAGATTAAGGAACTTTGATGAAAATATTTCCTGCTGTGCCCTACCTTGACAAAATAACAACAACTGCAATCTGTACAAACTGGTTAGGTACGTCTCTAATAGGTAAGTATTTAACCTATTATGCTGTTTTTATGCTAATTTATCTATAGCTATAACAGTCGACTGTTACCAATAATGCAAGTATTAAGATACTTACCATAGAAACAGACGACCGTGTGTGTATGTTATAGGATATTAAAAAAAAGAGTATAACTCATTATTTAGCTTTTAAGCTAAAATTAAGCAATCGGCAACAAGTGCGATATGATTATTGCTAAGCCTATTATACATTTATATGCTCATATTAAAAAACGAACAAATAACTTATTCAAATGTTTGAAAATAATCAAATTAATTATTATGGACGAGGTTCTATCATTTGTTTTAAAAACTTATTCTCCGTCTTCACCAAAAATAGAGAATGAAGAGAAAACCTTTGCTCAGCAGAAAATTTGTTAACTGTGCAAGTTCAATCTGATGCAATAAACGGCTAATAACATACTCTCTAAAAGAAAAACCTGTGTGGTTTTATGAAACCACGATAAAAGTGAAACTTTTTTTCACATTATAGACATTTAACTAAAAATGTTTGGAATAATATTCCATTGAGGGTATAAAAATCGCTTTATCAATCTTACCGCGCGGCAGACCGTCACGCGACATGCAACACACAGACGAAAAAGTTTGAGACGATGTAAGTTTCAATTTAAAAAATGGACTTCGACATTCTGAATTTATTGCAATAAAATAATTAAAAACAGACAAATAATCTTAACCTAACCCGGAATATCAAAAATCAATATCATTTCCTCATAATAATTTGAAACATGTCACAAAAGCAAGTTCTGTAGGTGTGTCTAATCTAATGACGTAGGTCTCGTAGCACATGTCAATTCGTAGCCGTAGCTATTCTCGTAGCACAGCTACACTACACGAACACTAATTAATTTAATCATGTAACTATGTTAAGTTTACGTATCTATGGAGTTGGAAGATACAAATATTTATAACTAAATGAGCAAACGAAAATCCAATTTATATTATATGCTAAATGTATATATATTACATTACGTTTAGCATTGCGAGTTAAGAATAAAATAAAAATTACTTAAATTAAAATTTGTTACATATCAATATTACTAAGTGATATTTAGCATTCTTACTGAATTAGTACATGATAATAGACTTTTCAAAGAGGTTTTTCTTCTCAAAATACAAACCATGTTTTTCAAAAATTTTGTAACATTATTCTATTAACATACATTGCTTGCAAACAAAACAAGGCAAAAAAAAAACACAAAATGAGCAAATAAAAAAAACTCTATGGTAAAAAACGAAAAAGTCTCGCAAGTTTGAAGTTGCTTCTAAATGAAATTGCGAATGTCGAGTCGAGTTCTAAATATCATAGTAGTGACATTTTATTATGCAACCTCTTTCGAACTTCTTGTTATTACAAAGGAAACTTCACCTGCATTAAGTGATTAGTCCCATTTGTGAATATCACAGCTTGACGGAATTGAAACAGAAGTTGAACAGAACGAACATTATTCATAGTTCAAACTTTAGTTGATTAATTACAAGACGTATTAAGCTAAGTAATATCTACAATACAAAATTAATATATAATTAAATATTTTCCAAAGAAGTTTTTAAATTGTTGTTCAGTAAAGTTTGACGGCTATATGTCACAATTTTTCTGTATTTTAGCGCCTTTCACATCTTCGTTAATTTTTTTTATTCCTTTAAGATCCATATTTTTTTCATCCTACTTGCCTCGTTTCTATGTTTAATTTAGATACTGAATTTACGAATAAATATATTCAATCTCTTACATTATTCAATTATTAATTATTATAATTCTTAAAGGAATAATGAAAGTGGACGAAGCGAAACAAGTATGTAAGGATCGTAGCAAGTGGAAAGAAGTGGTCTCTGCCTACCCCTACGGGAAAGAGGCGTGATTATATGTATGTATGTATGTATTAATCTCTTACATAGGAGGCATTTTATTAAACACTAACTGTGCCTCGCGGTTTCACACGCGTTAATTTGAAGAAAAAAATGCCTATAGCCTTCCTCGATAAATGGGCAAAAATCCGACCAGTAGTTTCTGAGATTAGCGCGTTCAAACAAACAAACTTCAGATTTATAATATTAGTATAGATATTTTCTTTGAATGAGAAGGCAAGAACTTTTAATTATGGTGTTAAACTCTTAGAAATAATAATGAAAGCAATTAAGATGGTCACAATTAATGAAAACAAAAAAAAAATCAAGAATACTTCAGTACCTCGTGCAAATCTTTTTTTAACTGAAATTAATTATAATACCTTATCAATTTATTTCATACTAGCTGCTGTGCCCGCGACTTCGTCCGCGTGGAATTAAACAAAAAAGTTATTGTTCAGTTCGCAGACTTGTAACAAAAAAAAAAAAGTTGCCTAAATTACGCCTTATTACATCAGCTATCTGCCAGTTAAAGTCCCGTCAAAATCAGTCCAGCCGTTTCAGAAATTAGCCGGAACAAACAGACAGACAAAAATTGTAACAAATGTTATTTTGGTATATGTACCGTGTATACATCCATATGCATTTATTAAAAAGCGTTTATTTTAATATTAAAAACAGACACTCCAATTTTATTTATTAGTATAGATGTTTTATTTGGTAATAATTATAAACTATGGTTTAAACTTTAGTTCTAAAAACTAATTTTAACACGTTGAAGTCTTGTGAATTGAATTTGAAATAGTTAAGTTGACTTCGTGAAACCCAATTTAAGTAATTAAAACAAATAAATAAAACGACAGCATCTGTGTTAACACTGAAGTCATAACTAAAACGATAACCAGTTTTACGATGACCATAACACTATGGATATCACCTGACTTTATGTGCGTTCATAACTTTAATAGTTGTAAGCGGTAGTTCAATCGTAATGCATAATAGTCCTATGGCAGTAAAATTGGTATCAAACTGTCTACGTGTAAAATACTTCTGGTATTTACTGCTCGGGGTTTATCCCCGTTAAATTTCAATATATTTTTTGTTTCATTTTGTTTACCCTTGTCATGTAAAGTGGTGACAAAGAAATGTTACTAAATGTATTATAATTTAAAAAGATAAATAAAAATATTATTTGTTGTGTTTCTTGCCAGGTCTGAGTAGAATCTTTATTTCAAATCTTTAACCTTTAAAAAATATATAGTGGTAAAGATATGACAATTTAAGGAGTTGCAAACGTTAAGAGCAAAAACGGGTTAACAATTTATGACAAAAATAATATATAATTATGTATATGTAGATACAGACATACAACATCGATTACTTCTTAATCAGCCTAATGACTATATTCTAACAGGTTAAACTGCGGAATACAGCTACGTCGCTTTATTATTCAAAAGATATAATTTTTATTATATACTTTATAGCAAACATTAACAATAATTATGAGTTATAATATTAAGCTACTGAATTTTATTAAAGACGTTAAATAATGACTCGTAAACCGGAGATCTATCTTATCTTTACATACAAAAGATAACACATATTTAAACATGTCATAGAAGCAATCATTAAGAGAAAGCGTGAACATTAGACGACGCTACGTCGCGCCCCCTAGCGACAAGAGACTAATGATTGTTTAAGATACAAACACTTTGTAATGTTTACACTGCTTTGTTGTTTGAAGAAATATATTTATTGATGATTATTTTTGTTTGGTCTATACTAATATCATAATGCTATGTATACTTAAGTGTACTAGTTTGTAAGTTTGAAGTACAGACCAATTTGTACAAAATTATTTTTACATAAGCTAGGTACAATTACCTTTTTAGATATACCATAAGGTACGCTTCGTCACTATCAAGAAAGGTTACGAGTACCACACGTCTCATAATATTCTTCTTCTTCTTCTTTTACTATGGCTCCCTGAAGGATTTGCCAGTATCTGAGTGAAGCTTAATTTACGTTATAAGAACTGTTAAGTTAGGACAGGAATCGTCTCATAATATTATATTAATTAATTTAGATACTCGTCACATTATTTGACATTTATTGTCATTGGACTGATTGTCTGAGTCGTATATTGCAGTCTTTTTTATGCTAATGATTGGTATATAGGGTGAGGAAAAAGTATGGAAACCCCGGAAAATTTGGAAAATCGCACGGGTTAGTCGTAAACCAAAGGTCACACCCTAAGTAACTTTCAACGAGAAATCCAACAGTGACCTTTGATTTGACATTGAACTTGATTTTCAAGGTTATTTCAAGGTTAACCCTTATGTCTTATACCAGAATCGAAAATAAAAATTTAACCTTTATACAGAAAATTAATTATTAAAGCTTAACTGGTAGCATGAAACTAGCGTATTCGTATTTTTAAGCAAAGACAACTTAAATTCATTTTAGTATTCATAATATATTCATTATATTCGATAAAGAATATAAGCTAGAAAATATATAGTCATCGTAAAATGTATTTCAAAATTACGAGTTGTTTACCATCCTAGTAAAATGTACTTCGGCAAATATGAATAGAATTCAGAATTTAAGATCCTTCTTACGCCAAGTTTAGAGTAGTATAATAAAGAAGATATAACATGTAAATACCATTACGAGATTTAAATTTTGAAGACTGGTTATCTGAATCCTATCCGATCTTATAGATAATGGTTTTACTAACCCTTTCAGACAAATTCTAGTTACAATTATAAATATAATTATGAATAACAGGGATTATGACATTTCGAAGTATTGTTAATAAATTAAAGATTTAATGCAATAATAAAATGCAGTGCAATAATAAAATTGTTTAAATAAGTAATTAGTCAATATGCTAGCACTAGATTAACGCTCACTTTTGATAGCTACCTTTTGATTCTACATAATTATATAGAGTCACTAGCTGACCCAATCTTCGCACTGCCAAATTACTTCTATTCGTCAATACATCGATTTTCATGATTTACATTCGACTTCTAATAAAACATACAAATGTATTTAATTTTAGCCATATAAGTGTGTGAAGTTTACAACAACAATAATCGAAGAGGAGCAGATATTAGCGATCTCGATTAGTAGATATATGTTCAACGGTATACATCGCCATATCCTGCTTTGAAATGTCCGTACACTTGTATATGTAAGAAATACTTGTATGTCTTCTCGTGTCTTTGCATCTGAAAATGAAGATTTGTTTTAGTAAAAATCGATTAATATTTAATATTATTTGTTATTTTTTGTCGAAATAAGATTTTGTAAGATTTTTTTATGCATATACGCGTATTCGATCGCTGTGTCCGTTGAGTATCAGAATTCAACCCACTTTCTTTTGTTTTGTATAGACTTGCAGTATTACTTCATCATTACATAGTATAAAACAAAGTCGCTTCCCGCTGTCTGTATACTTAGATCTTTAAAACTACGCAATGGATATTGATGCAGCTTTCTTTAGTAAATGGAGTGGTTCCAGAGGAAGGTTTATATGTATCATACATGCATAACGTAGTAGAGGAACACTGATAGTTTTTTCAACCGTGCGAAGCCGGGGCGGGTAGCTATGTATAAATTATTAATTATTAATTTTGTTAAATTCCTCATGTAAGTGAATTTGTCGTAAATCTTTATGAGAATAAAGTTTTCTTTAGCCACGACCAGTAAGATTCTGTCTTGTATATAAAACTGAACTGAAGTGAAAAAAATAGTATCCTACGAATATTCCACTGGAGGAGAAAAACATAATTATAGAAGAACGGTTTATATACGGTGGATATATTCTCTACTAAGAGTAAAAATACTGCATAATTGGAATAATATATATTTTTTTAATCTTTGCTGCACACAAAAAAAGATACAGTTTAGAACCAATAGTATGCAAAGGCGGAAAAATATAAAATGCAAAAAAGTGGTTTAATAATATTATTAAATACCTGTTTCATCTATTAGAAGATGAATCAAAGTAGTTCGAAGTTTTTCAATTTCCATCAGAAGTAGTTCAACGACAACACAAGGCGAAAACAGGAGAAAAGATATTTGAGTTATGTGCATAAGTAGAAATCCAATTGATTCTAATGGTTCCTTGAAAATATAAAATAATATATTTTTATTCACAAATATACATTAGTAATTAATCAAATCATAATACTGATTATTATCTGTGAAAAATTTACATGTGTTGCAATACATTTTTCAGAATATCATCCATTTATTTAAGTTATTCTTGAGAAATTCTAACATACTCTTTAATACCTTTCCAATTTAAAATAATTATACCAAAGCAATTAAAAATCACTAGTTTTTAATTTTTACATATGTTTTATATGTTTAGGACAACAAGACAAACGACGACAAACAATATATTGTCAAGAAGGGTTGTGTTCCTGTGGTAAGAGGTGGACACAACTCCTGGAGAGGATCGAAGCTACGGTCAACAACGCACTTGCCGTGCTCCTAGTATTCAGGTCTACATAGTTGGATGTGTCCATAAGCTACATTTGTTATTAAAATATTGTTGTGTCTACCACATATTGTATATATGTATATAACTGATTGATTGCTAGCTTTGATGTTAATAATAATACTTACTCGCTCTTCGACAACTAATAAAATGTGATAGATGTTGTAAATTAATTTCGGCAACGTACAAACGATGCTAACGAACATCTAAAATGAGAAAAAAATCAAATAAATAACAATTGTACACAGACAAATATTTATTACTTATTATTTTGCGTGCTTAGTAATTGGACTATCAAATACTTGAGAGGAAAACGATTAATTGTATACTCACAGATGCATGAATTTCAGGACTTATCAAATCAGCTATGTCGATGATATACCTATACAAATTCGTAAAAAAAATAATTTTATCTTCTTTCAATGTCTTATTATTAGTTGCATAAAGGTAATAATTAACTCCAGATGTTTCTTCCACTCTTTTTCGAAGTAAAGAAAGTCTATGTCGAACAATATCGAGCAACAGAAATCGCCACACTCTATTCATGTCTAGAGCCAGTAATGCGATGAGACTGATCAAATATAAAATCAAAATGGTATAACAAGTGAAACACATGCAATAGATGGTCGTATAACATATTCTAATCGCCCAAAGAATGAAAATAGTGAAGAATAATGTCATTTTAGACTTATAATAACACTTGAAGTTGATTCTCAAGAAGGTATCGATATTGCACAATTTAGCGGAAAATTCGTTTAGTTTACTGTTATAGATGATCAAAATGAGAATACTGAAAATATATTCAAGGAGGGACCCAATTTGTAAGTAGTTGAAATTTTCGGAACAGTAAACAGCAGAAAGAGACATAACAATAATCAAAGAAATACTGTAGATGACAGACAAAATTCTTAAACGATTAAAGAATTTGAAAACTTTGAAATTAAAACCGAGTATGAACATAAGGATTAACACGGGTTTGTAACGGTTTACCATGTTCTTATGAAAATTGTTTTGGTTAAAAAATTTTACTTTAAACTGCATTGCAAAAGTTTTTAAAATTTTTCAATTCTTCGTAGCGTTTCCTTTGATTTATGCGAGAATTATAATTTATGATGTTATATATTCTCAAAGTAACGTCAGAACACGTTGCGGGCTGAATGTCAATAACAATTCAGGATTAACAGTAGCTATTGAGAGTATCGTTAATAATATCGTATTTGGTGCTGTTTATGTCATATTAATTGTAGTATTACAATTTTTCTTCAAAAATTCAACTTTAAGTTACTGTATCACTTGTAAAATACGTATGTCACATGAGTTTTATACTATATACTATTTATGCAATCGTCGACAACAAATTATTTTAATAGTCTTTTCTGATTTAAATGCGTTAATTTAAACTTTATATAGTCGTATATTGTATAGAGTCTCAATAACAACAACTTAATTACGAAAGTGATGAAGTACTCGCACAACACACTACTGTTCTGTAATTATTTTTAAAATGATAAAATTATAACCTAAAGTTATTTGATTTAATACGAAATAAGTAACGAGAATACTTTATGGCAGCTTAAATGTATTTCAACAACAAAATGACGGGAACAAACCACAGTGCTTTCAAAGCCTTTCATCGAATTCGTTTATACATTCTCTTGACAAAAGCACCACGTGGAAACGCGATATAAAGAGATCTGATTCTGATTTGATCTTTTATTCATTTGATAAATATTAATTGAATGTCAAGTTGTCTTGGACGAAAGTCTTACAAAGAATTTTTATTAACATTTACATATTTTATTATTAATGTGTAACATCAGGCTTTTAAAAAGGTAGAGCTCAATAATAAACGATAATAATAATAATTTATTTTGGGTATCTAATTGCAACGTTGAGGTATGATAAATAAACAATAACGTTTGCGCAATTTAAAAGTACAAGCTCATTACACTAGCAGCTAGATGTGTTGAGGCAATTTTTATGAGGAATTACTATTACTTTAAAAGTACTAAGATGTCATTCGTGTAAAGGGAATGCAGAAACGGCGAAAGCATTAACCCCTGAGACACTCCGAGACTCATATTGTGAGAGCTGATGAGAATAATCACATACCAACTCGAAGACCAGTTATCTTAGTAGCCTCATATGATGCAGTGTGCTCGCTCTCTTTGTGTGATCTAAAATTTAGCAAACCAAGCTATTATATGTTTTCTAATGTGCCTGGTTTACAAAGGAATATTCGATACGGAATTCAAGCTGCTTATTAATGCGCTAATTTCTTTAGTCGTTAGAATGATTTTCTCATACACCTTTCTAATTGTACTGAGAAGACTTATAGGACGGTGTCAACTAGGTCCGTAACTGTCCTTTTGGAAGTCGAAAAATTCATCAGTAAAATCTTTTTATTAAATGTAATTCTGAATCAATGAAAAACGAAAAACAGATGTAATGTAAATAAAACAACATTTAAAAATGTTTTTTTTTTATATTATAATAATAAATTCAACAGTAATTAAATTAAGTAACCAGAAGATAAACCAAAACATATTTTATGCGTGTCATTTCATCATTTTAATAGCTCCATAGATGTTACACGTACAACTTTTATAAATCATTAGTGTCATTAATAGTGAGATTAACGTGATTATAAAATTAAGTTATAACATAAGATGTGTATGTACGTAAATTTGAATTGAAATTTTTCAGCAAGAATGTAAATACAAATCTCTGTTATGTACATGTAATCATAAACTAATCATATTTAGACTTCAATAACATCATTTTCGATAAAATAAATTAATCAAAAAATTTTACACCAATCAGACGATATCTAGAAATTCAAAATGATTCATTGCGATTCTGCCAGTAACATCCCAATGCTGGGCTCTTTTTCTATGTAGGAGAATAATCGGAGCTTGATCCAAATTGATTTACCTAAAATTCTAAAAATCTTTGATAACATAATATTTACTAAAGAAATTAAAAAAGGGTCATTTTCTGCCTAGGGAGTCATATATTTCTATAAATAATATTACTGGGTGTATTTGGAACGCTTTGTAAGATTTAAACCACGTAATATACTATTTATATACTATATAATGCATATAACCATTTATCCCAGAAACGATTTTTTAAGAACATTTTAGGACTTATGTATTATGTGAGGCAGCAATGTATCATACACATTGTGACGAGTAGTCGTTGACCGCGAGCCGCGCGGGGCGCGGGAGGCGGCGGAACGAAAATTAAACGTGCGCGCGGCGGCGAGTACGTTTACCTCGTGCCGTTGACCTCTGTCAGCTGATGGCGCGTATGAACGGTTTGCATTACATTGACAGTTTGTTCCAAACACGATTATTTTAAAGCATTATCTTCAAATTTCTGTTTCATTATTTTTCCCAAACCGGACTATACCAAAAAAATGATGAAAACAGGAAAAAAAAAATAATTTTTTTTCGCTTTTTTTTCACTTGTATCATGTCAGGTTAAGCCAACACTATCATACCTCTTCGTTTTTCAATGCGTTCCAAATACACCCTGTATACATTATAAGCTTCTTACGGTTGTATATCAATAAATAACAAGTATATTTTCACTGCTTTTTAGGCATATAAATGTGTAAGGCTTATAACAACAACAATCGAAGAGGAGCAGATATTAGCAATCTCGACTAGTAGAGATATGTTCAACGGTATACATCGCCATATCCTGCTTTGAAATTTTCGTATACTTGTGTATGTAAGAAATACTTTTATATCTTCTCGTGTTCTTGGATCTGAAAGTGAAAATCATATTATGCCTGTGAACGATACTGCACGAACTGCACAGCAGGAAATTTTCTGCTCAAAATATGGAGCAGACCGACTGGGGTAGTACCTAGACCTTATAGAAGATCACAGCTAAATAATACTGTTTTCAAGCAGTGTTGTGTTCAAGGTAAGGTGACCAGAGCTCCTGGGGGGAATTGGGGATAGGGTCGGCAATGCGCTTACGGTATTGGTATTGCAGACGTCTATAAGCTTACGTGAGCCGTACGCTTTTTTCCCGACCTAGTTATATGAAAAAAAAAACCAAGAGAATAGTTAGACTCAGTTTGTATTTTATTTTTTGTTTAGTTTCTGGCATCATCAGAGTGTGACAAGGTCGGCGCATATACCTGTATCACTTTCAGGGAGTACCTGTCAGTGAGTTTAAGTACAAGGTACGCTACCCGGGTGGATACACTGCTGACTTCTACAACGCTGCTATTAAGAGTCTTGTGGACCAGAAAACCGACGCCACCTTGGGAAAGCCCATCACCTTCACGAAAGAAGAACAAGTGCCCAGGATCCAGGATCATAGTGTCCTTACCCTCTCTTCGGACTTTAGACAAACCCAGTATGCTCCCTTTAATGTGACTCAGTTCTATTTCAAGTTCGGTGAGGTAATGGTCCAGCCGTAGAGTGCGTCCATTAAACGTTGCCAGGTGTAGTGTTGCGTGGAAGCCTTCCGTAACCGGGTGATTCCCAGTACCCTCCGCCCCACCGTTACCGTGACTGCCTCCGTTACCGGCAATAGTGAGGGTCGAAATTTCTGCCACCAACTCATAAGAGTTTTGGACATAGTCACCATGCTTGATTTAGGATGGTTACTCCAAAACATAACAAGCGATCCTAGAATTCAATAATATTGTTACTACTAAATACCTGTTTCATCTATCAGAAGATGAATCAAAGTAGTTCTAATATTTTCAACTTCCACCAAATGTAGTTCAACGACAATGCAAGGAGAAAACAGGAGAAAAGATATTTGAACTATGTCCGTAAGCGAAAATCCAATTGATTCCATGGCCTCCTTAAAAATATAAAATAAATTATGTTGAGCTCAAGCCAAATAAACAAACGCTGTCATTACCATTTTGCTTCATTGATCACATAATTTATGTTTATCGTATTCTGATGATAAATTAGTAAAATAACAAATACTTACTCTTCCTTTAACAACCAATAAAATAAGATACATGTTGAAAATTAATTTCGGAAGGGCGCAAACGATGTTAACGAACATCTAAAATAAAAATGAAATAAATAACACTTATTAAGAGCTTTATCTTCTTTACCTATCACTTTATCTTTTAGTGCGACTGTCCGATACTGGAGTAGAAAATGACACATACATGTAGAATTCTATACTCACAGACGCATGAACTTCAGGACTTATCAAGTCAGCTATGTCAGCGATATCCCTATACATTTTAGTGAAAAATTTGATCTTATTTTTTCTCAATGCTTCATTATTAGTTGTATAAAGATAATAAATAGATCCAGATGTTTTTTCCAATCTTTGTCGAAGTAAAGAAAGTCTATATCGAACAATATCAAGCAAAAAAAATCGCCAAACTCTATTCATGTCTAGGGCAAATAATGCGAAGAGACTGGTCAAAAACAAACTAAAAATTGTGAAACAGTTGAAACCCATACAATGAATGGTCATAAAACAGATTCTTGTAACCCAAACAATCAGAATAATCAAGTATAATCTTATTTTAGACCTGAAATAATATTTATAGTTAACTTTCAAATGGGTATCAATATTAGACAATTTAGCGGAAAATTCATTCAGTTTACTATTATAGATGACAAGAATGAGAACACAGGAGATATATTCAACAAGGGACCAAATATGCAAAAAATGAAAATTTTCGCTAGAGTAAATGGTAGCAAGAGACGTAAAAATAATCAAACAAAAGCTATAGATGACGGACAAAACATTAAAACGATTAAAGAATTTAAATGCTTTGAAATTAAAACCAAAAATGTACATAACGATTAACACGAGTTTGTAGTAGTTTGTCATGTATTTATTAGAATTGTTTTCGTTAAAGTTTTTAACTTTAAATTGCATTGCGAAAGTTTTTAAAAATTTTCAATTCTTCGTAGCGTTTCCTTTGATTTATGCGAGAAGTGTAATTTATGGTGTTGTTTATTCACAAAGTCACGTCAGAACACGTTTCGGACTGAATGTCAATAACAGTTCAGGATTAACAGTAGCTATTGAGAGTATCGTTAATGATTTCGAATTCGATACTGTTTAATAATTATAAATTGAAATACATATTCTTTTCATCGAAAAAAGTGAAATTTAATAAACGGATCTCTTGACAAAGACTACTTTTTGACCACCTTCCAAAAAAGGAGGTAATCAATTGATTTTTTTTTTTAATGTATGATACCTTAAAATTTTTCACTGGGTGGACTGATTTCTATGATTTTATTTTAAAATAGAAAGGCCGTGCGTGAAATGTGGTGTCATTTAAATTTAATTGATACCAAAGAAGTACTTTTCGAGCTATATCTAATAATGAATATTTACTTGACTATTTTTTCGTCTACCTACGTTGTATTACTTGTAGAAGTCGATTTTTTTTTCGTATACGAACAAACGCAATTATTGGATAACAATGTATAAATAAATAAATAAATAAAATTTTGTGATTGAAATGATTATTATGTCAGCTACTTAAACGACAAAACGTACTTCGTACATAATGAGAATTTAATCGCTTGAAGTCTGAAACCGTTATGAGTATGAATCAAGAAAATATTAGATTGAATACGAAGTAAGTAAGAAGAATAACTCAAAACACCAGCTTATAGATTTCAATAACGAAATGACGAGAACTAACCGCTACGCTTTCAAAGCCTTTCACCGAATTCATTTATACGTTATGTTGACAAAAGCACCACGTGGAAACGTTACATAAAGGCTAACAAATTCTGATTTTACCTTTCATTCATCATGATAAATAAAGTAAATTAAATATTAAATAAATGTCAAATTGTCTTGTACGACACTTCTGTATAGAATTTTTATTTATTAAGATATTTTAATACTAGCTATTTCTTGCGGTTTCGGTCGCGTAGGAATTGATTATAATTATAAATAATTTGTTCTATTTTAAATATTGTTTTAGTATATTGTTTTTTAATGTTTCCGCGAATTTCACTGATATAATGAAACAACTTTTTCCGATTTTGTCACGGTTTATTAAGTTTTTTAGATAACCGACGAAATAAAACGTCTTTTCATACCACATCTGTAGTAGTTTTCGTGCAGTGAAAGCACCCGGGCTGCTCACACTGTTTTATCTCGAACACTAATAACTTTGCACGCGAATCATGCTTTCCCTAACTCTACTCTCGCCATTTTTAAGTAAATTCAGTTATATCCCTTATTTTTAACCTTACTCTCTTGAATTTTGAAAAATGCTGGAATTCTTATTGCTGTTATCATAAGATATATTCAACATAGATTTCAATTCAATTGATCATGCGGTAAAGCGTCGCGGTAGTGCATAGGAAAATCTAGAATTACAATAGTTCGATTAATTATTTTACACAAAAACTGGACGTAGGTACTTGGGTTTTGGTTATGAGTATATATGTGTAAGTATGTAAGTGTGAGTATGTAATGTTTGTGTGCGCGTGTTTAATATAATAACAGAATATTATTTAAAACATCAAAAAAACCGACTGTAGTTTTTTTATTATAAGTACCAATGTAATTATTAGGCATTGATAGAAATTTTGGAAACAGATATTTAATTGCAGGTAAAATCTATAGATATTTAGAGATACAAAGAAAAACTTACATTTTCTTAAAATTTTCATTTTAAGAAAGAATAATAAAACGTGATACAATAATATTTGTGTACAACACGCACATACACTATCATTATTTTCGCTAGTGTGAATAAAAAATTCTCCTAAAATATGTCGTCAACATAGTTAGACCTGCATATCTGTAAATAGTTTGTATAGCGTTGTCAACAACTCGAGTCAATAATAACAACAATTGTAACAACAATCAAGGAAAAACACTGACATAAAAGCTTGCTAAATTGTTTAAGAGTTGCCATTAGGCGGCTCAGTCGACATTCACATGCTCTTACACTATTAAGTTGTTATTGACCTTCGAATCAGGATTAGTTCGAAATTTTCGGATATGGCAAATAATTACTGTACTTATTTGTATTTTTAATATGGTGAACAAAGTCATATTTAGCTTTTATGATATTACTAATAGGTACTCAGTAATGTGTTTGTGCATGATACTTCGTTATGATATCTAGATTATTATGTTATGTTGTCATATCACGCCGTCTTTCTCGAACATTAAGTAAATGATACGGAAATTTAGCATAAGAAATTTCGAGAAGTAGAATAATCAGCTTTTGATTACCAATGAGTTGTGTACATTGATCAATCTTACCCTTTCTTTATGTAATTATTGATTTTATATAAAATAAGAGAAAACGTTTTATTATTATTCTAGAGGTATATTAAATATTTAATTAAAATACCGTATCCAAAAGTATATTCCTACTATCATTTCAAGAAACAGCCCCTCTTCACGATTGTCGTTAACTTGAATGATTGAGAACTTACGCTTTCGACTTCATTGCTTTCAATTTGTCGTTATACAGAATGTTTTCTTAGCTATAACAAATTAAAACATACCATTAAAATATTAAAAAAAAAATCTGCGCTGTACTGAAGTTATGAAACTGATTGTGACTGAAACAGCGTACATCTGTCTTCCAATTATAAAACATTTGCTCAAATATTATAGTTTGGAACTTATACCATCAAAACACTCAACCGCAGCTTAGCCAATATCATAACCAATTAATTTATACTAAACCAAAAATATGTTCGCTGAGAAATTTTGTATCCAAAAATGAATTATCTAGCCGGTTCATTATACGATGCAAATAAATCATTAATTTATTTCAAAGTTACATTTATAGCATGGATTGTAAATAACAACCTGTATAATAAGGAAATATCGCAGGTTGTAATGTTCAATGGCGTGGGCATCCGAACGCGAGAGCTGTAAATAATAATAGCTTTTCCCTTATTACTTTTTTTACTTCGTTCACCGTTCAATACGAATTTTTTACTCAATAAAATAACATTGAATTCTTAATTAATTTAAGGAAAAAGACATAACAGGGTAATATTAAAAGTAGGTACATCGGATATTTTTTATCCAGGCTGTAGCCTGTAAGAAGACTTTTGTTAAAATTAGCTAATAATAAAATAGTTCTAAGCATGTCGAATACATTTGTAGTTCACGCGTTTTGTATTAGAATGATTTTAAAATTGTAGTGGATAGTTTGAGTTATACATTTTTAGACTGTTGATAACTTTTTTTTTATTTATTTATCAACATAATATTATGTCAGGTGCCATCAATATTATGCAAATATTTTATTACGTATTAAGAATATTATTATATTTATATTATACGAAACACAGCATCACAATTAAAATCCTTGTGTTCTTCATTGTACAACCTAAAAAAAGATGTTTGATAATACTTCCAAACAATATCGCCGCAAGGCGTATATTAAAACCTCAAAATTACAAAGACAAACGCATTACATCAAAGGAATTACGAAAAATGCTTCTGACAGAGGGATTAGATGTCTTCGTTTTTTTGTTTATTGGACGCTTTGTGAAAAGTTTTCTGTTCAAGTTCTGTTACAGTCAATGGTCGAAGTACGGAGGTTAAGGAGCGAGTTGATTAAATTTGTTAGTAATTATGGATGCGGCACAACATTGTATTAATAATTTTATTGTAACCATAAAATAATATCTAACCTTATTATTACATTGAAAATTTCATTTCATCTTTACATAATTATCGCTGTGTCCATCTAATTGCTTGTTATCCAGTCGAATTGACATTTATTTATAACTCAATCGTTACTAACAAGAGGCCAAAACAATTTGGTTGCTAACTGACCCCGACCTGAACTGGCATTTAATAAATATAAATAATAATAATATTTAGAGTATTTGGCAATTGGCTAAATTATTCCGTAATCTAGACTAAAAAAGTAGCCATTAATAACTATTTGACCTACTGCTTTATTGCAGACATTGTGTAGGTGTTGCAACCTTTTAAAAGAGATTATAAATTTAAAATATAATCACGTATTCAGCTCATTTTAAATCTTCACCTTTTATTATATCGTGTCCATTCTTTCCCAGATCCTTGTAAAACCAACTCTTCTATGAAGTAGAAAATTGTTCGCTCCTTTGTCCGCTGACCATTCTGAATTTTTTACTATTAAATTCAGTTGCAGTCAAGAGCCGAGTATTATGGTGCAATTTGTGCTCTCAACGGCTTCAATGTTTATGGGTCCTTGGATTGTCTCTGGTTTTTTGTGAAGTTTTACATTGAGACAATTACTTCGTATATATAAGAGGGTAATGTTACAAGAAATAAGGACACATTTCGAATTGAATCTCTGTTAAGGCATCTCCAGATGGTTTCATTGTTCTTAGATCGCTAATTTCTCTCTAGTGTCTGTCAAGTTTAGTAATGGTATATGATTTTTGAGCTAAGAGTGTATTGTCATTAAAATCAAATGGGCATATAACGAAATAAATTTAGTCGTAGTGAAAATCTCTCTTGTTCAAATGTAAGAGGGTAATATAACCAGAAATAAAGATGTACGTTTGAAATTAAGTTGCTCATTAATGTAATCCCTTGCTGTTTTCTCTAGTTTGGTATATATATTAATATTAGCGTAGGTATTGTTACAAGAATTAAATTGACATATTTCGACGTAAATAGTAACATTTTAGGAAACTTATAGTAGGTACATTGTTTAAATGGTGGTAGCTTCACTTTTAACAAAAATTATAGTTTTAATTTGTGTGATGACGGTTCGAAAATTCTTTCGAAACCTGTTTGGATAAAGCTATTTTGATTTCAAAGTAAAAACTGTATATATATAATAAAATGTACCTACATAACCAAAGATTATTGATACGCGTTGTAAGATTGGACGAAAAAGTCAAGTATAAATCCGATATAATGATACGGGATACAATGGCGAGTTTCCCATTTCAGCACGTAACCATGGTTGCTCAATTAGAGACATACGGACAAAAGATGGACATAATGATTGCTATTATCCACTACGGGCCACTTGCTATTGTTAACAATATCCACACTCAATAACACTCGAGTATTGTGTATGGCTTAGTCTTATTGATGGCGATTGACCGATCGGCTCAGTATTTGTATGGTTTAATTGTGTATCATTAAAAGATTTTAGATGAACTAAAAATGTTTTTAATATATATTTTACTAGCGGCCTGGTACGTGCTTCGCTACGTATAAAGACTAGTGAAATAATATATATATTTTTTAATTGGAATATCAAATTCATTTAACATTTAAAAAAGTTTCAATTTGACAGCAAAATCCCTATTAACAAAATGATCCGTCATTTATTGAATTCATTTGTTACAAAAAATGTAATAAATGAAGAACCGCTCGACTGATTTTGTGCGAACTTCACATAAACCATCTACTAAAATAGTCCGAACAAAGCCTAAACATTTGGTTTGGATAGGTGAGTCCGTTCCTGAGTTACAAAATTACAACGAAAAGCGGCATTGATTTTTATATATATAGATTAAGTATACTTAATTAAAATTATCTGAAAAAAAATACTTAAAGTATACATGTAACAAATGGCATAGTTAAAAAAGTAAATTATACATACATAATATATATACATAATATTGTAAATTTTCAGGGTTATTTTTCACTTATAAAAAAACGTTAAATTAATTTCATAACAAGTTAGTTCTACTATCCAGCTTACGTCTTATTATCCAATATAAAACAGTGTGCCACTTTTATCAAGATTATGCTACAAATATATAATTTAAATAATATAAAACTCAATAACATTAAACTTGCTAAAAGTAGCGATACGAGAAGAAAAGAAAAAGAATCTTTGATTTAACAAAATTTTGTTACAGTAAGGCTGGATTTAGACCAAACGAACAAAGAGCTAGAGCTAGAACAAGAGCATTATTTCTTGATTTTTATGTGTAAACGAACACTCGTATTCATATAAATAACAACGAAAAAATGCTCTACGCCTGTTTACACTAAAAGAATTTGATAAGAATTTGATATAGTGGGGATAGAATGAGCATTCGCTCGTCTGATGTAAATCGACCATAAGATAAAATTAAATCTTAAAATTTAATGCAGCTGGCCATAGACTAGATTTGTGCTGTTAAAAATAACAATTGTTAGTTACATGTCATGATATACATAAATTCTCTAAAATGTAATTCTATTAAATTATAATTTTTTTAAATAAAATAAAATTATTATATTTCATTTTTAAACATCTATACTATTCTCAACAGTAGAATCGAAATGTTAGTAGCCTGTCTACGAAGTAAATAAACTGAATCTATTTGTATAGAATGAAAACAGATTAGATTTTATATAAATAAATATCACACAGAAAAACCAAAACATTATAATGGCATTAAAGATAACAGCTATCATTAAGCATCACGCCCATCTATTCATTGCTCTTGAAAAATGAATCTTTTAAGGGTCGATCCAACACCATTTCCTATTCCGGTTGCATCCATCTTAGTCGATGTTGACACCCTTTTAATTTATCGTATGGTATCAAAGTTATTTACAATGTACACTATACTGGTCACGCTTGTTACAAACACCACAAGTGAGTAATAGTTCTCTCTATATCTCTCTTTTTCTCTTATCATATTGTGTTTAACTATCTTTATTTCCTGTAGAAAATTTACATTCACCTAAAATTAAGTTCGACATTTAAAATGACTCAAGTTACAAGTTTCCAATAATAAATAATTAAAAAGTATTTCTGCCTTTTTGAATTGTTATGTTTATGGTCTAAGAGACGTGGAAGTGCGACCTTCACCGATCTGATAACTGTTGGAAACACCAACAAAAATCATAATATGTAATTAGTATGTAATAATTTAGCTATTTTAATTTTAAGATGGTAACATTAATTATTGTCCATTCCCTCTGTCTATCATGCTATCTCATTTATACATTGTTTCTATCTCGGATTTTGGATCGCCGGCAAGGCAGATGTGTTTCTTGTGTGTTAAAAGTAATAAATATTTAAGTGTAAAAAGCCGTCGTTTTGCATTTATAAATCGCCATCAAATCAACCGCCCACTATCTACCAGCAAGATCGTCAACATACAGTCCACTCGAAAACTATATTTCTACAATAACTCGATGAGACATATTTTTTTATCAAATATAATTTATAAATAAATATGCTTATGATAACTTGCCTATCGATATTGAAAATATGTCTCATCGAGTTATCAGATCGGTGAAGGTCGATGTTCCACGTCTCCTCTACTATTAGTAATGCTATTTGTTTTTATAAATGACATGAGACTAATTATTATTAAATGACGTAGGTACCTATAGACTATTTTTAAAAGAATAACGTTTAAATTAATTTTCGTTTCTTTTCAAGATTATGTCTCTAATAATATCTTAGCTTGACACTTATGGTTCAAAAACCAATTTGAATGTCTACTTGAATAAATTAAACTATTTATTATAATTACTTATTATTACTTGATTAAATTTAAATGATAAGTAAATTAGGATTTAGATTTTTTACAGCATAAATACATAATCAGGCTGAAAATTAATTTCAAAAATAAAATGTAAAATTAAAATCACATTAGACATTTTTATTATCTGTAATTGTATACAGAGTAAGCAGATTTATATAAACATCAAAATAAACTCGATAATCTATTGTTCGTCTAGAGTCGGGTCAGCGCTGCACGCCCCATTTGCCCCACGGATCATTAACTCCGTCTATTGAGGTGAGATCGCTATGTCTTTATTTCGATACGAAATATACCAACGAACTTACGTAACATGATATACCTACTTAGTTAAAAAATGCTAAAAATAAAATAGTAAATTTATTTTTGTTCTATAATATGAGAAAGGCCATATTATAAATTGAACTAATTTGAGTAATTGCATTTTTCGGGTCGGAAAGTACGCACGCGTTATTGTACGCACTACGGGTTACAGCATATTTTCCAAGAGCTGAATTTGCTTCAAATTCGGCAGTAAAGGAAGACAAAGATTGGTTATCAGAAGCTTTTTTTTCATTTCTTTAAATCCTATTATTTTTCATAGAAGTTACCTTTTCTCAGCAATATAAAGCAAATGTCTCTGAAAGTAGATTAGAATCAGATTACGGCTAATTTCTGCAATCTACACCATCAAAAATATTTTCAACCTAATCCAATACAGAAAACAGCAAATTGTCACAACCAGAAAGAACGAAATAATTATACTTTAATCCAACGTCCATAAATCAAGACGCCGCTGCTTAGTGCACGATTAGCATCGAACAAGAGACTGTAAATCACTGCGGCACTTCCCACCCACTTGTGTCGAGTGCAAATGATCTCATTTCATGTACCTGGTGTATATCAAACAGGATTATGTACGATGTTTGAAATAAACAAATGGAATCTTGTATGTTTCCTTTAACGTAAAGTTTTATAAAAAAATTCATTATTTGTCATTGCGTCCATTATTTTGTTATATGTATTCTTAAAGTTCTCAGATAAGTGGACAGAAGATGCTAATCAAACTAGGTACTTACTAGGTAATACTAGTTAGTAGGTAGTAGGTAATTACTAGTTTTATAAAAAAAGATTGAAGGTTTCTATTAGAATGTTTTGTGTGATATTGGTCAATTACTTTTGTTAAATAGTTTTACTATTTTTATGTATTCCTTCTTATGTCTAGAAATATATATTATGCTTTTAAAACCTTTTTAACTGAGGTAGGGCACAGCAGGAAAGTTCCTGCTCAAAATATGGAGCAGCCTGACTGGGATAGTACGGAGTGGAAGACACAGCTAAATAAAACAGTGTTGAGTTCCTGTTGGTGAGTAAGGTGACCAGAGCTCCTGGGGAAATTGGGAATAGGTTTGGCAACGCGCTTGCGATACTTCTCATGTTGCAGGCGTCAATGAGCTGCGGTAATCGTTTACCATCAGGTAAGCCGTACGCTTGTTTGTCGACCTAGTTATATGAAAAATAACCTCTATACCGGCTTTCATATTCACCCATAATCTATAGTTTACCATCAGGTAGACCTAACACTCATTTGCAAATCCATGTAAATGTATAAAAACATACGTTCCATATTTATATATGTACATATTTACATACATATATAACATAGTTCTAACCAGTTCTGTATTTGTGATACTTCTGATGCTGCTGAGGGATTATAGGTGGTCATCACCACTTAACACCAGGGGAATACACTATTTCTTAGCTAGTTTCCTAAAATACAAAACATTATTGGCTTGTAAAGTGGCAGAGAAGTCTCATTTAGCTGTAGTTTACAGCAGTATTGTTTTATTTGACGCTTCCACCCCATTACAGCGGGACAACTGTTTAGACGAGACACTGGTTTTACGAGCTTAGCAAAAATCTGATACGGACACTGGCGATCTTATTATACTCCCGTTAAGGTTATCTCGCTTGGTACTCTTATTTATAATGTTTATCCTATGTTTATTTTTTGCTGGCTAATATTTGAAAATTCTTGCGCATATAACTTATTTATTTCGCTTAAAATAAACCTCAGTAACCTAAATAATTATAGTTCATATTAACAACGAAGTATTGTAAAAAGTTTATTAAAGTAAGCTTGAAGAAATTGTCATATTGACAGGTGGACATTTTTTTTTCATTAGTAATTTTTACGTAAACATATAGACTTATAAGTGAAAGTTCCTTTGTTTAGTCATTAAATATTTCAATAAAAATATAAAAAATAATAATAACAATTCTATTCTTAAAAAAATTGAATATCTAATCAACATGTACGTACATCGAATAACTAATAGTTGTCTCAAAGCAACGATTTAAGAAGACAAAGAACCGTAAAACGGTTGATTGTTCCCAACATTGCCGCAAGCATTACCGTAGACCTACATATATTATAGATAAGATAGTATAATATAAGCAATATGTCAGGTCTGTTACATATTTGTTTAGTTACCGATTCATTTATACATAGAAAACACTCGTATATAAGAAAAACAGTAAAAATATTAAATATTTTCAATAGCATTTGTGTTGAATATAAGATAATAATAATAGGTATAACTTATTTGGATGAAGTTATCGATTCATTTATACATAGAAAATACCCATATTATAAGAAAAAGTTAGTTAAAATATTAAATATTTAATGTGTAGAAAAAATTAGTGTTAAATATAAGATAATAATAGTATAACTTATTTGGTTATCCGTAGGAGTATAGCTAGTATCTAGTTTCCTTGCACCTTTAGATATTAGTTTATTAATAGGAACATTGTGTCCGTAGTGGCCAACGTATTATTATGCATTTACTGTGTAACAAATCAAGAGTCATCAAAAATTATATAAGAAATGTTATGAATGGATGAAAAAATAAAGAAATTCTGACATCATTTCTACTACATAACATGGTCTATGGTTTAGTTAACTTTCCTCTTGTTTACAAACAAACTTATTACTTCCTATGTGGTTTTTGTCTTACTTGACGCATGGACTTTTTGCATTCGTTTATTTTACTTAATTCCTTAAACAAAATTAATTCAACAAAAACTAGAGATTATGAACAATATCACTAAAGTTTTCATTGTCAAGATTTTTAGTGTCATAATTATGTAATAAGAAAACTAATCAAAAATTATTTAGGAGTATTAAGTATTAATCCAAAAACCCGCAGTGGAGCAGCGTGGTGGATTAACCTCCGATCTTTCTTCCACATGATCTTTCTTATAACACTGTGTACATTACCTTACTTTGTGATGTACCTAGTGTTAAGATGTAATATTTCACTGTTTAATATTTTGCTACCTTATCTTTCTTTTATTTCTTTTATTACTATTTAGTTTTTTTTTTTAAATGTTATTTCTTTTTTTTTACTTTCGTTAAGTGTGTGTATCAACTTATGGCGAAATAAATGTTTTCATTTTCATTTTCATTTTCACATGAAGACAGAGGCCAATGCGCATCAGTATCATGGTACAATCTGAATCAAATCAAAATCGTCTTTATTAATCATTCCATAAAAATGAAGTAACGCTAATATTCTTTGCCGAAATTTTTAAGCGGTACTAAGTTTTATGCCGTATTTTCTCAGTAGAATCTAACACAGAAGTACTGCTGAAAACAAGGTGTAAAATGAGACGACTCTTTTCTTCTATTCATATCCTCGAGTTACTTTAATAAATCAAGTCATTAAAGTAAAACTTCTTTACGCACGCTTGACTTGGTGAGTAAGCTGGTGAATGCGTGACGAGAGCGTTACGAAAAGTGTGATCGGGCGAGGCGAACGGAAGTTGAGAGGGAGATATAAGAAGATAGAAAGAGAGAGATTTACGCTTTGTAAGTTTTGTTTTAGTCGTGTGGTCTAAATCACACTCGTTGTTTTAAGAGATTGATTCATCTTTAATAAAAAATAATCTAATCCTTCAGAAACCAAGAAAGTTTCTTTTTATGGTTACCTAACAAATTTATTTTGAAGATATAATGCTATAGCTAGTATATTTTTAGAACTTAATATCTATAAAATACATAAAATAAGCTGTTTAATAAATAAAGCTTATGAGAAATAAATGTATTAAAATCGAAATCGAATTTTAAGCACTAAAACTATGTCGACCTAGCGTTTTTTTTTTTTTTGAATATGTTAAATTCTACGAAATTTAGTACTACATCCTCGCTATGAATCATTTCACTTTAATCAGCACTCGATGGAAACTATCTCCATTCAATCTCAGCAAGTACACAACGAAATTAGTTTGTGCGCCGCCTATCAGCGAAACAATTATTTTCAACTCTACCGTGTATGGGGAGCCTTACGTCCACTCGCATCATTGTTTCAGAGTGACCGTTTTATACAAGATAACACAAGTAAATTGTAACTTTGTAACAGATTTAAATCTAACATTATAAACATCGTTTGTTTTTATACATTCAGACTTTAACATACCTCCGATTGACATAGACCTCTTTCTCCGCGTAGAAGAAGGATTGGAGCTTAACCCACCACTGTTACGTCCGCCTGACGGCGGGGTAACAATAAAAAACAACAAATAAAAATTACAATGTATATTGTAAAACAAAAAAAAAAAATTAATTAAAAAAATTACAATTCACCAGAATAAATAATTAATAATAGTAATAACAACGGAACTATACTTAAAGTCTTTAATAATTTAAACTCAGGGAGTAGGTCCTAAGCAACAGGAAATTTTCTTTTGGCACTTTGTACAATAAACCGACGTGCACTGGGGACTTATCTTATTGCGGTCCGATCCGGTGACGCGTGGCACGGTTACGGCTGTCCGATGCCGTCGGAAACTCGGAATGTGTAGCGGGTCCCGGTGACCTTGTAGAAGGACCCTCAGCTGTAGACAGTGGCCGCTGACGCCGCCTTACGGTGGAGCGCAAGGTCGGACTTCATCCCGTTGGATGATGTGCAGGCGTCGGTAGTGAACCCGCAGGGTGCAATACGGAGATTACGCCAACCCGCAGGATGATATGTAGGGTTAGCCCGCAGGTGAAGTGTTGTAATCAACCCGGAGGGTGAACTGGAGATGTCGACAACCCGCAGGGTGAAATGATGAAGCCAACCCGCAGGGTGAACCCCCAGTTTCCTGGAACGCGTCGAGTGAACACTTGAAGCGCGAAAGATCCGATCCCCAGGCACTAGGTGAAACTAGGAGTGGGCGTCGGCATCTTTCGCGAAGCAATAAAAAAAAATATAACAATGGAGTGGTGAACGATAACCGGTTGAAATATAAAAATAAAATAAAAAAAATAAATTATTTAAATAAAATTACCCAACCCAGAATCGAACCCCAACTATTGATGCGCGGACGTTCACCATTCCATTACACAAAATAAAAATTAAAAGAATTAAATTAACAAAAGCAAATGAAGCAATAATTTTTATAATTTTAAATTGCAGGTACATCGAAAATTCTCGATAAAGAATTTTAAGAAAAAACAAGCTAATTGTTGTACGTTAAATTAAATATGCAATTTGCTTCGAAAACTAACTAATTAAAGTTATATGGTAATGCAAGCGTTTTAATTACATTAATAAGATATTATTTATCAAAGTTATTTAATATCATAACCTTGTACAGCCTAGTATAAAAATTCACGGTGGCAATTTTTATCAACAAGAAAGACAGAAAGTATATTAGAGGGAATTTTAACAAAGTAAATAATTTAGAATAATTAGTTCTTATTAATATACAAACAAGCCACCGATATTAAAAACACACGCGTGGAATACCAAATGGAATTAATTATCGCGGTAAAACATATTTAATACTCACTGCATTGACTAAATAGAAAAAGATTAAATTATTTACCAATTACAAGATATTCATTGTCACATTTCGTACATCGATAAATCACTATTAAGAAATATATATAGCTATAGCAGATCAAAGCAAAACAAGGCAAAGAATCACTTTTAGTATAATAACGAAATAAGCCAGACACAAAAATTAATTAAGAGCAACTACGTGAATCTATCGAAATTTATTATATTAAACTTACCAAGGGGGTTTAGAGATGAGACACGTAAACTTCACTTCACAGAAAATAAACACAAACTTTTTCTTAAATACTTTAACTAGTTATTAACTGCGGCGTCGACAGAAAATAATTTCGTACGGCAGAAATGCTTTATATATACTCGTTATGAGTTTGCTATTCGACGCGGGGACAGGGGAGCTTGTCCTCCGAATTTCTAGATCTTTCGTATTGACCAATCAGGAGAGTTCTAACAAAGCATTGCTACTCAACTCCAGGGACAACTAAGTGTACGGTCGCGTGGAGAAATGAAATTCCCTGTCCACTCATCATTCTATTGTAAATAAATTGCAACAATCGTAAGGCTAAACTAACCGAAATGAATCTACTAAGCGATTGTATTTTTATCTTTAACTAATACACACCAAAAGGAGAAAATTACATTTTATAAGTGATTATACGGACCATCGGCCTAAAGGTTGAAATAGCATAGTATTAACAGTATTCGTGAACTAGTGGTCTGCAAGAATATGACGATGAAACGAAATCGTAACACGACCCATCATTTGACTATCCCTGGACCACAGGGCCAAAACGACGTAGTAGCTACTAGCCGCGGGGGAGGGGAAGGACGATGTACAATGTTCTCGAAAGAATATCGCTTCTGCCGTGCAACCATTACCATAAATGGTAATGAAATTGGACTCAGTGCTGACACTAGTTAACGCGCGCGGACTCCGTTTGATAATAACAAATCAAACGTTCGATTTGTTTGTATGTAAAAGTGATGTTTTAATTAAGAAAAATGGTTTTAATTAAATTTTAAGATATTTTCGGTTCTAATAAAAATATAATTATAATTTAATAAGTATTATACTTGTTACAACGTAACACCACGCTGCTCCACCGCGGGTTGGTGGACATGTTCCCTACTATAAGTAACGATCGCTATCCAGTATTTATGATAACAACCGGGACCGACGGCTTAACATGCTCTCCGAGGCATAGTGGGGAGACCTAATACAAATGTCCATCCCGAATGGAAATCGAACCCGTAAACTGTTGGTGTTTTACTGACACATACTACACCAATTCACTTTAAAATAAATAATCCAACGAAATCCGAAATATCTTAAAACAAACCATACGGTATAATAACTAATTTCCATTTTCATAATTAAAAGGCAAGGGCTAATGGCCCCTTACGCATGACACCATCCCGAGGCCAGCTAAATGCAAATCACCGATAATCCATTAGTCTACGTATTGTTACTGAATAAGTATGTCCACTACTGCAGGGTGGCACTAATGACCCTTTCCTACGCTGAGTTATATTAATTAAATAAATAATTCGATTTAATTATGCACATTTTGTGATACCTATCGAATTTCATCACGATATAATACTGTAAATGCGAAATTTTGTGTGGAGGGATGTATTAGATGTCTCTTTTAGGCAAAATTAATTGATTCTAAATTCTGATTTAAATTTGGAATGGTCTTATCTGAATTAGGTTAATGTATGTCAAAATTTCCAGGAGATAAGTAATATGAAAGCAGGTTAACACATCAGTAATTCAGTATACACTGTATGGTTATGGTTGGCTGTGTGATTATGGCAGTGAAGAATATAGCCACCCCCTCTTCCCGTCGGTGTCAACTAAGGGATAACACAGTTCCACTACCACCTTGGAATTTAAAAAGCCGAGACCGATGGCGGGATAACCATCCAACTGCTGGCTTTCAAATACATAGGCCAAAGACAGGCAGCAGCGTCTTCGGTGCGATAAAGCCAGCCCTGCCAACCCGCCTGCCCAGCGTGGTGACTATGGACAAAACACATGAGTTCGCGCCAAAATGTCGGATGCGAATTTGTGAGGCCTTTGTCCAGCAGTGGACTGCGATAAGCTAAAGTGATGATTCACTGTATGAGAAGATAGAAAATAAATACCTACTATAATTTTAAAAATATAATTTTAACGAAAAGTTGGTTGTCCCATTTTTTATATTGACCTCTCCGCTTACACAAACACAAAATAAACAACCTCTAATAGATACACCCGTTTAAACAAACTATTTACTTTCAATTATACCTTTTGTAGTTAGGTGTATTTTTATTTTGAACTAGCTGCTGTGCGCGCGACTTCGTCCGCGTGGAAGTTAACAAAAAAGTTATTGTTCGCAGTTATAAAAAAAAATCTAAAATAAATGTATCCTAAGTTACACCTTATTACATCAGTTATCTGCTAGTGAAAGTCCCATCAAAATCGGTCCAGCCGTTTCAGAGATTAGCCGGAACAAACAGACAGACAGACAAAAATTGTAAAAAATGTTATTTTGGTACATGTACCGTGTATAGATCCATATACATTTAGTAAAAAGCGGTTATTTTAATATTACAAACAGACACTCCAATTTTATTTATTTGTATAGATTATTAATCCATTTTAAAAGTTAAAGTTTGAGAATTTTGTCTTGAATATTATGTACGTATAGCACTATAATACTGAATTCAACCTGTGATCGAATATCGAATGCCTGGAGCATTTCAGCTCTACATAACAAACTAAAAATAGTTTTATTACTCACCCTTTTTTGTACAAAAATCGATTAAATCCTAACTACTTTTTCCAACAGACGAAACTAAAAGGATTATTGCCGGCACTTTGCCAGTCATCAGCACGATCATCGTCTGATGACTTTCTAACTAAATTACTCTTCTATTACACTGTTCCCCCTCTTAATTTACTAATTAGAGGGGGGAATAGTGGAACTACAGCGCCTTGATGATACGTTTTTAAGCTGAACATGGTAAAAATAATTAGATTGAGATAAGGGATTTTAGAGGTATGATTTTGTAATTGATTGACTGGAGGGGTTTTTGGTATTTATTATAATAAAAAATGTAGTGATTATAAACTATAATCTAATTACGAGTTTAGTTCGAGGATTATAAATTAATCATTAAATAAAAAAATTGTGGTGTTGAAAAATGATTACAGTTTTCACCCTTACTGCTATTATTCATTAGTTTTAATGTATGTGTATTAGGTATATTTAAAAAAGAACTTTAAACATGAGATTTCATTTTATATACAACGACAACATCTCTATAAAAATAATTAATTTTAAGACTAAAAAAATCACTGTATTATTATTCCAAAAAAAATATAGGTATAAATGAAAATAAAATCTGATTATTTCTACGTAACCCTAATCTAAAAACTAAAACCTATGGAATACTTAAAAAATACGTACGAAAAATTAACTTTTTCACTACCCGCAAGCAATCTAATTAGTGCCGCTTTACGCAGCTCCAAATGGCTTTAATTAACGAATAGTGACGAATCAATCGAACGTTCGTATCCGGGATTAAATTGTTAAATTTTACTATTTCCAACAAAAGCATTTTTCGTATCACTTTGACGAATATTTTCTGCTTACTCATGTAAAAAAAATTATGCTTAATGTAACTTTTATCACAAGCATTTGGTGTTAAATTTAAAATAAATAATAATGACAAAACTGTTAAGTTTAAAGACGCGTTGGCGTAGCGATCACAGCACTGGTGGTTGCGTTGGCGATCGTGGGTTCGATCCTGCTCACGATAGACATTTATATTGGTCATCTTTTGGGCGTTGTTCGTCCACCCTCGGAAAAGGGAGGATCCTCCAACCAGACGGGTGTTGTGTCTGGTAGGGCTGCTGCCCCAATGGTTGTTGTCGGGTTCTTGTATATTGTTACGTGTTAGGGTTCGAACGATTTGGAGAGAAAGACCTGCTGACTCTTTTAGAGACTTTATTCACTAGCACTAGGTCCGACACAAGCACTAGGTACAAATACTACGCACTAAGTACAAGCACTGAGCACTAGGTACACTCACTTATCACTAGGTACACTTCACTAAGCACTAACAATGTCCGAGGTCGTAGCCAATGTCGTAGGTTTCCGCTGGTATCACTTCTTGATCACTAATCTTCACTCCGAAGTCGCTTCGTCGTTAGCTCAAACTGAACTGACTCCGCTCGGCCTCAATCGGCCTTTTTATACCGGGCCGAGCCTACACCCAGACAGTTCTAGAATGTTCGTGCGTGTACTCGATCTGTAGTTCATTCACCTTATATAAGTCCTCTAGCGCCATCTAGTGTTGAGTGGATGTTTCACGTTGTCTTTGTAACAAAGTGGTTTGTACAGCACACAACGTGGTTCCTCTGCTCCCCGCTAGATGGCGCAAGCTCCTTTAATTCGTGTACTCGTAACACTACTCCCCTCTTAGAGATGCTCGTCCCGAGCATCGTTGTTACTGCCATGGTAACGCGCCAGACGGTCTATGTGTACCACTTTGAATGTCCCTCTTGGTTGCTTTTGAATTCTATAAGTCACATAATTCATTCGGGTAACCACTCTGTATGGACCGTCCCACTTGGTCTGCAACTTTGGAGATTTCCCTTTCCGGCGGGTTGGGTTATGCAGCCACACCAACGACCCTTCCTCGAAGCCGCTTGTGTTCGATTTCCGGTCGTTAATAGTCCCCTGTGTCGTAAGACTATTCCCGCTGCATGCCTGGAGGATAACAGTTTTCAGGGTTTCCACCGCGTCAGCCAGAACTCGTCTCTTAGTTCTAGCTTTCATTCGTTTCCCTTGATCCCGGGCAGGGAACGAAGCCCTTTGCTTTTTCAGCTCCTCTATTTGTTCCTCGATCCTTTTTATCCTTGCCCTCTGGGTCTTCTTCTGCGGGCAATTGAGCTGAAGATGACCCCTCTCGCCGCACTTGTAGCACATGACTCCAGAACGTTTCTTCGTAGGAGCCTTAACCTCCTTCTGCGGGCAGTTGAGCTGAATATGGCCTCTCTCGCCACACTTGTAGCACATGACTCCAGAAAGTTTCTTCGTAGGAGCCTTAACCTCCTTCTGTGGGCAGTTGAGCTGAAGATGACCCCTCTCGCCGCACTTGTAGCACATGACTCCAGAACGTTTCTTCGTAGGAGCCTTAACCACCTTGACTACCTCAGAGACCTCACGAATCTCATGGGTCTGCCTTATGTCATGGCGAACAGCCTCGACCTCCAAAGCATGCGCCAATGCTTCCTTTAGCGAGGTATGGTGACGAAGCCTCACTGCAGCTCTGACCTCCAGGTCTTTGATTCCGTCCACAAATGCTTGAACAATATTCGTGTCCACCATCTTGGTGTCGGCTCCTGGGTGTGCCTTCCTGACGAGTTTTTCAATTTCCAACGCCCATTGTTGTAGTCCTTCTCCTGAGCGTTGGACTCTGTCACGCAGTTGGGCACGGAACACGTGCTCCAGGTGTCGCTCCCCGTATCTGGATTCAAGTGCCTCTATCAGGTCTTGAAACCCATGTCCTGTATGTGGCAGTGCTTCCAAGACAGACAAAGCTTGGCCTCTGAGCGCAACAGTAAGCGCGGTCAGGCATTGTTCTTCCGTCCATCCGTTGGCAGCAGCAACAGTCTGGAATTGCTGACGATAGGCTTTCCACGAAGTAGTGCCGTCGTAAGGCGGCACTTTCACTCTTGGTCCTTGCGCAACTCCGGTAGTTCCACTAGACATCGCAACTCCCGTGGTTTCAAGGCGCGCTACTCTCTTCTGTAGTTCAGCGAGGACGGTTTTCACATTTTCGACATCCAATCCTAACCCGCTAACTCGTTCTTGCACTTCGTCGAAATCTTTTCGGAGCTTACCCACCGTGTCACTAACGTCTTTTATAGCCCAAAGCGCTTTTTCCTGTGATTCTTGCAAAGCGCTGAACTTGCGTTCTTGTGATTCTTGCATTGCCTTATGTGATTCTTGCAAAGCGCTGAGCTTGCGTTCTTGTGATTCTTGCATTGTCTGAATTTCAGCCCTTTGCAGCTTCATTAATTCAATTAAACTTCCTAATTGAAGTGCCACTTGTGGGTCTGTAGAAGCTACGGTGCTGCTGGTGGGCGTGGCCTGTCCGGTGGGCGTGGCAAGGTGGGTGGAGCCAGTGGGCGGGGCTTGAGCCAAAGTGGGCGGAGCCTGAGGGGCGTGGTCAGTGGTCGGGGCCTGGTGGGCGGGGCCAGTGGGCGGGGCCTGAGGGGCGTGGCCAGTGGGCGGGGCCTGGTGGGCGGGATCAGTGGGCAGGGCCTGAGGGGCGTGGCCAGTGGGCGTGGCCTGGTAGGCAGGGCCAGTGGGCGGGACTTGGCCCACAGTGGACGGAGCTTGGCCCATAGTGGCATCCGCAGTTCGTTTTGCCCTCGTCCTGACCCCCTCCTTGGGGTTCTCTCTCGGAGTCAATGGCATCTCCAAATCTCACTTCCGACACCAGTTGTTACGTGTTAGGGTTCGAACGATTTGGAGAGAAAGACCTGCTGACTCTTTTAGAGACTTTATTCACTAGCACTAGGTCCGACACAAGCACTAGGTACAAATACTACGCACTAAGTACAAGCACTGAGCACTAGGTACACTCACTTATCACTAGGTACACTTCACTAAGCACTAACAATGTCCGAGGTCGTAGCCAATGTCGTAGGTTTCCGCTGGTATCACTTCTTGATCACTAATCTTCACTCCGAAGTCGCTTCGTCGTTAGCTCAAACTGAACTGACTCCGCTCGGCCTCAATCGGCCTTTTTATACCGGGCCGAGCCTACACCCAGACAGTTCTAGAATGTTCGTGCGTGTACTCGATCTGTAGTTCATTCACCTTATATAAGTCCTCTAGCGCCATCTAGTGTTGAGTGGATGTTTCACGTTGTCTTTGTAACAAAGTGGTTTGTACAGCACACAACGTGGTTCCTCTGCTCCCCGCTAGATGGCGCAAGCTCCTTTAATTCGTGTACTCGTAACAATATATAGTTCATTCGCTTTGAAAACTTTGATAGCGTGATCTAGAATCGTCATTTTGTATGTGGCTCGATAGATGTCGCCACATCACTCCCCTCCGAGACCGGAGGTCGATAGCGGTTTTTGAGTCTTCCATACACATCTTGTGATGCTTGCCAAGCCAGTGGAATGTTCCAGTGAGTCGGAACCAGATGCCGCATAGTTCACAGTGAGTCGGAACTGTCTGCGGTGATGCCCCAGTGTGTCGGGGTGAGCCTGCATATGCTCCAGTGAGTCGGAGTGGTGCAGTGCTGCGTAGTGGCTGGTTGCTGCGTCGACCAGGAGAGAGGTGCGTCTCTGCTTGCTGACCGGCCGAAGTGCAGTGTGCTGTGCCAAAGTCGCTGAGAAGGCTGTGGGTGATGACCAGATATGCGCGTCCGCAGCATGCTGGTGGTCAGGATACCCGTAGTAGCCGTGGATGCTGGCTGGCTGTAGGACTCGCTGCTCGAAAGCTTGAGGAAGTGATGATGACGTCACGATGACGTAGATTGACGAAGGCTGCGCTGATGATCACGTCGGGGTCACCAGTTTGGTGGGCAAGAGGGACAGGGTGTTGAGTCCCTCATCCGCCATCCCAAAGGGAGGATCCTCCAACCAGACAGGAGTCGTGTCTGGTAGGGCTGCTGCCCCAACGGTTGTTGTCGGGTTCTTGTATATATAGTTCATTCGCTTTGAAAATTTTGATAGCGTGATCTAGAATCATCATTTCGTATGTGGCTCGATAGATGTCGCCACAGTCTAAATGTTTATCGTGGTCTGGGCATTTGTGTATATGGATTTTATGTATTTCCGAACCCCAGACACAAGAGAAAATCCTACTGGGGGCCGTTGAGTGTGAAAGGTTTATTTATAACTAGCTTCTGCGCGCGACTTCGTCGGCGTGGACTCCACTCCTATTGGCCTTAGCGTGATGATATATAGCCTATAGCCTTCCTCGATAAATGGGCTATCTAACACTGAAAGAATTTTTCAAATCGGACCAGTAGATTCTGAGATTAGCGCGTTCAAACAAACAATCAAACAAACAAACTCTTCAGCTTTATTATATTAGTATAGATTTTTTAAAACTACATAAGCGTGTAAATAAGTAAAATGTATTCTAATCATCGTCGTATTCATATTTATATTACGTATTTATATATAAACATACATGTTTATTTAATGGATGTATTATAAAACGCTCTTAGTGCTGACCTTTACGCCTTCAGATTAATATGTACCACTCATGTACCAACATGATTTTAAAAACTTCATTAATGCTTTTCGTTTAAATACTAAGAAATTTATTCAAGTCTCACAGGGCTATATACAGGGTGTCCCGCGATAAAGTGCAACCCCGAATGGGGGTGAAACTAGACCATAAATTATCGACAAAAAACATAGAAAAAACTTTTTGAAAAAAATATTTTATTTCTTATTGACGAATTAAGATTTTTATATATTACGTAGACTCTATGTACAAAAAATGATGATTTCTTCCAATGTAGTAGGTCGATTACTTTAAAATAAAATAAAATATTACGCCACGTATTTGGCGGTAAGGATAAAATAACAATTATCTCGCAAAAAAGTGGCATTATGTCTTTAACTATGCTTCTTGTGAAAAAAAATCCATTTTTTATGACTGTTTTTTTCAATGATCTCTAATTTTCTCAGAATTATGCCCCCAATACCAGGAAATTTTATGATTTATTATTATTTCTTACCATATTGCCATTCAAATAAAAAAAATTACGCCTGTATCCCAAAAAACACGTACAAAAATCATCATTTTTTGTACAGAGAGGCAATGTAAGCTATATAAAAATCTGAATACGTCAATAAAAAAAATTAAAAAAAATTTTTGAATTTTTTAATTTTTTTCTGGTTTTTGTCGATAATTTATGGTCTAGTTTCACCCTCTTTCGGGGTTGCACTTTATCGCGGGACACCCTGTATATTCAATAGAATATTGATATACTCTTGCTAATGTGTTTAATTTCTATGATTTATATATAGAATTTAAGCTTTAATTATTTATTTTATTACACATAAATAAACATAAATTTGGATTATGTGCAAAATAAATGTAAGTTAACTAACAACTATCTAAATGAGATTGACATTATCGTTGACCAACATATAAATATGTAAATAATGTTAGATTTAATTTAATTTGTGCTGTGTGGTTACGGCACTAAAGAATGTAGCCACCCCCTCTCTTCATGGGTATCGTAAGAGGCGACTAAGGGATAACACAGTTCCACTACCACCTTGGAACTTAAAAAGCCGACGGATGGCGGGATAACCATCCATGCTGGCTTTGAAATACACAGGCCAAAGACGGGCAGCAGCGTCTTCGGTGCGACAAAGCCAGCCCTGCGGTCACCAACCCGCCTGTCCAGCGTGGTGACTATGGGCAAAACACATTCGAGTTCGCGTCCTAATGTCGGGCGCGAACTTGTGGAGGCCTATGTCCAACAGTGGACTGTGATAGGCTGAAGTGGAAGTGGTTAGATTTAATTGAAACAATCATTCCTATTTATCATAATATATCTGTATATATTATAGGTAAGAATGATTTGTTTCATTTTTAGATTATCATATCTGTTTCTTTCAATTCCAATGCAGACTTCATGTCGACGTCTTTTTGAATCAATGATCAAAATAATAATCTTCAAAATACTACATTTATACTCCACATCCACACGACAGACAATTTTATAATTTGGTATCAAATTTATTGAACACGAAATAAAGTCATTACAATCATTTACATATGCAGTTAATGATATCCTTTGAAAAAAGAAAAATGGCTATTATTACAAAGCTGTAAAGTTGAAAATGATGTTATAATAAAAAATAATAGAACATGGATAGTCAATTGACTAAAATTATAGGTGTAATATGAACGAAAGTAATCGAGTGTCTGATTGTATGTAATTATTTATTCATTAGTGCTGTTGTTGTTTTACTATGCTAATCTTTTTTTATTTAAAGTTTCGGTTTTTTGTCGTAAAGTTTAAATAATTTCGTGTGAGAAATACGACTCACTAATACGAAAATTATTATTTTATTAATTTGTGATTAAATAACATACTGTTCCTACAGAGTAGCACAAATATTTCTTTGGCACAAGTAATCACGGATTTAAACCCCCATTGGTTGTTTTGGGAATACAAAGATTTGGTCTGGATGTTTATGTGTGTCTTCCTATGGTGTCTCAGAGAGTTAAGGGATATCCGTCAAGGAATTAATGGTGAGTAAAATGGGGTGCTAGTTTCGGGCTCTCTTACGAACAGTAGCATACGCAGCTGCTGTAACTTCTTCATACTCTTTCTCTTTTGAGGGTTTAAACTTAAAATCTAGAGCTTTATTCAATTACGGCTAGACTGTTTACACATTTAAACATCCTCAAGCAATTAATCTGTATTTTTCTTACATTTTTTCATTATTTCACAGATATATTTATACATGATCACGATCATGGAATACTCGAATCGTCCCCAACGATAAATTGTGTAACGGTAAGTGCGTAGGACAAGCGGGCACATTATTGAAGCAAATTGCAACACCCTGCGGGCTCCAGCTAATGCCAAGCTCGACTCTGATATTTAGTAAATAGATGTGGCAGTGATTCGAATCGAAATTAGTTGTTACATGAGAAGTTAGAAATAAGTGAGTGGTGAATTGACCGTTGCGGTAAGAAATATTGGCTTGACTTAAATGGCGTCACTTTTAGCTCGTCTGGTTTTATGTCTATGCCTCGTAATTTTGTCAGCATGTCTCTCAAAACTCCAAAATTTTTGGTTTAATATATTTTATATCTAAATCAGGTCATCAAACTCAAATTATGATGTGTAATGTTATCGTCAACAATTCAGTAATTCCTGAGTGAAGAAGTAACATCCATTCATTTAGCCATTGCTGGAAAAAAATTCTCTCGAAATCATGAGTTAAACTTTAATACCTAAATCATCATTTATGATCATTTCATGATTTCATTCATAATGTATCAATAAATTGTGTGTAATTTTACTGCCACCGCTTCAGTTATATTTGAATGAAGCAGTAATAATTAGTACTCATAAATTATCAAATACTTTTGGACTTTTATTAATAAATTCATAACATTGCAGAAAATAGCATTGATAGTGGTTGAGCAATTTGATTGTTTTCTCCATTAAAGTAATTAGAACTTATCATCTTTGAAATATATGTATATTATTACTTAAAGATCACATCTAGTGGTTCTATTATTCTTTCACCCAAAAACCAGTAAGCGGCTCAAGAAAGGCAACATCGCTATAATCTGTGGAATGCGACCCCTATTGTGTAATATAGTTGCCACCCTTGAGTTTCGGGTTTCTAGAAAAAGTAAGCACGGTTTTCTTAAAACAGTAATATTTATTTTGTTAGAAATATTATCAGAAACTTCCGTGATTTTTTAAATTGTTTTTTTTTTCCTTTTTTAATTTTTTGTATGTTGTGTTTTAAGTATTAAATTCCACTCCTTAAACACAAAGTATTTTTTTTTATTATGATTTGTATTGTTACTGCTTTCCTTCGTATGTGCTATAGCAACTTTACATTAAAGACTATAGTTTCAATAAGTTTACCGTTATATAATAAGTTTACCGTTATATATTCGTAGTTTTCAACTTTATTTTTTTATATACTACTACTACTAACTAGGACGATTATTATTATTTTTTAGAGATAATCAGAATCACAAATTATTGTTCTTTAAAAACTTGGTAACATTTTTCTACATAGATAAGAAATAATCTTACATTTGTAGGACTTACAACGTTTTTTAATTGAACGAAAGAAAAATTCTTTAACCAGTTACTTAAATCCACCTAAAATCTTTTGCATCAATCAAAAATGTCACGTGCAATCTTATCCTTTTTTTTCTCCACAAGACTAAGAGAATTCATTAGGTCGTTTCTTCCCACTCGATGTCACTCGGACTTTTGATTGAGGAAATAAAAAGCCTGGAGACATCTAATTCGAGAGGCTTGACGGCAAATTGCCGAACCGTCTTGAGTAGGTACTCAAAATGCTTTAAGAGTTCTGGTGCAAAAGCTAGTATTACGATACGTTGAGTTCCTATTCACTAGCAATATGATATTCTAATATTAATTTGTATTTTTTAGATTCCATGAGACAATCAATCTGGTGTTATGGTCCTAATCTTTTATTAGCATCCAATGGTTTTGGGTACTTGTAGCAGTTGTGTCTAGGTGTTGATGTGTTGTTATTCTCTCCACCGATACTAGAATTGCATGTAAAGCCTTAGTTTTCATAAACATTGCATAGAACTGTGAATGAAACTCTTTTCCTTAATACAGAAGAGACCATGAGTCTTACCATGAGCCAATTACCAACCTTTAGTTCAATTCTGTTCAGAATAGTATTCAGGGATTTTTAAAGTAAATTGTAATACGTGATTCAAGTACACTTTTTCGTATAAAAGTGGAACCGATATTTTTGCATAATCATGAAAAGCAGTGCATGACGGTAGATAGTTTCATCCTATCTACCTAGTAACTTAGAGCTATCTATGTGAGTTCGAAAGGGTCCTAAATCGGGATCAACGTATAAAGGCGATGTGAAGCAATAGCAATAAAGATTTTATTGTTCTGGAACCGTGTCGTATTCATCGTAAATGTAAATTCTAGTTTTGATGGACGAAGCGATGCATACTGATGAAGGAAATGAACTATTATATTCTAGAACCGATATCTTGTACAGTTTATTATGTATACTGTGTTTACTACTCATTTTTTATTGCTATTTCTGTCTATTAATAATTGTATTTATTTATATAAGTATTATTTCTATGTATATTTAGTGAAAAAATAGCTATATTGAAATGTTGGTAAGCAATATTAACTTTTTTTTAAATTACTTGTATCCAGAAAAAAAATCAGTTACTTATGTTTCAGTAAATTAGTTGATAATTATTTTCAGATCCTGAATATAATAAAAGAAGATGTATATTAAGGCTATTTTTATGGATATTTAAATATATTTTGATCAAAGCAACTTTTTTCTTTTATTTTCAATTGAAATTCATCGACACACCATCGTAAATTCACGAACACTTCAAAACCAAGAAGCCAACACCTACCCTCATTTAAATAAAACAAATCATTTCCAACCCAATGACCATGTCATTAAGGTCCTAATTTCCTTGTGCCATTGACAAAAAAAATGTAAGACTTGATAAACTAATATAGACTTTGAGATGAAGCATTTGGGTTTAAATTTGCATGTTGTTTTCTGAGTGACTCCGTAAGAGTACACGCAAAATTTAGCGAGAAAGCAATAAATATTGACCAGGGCAAGGGTTTTGCCACTTGCGGCTTAAAGGGTCATTTCGTTGACCGCGTGACTGACCATTGTGATGTTTTGGACGTTTTCACATGCATAATTCAAGGATCTGTTCAGGAAACGTGCAATGTTCTGTACATGAATAAGAGAGTAAGTGTACCCACTACGAGAATAGGCATATGTTTATAAATATATTGCTAACAGTTGAAATGGTACAGAAGATAGTTTTCTAATTGCTACCAAGGAGGAATTTAAACCATAACTAATTTATTTTGCCTAATTGTCTTATGGTTGATTTAATGAAAGGCAATTGAGTGTAGATACATGTATTATAATTTACTTATTACGACGATATTACAGTGCGAAGTTAGAATGGCGACTGACGACAGAATATATAATAATTTATTAGTCGACTATGTATCGAATATCGATTTATTTCTAGGTGCCAATATGGACAGTGATTTTGTTTACATTAATAAAATATAATACGTAGGCACATTATTATAGAAAATATATTATGAAAGTTTTATATTATAATTTATATATTACACTCCCCGTTTAAAAAAACCTTTGCAAAAAAAATTTCATTTAAATTCATTTAAAACATCTACATACGATTATAGTCGTATCCATTATGGCGTACCTGATATTGAACAAGGGCATTAAAGTATCAATGTTTCAAATAGATTCCGAAATATATACTCGAAAATCTACACTAAAGCAATGTATTGAAAGATCCAACCCTTTTTTACCTACTATAGCTAAAGCGTAATAGATTACTTAGAATACTACCCCATTTCTTTATCAAAGCATTTACCGACAGTGACAAGATTATAAAAGTAAATCAACAACAAGAGTAAGTAATATACATAAATAATATACACGAACAAAAAACATCACCATCACCCTAATCAGGTCTAATGTGATCAAAGAAAAAAGACAGTTCGCCACATTTGTCTATCCGTCAGTGCAATAAATAAGGCAGTACCGGCCTGTAGCTTATCTGGTCGCATCACAGCGTATCTGTGTGGACGTGAGATAGATATACGAGTAATTGTATGGAGGTGTTGATACCACCATTTTTATGATAGTTTTAACGTTCATTTTTATTTATCTAACAATTTGTTATACGTCCTAAGTTATCTATACTAATACTATAAAACAGAAGAGTTTGTTTGTTTGTTTGAACGTGCTAATCTCAGGAACTACTGGTCCGATTTTTTTTTCGTTTTTTTTTAAATGTTACTAAGTCGACAAACAAGCGTACGGCTCACCTGGTGGTAAGTGACTACCGTAGCCTATAGACGCCTGCAACACCAGAAGCGTCGCAAGCGCGTTGCCAACCCTATCCCCAATCCCCCCCCCCCCCCGGGGATTTGAAAAGTCTTTCAGTGTCAGATAGCCCATTTCTCGAGGTAGGCTAGTTTTTTTCCTTCAAATTAACACGTGTGAAACGGCGGGGCACCAGCTAGTATAAAATATTTGTCATTAAGATTCACGTATACGGTGTGCTCATCTTTAGAAGATATTTGTTCAAACATACTCTGATTTAATTTTTGTGTTTGGTACCTAATTTCTACTACCCTCTCATAAATTCATAATATAATTTTTAATAAGCATTCGATGAACACGGTGGTTTATCATTTGACAGTGATGCTTAGAAACAGTGTCTGTGACTCTGTGCACATAAAGTCACCAGTTCCAGTTATTATCATAAAGATTTGATAACGATCACAAATTACTCTTTAAAGGAAAATTATCCATCAACGTCAGTGGAGCACTTAAGTAAATAAACTTGCTCTTATATGGCATTTTTTGTCCAACAGTGGTACATTTATCTATTATTCTGGACGCTCATAATTCTATTCAGGTCAAATAGAATTCTTATCAAAATTTAAATAAACAGTAGAACTGTATTTTATACTAATGATTGTTATTTAACAAAATTTATATAATTAGATAGACTAGTGGCGACCACAGAGGTCGAAATTCGACCATAATTAAAATGCTAAATAAAAGATAACCAAATAATTATGATAATAAAGAACCTTTTTTAAATTTTTCAATATGACAACAAACTTTAACAATAAGCAAAAGGGTATATATGCGTGTGTACGTGTGGTAGTGTGTGTAATGCTTTATTTATTTATTTTATGTATATTTTATGTACAATTTTGAAAAAATATTAGCATTCCGCACTCCTTCTCTATATATTCGAAATTTTATACTCCTACGTACGCGCAATTTCCGTAAAAAGCGGTACAAAGTTTTTGCTTCACGTATTAATATATAGATAATGTTCTCATAACAATAATCTTCTTTTAGTTTTTCCATAAGCTATATATTAAAGAACGAGCGACGTCAGCACCAGGAATTATCCACTGAAGTGAAACATTCAGAGGTTCGGGGTCATTACTCCTTGCCCTCGTTTTTCCTATTTACTATATTTATTAGCTGAATCTATTCTGTACTATAAATTGAATTCGATAAGTTTATTTCTTCGACTCAATTATTGTTTAAACCTAAAATATAGGTACGTCTACTTTGTGATTTTTTTTGACAATGAATTAATTTTTATTTACAAAGCTAATATGGTCCAGTGGATAAAACTCCATTCTTAAATTTAAAAAAAAATAGTGTTAATTTTGTGCAAATATTTAAATTCCTAAATTTGAAAATTTAATATAGAGATCTGAGGTCAAGAAAAATACATTGAGAAAACCTGTTTATCTTTTTACTGTTTTAATTATTTTATTCATAAAAAGTAAGACCTTAATTTGAAAAAACTTATTGAAAAAAGTTAAAAAAAGTTTTTTGCCGAATTCTTACGATATTTATACGTGAACAGAAATATCAACATCTCAACATGAGCTGTGCCGTAACTCTTTTCATGGTGATGTTCATACAAAACAAAAAAATTTAATACATAAAACAATAAATTTTAACATCAATTATCTATAAACTCAATGTGTCTTTTTAACAATCTTATAATGATTCAGGATTCTTAAGCTTAAATAATATTTCAAGAAAATTAGCATTCAAAAAGTCAACAATAAGATATCTTTTAATTAAATTTTAAACAATGCAAATCCATTAATTCAAAGGAAAACACATTAAAACTTCGCTGAGGACAAGTTTTTTTACGATTTCATAAAGCAAAGGAGCAGTTTTTCATTTACACGGTTTTAGTGGTGATAAAATATAATTAAAATATTTTATACCGACTGTATCTCTGGCTTTACGGTTAATGTGGCTCGCTTTTAGGAGTGGGCTAAAGCTTGAAATACAATGAGGTGTTTTCCTTTCATAAAAAAAAAACAAGAGTATTGATGTGTATTGTTTTGTTATGTGTGAGTGTTAGTCTGAGTAAGTGTGTGTGAGTGGTTATGTTTTGTGTGTATGTGTGTGTAGATCTTAGTGATATTATTTGTTATATTATATTTTATTGTACACTAGCAACGTAGCAAAGGTATACTTTGTTTTTGATTCGCTATTAGATGATACAAAACTTAATAGTACAATGATTATAAAGAATTTGTAGCTTTTTTTATAGTGCAATTCATTAGAATCTATATAAAAATATATATGCGCATTCATACTCATAACTTAACTGTATAAATCAATATTTTTTGCATTACAATTCGAAAATAGAAAATGTTTAAGGTTCTGTGATGTGCCTCCATCTTTAAGCACTAAACGTAATCAAAAATGTTCAGTTTCAGAATTAACAATTCTCCAAGCGTGTTTTATTTTGGCGAAGCGTAATAAACTTGTAGGAACTAGATTTTCTACTAAATGTTTTTACTGGTTGTTTTAGATGGAAGTATTGTGTAGTACAAGTTCGTGAGTATATTTGTAAAAAAAGAGTATTCTTATGAGGGTTTATTAAACAATGTTTTTACTTATTCGGTAGTAATCACTGTTTTGAGGGTTCATTAAACAATATTTTTATACGGTAGCAATCGCGATTATCATTTTGAATCCACCAACTCGCAGTGGAAAGGTGTTGTGGATTAAGCTCCGATCATTCCTACATGGAGAAAGAGGCCTTTCAGCAGTGGGATATTACAGGCTGAAGCGCAAGTTATACCGAGCGACCTGTAATTAAACTTTAAAATAAAAGTACAGTTTTAATGCTCGCTAGGACAATACTTTTTTATTGCTAGACATTACGTAAGAAATAAAAAGAAGAAAAAATCACAGATTTTTAACCGACTTCAAAAAAGAAGGTGTATTTTTTATGTAACCTGAGAACTTTTTACTGGGTGGACATGTTCGATGTATTTTTTTTTAAATTAAAGTTTGCTGTTTGTTATGTAGTCCTATTTAAATTTAATGGATATATAACAAGTAATTTTCGAATTATAACTATGTCTAATAATGCGTATTAATTGTTTGACTAATTTTTCGTCGAATTACGATGCTACCTCATAACTTTTCATTGGTTGTACTAATTTTGATAATTCTTCTTTTTTATCAAAATCTGATGACTAATTTTTGAGTAATCTATGATAACGCGTATGTACTTGACTATTCTTTCGTCTACCTTCGTTGTATTACTTGTCGATGTAATTTAAGTCGTTTTTTTAGATAATTTACAAAAAAGTAAAGTGGTAAAACTCAGTAGGTTACATAAGTGTAAAAAATGTTAAAAACCGGCTAAATCGAGTTTCATCAGCATCGTGATTCCTCATAGCCACAATTTCGTGTGTCTCATCTCAGTGGCCTAATTCCCACGAGAGAACTCATCACCAGACATTATCTTAATTCGGAACATCCGCTTACATATCTCACGATTTCAATTGAATATTTGGTTAATTCGGGTTTATCGTGACAATGATTAATTTAATTAGACGAACTTGAATTATCTGGATTTTCATGGTGGAGGTAGTTATATATGGTTTTCCAAATCTTAAATGCTTGACATCAATTCCCTTTTTCTACTAAACTTAAACGCGAATATTTTTTTATTTTATTTTTTTTATTTTATAGATATACCTACCTGTATATAGTATATTATACTTTTCTTTTTGCTCTGGGTTTTGATATTTGCAATATGTGTATTTACTGACAAATTATACATTAATTGATCTGATAAAATGTGTAGCTATATTAGTCGGCCGCTACTCACACCACAGGTATCAAGTTGCCTACCCTAGAAACAGACGAACGTGTGTGTATATTAAATACTAGCTACCCCTCGGTACTACCTGTGTTAATTGAGGAATAAACGTATTAAAATAAAATGTAGCCTATTACCTTCCTCGTTAAATAGACTATTCAAAAAATTGTTTAATTCAGACCAGTAGTTCCCTGATCGCGTTTAACTAAACAAACAAATTCTTTAGCTTTAAAATATTAGTACAGATATGTTATGTATTACTTGGTTATCTGATTTAAGACAAAACGCGTACGATTTACGTCAAATGCATCGAATAATGGTTAAAACCTGTATCTTAATATTTAACTACCCTTCAAATTCGAGCACTTTACACACTAACTAACCAATTACCTTCAAAGGTAATCTCAATCTCCGCAAAAAGGGACGATTAATTCGATAATTAAAGCCGACAAACGCAGACACTTCTATTTCACACCTGACTTCGTTCGCAAAGGGTGCACTTAAGGATTGAATTTTTAATCATTCTTTTTAAGAACCGGTTAATTTTTAGGAATGTTTCTGAGGTATTAAATAATAAGGCAATATTTTAAATTTCTCGAGAGATTTTTTTTTCTTACCGTTTGAACTTTAAAGTTTATTATACCTACCCATAGTACTAGGCGAACATAAGTTGGTAAGATATTCAGCACGAGACGTGGTATAAGATATAATATTTTCATGTGATTTAAATAATACAAATAAGTTGACCATAGAACATACACGCTTAATACTTGACATCTAGAAAGTTCTTATGTAAAACCATTTTCATAATTAGTAGGTAGTGTCTTATGTCGTAACGATAATGAGTCTCGAAAAAATTCTGAGGTATACCAAAAATCGTTGCCAAAACATCGAGATTTTCAAAATTACAATCCCGGTAAGTTTTGTACATGCAAAAACCTATCTATCTTCATATTTCAAATAACTTAAACTTTAATACTTTTAAACGATAACTTGTGAAGACGGTACGTCACTTATATGTATGTAGTTTTACATTTTGAAATATTATAACTGCACACAAATTTAATAAACAGGGTGTGAACGTAATGCAGCTATCTTTTCCACGTCATTTCTAACGCCATTTGCAAAACGTCAAGGCGCGGCGTGCTGAGCGATTTCCGTATTGAAGCAATGGAATTTTTGTTTAACTTTACATAATGCTATACTTTCATATCGTTATATCACATTAGATTGTGCCTTCGTTAAGCTGTCGGTCCCGGTTGTTATCATATACACCTGATAGCGATCGTTACTCATAGTAGAGAATATATCCGCCAACCTGACCCTGACCCTATTCAACACGGAGAATAAGGCCCATGTCCAGTTGTGGGATGTTTCAAGCTGAATCAATAAATCAAATGTGTCTCTATTGTTATTTCTACTCTGTTTTAGCTTTGTGTTATAATATTCCTAAATTTATTAAATTTTTATTATTCTTGAAATTGGTAACGTTTACTTCAAATAATTTTACTAACAGTTTGTTGCTTTTGTTTTTAAAACAATATAATTATATTTGTATGTAGGTATGTTTCAATAATTGATTGGATTACTGACAATTTCATAATTCTAATATAATTAGCGAATAGATGTAAACGACCATATTGTTATTTTTAAAGTTTATGTAATTAGAAATATAGTTTTATTTATTTTAATACTCATACAACGTTATCAATGCCCTAATATTTTCTTATAAATACAGTTAATTATACCTATTTTTTATAATGAGGTCGCCAATCAAGTGAACGGGCCACCTGATGGTAAACGATTGCCGTAGCTTATAGACGTCTGCAACACCAGAAGCATCACAAGTGCGTTGCCGACCCTATCCCAAATTCCCCCCCAAGAGATCTGGTCACCTTACTCACCAACAGGAACAACAACAACAACACTGCTTGAAAACAGTATTGTTTAGCTATGATCTTCTGTAAAGTCGAGGTACTACCCCAGTCGGGCTGCTCAATATATTGAACAGGATATTTTCTGCTGTGCCCTACCTCAATTATTTTAAAATAACAAAATAGAAAATACGTGCTACAAATAACCGTCAGTGGAGTTTAAAGTCAATTTATACACGTTAAGGTGCGGTTCAGACGATTTAGCATGTATTCATAATCTTTTCACTGTCATAGAAATATTGCTAGCCGCAAACTTTTATTTGATGTTACAAAATGAAACCACGCGAAGCAATATTTCGTAGCGAGTGAAAATTATTACGTTAATGATAGTAAAAGGTTAGTGTTGTATATTTTATACTTCAGAATTATTAAAAAATTTATACTTTTTAATTACTTTTATTGTTTATCTTTATTTTATTTAAAGTTACATACACTCGCTCACTCCAAACTTTAACATCACACTGCTGGCCTCTTTCTGCATCACGATTCAGCCTGTAATATCCCACTGTTGGGCATAGGCCTCTTCTCCATGTAGGAGTAGGCCCTTTCTGCATATAAATGAAAAATTTTTGACAAATGTAGCATGAATTACAAAATAATTATTTAAAATTGGGGCAATTGTTTTAAAGTATTAAATACAAATTTTTAAGCTTTTACTATCACCAAAATACACACAAAAAAAACGAACCAACAAACAGATTTACTTAATTAAAAGTTTATCAATAATAAAATACCTACACATCCTTCATATAGTATTCATATAGATTCATAAAGTAACATAGAAATTGAACTAAACGTGTCGACGTCAGTTTGTCAGTTAACGGCTACATGGAGAGCATCTTCGAGCTGCAATCACGTATCGGATGTCGTTTATTGAAATCTCAGCCCTTGTTATGTAGAGTATTAGAGCGATAGATAGTTATAATGAATTCTATTAGTAAGACCATGTAGAGTCACTTTTACGTTCTTTAGAGTTTTATCATGACATATTTTCTCCTTCAATAAACAAACATGTAATTCAAAAAGTATTTTTAAAGTCACACTTGTATATCGTAATATTGTGACAAATCAAATAACGAGATGAAACTTCACCTATGCGATATTAATGTGAAAAATTTCTTTCATTTCATTATATTAGTAAAACTTTTATTGACAAAGATTGTACTAGTTGTGTTTGTTGTCTATTTATGATTTTAAAAAACTACTGTTTATTTTCATACACATACACATGACTTCATCAATTTTTGAAATTTTATTTTTGTGCTCAAATTAGAAAAGTATCCTCCAAATAAATATATTACTAACATCAATATCGCAATATTTAACATAAAAACATAAACCCTACAAATATAACGAAACACATTACAAAGCAGACTTCTTTAAAAAATTTACACTAGCTTACATTTCAAGAACCTTACTAAAACAGTGCCTTTGGCGTTTAATCTGTATATAGATTACTCTGTACACTGAGATGATTGTCACAGATAGGTTGAGAGGGCGTAAGTTCGTAAAGTTTTACGACCTTATCCGACATGAACCTCTGTAATACATTCCATAACGTGGGGAGACTTCTGTTACTGCATGAACACAAGCCTATCAAGACCACTGATTGAATCGTCACTGGTATGTCAGCAAAATTATGATTGTCATAATATGTGATATATATTGATTTCAATGCAAAGTTTTTTTTTTTGTAATTTTATGTATCTGTACATCTTGATCAAATTTAAATTTATACTAATACTAGCTTCTGCGCGCGACTTCGTCGGCGTGGACTCCGCTCCTATTGGTCTTAGCGTGATGATACATAGCCTATAGCCTTCCTCGGTTAAATGGGCTATCTATCAATTTTTCAAATCGTCCCAGTAGTTCCAGAGATTACCGCGTTCAAACAAACAAACAACCAAACAAACAAACTCTTCAGATTTATATATTAGTATAGATTATTGTATGTTACAGTCTACAGGTGAGTGAAAGATGACACATGAGGGAAGGTCATGGGGTAAAGCAAACCCCACAAAAGTCGATCTAACACTGAGTTTATTAAGATTATTTTGAGTATATAATACAGGCAGAAGTACAGACGTCAGCAAACAGCAATTTCGAAAGAAATAACCTAAATTAAAGGTGGTTATTCGATTTCAAAGACAATCACATTGCCGTACGGTAACCCGTACAATTATAAAGCTGAATAGTTTGTTTGTTTGTTTAAACGCGCTAATCACAGGAACTATTGCTTCGAATTAAAAAATACTTCATGTGTTTGATAGCCCACTTCCCAAATATTTTAGCGCTTTTTTTCTCAAATTATCGCGGTCGAAACTGCGGGGCACAACTAGTGTTTATACAAGTACAGTGATAAAGGTACAAAATAATCTTACACTGGTAAGTATGAAGTAATTACTATCGCTCTTTAAACGTAACGTGATATAAAATAGCCTATAATATATAATATAGATTACACAAAGATACACGATATAATATAGAGTACCTGGGTGACCGAGCCTAGCTCGGTATTTTCATTTTATTTTTTGTTTTTTGTTTTTTCTCGTTATTTTTATATTTTAATTTTATTTAAATAATAAATCGCGAGTGAAACGAAAAAAAAAAGAAAAAAATTAATCTGGAGACTGAGATTCGAACCCGGGTCAAGACGATTTGACACCCGCCGATTTCCTAATTACGCTGTTGCAGCTATGTTGACAGTAGTGAAATTAAGCTTCGTATTCTAATGATATTTTTTCATTGCCTAAAAACAGGGATAAAACGACATTTTTTTTTAATGAATCCTAGCTAGATCAATTTTTCGCCCCCGAAATCCCCTGTATACTGAATTTCACGAAAATCGTTGGAGCCGATTCCGAGATTCAGATTCTATATATACAAGAATTGCTCGTTTAATAGTATAAGATTACACAAAGATAAAAAACATTATTTATTTTGAAACCTTCTTAATGAAAGTCCTTGTAAACATAAATTTAGCTCCAATAATATGAATCGCTAAAACTAACTCATAAATCACGTTAAACGTTATGATATTTAATAAAATTAAAAAGGGTTCAGATGATCTTTCTATTTTATGAGTATTCGTTTAATGAGGCTTAAAGTTTGAATTTTGAAATATTTTATTTAGGTAACGCTAACGGCTCGTGAAAGGGTAAGATTAATTACTGGCATTTTTGTTCCGAAACCTTCGAAAACACAGCTTTAAGAAGAGATGTTTGATAGGTTTGTAATGTATATCCAACCTAGTAATGCGAGTGACACGACAAAGTTATTAGCAACAGTTCATAATTTAGAGGTTTTTTATCAGTATGAGAAAGCTTAAGAAGGGTTAACGTACTATAAAGAAAAAAAAAGGCCAAAAAACACGGAAACTATTATGAAGAGATCAATACAGTAAAATACAGTAACCGACGTAGTCGATATTGATTCGAAAAGTCCTATAAATGCCTACAAAAATGTGACGTTTTGATGTTCAGCCTAAACCTTATTATGCTGTCTACCACTAAAAAGTTTTGTGTTTCTGTTGGTGAGTAAGGTGATCTTTCGTGTCAGAGCACCTTGGGGGTAATTGGGGATAGGGTCGGCAACGCGCTTGCGATGCTTCTGTTGTTGCAGACGTCTATAGGCTACGATATTTGCTTGCCATCAGGTGAGCCGTACGCTTGTTTACCGACTTAGTTATATTTTTAAAAAAAATTATAGGATCAGTAGCTCTAGGTTAAGATAAACAATCAAATTAATAAACAAGAGTTCATTTAACTTCGTAAATAATATTATTCGTTAACTCAAGACAATATTTTTTCCAATGCTCTGTCATTTTTTATGAATACATCTTCATTTATCTAAATAACGTCATTATCCTTGAACGAATATTGTTTTTAAGTTATAAAATGAAAAACGTATTTTCATATTTATTACCATTTCATTCAACGCTAATAAAGTCCCGATTCGGATTTTATATTGAAATTCAAAGGGAAGATCTCTTTGGATGAAGATTTTCATAGGATACATTAAAATCTGTTTCTGCCGTTTCGTTGTTTGAATGCCTTAATTTATAAAATATAGCGGGTAAATCTATACACACATTGTGTTGAATTTTTTTTATTTAAGTAATTATATGTCTTAAAAATTATGAGTAAAACTTTTTTATGTCTTTTTAGCCTTGTCTTGTTATTGGACAAAAATGTTGGTACTACTTGCAATTTTCAAGTATCAAATTTTATTGCTAACAATACCAGAACAACCTCTAAAACTGACATTTCTGCCTGATATTTTATTTATTTATTTTTATATTTAAGACTTAGGACATAAATATTAACTTAAAAAGGTACAAAGGCAGCCTTAACACTAGTAGTGATCTCTTACAGATAACCTGCAAAAATAGAGAAAATTTTGTGTCAATAAATATCATAATAACAGAGCAAAGTCAAATACCAAAACTCATGTCTCAAACCCGCTATGATTTTATAAATTATACCACACGATTTGTCCGTTGGGACGGCAATAACAAGTCCATAAACCGTTTTTACTGCCTTTGTTCGAGTAAATGTATGTAGGTTTCGACTTTTTAAACAATGACCGTATTTTCGCTAAGAAAGACTGATATTTCTAAAGATGTCGTCGAATGGTCTAACGGACGTAATGGGGATATATTTTAAAAGAAAACGACGTTTTGAATATATTAGAACGAGTGTCCGTAAATCCATTGAGGATTTTTTGACGGCTGTTATAAATCGGATTATGCGAAAACGCATTAGGAAAAATAAACGTTGGAAATTTTTGGTTTGAAATACCGGCTATTTCCTGTTTAATTTAATTTTTCTCATAAGATAAGACTGTTTGGTGATTGTAAGAAAATTAGTTGATCAAATTTCAACGAAAAGATTGAGTTTGTATTAAATGTTCTAAGAACATTTATAGACTACTTTTTAAGTAATTCTATAAATATTCTACATAGTATGTAGTTCACTTTAACATTCTCCGTATTTACTCTCCTTTAAAGTAAATAAATAAATGCCTCACACTCAACAACCTTCAGGAGGAATTTCTTCTGTATCGGGGATCCGGAAAAACACACAATTCACAAGCACAAACGCCTAGACCGCGGCAAATATCTGCATGGCCAATACAAATGTTTGCCGAGTGCGGAGATCGAACCGCAACCGCTAGCGCAACAGCCAGCGCTGTGACCACTACGCCATCGTTTCGTCGCAATCTTATATAAATAAAAGTGAATCGCTAAGGTATGACGCGCTACTACAATTTCCGTTTCTTTTTCTTTTTTACAAATTTTTATTAATTCTTTATATTTAATTAATTAACTTACATTTTGTGTTCTAGATTTAATTGTTTGTGACATTTTTTATAGTCTGTTAAAAGAAGACAAAACTTATTACAAACCATAATTTATATCCCAGTATAGACTCTTCAACGGTTATCCAATGCGTTATAAATGAATCTGTGTCAATATACAAGCAATTTGAAGTGTGCAGGTCCAGTGTTCAAAAGCGATTATTCTATTTACGAAATTACTCGCATCGCACCTAATTTTGTACTTCAAACAAGATAGACTTTGAAATATTTAGACAGGATAAAAATTTTAAATGGCGGGCTATTAATGATTATTGTAGTGTTGCCTTTATACATTTCTAATATAGAGTGACATTGTTGTTTAGCAATCTATGTATAACAAATGAACGTATGACAAGTTTCGTTGAAATCTAGTTCAAAGAACTTTTAAAATTAGTTTGGTATTAAAGTACGATTACGCAAGCAGACATAAGAACATTCTATAGCAATCATTTTCAAATTCAATTTTTTTATTTTCAATTTTTTTAGAGACCTTTTTCCAGTAAGAGTGAAATCGTAAGTCTCATTGTCCCCTAACAACAATCGACAGATCAACGATTGACTCTATTCTTATGTACAATTTACGCAATGTTCACTAATATACTTACAAGTTTTATTTGAGTAGCAATATTTATTAAAAAATATTATGAACCTAAATGACCAAGTAGCTTTTCATTATTTAGTTTAAAAAAATATATTCAAAAAAATAATTTGAATTTACAAATCCACTTCTATTTGTACAAAACTCTGAAGAACACACGTAACTATTTGACATCCTCACTCGTCCACTCCCTGTTTGCACGTTGAACGATGACTCCGTATATACTTCTCACCATCTTATACTTCACAAGTGGAATAGGAACAAGCTATGGGGATAGAAACAGAACCCAGCCATGCTACGGCAACCAAGCGAATTTCGACATGCAAAAAGCTATGGGTAGTTGGTACGTTGTGGCCCTCATCCCAGAGAGAGGTTTTCCGAAGTTAAAGAGGATATCTTGCTATAAAATGGATGTGAGTGAAACAGATGAGGTAGGAAGTATTTTTTATACCGGGTAGTGGCACGCTTGCATTATATTATGGGTAAGATTTTGCACTTATTTTTGTGTTAAGAATGACTAGCTTACTAAAAATTGTGAGATTTTGGGTATTATTATAAGTTGCGATATTTTACTAAAATTGCATGTTTACCAAAATAAAGCTAATTACATTTATAAGTATTATTATGCAATATAAATATATTATTAAGTATTTTGTAAGATGTAGCGCCTTATTACTTAATTTTTATAATTTCTATTACCTCTACCAACACACACTAAAACTGTTATATTTATTCTTAGTTCACTATCACCCTTATACATATTTTTGTAATCGTATAATAACCCTAGATACTATATCTAAGGCCATAATTAATTAATTACGTCATTAACAAATCCTATCAGGTAAATAAAACTCATAGGTAAGATCAGATTGAAGACAGCTGTGAAGATTGTAGATCTAATAAACTAACACAACAAGCAATCTTATACACACATTTATGATACAACGCACAAAATAAAAAAACAAAACGCAAAATATTTTTATATTAAGAATTCCTAGCTTAAGTCACGCCACTAACAAACACTACAACATTTTTTTATTTTTATATTCATACTTCTTAACATATAGCCTCTTTTCATAGGCTGGATTAAGATGGCTTATAAGCAGGAAAGTCGAATCGCCAAATCAAGAAGTCGTACAGAAGATCAAGGGAACCATCGTCAGACAGAGATATCACTCTGAGACACCTTTTGACATTTGGTCGAAAGCTATCACTGGTATCAACGGGTGTTTCCGTCAATTGTTCTCTCTAGGAACGAATAAAACTAATATATGTAAGTGTTTATATCAAAGTGCACGATGTTCTCAAACAGTCTTTACTACTGAAAAAAATTTCAGAACACTAGCTTCTGCGCGCGACTTCATCGGCGTGGACTCCGCTCCTATTGGTCTTAGCGTGATGATACATAGCCTATAGCCTTCCTCGATAAATGGGCTATCTAACACTGAAAGAATTTTTCAAATCGGCCCAGTAGTTCCAGAGATTATCGCGTTCAAACAAACAAACAACCAAACAACCAAACAAACAAACTCTTCAGCTTTATACATTAGTATAGATTAAAGGTTTATTTATTTTTCAATTACAGCTGACGCAGAGAGCTTGGCGACATATATGCAACTCCATCTTATGGACACTAATGACGGAGCCAGCCCGTACTTGGTTCAAATTTTATGGGGAAAATTGATATCCGCTGTCATTTACCGAAAAGAAGAAGTAAGTCATATGTCTATTTACCGCACAAAATAATACATAACAATTATTATTTTCTTATATTAATAATACATCGAGATTGTTTGGCAGGTTTCACATATTTAGCGTGATGCGTTAGAGTATTTTTAACCGACTTCCAAAAAAGGAGGAGGTTCTCAATTCGACACGTATGTTTTTTTTATGTATGTTAGCTCAGAACTTTTGACTGGGTGGACCGATTTCGATCAATTTTATTTTAATTGAAAGGTGTTGCGTGTCATGTGGTCCCATTTTTTTTAAATTAATATCTGACAAGTACTTTTAGAGTTATATCAAATAATGCGTATTTACGTGACTACTTTTTCGTGGACCTACGTTATATTATACCGCATAACTTTTTACTCGATGTACCGATTTCGATGATTCTTACTTTAATCGAAAGCTAATACTTGTCTTGTAGTCTTGTTTAAATTAGATCGAAAACTGATTACAACTTTTTGAGTTATCTTTAATAGCGCGTATTTACTTGACTATTTTTTCGTCTTATTACGTTGTATTAATTGTCGATGTAATTGAAGTCGGTTTTTTTTCGTTTGCGAGCAAACACAATTATCTTTTTAAAAGAGTAAGCAATCTTAAACAAGATTTTTTTTTATTAAGCTGGAAAATTGGAAATCAAAAATAAAAACATAAAGCGGTGTTAGGTTTAGTGTAACAAGAATTAAATAATGAGAACTTATAATTTATAATGATTATTTGCTTTTGAATATTACCTTTTTTTTTACATTTTTTCTCTTAAATTCACTATAGAAAGTACAATTTATTATTAACACGTATACATATAATAGACAAATATATTTCAGGGTGTGTCAATGGAACGCTTGGAACCAATCCACAAATACATTACTGATCTAAAAGGATACCAGATGCCACCGTTGATCTGTAACAAACCCGAGAAAGAAATCGAGCCTCCGGCCTCTCAACGACCTTAATTAAATAATACAATGGTATATAGCGAATTATATTATCCAAAATAATGCGTATTATATTGTTGATAGTTAATATAATATGTAGTAGTTTTTTTTTACGGTTTGATGTTTTTATTAAATTTATTTAATTATTTGAAGAAACATTTATTTATACTATTATTTTTAAGCGCTTTAAATAATTTTTAATCTTAGTGTTTTTTTTTTGTCTTGCAATTGACGCTTGTTTGCATCGATTGATCAACTAAAATATCCCTAACATACAAAAATAAACGTATATCTACCAATATTATTATAATATCATATCAAAAATCGACCGTTCCAGCGGGGATCGAGCCTATTTTTTGATATGATATTAAAAAAATGTTTAGAATTTCCTCATGTGTGGGTAACACAATCATAAATCAAATCAAATCAAAAATAACTTTATTCAAATAGGCCTCATGAGCACTTTCGAATCGTCAATTTACAAAATTTTAATTTAAGGTCATTATTAAGTTTTTTTAAGAAGCTACCACCGATTCGGAATGTAGATTCTGCAGAGAAGAATCGGCAAGAAACTCCGCAGTTACTCTTTTGAAAAAAATGTATAAACTGTAATTTAGTACAAAATTAGTAATGTCGTGCATGAAATACAGCGTCACTAAGTCCACACTTCTTTATCAACCATGTAATCCCGCACCGAATACGCTTTATCTAGTAATCTCTTTTTAATAAAAACTTTAAATTTATGTTGGGACAATTCCGAAATTGTTTGTGGGATTTTATTATTATTATTAATAATAAGAATCTACCAATATGTACTAAAAAATAAAAGAGAAAAAAAACTTGAAAAGTAATTTAAAAACTTCAATATTTATACTGCTTTTAAATTAACATCGCAATAGATTCCAAAATAACCTTCGTTTATAGCTAGCGTCCAGTTTTTAACAAAGTGTTGTTCCTCACGCTACCATAAGCACGATACACGACCAAAACGACTAATAAAACTAAGACTACATTATTGCATCCTAGACCAATAAATATAAAGGTTTTGTTATTTAGTTTTGTATGAGGTCAATTGGATTTGTTTCAATTTCGTTTAATATTGTATTATGAGGGTAAGTTTACGTGTTTTGTGGAAACATTAATTTGATGAACTAGCCCGTTGGCGCAGTTTGTAGTGACCCTGCTTTCTGCTTCGGAGGTTGTGGGTTTGATTCCCACCCCGAGTATGGGTGTAATTTATTATTATATCTATAATATATATTAAATATATCATTTATTTATATGTGTATTATTTATAAGTATGTTTATCGATAAAAATATGTAGTTATACCAGTCGGCTGTTACCTATAACACAAGCAATAAGTTTGCTTACTTTAGGAACAGACGACCGTGTGTGTATTGTGTAGATATTTATTTGTTAATTATTTATTTATAACACCCAATACAATTTTTATAACCGAATATTGGTAAAAGAGAATGGGTGATATGGTAAATGCATCAACTAGATGAACTTCTTTATTGAACCAGAGAGAGAATTTTTGGTATTAATGGTTTAGGAATTGTAATACATAAACGCTTCACACTCAACGGTTCCCAGTAGGATTATATCCTATGTCGGGGGTCTGAAAACACACATAATACACAAGCACAAACGCCCAGACAACGGCAAACATCTGTATGGCCAATACAAATGTTTGCCATGTGCGGGAATCGAACCCGCAACCGTCAGCGCAACAGCCGCAAACCAGTGATGTTGTGGGCTATGGAAAAGAATATTATTTTATATTACTTTTTTAAGAGTAACAGCGGAGTTTCTTGCCGATTCGTCTCTGCAGAATCTACATTCCGTATTGGTGGTAACTTCACTTGTAACCATAATTAATAGTTTAATTTATAAAAATACGGTTTAAAGGTGGAACCGGTTGAAAGATAGAGTTGAGATATTGATAACCCTTCGTAAAAAAAGTTACTGTCGATTTCAAATACAAATAATAAGGCTGACGAAGTAGAAAAACACCTATATTATTCAACTTTCAAAGACAATTTGACATTCTGTAAAAAAGTTATAATGAATATTAGGAAGTATGAAAAAATAATTTATATTGATGTGAACTAAAATAAATAATCCAGCTAAATAGGGACGGGTATGGTCAATTTGGTTTGTAACATATGCACAAATATAGGTAAGTAGTTGTTTAGGAACGAATAGACATCCGTTTAGCCCCAGGTGTCACTCGCAGGACTGTGATTGATTTCGCCCTGGACATGTCTAGTTACGACGCATCGGAATAAAATGTAAATTTACACAGCGTGTTGTTAAAACGATTAAATTATTACTCTACATGTAAATACGATTTATGTATTTTTGTGAATAAATTTTATTATTATTAATTTTTTATTAATCATCAAAAAATAATGATAAATGTATCTGCACACACACACACACTCACACATACATTCACATAACATATAATCACATTCATAAATTTATAAAGCGCAATTTGCTAACTAACAACACTTTTGTTTTCTGATGAATCTATGAAACAAAAATGTTTCTATAAAATCTTAGCTAAAGAACTTGGGAAGTTGCGAGATTCCCACAACAAGCAACTCCGATGAATTAAGATATTATTATTACGCTACGCAATTAAAGAAGAAAACCGACCGACGATCTACGTAAGATTGCCGGCGTAGGCTGGATGAGGATTGCGGAAAACCGGGATGTGTGGCGCGAACTTGGGGAGGCCTATGTCCAGCAGTGGACTGCGATAGGCTGATATGGTGATGATGATGATGATGAATACAAAATAATCATTACTATAATTTCTTTTCCAAAAGAAGAATTGGTCCTTTTACAGTTTTATTATAGACTAGCTGTGCCCGCGACTTCGTCCGCGTGGAATTTAACAAAAAAGTTATTGTTCAGTTCGCAGAGTTATAAAATAAATAAATTTTTAAAATAAAAGTAGTCTAAGTTACTCCTTACTACATCAGCAATCTGAAAGTGAAAGTCCGGTCAAAATCGATCCAGTGGTTTCAGAGATTAGCCGGAACAAACAGACAGACAGACGAAAATTGTAAAAATGTTATTTTGGTAAATGTACCGTGTATACATCCATGTGCATTTAGTAAAAGGCGATTATTTTAATATTACAAATAGACACTCCAACAGTTTTTTTATTTTTTTTATTTAAATAAACATCCATGGGCTCAAAATGCCCATGCCTTTTATTAAACATACATGCATTATTATCATAACCACAAGCGATTAAAACTACAGATCAGCAGTCCTGAGACTGCGTGGTAAGACTAGGACATGGTCCGACGCTGACGGTTTTTTTTTTTTCTTTTTTTTCCTTTACAATAATTAATTAATTCTTTGATGGAGACAGTATACACATCGATTCCTTATTTGTAGTTTCTGAGCATAATTATTGTTATATTACACTTATTTGCTAGTTATCATATATGTACACTTATTTAGTAGTTACCATATATGTACACTTATTTCCTAGTTACCATATATGTACACTTATGTTCTACTTACAATATACACTTAACCTATGTTACTGTTAGTAACTACCTATACATTCTATATTTTTGTTCTACAAAACTACACTCCGACAGTTTAAATCTTTCTTATACAATGTTCAGAGTACACCCTGTGAACGTATACAGGCGTGACGGCGCTGAGCTTGCATCATAAGGGCGTTCAATCTGTATCGTTTTATACGTATTGTTTGAACGGATTTGATGGAATACCCCTTTTATTGCTGATTCGTTTTTGATCGATGTGATATAAAAACTATTTTGGGACACCTGTCAAAATTCGACTTTGTTTTATTAAAAATAAGTTATCTGAATCCTTAAAATGTATCACTGCTCTAATGCACTACAGTCTGTAATCCTCCTAATACTAGGTAAAGGCGTTAATCGGTTTAAATAAGAAAGATTAGTTCACAAATACATGACAAAGATATATTTAACTAAGTTTTCCAATCCGAATCACGGATTCTATTTTTAGGTCATTCGTCTAAATTTAAAATAAATAAACAAAACCCTTCGGTCTCGATTGTTATCATGTACACCTGATAGCGATCGTTACTCATAGTAGGTAATATATCCGCCAACTATATTGAAGCAGCGTCTTAAGCTCTAATCCTTCTCCTATATGGGGAAAGAGGCCAGCAGTGGGATATTACAGGCTGAAGCGTAGCCTAGTGTAAACAAACAAAGCTCAGTACATAAAATACAGTCAAATTATTTTGACTAAATTGCGATGCCTATGAAAAGTAATTATTGAAAATATAGGATTGACCGAAATAGCTAAACCACTCCAGAACTTTTAATAGGTATTTAAACAAATCTCATCTTATCCTCTAACCCGTGACGAAATTACGTAAGTCCTTCAGCAGTAAAATCGCTCATAAAGACCATTTTATAATGGCATCGTAAAACCGACTTCAATTGGATAAGGGCGTGCCCTAGAGGCACTTTTTATAATTTTACGATTTGCGTTTCTTTATCGTTAGTCGAGCGATAAATGGCACTTTGGACACCTGTGCCTTTAAAAGTATTTTAAGCTCACTTACACACTAGATATTTCCTGCTACTTCATCGTCCTAGAATAAGTAACTTCAGCTAATTTACTTCTGTTAAAATCAGTCTTTATTGGCTCTGCATAAAAATCATAAATTATTAGTTTTTATATCCCTAATTTGAATAAAAATGAATGATGACAATCCAACATATATTATACTTTCCTTTAAGTTTTAATTCATTTTCTTTAAAATTTATTAGAAATGGTTATGTTATATTTATATGATAAGTGTAAAAATGTAAAAGATATTATAGATATATCTAGTGTTAGTGTTATTGTACATTTACGTATTTTTATATTTGTATTTTTAGTAGGATCATTACATAGCTAATACGAAGAAATAAAGCTTTTTTATACTATACAAATAACGAAATTTCGTACTAAGCTACCAAAAGCCTCCGTACTCCTATTATAGATAAGAGTCTGTATTGTGTAACTGTAACCTTACTATTATTTATTTGTTAGTTGTAATTTTATGACAATACGTAAAACAACCTGATTTTCGAACGTCTATTGTCAATTAAGGTAATCACAGCGACTACTCTCTTTAAAGAAAAAAGCAAATAAGACAAGTGATGGAAAATATTATTTGATAAAACCTACTTATACAATTATTAAAAACTTCCATCAATAGAACTCATTCATATGTATCACGCTATTAACACGGTCAACCGATCTCTTTATGTCGTCCTTCGCGAGTTTCCGGACGATTTTTAATCAAGCCGACTGTCGGCCGATTGAATTCTAGTCGAGCGATTAATTAGTCGCCGTAAGCGAGGGTGGACTTGATTGTGTTGATAATTGTTTTTTAACATATCTATGCGATACATGGTGAAATAATGTAAATAGAGGGTCGGGATTTAAAATAATATGCGTCTTTGTAAATATTTTGTGATTTTTTTTTTGTAACAGATTTTGGGTTTATTTATCGTTGTAAAATGTATTTATTGCTTTTTTTCGTACCATGTGGTATAAAAATAAAATAAATACGTAGTTAAAGTAATAATTAATATATTCCTAAAAAGACATATTCTAATACATCTTTTTGGAAAGTATGTTTATAGGTTATTGTCTTATACAATATTTAATGGTTTTAAATATTAATTTTATTTCGTCATTTCTGTTTCAAGGAAGGCGACTTATATCTGTGTTTTAGGCAACAACCGAAGTGTGCTTAGCTATAAAAAATTTAAATATAACTACATGAACATTGCTACCAAACTCAGGTATCATACAGGTTACGTAACATAGAGCAGGCTCATACCAAAGTTCGCCGACAAACATGACAATACTACACTTAGAATTATCAACAATTTTAAGGAATTTTACAACAAAAATTATGTAGAATAAAATTGTTTTTCGTTTTTCGATTACATTAACAGCATAACGATTGCTCTTGAAAATAAAATAAATAGTTAACGTTGCACTTTCGCATCTTTGTCCGTAGCAATTTAGAGCAATGGACCAATGAAGTAGAATCGTTAAATTTAATGTACACTAACCTGAGCTATAAAAGCAAGTTAATCTCAATACACCGATAGCGCTTATTATACACAGTGACGTGCTTCTGATTACATTTCGTTATCGATAGTCGATAAAATCGATATTTTCATACTTACAATAAAACTAATGAAATTTGAAGTCGTAACAAAAATTTGGTGTCAAAAGTAGTTTTTACCTTTTTTGTAGTAATATTTGGTATATGTACAATATAAAAAGATTACGCAATTTAGTAAAAATATATAGCTTTCTCTACGAACAGGCTTTTAATTCATAAGTTAGTAACATTAGACAAGCAGAACTTCTTTTTTTTTTCAAACTTGTAGGTACGTCAGTCACGCGAGTCAAGACAACAATGCCATTGTTGATGATTTGCATGTTCTTTGGATGATTGTTAATCAAGCGATGATTTGCTCTCTTTGAGATATAAATATTATTAAATTCTTGGTACCTTAGTAAGAAATATTTTAGTAGCTTGTAAGAAGTAGTTACAACGCATTAGCCAATAAAATTGTGGTATAACTATATATTTTCTCTATTTCTATTTCGTATTTATTTAAATATCTTCTTTTTTTATTTTTTCGATAAACTTCTAACTTCATTATCACATCACTAACCGGAAATAAAAATCGTAAATGAAGCCATTCCTGCTCGGAGGTGGTCTCTAAATGCGATTAACTACTTTTTGGGGACTACCGACGTTTACTGTCCTTTTATTTCACGTGGAAATGTTATTTATTTATACACTACGTACGTGTTAAAGGTCAATGAACTAAGACCTCTAAGTGACCTAATTTATTATAGTAAAATTAATTTTATAAATATTAATAATTAATTTTCTTGTGGGTGTCTATGCCCAGCAGCAAGGTACAGACTAAATAAATATTTTTTTTTATGGAATTAAATTATTTTTAGTATACAATTTATCGATAGCTCAGACGATTATATAATTAATTCGATATTGTAATTAGTATCACTGCTAATTTTAAAAACAAAACAATTAACAAACATTTAATATGAGTGCAGTCAACATTAAAACATAATTATTATAATTGTAAAGCCTCCTTTATTTCACGTAAATTGTTAATAGGTATTTAAAGTAACTTGTAAAGATTGTACAAAATATTATAAATGCAACAAAATGTATTTACTAATAATTTGTTTGTTTTGACAATTAAATAGAAAAGGCCATTTCTGTTTTATTGAGATACAGCAGGAAATATCTTGCTCAAAACCTGTAGAAGCCAAACTGGGAAGCACCTCAGCCTTACAGAAGATTACAGCTAAATAGCACTGCTCTGAAGTAGTGATGCGTTCCCGTGGTAAGTAATGTAACCAGAGCTCCTTAGGAATCGACACGCTTGTTTGAATCCTTTATAACAAAAAATATAATATACTTATTATTATTATATATTTATATATAATTATTTATTTATTGAGACCTAGACCGCATTCTCATTTAACACCAGGTGAAATAGTGGTCAAACGCAAGCCTATCCAATTATAAAAAAAAATATTATATATTTCTTATATTAAAAATATAATATCATATATTTTTTGTTTTAAAGGATTCAAACAATATATTAAAGTGATTTTAAAGGTTCAGTCTTTTCTTTAGGCGAAATTTTACCTTCTAATTCTTACGGAATTCTAATTTCAAATTTATCAAAAATAAAAAATAAAACTATCAAAACTTGAGTCTATTTTCTCGGTCAATAAAGTTATCTCCTGTCCATTAACCCTTAGACGGAACCATGTTTCACCAATTTCCGTAGCACCCCGTTTTATTAAATTTATTACCAATTTCTTTGGGCCGCGGACAAATTGAGGTTGATTGAATCTGCCGCAGATTGGTTTTGTATTACAGCGAAAGTTTTATATTACATCACTCGAGTTTTCAATGTTTATATTATTTTCGTTAAAGGGGTTTAGTTTTTCCATTTTTAAGGGGTGATACATTTATTCTGTGGATATTTTATATGAAACACACAGTCATTATATATTAAAACGTGAAGCAAAAACTTTGTACCCCTTTTTACGGAAATTGCGCGTACGTAGGAGTATGAAATTTCGCCCACTTATAGTTTATATAGAGAAGGAGTGCGGAATGCCAATATTTTTTCAAAATTATACATAAATTATACATTAAATTGATAAAAAAAGCATTACACACACTACCCTTCTGTTTATTGTTCAAGTCTGTTGTCAAATTTAATTTTTTTTAAAAGGTTCTTTATTTTCATAATTATTTGGTTTTCTTTAAGTTAAAATTTTAATTATGGTCGAATTTCGACCTCTGGGCGACCACTATTAATAGTTTATGATGCAAAAGCTGATAAACAATAATTTAGATATAATACATAAAAAAGAAATAATTAACACTTTTATTACAGAAGATATACTAATAATTAAGTGATCATAAAACCAACATAAAAAGTAGATGATAAGAATGACAGATTTTGTACCTAATGTCGTTTTTTTTCATTCTGCCTGTAACATCCCACTGCTACATAGGCCACTGGGCATAGGCCACTTTCTCCATATATGAGAACGATTGGAACTTAATCCAGCACGCTGCTCTACTGCGAGTTGGCGGATATATTCCCTACCATGAATAACAATCGCTATCGGGTATTTATGATAACAACCAGGAACGGCAGCTTAATGTGCTCTCTGTGGCACGGTGGGAAGATCCACAAAATGCAGTCATCTAAATCAGAAAGAAATATTTGTAAATACAAATATCCATCCCAAGCGGGAATCGAACCCGCAAACCACCAATGTGTAGGCGCCGACACGGCACGCGATAAACCATTGTGGTATAAAATATATATTTAATTTATACATTGTTATTTTATAACTCATATACACCATAACATAATAATTATAGTCAAACACAGTTCCCTTAGCGACGTTGTAGCAGTGCTACGGTTTCTACTACGTGCACTACGAGTCTACGACGTCTACGTATCATCTACGGTAAGGCTCTACGTAATTCGTAAACTATATTTGAAACTGTGGTGATATGATACTGTAAGTTACATGTAGCATACTATGTCTATTATTTAATCAATTTATTATTACTTTGAACTACCTGTGTGAATAAATTAAATAAAAATAATCGTCCTTTTAAGACTTTTTTTTTTTACTATCGTAATAGCTAAAATTATATTTGACACACTTACTATTAAGAATTAATTCAAAGGAATTCAAAATTATACCTCTCATAAAACGAAAAAATCAAACAACAACTTTAATCACTCAAAGTGCTCATGACATTCATTTTCAATTAATGTATTATTTTACTAGAAAAATGATCAAAGCCGAAGAAATGAACATAAACAAAAAAACCGTCTCATTAATACGTCTCAAACGTACTGATCAGCGACAAAAGATTCCCTCGGGGTTTGGCTTTCGTTCACGTGTAATTGTTTATGCGCATCAAGAGTGTAGTGTGACCATGGATTTAGTTAGCACTTGAAATGGAATGGTCGTTTTATAGCATAATATATATTTTATAACAGGGTCGCGGGAAGTCGCTAGATGCGTGCTGCGCAGGACCAATCGTCGTGGAAAACATTAGGGGAGGCTTATGCCCAGCAGTGGGCGTCCGTGAGCTGATATAATGATGATGATGATGATGAAATGGAATTTTAACTAAATTAAATTACATTAGAGAACATTACAATATTCAAACTAAAATAGTGGTATCTTCATTCAATATCTTTGGAACGGTCATTTCTTAATGACTTCTTACAGACAACTGTCTGTGAAGGAAATATTAATAACATGACACATCTCGGTTCGAAACTTAAACCTGTAAAATAAAAAAAGTTTATTTTTTATTATTATTCTAAACATAATTTATCCTACAGACGTGTACTGTCTTCTGAACTGTCGGTGCCACACCCTTCAATTTCGGAAATTTTCTCAATTTTCCTTTCCATAAGAACCTTCTATAAAGTATTAGAATAATTAAAAAAAATAGTTAGCCGAATCGTAGTTCTTGATTCGTCAGTCGTTCTCGTGGTTTCCGCTTGTGTATGTGTTGCTAACATTTAGTGAATTATTTAAATAGATAATTATGGTTACCCTATTGCCACATCATTGATCTCGCCGCCAAAGACAAGCCGCTCGGTAAAAGGCATCCGGCGGAGACTGTTTCCGCTTGCACGCACCTTTGATGAACTAAAAACATTGGGTGATGGAAAATAATTAATATGTTTCTTTGTTTATTGACATTTTTAAATTTTAAAGTTTGAATGATATACACTAAGGCAAAATTTACAATAGAATAGATAGTGCATGTACGTTTTAGTTAAGGTAGGGCACAGCAGGAAATACCTTGCTTAAAACTTCACAGCCTTGCCTAGAGTTGCTCATAACTCAAGGCATCCTCAATGGTTCTCCTTATTCACCGCAGTAACACAGCAATGGAAGAGCATTATTTTTTGGTTGTAATCACTAAGTTGCTAGTACTTCTCCAGGTGTTCTGCTTCAGATTTTACAAGGAGTACAGTTGTAGTAACTCTTGGTATTGGCGTTCATAAGCTACGACAATCAAACGAATAGTACACTAGTTTGCTGTCTAAAAAAAACTGAATTTTTGTACTTGGTGAACCGATTTCTTTTTAATTCAATAGGTGGTACTTGTCATGTGGTTTCAATTAAATTTAATCGAGATCTGCTAAGTCTTTTTTGAGTTATCTCTAATAGTGCGTACTTGACAATTTTTTCGCCTACCTACGTCATATTATTACTGGTCGATATAATTAAATCCTTTTATTTTTCGTTTGCAAGCAAAGACAATAATTACTTTTGATTAATTCACACAGATACGGTGGTGTTTTTAATGTAAGAAACTTAATGCTTATATAACAGTGACCTATAACATTTTTTTTAAATAAATATACATATAAATAAATACATATATTACATCCAGACTTTGGACGAGAATTAAAACCACAACAAGCGGAGAAAGCAGCGAAATACTTCGCCAATGGGCTAATCAATGTCAATTATCTATACTTAATATAATAAAGCTGAAGAGTTTGTTTGTTTGTTTGTTTGTTTGAACGCGCTAATCTCAGGATCTACTGGTCCGATTTGAAAAATTCTTTCAGTGTTAGATAGCCCATTTATCGAGGAAGGCTATAGGCTATACATCATCACGCTAAGACCAACAGGAGCGGAGTCCACGCCGACGAAGTCGCGCGCAGAAGCTAGTTGTTTAATAAGTTTATAATAAAGCTGAAGAGTTTGTTTGATTGTTTGTTTGTTTGTTTGTTTGTTTGAACGCGCTAATCTCAGGATCTACTGGTCCGATTTGAAAAATTCTTTCAGTGTTAGATAGCCCATTTATCGAGGAAGGCTATAGGCTATACATCATCACGCTAAGACCAACAGGAGCGGAGTCCACGCCGACGAAGTCGCGCGCAGAAGCTAGTTGTTTAATAAGTTAATTAGTCAAGGAATTAATAAGTTATTCTGTCAGGAAAACAGAGATTCAGTAAAACTCTTGGAATAATTTGGTACGGTACCCTAAAAATAAACCCTAAAACAACAATATTCATATTTCATTTCACAGCCCGGGAAATGATTTTAAAAATCACAAGCGCCATTAAGATTTTCAGTGCCAACTAAGTTATTAAACTATTCGACAAGGGTTTTCAAGTGACAAGGAATCGAACGCACGATTCAATGAAATGACTAATTGGCTGGGTAGAATAATGATTTCGAGACGCCATTTTAACTACCCAAACACCATGAAAATAAATTCACGGTGCTTAAATTAACGAATTTTTCACTTGTTTTCACTTACGTCGTGAGGAGGTTTTTTCTCGAATATTCAAAAAAAGCGTGGAAATTTAAACATAATTTTTGTTTAAAAATGTTTTATACAGTTACTATAAGCCATAACAATCGTTGAACTACAATACAAAATGTAATGAGCCACACACGATACGAAAAAGCACCAATAAACAATATCACGATTCTGTTCTGTGATAGTATTTGTAGTGGGTATTTAAGTTTTCCGTAAGAAATTGTTCCTTTTGCAATAATACCTTTATTTCGTTCTTATTTTTTTTATTTTATACAGACAGTGGTTAAATTAAAAAAAAATTGTTACATGTTTCACTAATTTAGGATCATAATACAGAATATTTAATTTTATGATATTACAAATGAATAAATAAATTATAAATGTACTTTTTAATAGAAACGACAAAAATAATATGTTAAAATTACATTAAAAACTTATAAAATAATTTCTTTTACCTGCAACTGTACTTATATATGTAAAAGTACATACACATCTTTAAAAAATTACAGATCAAAGTTAACGGGTCAAAGTTAATTATAAGTTTAACAAGAAAATAAAATATAAAAAAAAAACTAGAATATGCATAACTGTTACTAGAATAACACCTTACCTACAAACGGATAAACCGGATTTTAAAAGACGAAATAAAGCATTAAACTTCCAGCGAATTATATTAATAAATAACAATATTAATTATATTATTCCTTTAAATGTCCCAAACTTTGAATGTTTTCAAAGAAATTTCACAAAAGTGATTCGAACCAATTTATAAATAATTTAGTTTTCATGTGAACGCTTCAATGGCTCTGTGATTGAGGTTGGGGTTATCGTACTAATGATGTAACTTCATGTGTAAACCTTAATACTAAACAAATAAGAAATATATTTGTATACCATAATGGATAAAGAATTCTATAAAATACAAATACCTAAATTCATTTTTAACACACAAAAAAAAATTGTTTGTGATGCTTGCGGAGATAATCGATACACAGTATTTTGAGGATTTTGAGGTGAAATAAATATAGGTAGCCTAGTCTGCTTAACCTCTCGATAGCTGGTTTTCGACTATCTATAATTAATAAAAACACTGCTTATATAGCTGATGTTGGATATAGACGTCCTTTCCCATATAGGACGGAGATTGGTACCTACTTTACCAGCCATGCTGCACTTCTTCTGCCTTGAAGATAAAATTTGTACACTACGAGTAAGTCATAAAACTCTCATATTGAAGTTTGGTTAGACTGTTACATATTACAGATAATTTTTTTTAATTTGTTATAAAATAGATTAATAATAAATTAATAGATAAATAAACGCTTCACACTTAACGGCCGCCAGTAGAATTTTCTCCATCATTTTAGCATACTTTGTACATGTAAACAAGTTAATGACTCAATTAAAATAAACACGATTTATTTTACATTTCGAACGATCGAATTATTTTCCATGGATTATCACGTCATTAGCCATACATACCCATGGGGTGAAAATTGAACCTTTTTTTTCCATGTTAATTAAGGAGATTATACCACATATACGGGTGACCTATTTTTACCCCATATTATTCTCCACGAGGGAGACATAAGCGAACGGTTTAGAAGAATAAAAATAATTAATTAGGAAAATATTTCCCAGTTAATTGGACATCGGTGATCGGGGTTTTAACCGACAAGAGGAGGTTCTCATTCTACTGTAATTTTTTTTATGTAGGTTACCACAGAACGAGTGGATCGATTTTGATGTTTTTTTTTAAATGGAAAGGTGGGTGTCAAGTGATCCTATTTAAATTTAATTGAGATCTGACAAGTAGTTTTTTAAGTTATCCCTAATAATAAGAATTTGCTTGACAATTTTTTCGTCAACCTACGTTGTATTACTTGTCAGTGTAGTTGAAGTCCTACAATTATGTAAAAACATATTCCTTTCAACAAATATAGAAAAAAAGGACTATCAGTACAAACATTTAAAGTTGTGTTATTTTTAACCATACTGAAATTCAAACATGACTTTTTTGTAAATGTATCGTGTATTTACAACCGCTTTGGTGTAGTGGTGCGAGTAGTCATCTAAAACACCGACGGTTTGCGGATTTGATTCCCTCTTGGAATGGATTTTTTTATTTGTAAAAATCACAGAAATAGTAATACCAGTTCTGTGGTAAAAATATTTCTTCCCGGTTTGGATGTCTGTCCTTGTAGGTCTCCCCACGGTGCCTCGAAGAACACACTAAGCCGTCGGTACCGGTTGTTATCACAAATACCTAATAGCGATTGTTATTTTTAGTAGGGAATATATCCGCCAAACCGCGTTGAAGCAGCGTGGTGGATTAAGCTCTAATTCTTCTCCTACAAGGGGAAAGAAGCCTATGCCCAGCTGTGGGATGTTACACGCTAAATGCGATCCTGTATTTAGTTTCCTATGTACGTAAAACAATTTGAATATATAAAGAAATATGTGAATCTTTCAAATATTAAATAAAATAAAACTAATGGTTCTCTAGATTTGTTTATATATTTAAATATCTTAATAAACTAAAGTAAAAAATACCTGTAATATATATACGTGTCGTATTAAAAGTTAAGAAACAAATGTCTGTTCAAACAGTGTTTTGTTGTATTCCATTGCTTTCATCTCTCTCTACATTCTGTGTGTGCTTTACCCGACTGAAGAATTAAAACTTCAATAATAATAGTAATATACGAAACGTTACTCTCTCTCTCTCTTTCTATCTTCACTAACATATATTATCTCCTACTCAGCTTCCGTTCGCTTTGCCTGATCACATTTTTCGTAACGCTCTCGTCACGCATTCACCAGCATACTTCCCAAGTCAAGCGTGCGTAAAGAAGTTTCACTTCTAAAGTAACAAAGAGTAAACATAAAGATTTCTTTGAATCGTAGGATTCGTAAGTATAGATAGATCAGACGTCAAAATGGTAAATTATATAGAGTCTCACGTCCAAAGTATCAAAACACGCTAAGCCCTTGAATCCCTTCGCACACGAAATAAGCAAGCCACAGAGCGTAACAATAACAAATTCGAAAATCGCAGAAAGGGTAAGGAATCGTCTTCCGCGCTTGAGCGATCTCATGACAAATTGCCTGTCTTGTAGGGTAACAATACTGTCACACGAAAACTCGGACGTCCTTATAGATATAGAAGAATATCGTATAGAAATTGAGATTTATATAAAAATGGAATGGGACTCAAATTTCTCTAATTATGTTTGCATGCGGATACTCGTATAATTTACTTGTTAGTAAAAATAATTTCATTTTAGTACTCTTTTGAACAGTACCTATTCTTCATTTTATTACATTAAAAATAGATCATTTAAGAAAATACTTTTTAAATGTCACATGCAAAAATAACTTAAAATACCTCAATGAACATGAAATGTGAGTGTGCTTCTTCAGCACTGAATAAATGCTAGGTTATTTTTTGTAACCGAAATGTGCATTATTGTATTTCTTTACTTACTACAATATAAGTGTATTAATTTGTCTCTCATTTTGTTTGAAAAATCTTGTTTTATTAACAAAAGTCCTATGAAATGCTACTTTATTCTGGTTACCCTAGTCGTCATACAAAACATAATCTTACCAGGTAATGTATGATTTATGAGTCGCAAATAGAATTCTGACTTTTTTGTTGCTCACCCGTAATTGTATGTTGTTTTGTCAAGCTACTATTCATGAAATATTAAATTTGAATTTCACTAGATTAAATTAATTGAAATTATATTTAATGCATAAATGATAAAACGGGTTCTTTAGTATTTTCTACTTGAACATTAGTTAAAACTTTTTTTATTTATCAAATTATCTAACAGTTGATTATTATTTTCGAAGGAAAGAAAAAGGACATTTTCTTATTATTATTTTTTTTTTCATAGAAGGCTACTCGTTTTTATTTGAGATTTTCGAATCTTTAGATTTAGCTTTTTAGTTTAATTTCGTTTATTTTAAATAACTATTTTATTATAACTTTCGTTAATATTACAGTTAACGCACATTTTTCTAATTTTCAGAATTATTTCAATCAATCAATAGACAGTGTTTAGACAAAGACTTAGATTTCAAAACAAATTAAAAACACATCAATCAATTCCACGATCATTAATTAATACGAAAGTGCTTTTAAATTTACTTATAACAGCACTATTCAGCAAAAAATCTATTATGTTATAAGATAATGTACTATCGCAAAAAACTTAAGTGGATCTAGTTACACCATTACGTCCCCACTGACGGGAGATTTGATTAAATCTCTCTTTTACTTCAATTTAGTAGAAATTGTTGCGTTTACCCGCTTTTGTGGGGATAGTGCGGATTAGAGGAATAGGGGTGAATAATATTTTGCTAATTTCATTACTAATGATATTTTGTGAATATAATACGATATTTATTGTGATATTGATTCGATTATTTTTTTATGTGGTTACAGTAATAGTGTTGATTGCTTAAAACAATCGCTATTGCTAGACAATTGTAAACTTATTCTGTGTATTGCTAGTTGTCATTCAACAATTTATTAATTTTTTAGTGTAGATATATCAAATACATTTTACTCCGTTAGTATTTGCTTAATTTATACAGTGAAAACTAAAATTATGATAATCCGATATTTAAAAAAAGGGTTTTGCACACATTTTTTATGGTGATATTTTGTTTTTGCGGTAACGAAAGTGGACAGTTAGATAAATATATATTTTTAGATCAAATTCTTCACTTAAATATAGAACAGTTATGTTTTTAATATTCGATATGTCTCGAAGACATGTAATGCACTATTAACTTTAAAACTATAAAAGTCTAAGCTAGTTCGTTTTTTCCATTTTTGTTATGTAACGACAAGAAAACCGTAATCACTGACATTAGATGCATGATATAAACCGCTAAAGTGGTCATCCATGTTTTCTGGGACATATAACTTGCGTTTATTGAACTACAGACAAGATAAGATTGTATAATCTATTTCTAATAGTACAAATTTTTAATGACCTCGTCTCTCTATAAGGTTAAATTAATGATAATCACAGATTTTTACATAAAACAATATACATTACGTAGGTATGTATTGTATATAATAGTCCTCTTGTAATAATAACAGAACGAGGACTTTCAAATAGGATTTTCCTTATAAGCAATAACAGTAATCAAGCACACTGACTGGTCATTCTTTCATATATCTTTTCGCTTCCTTAAAGGCTGGCTGCCCCGCTATAATTCTTGTTAGAGCCCAAGAGATAATTTCCACTGGAGGATATTTGTGGGAAATCCAGTTATACTTATATAGAGGCTGTTTTTTGTTCTAATTTTTTTTTGTCATAGATTGTGTTTATTGTGTTTTAGACTTAGTTTACGTTTCAGCCTGTAAGATCTCACTTTTGGGCGTATGCCTCTTTTCCCATGTAGGAGAAGGATCAGAGCTTAATCCACCACGCTCCTCTAATGCGGGTTGGTGGAAGTAGAGTTTAGAAGGTTTAAATTAAATTAATTTTCTACCATTGTTGATTAGCTCTATATAAGGATAATAAAGATGGATCTATCCCCGCGATATTTACTATTTGTGAGATCTGAACGGATTTTCTTTTATAATCATAAGTACCTACGACTGCCAATATTTAAGCATATTTACCAGAGTTATAAGCGGGAAATAATGTACGCTTTACAAAAAGTTTCTTAAACGACATATAAAATATATAATTGTAATTTGTAGGTCAATGAAATACATAGAGCAGAATATAAATTATTCACACTAAATTATTACACTTTTTTTAACTAAGGTAGAGCACAGCAGGAAATTTTCTACTCAAAATATGGAGCAGCTCGACTGGGGTAGTAAGTAGTACCTTACAGATAAATAATTCTGTTTTCAAGCAGTGTTGTGTTCCTGTTGGTGAGTAAGGTGACCAGAGCTCTTGGAGAGAGTTGGGGATAAGGTAGGCAACGCGCTTGCGATTCTTCTGGTGTTGCAGACGTCTATAGTCTACGGTAATATCTTACCACCAGGTGAAACGTATGCTTTGCCGACCTAGCTACATAAAAAAATAAAATAAAAAAAACTACTAGTAGTAAAGACATATTAACAAATGCAACACGCTGTATATACAAACCGATAATTCCTATAAATGTTGCATGACGTCTCTCGCGTTGATATTATTTACCGCACCCCCGCTATAAACCTGTCTCGAATGAAGACAAACTGCGCTGGACATCTTGTGCCACTGTGCGAGCTTTTTTGCTTGACCCTCCGTTACGATCGAACGGTCATATCACTTTACAAATGATGGCTGCGAAATAATTGACGATTGTTTATTAAAAAATATTTTTGTGTAGTAATTTTAGTAGGTATGTATATATTTAGCTTAAATGAATTTAGTTTGATTTTTATACGAGTACATAATATGCAGTTTTTAATAATTAATTTTTATACTTTACTAGCTTCTGCGCGCGACTTCGTCGGCGTAGACTCCGCTCCTATTGGCCTTAGCGTGACGATACATAGCCTATAGCCTTCCTCGATAAATGGGCTATCTAACAGTGAAAGAATTTCTCAAATCGGCCCAGTAGTTCCAGAGATTACCGCGTTCAAACAAACAAACAAACAACCAAACAAACAAACTCTTCAGCTTTATATATTAGTATAGATTGTTTTCGATAGCTAAGATAAAGCTCCTTTATTGATATGGGTTGTACAACACACATTTTATTTTTTAATTTAATTCTAAATGTAACCAAAAATAATATTAATTTCAATCCTAATATACATATAAACCAATCTTACGAGTTAAAATTACATTAAAAATATTCAATCACAAAAATCACCTAAATCCAAAAACTATAACTAATTCATTGATTAAAACGTCACTTATCTGTAATATAATGTACCTACATAATCCGAACAATCGGACAGTGTGAGTTTAACATTAAAGATATTGAAAATAAAATATGTAATCCCCGTGAACCGTCGACAGTCACGTGTTTGTATAATAACCTCACATGTATGCAAACGATATAAATTTGCATATGTCAAACTACGCGATGTCGCTAAGTAATGAATTCGGAAGATTAAATTTTTTCCACTTGATATTCGTTTAAAAATTCCCTTTGTGAAATATATTTTACACTTTTCCAATTTACGTAACATCAAATAACGTTACATAATATTTGTTTACAAAAATAAACAACTCATTCAACATTTCTGTTTCACACTCTCTGTGGGAAGAAAGAAAATCATTTTGTTTAAAATATTTCTACGCTAAAAAACATCATCCTACGACTGAAACAGGTGTGGCAGTGATCACAAAACGGTAACGGAGGTGAAGAGTTTAAGACTAATTCACATAAAAAGAAACCTCTTATTTTATTATTTGCAAAACTATTTAATACAATTTGATTTGTACTTTCTCTGAAGATGAGTGTAGAATTAACAGCAATGACATTTCTCTTTATATATTCAAAACAAATTTATATACCACCGTTGTCATCATCTTATTGTTATCATACATCATAACTCAAACAAAGAGTAGATACAGATAATTAAAAAACATTACCGAAGTACAACTAAAATATTTCAGGAGAAAATCACAATCGAAAATTTCAACAACGAATACACAGACGTAAGCAGTACCAAAGATAAGAGTATCTTCTATAGCCATTACCATTTTAACAGACCTCCGTTACATAGACATTATCGTAACTCAAAAACCACTCCGCCAGAAAAAGCGGCATATTTAAAATATAAAGTAACAAGACAAAACAAAATTCTGAAGTCCCTTTGTTTACTGGGGAGGAAATAATTAGAGCAGATTCGAACGTAACGGAAGGAAAACAGAAAAAAAATAACAATAATAACTCATCAGGTAAAAGCGGAGATAATCCAGAAAATTTTAACAATGGTATGAAAAAAAAATCATCCGGGAATAGGATACGTTGGGATACGCAAATTAGCAATTAAATTATAAAAAATTCACTCGAGTGCCCGCTTTAAGCGGTATCGTATGGCGCTTTTATTTTCGAAACGCGATACCGGAAATTAAACGTACAAGGACTTTTTTTCAAGATGTTAATATAAACATGTTTTTTAAAACAAACGTTTTCATACGAAAAGAATATAATTCCAAACGTAAACGTTTGTTTCATGTCGTATACTGCTTTCACTGCTTTGTATAGGTAAATTATACAATAAAAAATTAAATTAACGAAATAAAAGTTCTGCTGTCACTTCCTTGTTTTAACTTTTGGTCGATGATTCTCAAACTATTTGATCAATTAATTACAAATTAAAGAATAAGCTCAAACTATTACCATTTTTGTACAAGAATTTTATTCAATAAATTCTATAAATTAGCTTTTGATTTAGTTGCTATTTCCATAAAATTAGTTTCACTTATTACAATACGTATTATATATATATCTCCTAAATTCTGCCAGATTTATGTAATCTATTACAAATGTGTCGGAGTGTCACCCTCCCATAAATATGTATGGCGAGCGCTCAAGTGTCATCCACTGTTGTCCCAACTTGAAGACAGATGGCGCTGATCGAGTACCCTTGTTTAGGGAGTTTTAACTATCTCATATTCAATTCTTCTGGATACATAACACTACCAACATAATCCCACTTCCTTCTTTATATTTATATACATTCCTTGTCAATTTAGAAGTATTTTAATGGTCAATTTAAATTACGAATATTATTTTTAATTTGTAATTGACCATTAATCATGTCATCAAATTAAATTTCTCACATTTAACAATCGCGTCAGAAGTAAAACAAAAACTAATACATATTAACTAATTAAAATTATTGAACTCTAAACGATATCTGAATCGAACTCTGACAAATAAATTGTAGACACTAAATAAGATATATCCCTTCTCCTTCATAAGGAGAAGTCAAGCAGTGAGATATAACAGGCTGGATAAAAAATGACATACATATAGGTTTACATTTTACAAACAAAATAATTTTAAAATTACTTGCAATTTAAAGTTCATTTTTAACTTTGCATAGAGGTGACGTCAATGGCAATCATTATAAAGCTCCACCCCATAATAAAGTTTAGAAAAACATCAATTCTTAAATAGTTCGACAGCCGGAAGGCCGCGACACTGATGTATCACTTATCCCTCAGAAGCAAAGGTCCGACGCGACATCTTAACAATTACACGACCCCACGTTCTCACTCAATATTGCTTTAAACAAGATGGCTGACATTGATGTAGAGTTGCAAGAGGGGCCTAATATTATAATTGTAATAATAATTAATAATAATAACAATTTATAAACAATAATATATACATTATAATAATATAACAAATACATGACATTTTAAGTATTCACAGTTTTATTACAACAATATAAGACAAAAAGTGACAGTTATTGAAGTAAAACTTCTTTTCACACGCCGTGCGTTACGAAAAGTGTGATTGGGTGAGGCGAACAGAAGTTAAGAGGGAGATATAAGTTAGTGAAGATAGAAAGAAAAAGGGGTCAATCCTGTCACATATGTAACATATCATCATCATCATCATCATCATTTCAGCCTATCGCAGTCCACTGCTGGACATAGGCCTCCACAAGTTAGCGTTAATAATGGCGTGAACTCATGTGTTTTACCCATAGTCACCACGCTGGGCAGGCGGGTTGGTGACCGCAGGGCTGGCTTTGTCGCACCGAAGACACTGCTGCCCGTCTTCGGCCTGTGTACTTCAAAGCCATAATAACATATAGATGGAGCTAAAGAAATTTTAATTCAGTCGTGTGGTCTAAAGCACACTCGTTTTTTTTTTGTGTTGTCTAGCGTTAGCCCTTTTACCAGGGAAGGCTGTTAGGCTACTTTTTCCTCAAATTGAAGTGTGTGGAATTGCAGGCAGAGCTAGATTGCATATAAAAGTACATTGGTATTGATAATTGAAATTTTAAACAAAATAAAAAAATATATTTAAAAAAACTATTATTTAAATTTAATTTAAGAATTAAAGGCATATCCAGTCACCCTATTAGTATCGCAAGCACAATAGATCTTCTATACAAAGGAGACCCTTTAAATGTACCCTAAAATTTATCACAAGTTCTGTTGATTCGATCATTTTTTTTTATTGTGTCAAATATTTTAATGATCATTTTCACCTCAAAAATTACTAACATAAAAATAACCTTACAAACAAAGTTACTTATATAAAAATCCAGAAAATTAGTTGAAGGTGACTTAATTTTATGCCACAAAGACTGTTTACTAGGGAATTTTATAGGTTTTGATATTATTTCAAAAGAAAGTCAAGTCAAAGTCAAAGTCAGAAAGCTTAAGGTTCCCTAAATTATAATTCTTTGGAGGTCCGACGGTTGCACCGTCAGTTGATCACAGCTTGCAAAGTATTCCGTGGTAGGATTGATGCCCCGGACCTGAGTGACGGGCTCTGTCGATTCGCTGTCCCACATAACTACCTTGAGTTCCGCCACCATAAACTGTTTACCTTACGCCAGCGCGTACTGTCGCGAGAGCGAACTCGCCTATTCACCGCATTCTCGCCACGCTCAACGCTCTTCTGGATGCATACCCTGAGTGTGATCTGTTTGCGGATGAATGGTCGAAAATACTGTTTGTATGTATGAAGTTTTGTGAGCGAGGTGTATAATTGTTGTAGTGATTGTTGTTTTTTTTTTTCTCAATCTTTTTTGTTTTGTTTTTAGTTCTATTTGTTGTATATCCTGATTGCTGTGTTTATGTTTTTATATTTCTTGTTAAAAATTAATGTAACTGGTGTAAACCGTTTTAATTAATAAATAAATAAGAAAGAGTGAAACAACTTAGGTCGTGTTATTAAAAATATTGCCTATGTATTATATGAATACATATTATTCTAAAATACAGTACTTGAATGCTGTAGTTGACAAAAGTTTCTAAAAGAATACTTTATTTAAGACCGGACCCACGTCTTATTTTAGAAAAACCTCGCCTTCCTTTGGCGTAATATTTCCACGTCTCTTAATGTTGCACAATCTCAAAGGACAAAAGACAAGTTCACATTTCAATGCAAATAGCAGAGTTATCAAGGTATAGTGTTTAATATTTCAGTAGTTATTCGAATATGCTGATTTAACAATGTTCGATGTACATTGCTTTGTGGAAACTATAGATCAGTTATGTCTTGTAGCAAATGTCATGTTTACCAAGCAATGTATAATCTTATATTGTATTTTGACGTAAATGTTGGTAGTTACGTTATATATCACAGTGGCTTGCTATCAAAGGCTCGAAGGGACGTTAGAAGACGCGGTTTTGTTGTTGACTTGCAAGTTAATGTATTCTGGTGTATTGTTCGCGGCAGACGGGATTATGAATGCATTTGATATCAAATTGCAGTGTAATAAGGATTCGGATGTCTTTATCGATAAAAACATTTATAGCGAAATTAAGATATTCTTACAAAGTAAAAGTAGATACTCATAATAAATATTAGACAGATTAAAAAGAATTTTATTTTTTCTTCATACATATAATACGAAAAAAATTGTTCCGAATTACGTTTCAAAAATAAAGTTTGATAATGAAAACTTCATACTCAATACTTAACACAATAATATAATTAAAATTACTTTGTCTTGATCTATAAAACGTGACAAAGAATTAAATAATCATTAAAGTAACAACATAACCACCATTACTATTATAACCCTATATCCGACAATGTAAACAAAACTTAAACTGCCATCCATTACAGTAAAGTCTGAAAGCCTCGGATTTGGGTCTCATGAATAAATGGCGCTATTCCATCGACAACTTGCCTCTTAGCAGATTGGCGATTCACTAGCGATATGGTCAAAGGAACAAAACGTCGTGAGACTAGATGGTAAATAATTAATTTGAGTAATGGCACAGTTTGTTTGGAACGTTTTGACATTTGTCACAATGTAGCAATTGATCGTACTCGCCTTTGATTTGAGATTTCTGTTGATTATGGAGATTTCTGTTGTTGTTTGGGAAATTGAATATTCTTATATTATATTTGGAACAGGATTAAATGAATATATTTTTGGTTCATCTTGAAAGTCTCCCACTTTTTTATAGGTACTTTGTAGACAACGGGGATAGATTTTTAATTAAAAAATAGCCAACAAATGAGCAGTTATTTGACGTGATATGAAGAAATGAAGTTTGAAAATTGTAGAGTTGAAAAAAATAAACGGTTGAAGAAATGGTGTATCTCTTACTTAACCAATGTAGTAGGACACGGACCTATTATAACTATTGAATGTTAGTTTTCTGTGAGAATAGAATAATATGGGCTATGCTTTTTTGCATTTTTAGCAACTTTGCTCTACTTTGTTGACACTATTATCTGAAAATAAATAAAATAATCTTCTTTTACATACAATTAGACAATATCACTCCCAAATAATTATATAACTGATTTACTAATGAAAAGTTATATAGAATAATATGAGGTTATATATAATAGACATTAAAAATAAATTATATTTTATGCCAATTTAGTGGAAAATAATAAAGTGTAGGGTCCATCTGACGGTCATCGTTTACCTTATCGTATGAGCACTCGCAACACCAAAACTTCAAAAACGCTTTAACGTAAGGTATTTACTTCCCCAGTCAGACTGCTCCAGATTTTGAAATATTTCCAGATGTTCCCTTATAAAAACAGCTTAACTTGTTTTAAATTGCAAATAGTCATGTTATGCGTTTAGGGAACTTTTATTCAAATATTCGTCAATATGATCTCGAAGCTTCAATCTTCAGTATCATCAATTTTTACTATATCAAAGGAAAACGGGAATTACGATGAACATTTAAATGTTTAGCATTGTGTAAAATCACTTCAATAAATAGTAGGCTCGAGAGCAATCGACGCGCCAACTGCCTGTTTTGAATTTACTTAACATTCACAATTGGAATCCGAAGCACTTTGCCATGCTTGGCTACACGTTGACACACAGACAGAACTAATCTATTATATCTAATCTATACTAATATTATAAAGAGGTAAAGTTTATAACTTTGTTTGTATATACGGGGTAATCTTCGCAAATACTGATCCGATCATGAAAATTCTTTCGCTAACAGAAAGCTACACTATTCAGGAGTGACAAGATAAAAGGAAAAAGATAAAAATATATAAAGATTTTAAATCAGCAGGATTTGAACCTGCGCCCTCTGACGTGCCGTGTCAACAATTCAATCTAATCAAGCATTATTATTTGCCTTAGAAATTAATTGGTGATTTTAAAACATTTATATTTATCTGATTTGCTGAAAATAGTGAGAGTGTATTGGAACATATCAAATTTCACCGTACCCTTCTTATGTGAAATGGATTATAACGCCCAACGAAGTGGGCACGGGTCGGCTAGTCTAATATAATTCTCTATAGATTATTTAGGTCTTGTTAAATTAAAGCGAAATTAGAGTGACAAAAGTGTTTTATAGAATATAAGGTTCGTATTTTAATGCATGTCTATAAGGTATTATTAAATTATTTCAGAACTAAGTTTTAAGAAAAGCTAAGCTTAAGACTGAAACCGATAGAATTGTTTTTTATCAATTATTGTCAAATTAGAAGTAGAAATGTGATTGTACGTTTTGAGCTATGTTTAAAATTATTTGGTTATATGTGACAATATAGTTGGGAGATTTAGGCACACACAGTTTTTAGTCACATAATTATAAAATTTTAGACAAAAAATCAATCTAATATATATGGAAATAATAAATTATTTTAAACTATATATTAGATACCGATAATAAAATAACCAAAAAACAGAGTTTATTTTTCTCTTATTATAATTTTGCTTGTTATTCCTATTGTCAGTGTGTTTTCAACGTCTTACGCTTTCATTGACTTGATATCGTGCCATAACAATAAACCTCGCCAAAGGGCCTCGATATTTACATATGTATTGCTCGAGACGTTTTAGACGTTTGACAGTTTCTAATCTATTGTTCTAGCTTGAAGTTAGTTGATGAATAGGCTTCGTAAATCTTGTGGGTTACTTGAGGTATTACTAATAGTTTGGTACCACTTAAATCGTCTTGTAAATTTACCGTTATAGATATGACCAGAATTGATAACTTTGCTCTATTTGAAATACTGTATTCTCTATTGAATATTCTAGATTATTTTCCATTAAACGAAGAACTTATTTTACAATATCTAAAATCATAAACATAAATTTAATTTAAAAAAAACATTCCGAACCATTTAGGTCTATTTTAGTTTGATTTTGATGTAAATAATAAATAAATAAATACACAATTAAAGAAATGTAATTAAATTAATAATATATTTGTAATGTGTTTGTATTGTATAAAATTAATAATTAAAGTAATGATTTAAAGAAATGTACAATAACTTGACAATTTAGAATTTAGAGTTAACTTTGAAGCTTGACAAATATTTAAAAGCAAGCGAAGTAAATTTATTCAGGCGAGTAGTTACTTTCTAATAAACTGGTGTTGAAGATGTTGATTGAAAGTCAGGAACTCTTACAATGATTTATTACGATGATATTATGATATACATATAGGATTTTTAAGTTGATGTTAATACAATATGGTACGCGCTTGCGCTGGCTCGCTGACGATGACGAAGTGTGAACGCGGCGGCCGACGCCTACGCCGCCCCCTCTCGCCTCAGGTCCCCGCTGGATGCGTTCCACTTAACGCGTGCGTTAACAATCTGCCCCCCCTTGAAAGGTGGCACTTTCAAGACTTTCAAGATCGTCGCTCACTGGCAGAGGGCACACTCTGTTTAAGCCTCGGCGCTCGATGCCGCGGTAAGCGATAAAATCCGCCACTCTGCAGACTCCATCGGATCCAGGAATGGCGTCGAATTTGGTCGATTAGCTGGTACCGTGTTCGTATGTTACCATTCACGTCGCCTGGCGGAGTCGGCAGCGATGTCAGCTGTCGTCCCACAAGGAAGTGCCCTGGAGACAAGGGAGAAAGGTCCTTTGGGTCACTAGATAAAGGAGTTAGCGGTCGGGAGTTGAGGATCGCTTCAATTTGCGCAAAAAGTGTACTCAACTCTTCGAAAGTGAGGGAAGCGTTTCCTACAACTCTTTTTATGTGATATTTAGCGCTTTTTACGCCAGCCTCCCATAATCCCCCGAATGTGGGAGAGTATGGTGGGTTGAAACAAAATTGTATGCCTTCATCGGCAGAAAAGTCCTTAACGAAACGAAGACTCGCACGCAATACTTTGCCCAATTCATTATTAGCACCCACGAAATTTTTACCGTTGTCGCAATATATACGATGAGGTTTACCTCTCCTTGCAATGAACCGCTTTAGACATGAAATAAACGCCTGTGCACTGAGATCGCTAACCGTTTCCAAATGTAATGCTTTGGTTGCGAAGCAGATAAATAAACATAAATATGCCTTTGAAATGCGATTGCCCCGACCTGTTTTTGACGAAATCATAAAAGGGCCAGCGAAGTCAGTGCCACAAATTTGAAAGGGATAAAATTGGGTTATTCTATTTAATGGTAGGTTCCCCAACAATGGTTCCATAGGCTTAGCCTTTAATCGCGTGCATATTATGCATTTACGGACGACATTCCTGGCTAACGCTCTGCCACCAATAGGCCAATATTTTTCTCTAAATGTACAAAGTAGAAGTTGTGGGCCAGCGTGAAATAAACGTATGTGTTCGGCTTCCATTAAAATTTTAGTAAAGTGATGTTTTCCAGATAATAAAGCTGGGTGTTTTCTATCAAAATCAAGATCTGAATTAGTAAGTCTGCCACCCACTCTTAACACATTATGTTCGTCAAGAAAGGGTGTTAATTGTAAAATGGAAGATTTAGACTTAAGAGGTTTACCGCGAGCCAAGGTTTCAATTTCTGCCATGAAGGATTCACGTTGTGAAGCTTTTAGGAGATACTCAAGAGATTTTTTAAGTTCGTTAGGTTCTAGAGAGCATTTATTTTTTGATTTAGTTTTGGAATTATTTATGAATCTTAATATATAAGCAACAATTCTAATTAATTTATTAGCATTTGAATAATTTTCGAAATTTATTAAGTTACCTGTTGAAATACGATTATGATGAACTTTAATTTCGGGCAAATCTATAACCTTTGAAGTAGATTGTTCTGGCCAGTCCGATTCCTGTTGTAAGAGGAAGCTAGGACCGGACCACCATAATGAAGAATTAAGTAAATTATGTGGTTCTATACCCCTTGAAGCCATATCTGCTGGATTTAGCTCTGTAGGCGTATGTCGCCAAGAATCACGGTTTGCAAGCTCTCTAATTTCATTAACGCGGTTGCAAACAAAAGCTTTCAATAGTTTTGGCTGAGTCTTGATCCAAGCTAATGTAATTGTCGAATCAGACCAATATACTGTATTACTAACCGCACAGCGCAAGGATTCCCTAACCTTAGTCGTGAGACGAGCTCCAAGTAAAGCTGCACACAGTTCGAGTCTAGGAATAGTTAAGGGCTTCAAGGGAGCGACCCTAGTTTTAGAACATAAAAGGTTAACGGTTACGACTCCATCCGAATTTATCGAACGAAGATAGGTACACGCCGCGTAAGCTATCTGCGAAGCATCTACAAAGCAATGGATCTCAATCGCTACGGGTGAAGAACACAGCGCGTATCTCGGAATTGAAGCTGTAAGTAATGTATTTAAATTAGTAACTAACTTTAAGTAAATTTTATTTATCTCGTGTGGGACTGGCTCATCCCATTGTAATTTTAACTGCCACAGTCGTTGTAAGAGTACCTTAAGTGTAATTGTGCAAGCGCTCAGAAGGCCAAGTGGATCAAATATTTTGCAAGTGTTAGATAGAATATGTCTTTTGGTGACTTGTTTAGGTGTTGTATCTATGTTTAGTGTAAATCGTAATGTGTCTGTATTAGGTGTCCAAAGAACTCCCAAAATACTTGACTCTTTATTGAAATCCAAAGATTGTGTCTCTGAAGGTTCTACAAACATATTAGGACAATTCGTTCTAAATTTATGAATAGGTAGGCAAGCGGATGTCAATGTTTTAATTACACCATTATAGATATGCGCTAAATCGTTTTCTGTAGAAGCTCCAGTCAGGAGATCATCCATGTAGAAATCATGTTTTATGACTTCTGACACCTTAAGGTCAGTGCACTCAATCGCTAGCTGTCGTAGACACCTTGTACTTAGAAAAGGTGCTGAAGCAGTACCGTATGTTACAGTGTTAAGCTGTAGAGTGTTAATTGGCCTTGAATCATCATCGCGCCATAGTACGAGTTGTAAATGGCGTTGAGATTGTTTTAGTTCAATTTGTCTGTACATTTTTGATATATCTCCTGTTATAACGTATCTGTGCTGTCGAAAACGTATGAGAATATTAAATAAATCATCCTGCACCACCGGGCCTACACCTTGAATATCATTTAAGGATATGTTTGTACTGGTCTTTGCAGATCCATCAAACACACGCAGGTTTGTTATGCTGCTTGCATTTGTGGTTGCTGGATCACGTGACTCACGAATGCCTGCATGATGTGGCATGTAATATCCGAAGGCTGGCCTTGTTATACAACTTAAGAGACCAAGCGTGGTTGCTGGATCACGTGACTCACGAATGCCTGCATGATGTGGCATGTAATATCCGAAGGCTGGCCTTGTTATATAACTTAAGAGACCAAGCGCCTCGTATTCATGAATAAAGTCGCTATATAGTTTTTTAAGACATGGATTTTTATTAAGTTTTTTCTCTAAGCTTAAGAATCGCCTTGCTGCCATGTTATATGAATCACCTAAAACCTTATGAGGATCTTCTAGCATAGGCATTAAGACTGAGAATCGACCGTTAGGTAGTCGTGAGGTATTTTCAAGAAAATGGTTTTCACAAAACTCATGTTCCGCGGATACAGGCACATTCGAAGATTGGATTTCCTCAAGCATCCAAAACCTGGCTAAATCGTCGCGGATCTGCTTTGTGAAGTTGCAGTGTACCCTATTACTTATTTTATTAGGTTTAATGTAATTACACCCGTCAAGAGGACCGGCCACTATCCATCCAAGCTTCGAATCCTGAAGGATGGGCATGCCAGTGCCTAGGCGCATTTGATGAGCAGAAATAATATTATAGAACAGGTCTGCACCAATGAGTATATCAATTTCAGCGGGCTGATAAAATTTAGGATCAGCTAACCGAATTGTATCTGGTAAGTTAAGCTGCGCAACATTCACAGGAAAGTTAGGTAAGTGACCAGTAATTTTAGGCATCACTAAACATTTAAGGTGAGTACTAAAGGATGTGACTAATGATTTAAGAGTCACATTACATATATCAGATACATAAGTTGTAGTATTATTTATTCCTGTTATACAAGAATTATTATTTGTACTATTTAAACCCATTTTTTCTTTCAGGTTTGCTGTAATAAAGGAGGATTGACTACCGGCGTCGAGTAGAGCACGAGCAAGGTAAGTATTTTTATTTCTAGGATTTACTACGTGAACCATGGCTGTACCTAAGAGAACCTGACCTGTAGACTGAGCTGACAGTGAAAGTGAGACATTATTCGTACTACTGTTATCTCTATTCGTACATAGTAACGTATTATGTTTTTCCTTACAGATCCTACACGTACCCAAGCGGCAATCATTAGTAGTATGACCTCTTCGTAAACAATTCAAACAGAGATTAAGCTGTATGGCCCTGTTTAACCTGTTCTCCGGAGTAAAATTCTTAAATTCGCTGCAATCAATAATTTTATGTCTTTGATTACAGGATGGACAATTCGAAACCAATTTTGAAGAAGCAGCAAAACTTTTATGATGCTTATGCTGAAATGGTGTATTATGAGTGCCTTCATGTTTTTTATGTTCTCGATGAAATACAGATTTTTCGCTCTTATTACCTAACATTGTTTCGAGAATGTCCGCTCGATTACGCAAAAACTGAATAAATTCTGATAATGTAGGCACGTTCAATGCGTTATTTTTAAGCTCTTCCCATTTCCTAAGTGTGACAGAATCTAACTTGGTAGTCATCAAATAAATTATTAAAACATCCCATTTATCGGTAGGCTGCTCTAATGTCTCTAAGGCTCTTAAGTTTTTCAAAACATGATCAATTAAATATCGGATAGCTTTAAACGACTCACGCGTAATAGGCTCAATGTTAAATAATGCCTTTAAGTGATTATTTATGAGGATTTTTTTATTATCATACCTACTACACAATAAGTCCCATGCTACATTATAATTTTGAGAAGTAAATTCAATTGATTTAATTACAATTGCAGCACTGCCTTCTAGAGAGGATCTCAGGTAGTGAAATTTATTTATGTTAGGTATCGAGACTTCAGAGTGAATTAAAGAATCAAAGGTATCACGAAATTCTAACCACTTTAGGTAATTACCATCGAATGTAGGTAACTTAATTGTTGGTAATTTAATGTTGTTAAAACGACTACACGTACCTCCTGCAGAAACTTCACTACGCGAACAACTATCATTTTTCGTTTCATGTAATCTAGTGTATGTTTCAATTAATTCCTGTGCTGCAGAAATTGTCGCATAATATGTAGATTCAAATAAATGTCTTTCTTCATGTTGGGATACATCATCCACCAAAACTTCAACTTTAGCCTGAACCCTATCAAATTCCAAAAATATGTTTTCTAATTTATGTAATCGATTAGTAACCTCTCTGATTTGCACGCTAGGAATGTCGCCGATTGAAAGTTGAGCTAACGAATCTACAAATTGTTTGAATTTAGTCAAACGTCCCTTTGAGACACCGCGTGAGGCGATGAGCTCTTTTAATTTCGGTTGGTCAACCTCACCGGGTTTGTTAGCAATTGACATCTTAGAATAAATATAACAAAAATTAAATAAAATAAAATAATAATAATGGGTCTAATAAATTGAGCAAAATAAAATGATGATTATAAATCAAACCACTGATGAAAAAATAGGCTTGAGTCTTCGTTTCGGTACGGCACGGTGTGACTGGATGCCGCGCTGCACGCGGAACGATGTAAAATGGCGGCCAGCGAAGCAAGCGCAAGCGAAGAAACAATCACGCGCACAGTGCGTGATTGCCGTCGACACTGGAAATTTCCGTTATTTTTACGTGAACAAACGAATTAAAGCGTTGCGAAACACAGTATCGACCTTTCAAAAGGAAAGAAAAATATTCATTTAAATGAAAATGTATTATGTTTGTTATTAATTAAATATAAAATATATAATGCATGTATTACGTTAAATAATGAAGTAAACTTAATGTACATGAAATTTATAGCTGCTGGAAGATTAAGCTGAACATGTTATGCACACACAATTATGCGATAGAATCAATTTAAAATAATAGATATAATTATGTAGGTGCTTATGCAATGATGCAATGGATGTGCGTATATAATTAAGACGCGACGGCAAAATGCATAACGCTTTATGTACCTAGTACTTATTTTAAGGAAGCACTAGTTGCGTTATGCTATTAAGAACTGCAATGGAAAGCAAATTATTTTAATTAAGACGCGACGGCAAAATGCATACCGCTTTATGTACCTAGTACTTATTTTAAGGAAGCACTAGTTGCGTTATGCTATTAAGAATTGCAATGGAAAACAAATTATTTTAATTATGACGCGTCGGCAAAATGCATACCGCTTTATGTACCTAGTACTTATTTTAAGGAAGCACTAGTTGCGATATGCTATTAAGAATTGCAATAGAAAGCAAATTATGTACACCCGATAAGCACAAGCAAAGAATTATGCGTTTCTTTTCGATACTTATCTTTGTTATAAAGATTAATAATGTTTTATGTAACTAGATCATATGCATTCATGCTTAATGTAACCTCACTTAGTCGGAGTTTTGCACACATAAAATTAAAGAAATATATACACAAATTGAAGAAAAAAGGAAAAGATTTAGGAATAAAGGAACGAGCACTCCCCTGCTGTAGGTATGTAGGTCCACACGCTGACGCAGTCGTCTAACGGTACTCGCTCGCTTGGCCGACGCGGCGCCTGGAAATTTCCATACGCATCCGGCCATTTTTTCAATATGTTCCAATATTCTTGCAGCCGGGTCCTGTCACGGTCGCCACATTGTTGAAGATGTTGATTGAAAGTCAGGAACTCTTACAATGATTTATTACGATGATATTATGATATACATATAGGATTTTTAAGTTGATGTTAATACAATATGGTACGCGCTTGCGCTGGCTCGCTGACGATGACGAAGTGTGAACGCGGCGGCCGACGCCTACGCCGCCCCCTCTCGCCTCAGGTCCCCGCTGGATGCGTTCCACTTAACGCGTGCGTTAACAACTGGTAATGGACTAATCTACTATATTAACATAATATAATTAATAATGCCTTTAAATATCCTATACTGCGAGGCTTCTTCTTAGAGCCTATATACACCCCGTTTTTTAAATGCGCCGTCGACGCGCGTTTGTAGCGATACAGACGCGATACACACGCAAGTCAGACGCAGCCTGTAGACCTTTGCACACCTTTTAAATACGCGTTTGAATCGACACAGACGCGCGTGTGTAGCGATACAGACGCGATGCAAACGCGCGTGTGTCGCGATACAAACGCGCTAGCATTTTGGGCCTGAAACGCGCCGTCGATGCGCGTTTCTAGAACGCGCGTCGACGGCGCGTTTAAAAAACGTGGTTTGCACAGGCCCTAAGTCGTACACTCTCGTCAGAGTGGTCGTGCTTGCACTGACGAGGTACATGGTGGGTTTTTTGGTGGGTCGATAACATTTCCGAGGGCAGCTCTCCTGGCGAAGTGCTTCCATTCTTGTCTGTTGGAGGCGTCGCGAGTACACTGGACTATGGTGGCTGAGGCATCGGACTGTATATCAATAAATCTAATTTTCTTATTTACCAAAATAACACAATACAAATTCAATAGCGATTTTAAAAGAGACATCGTGATCGTTCAATCATACCTAAATGATCGATTGAGTTTTCGCATTTCCACATTTGTGGGATTCTTTTAATATCGCAGTTTTTACTTCATCGTGTTACAGTCTATAATAATTGTATAAGAAAATCAATTCCTTACACATCATTCGGATGTCATTCATTTTCCTTGCGTCAGAAGAGTCTTAGACGCGTGTCTGCGATCAATCAAAATTTTGATACATTGTAAACGTTATTGAATTTATTTTATCTCTAGTTGATTCACGCTGTTTCGTCTAAGGTTTTGTTTAGTGGTACGGTTTGATGGAATCACATTAATGTGATGTTTTATATCTTATCCTAGCAGTTTATAAAACGGCTTGCCTAAGCATAACATTTACAGCTTTACAAAAAAAAAAGTAGTTAAAGTATTCTAATTTGAAGAAACAAGTGTAAGTATTTTTATTAGTATAGATTCGATGTGTGGTTACGGCAGTAAAGAATATTGCCGCCCTCTCTCTTCCCGTGGGTGCAGTAAGAGGCGACTAAGGGATAAAACAGTTGCACTACCACTTTGGGACTTAAAAAGCTGACCGATGGCGGGATAACCATCCAACTGCTGGCTTTCAAATACACGGGCCGAAGATGGGCGCGCTGCCCTTTCTTCTTCGCGTCTTCGGTGCGACAAAGCCAGCCCTGCGGTCACCAACCCGCCTGCCCAGCGTGGTGACTATGGGCAAAACACATGGGGAGGCCTATGTATGTGATGATGAGATTCGATTACAGGTGCATATTTATAAGACTGTTATTTAGATATGCTTTTTATTTATCTATTTTATTCGTTAGCTAGCTTATGACAAGTGTTACACACTTACGAAATTTCGAGAAAGTATTTGTTTTAAAAGTAGATTTGTTTCAAAAACAATTTTACACCACCTTCTAAAACCAGAAAACAAACTACTGTTAGACGGAGGTTAATCGTTTTGTGATGGAAACTACACACTACCCATACTATACACTACCTTTTAAACTCCTAGACCATTTTATGCATCATTTTAATAAAATTAAAACCATTTAGAGTTTAAATTCGAAGCAGATATTTGTTCGCGATTTAATTTTGAAATACGCAAATATACCACAATTACAAAAGCTTACATAGATATAAAATGTCTGGATGTGTTATCGTCGTTATATTTTCAAACAATAATAAGGAAAGTTTATTACACTTCAATACTCTTATAACTTAGATTAATAAATAATTTATAATAGCATCTTTTGATTTCTATATAATTATTTTTTATTTAAAATTACAATAAATAATCGAAAACACGTGCATAATTCAAACATAATAAATAATGCTAAATATAAAGTACATCTGTGTGGAGTGTCTGTTTATAATATTGAAATAACCGCTTTTTTACTAAATGCATGGATGTATACACGTATGTCTGTGTGTCTGTTTTTCCGGCTAATCTCTGAAATGGGTGGACCGATTTTGACGGAACTTTCACTGGCTGATAGCTGATGTAATGAGGAGTAACTAAGATTACTTTTATTTTAGAAAAAAAATTTTTTATAACTCTGCAAATTGAACAATAACTTTATTGTTAAACTAGCTTCTGCGCGCGACTTCGTCGGCGTGGACTCCGCTCCTATTGGTCTTAGCGTGACGATACATAGCCTATAGCCTTCCTCGATAAATGGGCTATCTAGCAGTAAAAGAATTTTTCAAATCGGCCCAGTAGTTTCAGAGATTACCGCGTTCAAACAAACAAACAAACAAACAAACAAACAAACAAACAAACAAACAAACAAACTCTTCAGCTTTATATATTAGTAGGGACCGGATTATATGCATTTGCATATTTGCATATGCATTTGCTTATTTAAGCCATTCTCAGCGGTAATAGCATGTTTTACCTAAGATCTAGTTATGATGCATATTATCGGCACATTTACGTGATTACACATAGCCGTGATTTGTACTCATTTTTTCTACATACCTGAAAGTATTAAAAAGCTTGAAACTCGCGGTCTGGCATTGACTGAATCTATCCAAACAACGCCAAATTAACTCTACGTTGCCAATAAATAACATTTCCGCATAAAGCTAAAAAAAAACTTTGAAAACATATTGAACAATAACCCAGGTTTTGAAAGTTTGTGTCTAATTGATAGTTTCATTAATGGGACGGCAGTACTTTTGCCAGAAACTGTAAGTACTAACATAGCACCCAAGTTAAAATTCTATCCATAGTTACCTCAGTCGATGTGGAGCGAACCTTTTCTACTTACAAAAATATTCTAAATGAGCATAGACACAATCTCACCACTGAAATTTTGGAAAAATACCTACTTGATTGTTTACGTTTACAAAATCCATCCATTAAATTTATCATTTAATTTCGCATATTCTGCCTATTTTCGTGCATATTTCAAGCATTTTTCATGCATATTTGCATGCATATAACAAGGTTTTTATGTTGCATATAATCCGGTCTCTATATATTAGTATAGATTAGCAGCTAGTATTTATATATGGTAGAATTATAATATTATAAAATAAATTGGGAGTACATCTAGATGCTTGTATCCTAAACGTCATGTAGGATCTGCCTGTCGCAAAGCCGAAATGGATCAACTGAGCTTTGTACGGACGGCGACGCGCGAAACATTTGCGCTAATTGCGATTCGATGCGATGCGATTCGGATTTACTGATACGCTATTACGTTCAGTTTAGCATCGGTCTTTATTTAACTGTGATTTCGCGTTATTTATGAACGGGTTGGTAGGATGTATTGTTGTAGTGATATTTATTATGTCGACTCTATCTAAGTAGAGATGCCATTTCAGTAGGTTATTGTGAGAATTTTTTATAAGCTTGAAGTAGAATAAAGACTAATTAAGCTTGATGATTGAATGATTGTAGACAGTTGTATTATATACAAAGGTTGTTTGCCTAGTAATAATAATACACTTAGCAGGTATTGCTCTGATTATTGTGCAGTCCTTGTGGGTTACCCCACCGTGCCTCGGAGAGCACGTTAAGCCGTCGGTCCCGGTTGTTATCATGTACACCTGATAGCGATCGGTACTCATAGTAGGGAATATATCCGCCAACCCGCATTGGAGCAGCGTGGTGGATTAAGCTCCGATCCTTCTCCTATATGGAGAAGAGGCCTATGCCCAACAGTGGGATATTACAGGCTGAATCGTGATCGTGATCGTGATCGTGCTCTGATGATGATATCTCTTGATGCAAATAGTAAGAACACGCTTAATTAGTTTTTTCAAGATGTCTTAGTATTTCATTTGGAAAAATAACTGAAGAAAATAATTTTACCACAATTGACTTAATATGACATAACATTGACAACTTTGTTGTTATAAGTCTAACTTTTAGTATTACCTACTTAAATAATTAATTTATTGGTGATAAAAAATGTAATTAAAATAAACTTATAAGCTAAATTAAACTTCGTATTACTTTAATTACAAAAATATTAAACATCCTAACACAAAAATATATCAACCCTCAAATACCAAAAGCGGTATATTAGACCGTGTTCGTCCGTCGGCCAGTTCTACCGACATCGATCAATGTCGCAACTAATTCCTGGACGCGGACACGATAAAGTTAAATGCAAGCTACGTGACGCCGAGCGAATTGGATGTTTTTCTCTCAGAGAATTATTTAGGATTGGACAAATAGTTTTCGAGTGGACGTGAGAGGGTTTAAGATAAAGCTGGCGGTTAATAGGTATGAGAATTAGGTTCGATCGGGTTGCTGTAAATGAATTGGACCGAGATGATATTGAAAATTTACTCGATAAAGATAACGTAAAATTTTATTCGATGTCAGTATAAATTATTTTATATTACTTTTATTAAATGAAATATGAAATGATATTGATTTCTTTTGTTTTCTTGTATTCTAAGAATTTTAGAGCTTATATTATAATTTTTATTTACGCATAGATACATAACACGTATGGTAATATAATACTGTTTTAGATGGTATAGTGGTAAATGTTCTTTCAATGAATATGGTCGCTGGTTTGATTTCCACCCGGAGTAGATATCTGTATACAAATATTTTTTCGCTCTTACTGTTCATCACGTATCTACGCTATCTGTCTCGGTTTTTTATAATAATAAATATTTAGCAAATAATACCTAATAATAATCTTTTCTCTTGGTAGGAATATTATCTGCAAAGTGAGGTAATAAGCTTCTACTTTTGTCTTAGGGCCTTTTTTATTTGCCTAAGAATGTCCTAGGACTTTTATCTAGAAACAAGACGAGGCTTTTACAATTTCGTTCGAAATTTTTTTTTTAAATTCCAAATATTCCCATGGAAGTTGTTTTCGTTGTTCGAAATTAAATTGTCTAGAAACTCTTGTCCAATCGAAATGTAGTTCTTCATATAATTTTAAAGTACCAACACGCGTTCCCATGGTTTAAATGTTTTGTTATAATTTATGAGTGTATCTCTATTATATCTGCGATTCCATGCACAATCAATTGAGTGTTATAGAAACCATTAAACATCGCTAAATACAAGTCAACACGCCCTGCAGTTTATATTTCAATTTGATTTAAAATTTTACTATTTGAAACGATTATGATTTATATTACCAAAGCCTACGGTTGATATTTCTGAAGCGGGAAATAATTTTTCTTTTGTTAAATTTTGTACACGCGCGACTTCACACATGAGTGGATTTGTGTCGTTTGTCATATTTAAAAGTATAATCACTAGTAATTAATCAGCAACAGTTGTAGCGTGAGAAGATTCTTCCTCCCATAAGTTATTATTTAAAACTAATAAAACCCTGTATATGTTATTTTACAATATCATTTACCTATATGAAAAAATAAAATGATTTTAGTTATATTTATTTATTTTATTTTTATTTAACTGCGAATTAGCACAGTGGTCATTGCCATTGTCTTACGCTCTATCGATCATTGTTTTTATCTACACTCATTAAAGTTGTTTGCATAAACCATGCAGATATTTGTGCTACGTAGCTTGAATATTGAAGTGAACCTGTCAGAATTCAAATTCTCTCTCTCAAGTTTTTTTTTATGTTTTTATTTATTTACTAGCTTCTGCGCGCGACTTCATCGGCGTGGACTCCGCTCCTATTGGTTTTAGCATGAAAACACATAGCTTATAGCCTTCCTCGATAAATGGGCTATCTAACACTGAAAAAATTTTTCAAATCGGCCCAGTAGTTCCAGAGATTACCGCGTTCAAACAAACAAACAAACTCTTCAGCTTTATATATTAGTATAGATTATTTACTGTTACTATAAAGAATTTTTTTAATTTTTTTTAGACGCTGCGTTGGCGCAGCTGTTACAGCACTGGTTTGTGCCTGTTGCGCTGGCGGTTTCGGGTTCGATCCCCGCTCACGATCGACATTTGTATTGGCCATACAGATGTTTGCTGTGGTCTGGGTATTTATGTACTTAGTCCTTGTGGGTCTCCCCACCGTGCCTCGGAGAGCACGTTAAGCCGTCGATCCCGGTTGTTATCATGTACACCTGATAGCGATTGTTACTCATAGTACCAACCCGCATTGGAGCAGCGTGGTGGATTAAGCGCTGATCCTTCTCCTACATGGGGAAAGAGGCCCATGCCCAACAGTGGGATATTACGGGCTGAAGCGAATAAAGAATTTTAAAATTGTTTATTGATTTCATCACAACTAAGTTCTTACTATATTTTTCTGTCATATTATAGGTTAGGTATATTATAAATATTATTGACATAAATAAACATCGAACTAAATTGGTTCACATACGCAGTTCATAACAATGAAATGTCAATATCTGAAACGGATATCCTTGAAGACACCTTATACATCAAAGGCGATACATTCGTATCATATCGACAGAGCACTAATTGGATTATTCAACTGCAATATTAGTTCAATATACAGTTGTCGAAGTACAATGACCCTTCGTTGGTCAATCGATGTCCCCTATCGAAGCTCTGAGGGTTCAACATTTCTGAGGGTTAAAGTACATGTTTAGTTAGATTTACAAAAATTGATTTTAATTGTTTTAATAAGTTATTTTTTTAAGTATTGAGTTTTAAATTATCGTACAATAATATAATGTTTTCGACATTATTTGAGTAGGTCTATACGACACCGTCAGCGTTCTAAGAGTTAAGTTTAATATGGAATTTCAGATTGTTAAAAATGTATTTAAAAGTTGTATTTCAAAATAAAATTGCATGAACTTAATGTGGTTAATGTTGTAGCAGCGTGAAAATTTTAAGTGCATTACTTTTAGTAAAGACTATAAAAGGAATAAAATGGATGTTATGTTTTTATATATTTTAAAAAATATTAATTATTAAATATTAATTGATTATTTTTATTTTGTATAAGTCGATAAGGAAAACATCAAACCTTTTATTAATAATTTTTTGTATTAAGTATGACGACGACGTCGCTCTCGAGAAACGTAAGAATTTATTTTAATAGCTCCTGGGGGGATTGGGGATAGGGTCGGCAACGCGCTTGCGATGCTTCTGGTGTTGCAGGCGTCTATAGGCTACGGTCTTACCATCAGGTGAGCCGTACGCTTGTTTGCCAACCTAGTAACATAAAAAAAAAAAAAAAAAAAAAATACAATCTGAATGAAACGCGATTCAGCAAACTTTGTCCATTACAAACTTTGCATTAACCGTAGAATTAAACGATCATTAATCTTGTGTGTATGTAAATTTCGAGATACATCGCCGGTCAAACGATGTCGTCCATTATTTCACGTCCGAGCTTGTATCTCATCAGTCATCCGTGAACTGCAAACTTTGTATTTTGTTCAACAGTTCTTTTTTCAATGTCAAAATGTATCGCTCGTTGTTGTTGGATGATGAAAATTTATCGATACATGTTTTCATTTTGAAAGAACTGGTACTACTTTTTTATTATGAAACGAATTCTAAAATGTTCGAATACCTCTGGGATTTATGGATATGCTTTTTTTAATAATACAATTTATTGACATAATTATCATCAAATAAAGTTTTATTCTTTTTTAATATTATTAAAAATAGTTACAAACTTGATCGAAATCATAGTGTTATGAAAAGATACTATAAAATAAAGCAAAATATTGCAAATAACCATGGAAGTTGTAATAATTCAATTAAAATTTAATCAATATTATTTTATACTTCATAACTAAACGCAATATTATTCAAAGCGATAAAAGGTGTAAAGTATGTATATGTCGGGGAATCAATACAGATAGTTATTAATGTCGGTACCTGCGATATTCACCTACCCTACATCATTCTATTATTCGAGTCATTCTGTCATGCATAAAACGAACGGTGCAACCGCGGCTCAGGCAGTCTTGGCTCTGGCGTGGCGCGGTGCACTTGTGTATCCTGCTAGTAGCTTAACCTTGACTCTTCTAATAGTTAGTTTGTGTACACGAATTAATTGTTACTAATTGGGCAACTCGACCGGTGGTGGTGAGTGCCAATGCGCATTATAAGGCGGCGCCGCCGTAAACCAACACTCGGGTCACAAGTCCCGGGCACTGCGTCGAGTTGTCTCTCTGCCACGCGATAGACGGTACCCGCTCGGTGAGTCCATTGAATACTAAGTAGTGTAACTATCTTGATTTAAATTACAATGTGAATTAACCAGGCCATCCGTCCTACTCCTCACTTCTGATTCCTACATCAGAAGTGGGATACTGTTCTCGTACCCACTAATAGTGTTACTAGTGAGTAATTTATTTCACGATGCCACGAGAATCGCGTTCGCGTAGTCCCGTGTAGATCGAAGCGCAAGTCGAGTCGTCGTCATTTAAACCGATTTAGTAGTAATAGTAACCTGTCTCTTCATAAACTTTTACTTAGTATGACTGAGGAATAGACTAAGTTCAAAGTTAAAAAAAAAAAAATCAATATTGCGAGCGTAGTCGCGCACTTAAAGCTAATTCGGAGTTTTGGTTTCTTTGTTTAAGTTCTATTTTTAGCAAGTGTGCAAGGTAGTTGCAAATTTGGTGATGAAAATATCGATGTACTGTATTTTACTGTATTTTAGTTCTTTTCGTTCGTTCTGTTTTATTCTTACCGGTGTACAAGTGGTTTTTGTTCAGTGTTCGATTACGTAATTCGAGTTACCGGTTATTTGTTGAATTTAGTTTTATTGTGATACGTAAGGTAGTTGAGTAGTGATTAATTTTGCTAATAGATTTTGCGATTCAGTTTTTGTTTCGATTCAGTCACAATGTCAGACCGTAAGCGTAATCGTACTGCGAGCCGTCTCGGTAGTCGCAGCGACAGTCGTTTAAGGAAGATGCCAGAAGGTCATGTACCAATTGAGTTTATAGATGACGATCATAATGGTGAACATTTTAGTGATGTGACAGAAAACTGATGTAAGCACTCTAAAGACTGTAGTGTGTAGTCATCAAGAGGATGATACACTGTGATGAATGTGTGATCCAGGAGGGATACACTGTGACGTGATCCAAGAGGGATACACGTGGATTGTGGAGCAATCGTAATTGCTGGTTGGAAGGGTGGCTTACATAGTTGTTAGTGTTGTAGAAAATGAGTTTGGTTATTGAGGGTTTGATTGACGTTGGTACATGACTCTGGACAGTTATATTTGCGTTAAGTTTTTGTGGTTACCCACTTGTTTGTGATAAAGTGTTAATATCGTCTTAGCTTGACTTATTTCCGATTACCCTCTGTAAAGAATATTTTTGCGTTTGTTTCTACTATCTTACACGATATTTTAACTAATATTATTTGTCGAAGTACCGAAAGGGCGTAAAATTAAAGACACAATCTTCCGAATAGTTAATACTAATTTTCTGATTAGTCATTCGCCATTTTTATCATCTATTGGCGGGATTGTTGTAACTTGCAAGTGAATAATCAGCTATTGTTTAATTACGTAGTTTCAGTTACGTGGCGTATAAGTGGTTACTGTAATAATAATTAATTCGATATAGTTAAAAGTGTGTATCGTGAACTATAGATTAGAAGTGAGAAATGATTGTTTCATTGAGGGTTTTAGTCTTTTCTACCTTTGATTGATTTATTTAAACTGTTTATAAGTTGTTTTAGGTGTTCTGTTTAAGAACGTTTAAATTACAGAAAGTTAATTGATAACACATTGGTACAATCGTAAACCTATTACAACAATAGTTGTAGGTAGCTAACCTCAGATTAATAATTTTGTTTATGAGTAGGTAACTATTAAAAATTCTTACTGTACTCTGTAATTACGTAGCTAGTTTGTTAAATAAATAAGTAGACAGGTATGTGATTTTCTAAGTTGATTAGACTTTATTAACAAAGCGTTTTAAATTTAAATGTCACTAACGCGTGAGTAGTAACATTTTAAGGTAGTCGTTGTAGGTGACTGTTAAAATTCTTGTTTCCATCTGTGTTAAAAATTATTGAGTAACTTTGGGAAGCAAGGGTTGTAAATAGAACTATATGATTTCGATAATTCCTTCATAGAGACAGCTAGGCTTTTTAATATCCTATCGGTGATTTTGTTTTGTTACAAAACGAGGAGCGTAATCAAACGAAACTTGATCCGAAATATCAAGGCCCTTTAGTAATTTTAGTTCGTGTAATAGTTTTAGTTCATGAAAAAAACATCCTCATATTATTATTGGACAAGATATTACTATTCGCAAAGGTGACTCTGAGATTTGTAGTTTATTAATTAATTAAGGAGAAACAAGGCCCACACTGACCCATACTGGCCTATTCTTATAATAATTAGTTAATTTTTCGGTTTAATGGAAGTAATCCCAGAATGATTCTGATACTATGACTGTCAACTGATACAATGACTGCCAATTACTGCGATACTGTGTGTGTGTGTGCCGACTCTAATACTGACTTTGTACAATATCTTTTGACATTATGATACAAGCTAATGCTCACAGAGCTAACGAAAGTACTTAAGAGATGAATAGTAAATGGAGTGAAAAAAAAAGAGATGTTTAAAAAAAGATAAAGAGACAAACAATGCGGGCCAGTGTGGTCTCTCCTGCTGTTCTGGGAGACGATCCATGTTACGCTGTAGGGGTCTCGCCTGCTTTAGTGGGCGACGATTCCGACCAGCCTGTTTTACATTAGTATGGTCTCTTCTGCTGTTGTGGGAGACGATCCATGATTCACTGTAGTAGTCTCGCCTGCTTTTAGTGGGCGACGACTCAGACCAGACTTTTTGTAATGATGATTGTAACGCTGTAGGAGTCTCGCCTGCTTTTAGTGGGCGACGACTCAGACCAGACTGTTTGTAATGATGAGTGTAACGCTGTAGGAGTCTCGCCTGCTTTTAGTGGGCGACGACTCAGACCAGACTGTTTGTAATGATGAGTGATGCGCTGCAGGAATCTCACCTGTTTGAACTATAGGGGTTTTCATATTTTAAACCTAGATCAGTGATACTTACCATATTGATATGACTGTAATGATTATGATGATAACCATATTAAATGTGACTGGTGTGACTGAGTGACTTACTAACTGAAACCAATTGTTTCTAGTCCAAAGGGTCAGTGTGTACCGGACCAGATATTAAGATGTTGAATAGATTTTTGTCAGGATAGTCGAGCGATATTTTGTTTTTTTGATTAAAAATACCTAAGGTTGTAATAAATAGCGCGCGAGGACGCGCGCACGTCAGAATGGCCGTGTCGGGGAATCAATACAGATAGTTATTAATGTCGGTACCTGCGATATTCACCTACCCTACATCATTCTATTATTCAAGTCATTCTGTCATGCATAAAACGAACGGTGCAACCGCGGCTCAGGCAGTCTTGGCTCTGGCGTGGCGCGGTGCACTTGTGTATCCTGCTAGTAGCTTAACCTCGACTCTTCTAATAGTTAGTTTGTGTACACGAATTAATTGTTACTAATTGGGCAACTCGACCGGTGGTGGTGAGTGCCAATGCGCATTATAAGGCGGCGCCGCCGTAAACCAACACTCGGGTCACAAGTCCCGGGCACTGCGTCGAGTTGAATCTCTGCCACGCGATAGACGGTACCCGCTCGGTGAGTCCATTGAATACTAAGTAGTGTAACTATCTTGATTTAAATTACATTGTGAATTAACCAGGCCATCCGTCCTACTCCTCACTTCTGATCCCTACATATATTTTTTAATTGTCTATTATTTATATGGGAAAAAGATTTCTGCCTAATATTTGAAAATTTACAGGCTGACCTATTTACGTTCAAAAATGTTGATGTAGGTACAATAAGTGATTTAATTTTATTACCTGCATCTTGAATAACTTCACCAATGTCGCATCGAATAAAAAAGACACCAAAGAGAATCTTCGTTGCATTTTAGTTTATATAATATAACCAGTTATTTTTGATGTGAAACTTCTTTAGGCGCATAAGGGGTAAAAATAAATATAAGTGACCGGTAACGCGGCAACACGGCAACGCGGTCAGTACTTCGATGGGTGACCGCGTGGAAACACCGCGTGACGTAGGTAAGCTTTTTGTTTTTTTTATTAGGTTTTTTTTGTATTTTAAATTCCCTTTTTTTAAATTATTTTTTTTATTAGGTTGCCAAAGGGTATTGTAGTAACGGAACGTTACTTGTAATATGTCAATGTTGACAAGTGAGTGCAACACACTCACGACTCCCTCTTGCTTGCCGGTCACCGAGGCTAACAGACGTGTCCGTAAAGATAATCTAATATAAGTTAAACTGCATCTTGTTGTATTTATAATAGTATATAAAATATTGGTATAATAATAAAACCAAAGACTTCAAGATTTGTTTAATTAAAACCCCAGTAAATAATACATGGCGCAGTCGTCGATGCGAACAGATAATAATTGTTAAGAAAAACGTGGACAACACATTATTGCACGAGGTAAGACAAGATGTCGGAAGAGTCAATTGATATTGATAAAATGTGTGCCGTAGAATACAAAATGCCTAAAGGTTTAAATCTTGATAACATCGATAATTGTTATCCGCAATGGCGAGTGCGCATAATGCAAAATTACCATCTTCTATTTGTTTTGACATGAAAAGTTCCAGACCAAATCTTAAAATAAAAATATATGACAAACTACGTGATATTTGCAAGGGTTGACCTTTATCAAAAACATAAAATAAGGAAATTTCCTCGATAAAATATAATCACGAAGTAACCTCTAATTTTTATATTTTTTCTATTTATACTCGATATGGTTATGACCATTAAGACAAAAATTTGATAATTAATTACATTTAAATATGAGTAAAGGCTATGCTTAGGCATTTAATGTAATTACTTTTAGTTTCGGAATTATATACAAAATAACATATTTGTCGTTTTTTACATTCGTAATGCGCTCAAAACTATATCGTCTATCGCACTCTGACACGAGGCTTTGTGTATATTTTGTTTCATCGGGCGCGCGGGTGAAATCTGATTTTTTGCTCGCCTTATGCACGCTCTTAAACAAAGTTTCAAAATTTTTATGATGGCGGCAGGCTATGAAAAATTAAGTGAAACCAGGAAAGCGGCAATTTTATTAAACTGTGTTGGACAACAAACTCAGGAACTATATTTTAATGTATTAAAAATGGAAGAAAAACCGAAATTAGAAGATGTCATAAAAGTATTAGACAATTATTTTGAACCGAAACAAAACGAATTAATTAACAGCTTCAATTTTAATAAAAGATGTCAGGAAGATGGAGAATCATTTGATAATTTCTACTCAGCTTTAAGGAAAATGTCACAAAACTGTAATTTTGGGGAACAAAAAGAACGTATGTTAAGAGACAGAATTGTCATCGGAGTAAATGATCATCGGTTACAGCAAAAACTTCTAGAAATTAAAGATTTAACATTAGTGAAAGCGGTGGACATCTGTCGGTCTGCTGAGCTGTCCAGAGAACACATGAAGGTGCTGACCAGTCCGGAGGTCCATGCAGTGCAAGCGGAGAAGCCAACGCAACAACTTTTAAATAAAGCTAAGTATAGTAGTAAAATTAATAATAAAGAGAGATCATTTAATAAAAATGTAAAGAATAGTAAGGTAAATTTTAATAACAACAATAAAAATAATTTCAGTAATAATATCTATAAATGTAAAAAATGTAGTAAATTTCATGGCCCAAGGCAGTGCCCAGCCTATGGTAAGACTGTTATAAATTTCAAAATTTATGTAAATCTATAAAAAAAAAATTAAAAATAAATTATTGGTTGAAAAGGGGATGAAGAAGATAAGTAAGATAGTAAATTTTAAAAA